>OU452282.1:9099828-10299828 GCA_911728535.1 Pammene fasciana | reverse complement strand
TAATCTAAGTTAGTCGACCCGTAGAGACGAGGGGGTTGACAGGTGTTTAAATACACTCGCAAGTCCTCCCACTACGCTTCGCCGATTCTCTGTTTTACATGGAGCGACGGAGTGTGTGCGGTGGCAGGGGCTTTCTGAGCTCTACCTATTAATTGCTCGTTCCGACGCGGAGTGAATACTCACATTTTGCGCTGAGACTCGAGCCAAAGTACTTGTCAGCGGGTTTTCTACTACTAGAGAGCGTTTTGCCGGCTTGTTATCTTGCGTTTAATGTTCCTTAATGTCAAGTTACTTTATAATTAGATTTATCCTAACATAAAGTTTCGTTATTAATGGCAGCTGTTTTACGGAATGTAGTTTGACTAACTAGCAAAATACTCGGCACCGCAACTAGATTTAACCACATGCAATGTGTTTCCTTTCAAAGGCAAACTGAAACTATTAGTAGGTACGTGAAAATAAAATAATCGTTTTAACATCCTTAAATTATTCAAAAATAAATAAGCTAATTTTAATAACAATTAGAACTTGTTGCGTAATAGTTGTATGTTCAGTCGCAGAACCAGTAAAGTGCTAAGTTAATAAATCCAAACAAAAAGTACAAAACACCTCGCTGAGGTATCAAAGCAGAAAACCAGTTAGGCGCTAAGGCGAGTACCAGATCGTGTCGTATCGCAGAGACATCGCGCTGCCTCGACTTAGTGTCATTTGAGAACAAACTTATCGTAAGTTAATGCTATCCTTTATGAGCACTAAGCTGTAATAAGAAATACGGAGCAGTCAGCACTGCGATAAAAACATGTTGAAGCACGCGGATTTTTCGTATTCTTATGTTTATCTTATTACCGTGCGCTATTGAACCGAGCCCGATCACTTACGTTGTGTTGTGGCACGCTTTCTTTTATATGCCCTCATCTTAATTTACATAATCTTATGTTCTGTTCAGCTAAGACTCGCGACTCGCTCCAACGACCGTATATCTGTTGACAAATTATTATGTGTTCAGAGATCTTATCTATAAACGTTTATCGAATTTTATGAAAGGGATGCTTATGAAATTCGGCTTTGAATGGCGGCGTGGGAGTCGTGTTTTAAATTAAAATTTATCTGATTGAATACCTCTTTATCATCGGACTACATTTATTTGAAGTCGTTTTTCATACTAACATACGTTGTAAATTTAGCCTAAATAAATATTTTATACGAAAGTGTCAATGATAAATGGCGCTAAATTACAGAAAAATGTAAACTAGATTTGTGGTAGACGTTCCGTTGCCATTTGGCATCTGTTCTTGACAAAAAATGTATTAAGTAAACATTTACTTATTCAAACATTCGATGTTGCCTTTAAACTGGATTTAATATTGCCCTGAAACTGTTTCTGAATAATGTGCTAGAAAGACAGATCATTATTTTATATGGACCCTAAAGTACTATCCCGGCCGAACCCTGATCGTTGTCGGATTACTCCCCTCTTTACGCCGACGATATGCGTCTACCACTTTGTTGTTTTATACTAAGCATAAACGAAGTCTCGGAGCGACTTTATGCATCGCCTCATTGCTCTTCGCCGTTTCGCTTAGTTTCCCCTTTTATCCTTCACTCTCGGCTCACGTTGCTATGTAAATCCCGGAAGGGATTAATGTTATTTTGTATGCATGTTTAATATATCCAAGTTAACCATGGAATTGATAGGTACTAAAGTTAATTAATACAACAAATTCGTTATTGTGTTAAATGGTTATAAGTTATAATAGTACGCTTAACCAATTTTAAAATATCATCCCTACAAAACAAAGACGAAGTGGACACAAGTCAAATTGTCAAGTGTTTTTTCCCCTCTCCACTTATTCTCGACCAGCAAAGCAAACTTTGAAGGTATGTAATAAAAGAAAGAATTTCATTTTTCGACGAACGGGCAGCCTTGCGGGAACCGCTGTAATAACGCGTCGCCACGCTCGCCTCCGACCCTCGGCAAACGCTCAGAAACAAACTACATTTTTATACGGAAAGCAAACAAAATGAGTTAGTGGTGCCATTGCGTCGCTTTTTCCTGTATTCCTTGTGAGCGAGCTGAAAATTCGCTTTAATGCCTTTGTTCTACAGCTCTTTCGAGCTTTCATGTTCCGCATATTTTTACCGTTAGGGTTTATTTTATGTTAAAAAGATTTTATACTCTACTCTTAGCAATCTGATTTACATTTTTATTGTGACCGCGAGGTATTATTATTTATTATTGAAATAATTTTGCATAAAAGCTACATTTAAGGGCTAATTTAATTAACAACCGTTGATGAGTCTTAATAACAGATAGGTAGCTTAAAATAATATTAACATTAAATACTCAATTTACTTTGACGAAGCACAATAGACAAATCAGTTTGCTTGTTAAAGGATGGTAATCACTTTGAATGTAAAATTAAATAAAATAGGTGGAATCTCCCGGGCGAGTTTATTCATTACTTTCCGCCGCGAGCGCCGCCGCCGGGGGGTGGGGGCGGCCCACCCTCACTTCGCTCAGTTTATGGATATAACCTCGACAAAATACCCCTAAAATTGCACTGTTTTTATTACGTTCTCTTTATCTCTTTCGGTTTGTTGCTCCTTTTTTTACGACGTTATTATTTTATTAACGAACTCGATATAATAGCCATCCTTTTCTTGACGCTCGAAATTATTACATTTCACTTTTGAGATTGCAACACATTTTTTATAATAATGTTCAACAGTTAAATATCATGTGATGGCGTAGTGAAGGGGCTGACATGCCCGAGGGCTCGATAAAATATGACGGCGGGAAAATAAAATATATGCTCAGCTTTGTGGTAACCGCGGCGGCGCTCGCGCACGCATTAACTCGTAATTAATTACTGTGGATTGTTATGACGCGCCGACCCATTGTTTGTTTATGTACTATAAATTGTTTTATCCGGCGCTGTCACTTATTTAAACTGCTTTATTTTTATCCAAAGTGTTGAAGAATGAAGGGAGAATTCATTTTACAGTTTCGCTTGACACGATGGTGTTGCTCCTGAAATATGTAAGCGACGTTCGAAATGCCACATCTTTTAAACATCGTTTTACATTATGTAACCCTATAAATAAATACATGACATTACCTGCATAACAAAATGAAATCGGGTCGTTTGTGTTGACAGATTGAGAAATCTTGTATGAATTTTCTGTACCATTAAATAGAAACATTGTTAAGATGCCAAATATTTCGCGTTCGCGATAAAACAAAGCGGCTGGCAAGCGACCAAGTCGCGTGGTGCGATCGCGGGCGCGACACGAGTGGATGAACAAGCGATTTGCAATGCGACCAGCGTTGGAGTTACCTAGGTACAATGCAACGAGCCAGACCTAAAATACACACTGGAATTAAAATCTGAAAATAATTTTGTTAGGTTCTTTCATTCTAATTTAATTGACATCAATTGTCGGTTTTTATTAATTTATCGATAACGATAAGTATTTCATACGCTTTACCTACTAAGTTAATGGATTAATCAATGACTGTACGGCTGTTAATATGTAGTCGTAGTTGCCAAGTCAACGCATTTGAATCTTGATAAGACCGAGCTTTGATTCAACCCCGGCCAACGCAGTCTCTCGTCTCGCTTACCTTGGTGCAGATTTGCACGGATACATTTTAAATGGAGCCGCCAGATCGCAATTACACTCCCTTTGTGCGAGCGGAATGTTATGTATGACATTCGAATCAATTTCACTCACAAAGCTCGCATTCTCTTTGCTTTTACAAAATCCGACTGAGCAATACACTCGTCATGTTTTATTTTCATCTTATATTCAGTTGTAAACTATGGTCGTCAATCTACAAGCGTATATTAATAAACATGAAAGATAGCGCCTTGTAAGTTTGTCATTAGCCGCGCGCTATTCAGCCGGCGTGACATGTGACAGATAACTCGCGTGCCACCGAGTGGTTTGATCGGAGCTGTCGAGTGCAGTCGGAATGATGTCCCGTCTGTTGGCACCGGGCGAGTGCATGCCGCACGTCTGACGCGTCCACCTGGTCGTGGGCGGGCCACCATCCCAACAACGCTTTGATGTCCCCACACGAAAAAACAACAACAACCCGACACTTTTAAACTCAATTAACCCACATAATTTACTTTTCTCTCTTAAATCAAACTCAATTAATATCATCATTGTGAAACTTACGTCGTTTAATGTATTTCCTGTGTGTTTATTGTCCACTAAATGGCCCTGCGGCGATATATCGCGGGTGTTATTTCAGAATAAAATAAAATAACTTTATTACCGCTTATTAATCGCGTCGTAAACGAATAACATCCGTCAGTTACCAAATTAAACTTTACCGTCGTGAACATTATAGAGTTATATTTCAGGAGATCTTAATCGACTTTTAGTCCATTACGTTAATAAAAAATATAAACTTGAGGTTTAAGGTCCTTTACAATTTGTAGGTGTATGCAGAGGTTAAGTCGAAGTTAATTAATTTACGGCGAGCGAGGTGAGCTCGATTAGCGGAATAAATTGGGCTTGCGGCGGGCGCAATCCCCGGCGCAGTAAACACCGCCGACAACAAAGGCAACTCGGCAATCGCCCCCTCTGCGCGAAAGGCGAGCTTAATGCTAACTCATTATTTATTCACATCTATAACGAGATTGTCGGTGCCCCCGTCCGTCCCCGTGCGCTCCACAGCCGCTTATTTGTCTCGCCACTCGCTCCCGTCGCCATATTTACTCTCACTCGCTCTTTTTGCTCGCTTAATTCTCTTTTTGTGACGGAGTTATAAAGCTATTACGTTTTCCTTTTACATTTTCTCCCTCTAAAATTGCCGACGACTGCTAGCAACATATAGCGCTTCTCGATACTGCAGTTACGTAGTTATTGAAATGTTTTCTCTTGTCGAACGTCTGTTGTGTTTACAAATCGCTGCTGGGGGATTCGACACATGCTGTCGACCATAAAGTTAGATTAGCTCGATGATAACCCAAATGGAAAACATATTCTTAGTTGTTGCATATGCATGTAAGTACCTAGTAAGAATATAACTTGATGTTTTTTTTATACGCAATCATTTTGCAGCATTACTACATACAAAGTCTCAATGTATATAAACTTAATCAATATAATAAAGCTATTATTACCAAGTTGGCAAGTAAGACAGACTAATAGGCGTTAAAATATCGATAAATAGCAGGTATATTATCAACAGACTTTTGTAACTTGATACTAACAATCTGATAGTTCTGCAACGTCGGGCACGTCGACCGGAAACATTGTTACACTTGAGAATTTTATTTGAAAGATATGAAAAGCGGCAGAGCACTCACAAACGGCTAGATAATGCCGACAGATACTCGGAGCAGTCGTTGAAAATTTTATGTCGCCTCTCACTGAATCGTCAAATGCACTTCCCCTCCCTTGCACCCGCGCCCCTTCTGCTCCTGCCGCTGGTGACGATAAAATCAAGCTCTCTATTTAATTTCCACCCTGACTACAACATTTGTAAAGCTAACTTGGCCGAGTACAATGACAACAATAAATTATTTGAAATTATCAATTTTATCTTTTCTGTTATTTTTTGAGTTCGTTTTTTACAAAAAAAAAAATATTAAAAACTTTTTTATTAAAGTTTTTACATTGTATAAACTATTGACGTTTTTATTTAATAGTAAAGATAATCTAGGCGTATTTGCTTATTATTACAGGATGCGTTAATAAAAAATGTTTTCAATTTTGTAATAAAAATGTTTTGTTTTGCTGCTGAAAACAATACATTTTTATTTGTCTTACAAAACAATAAGTAAGCTAAAAAGCCAAAATGTTTAGTACCTATACACAAAAATATAAGTGGAGTTTTCTCCTGGAGGGGAGTGGGTGGGATGATACAGGGGTTTTATTGTAGTCGGTACGATACGTAGTGCGAGATTACTCCAGCTTTAGAGAAATCCGGAGCAGCGGGTATTCCCTTTGTACTGTTGACGCTTTGCCGTTTTTCCGCCCGCGCTCGTTTCTTTACCACAAATACCAATTGCAACTCCTTTACGAATGACACTACACTACCACTTGAAAACTACATGCAGTCACGCTTTTCTTAATTTGACATCTGAGCGATTGATAAATTTTATAACTGCCTTAGCATTTAATCATGTTAATTGAATAGTTGAATTGAACGTTTAGTTACGTTGTTAACATAGCTATGTATGAAGTCTCTCAAGCATCCATAACTTGGCCCGGACTTGATTGATATTTGGCACGACACTTCGCTACACATCACATTGTCGAGATTCACCCGTCTAATCTAAATAAACACAATTTATACCCGTGTCGAATATATTCACACGCGAAGGTTCAGCTTATCCTCATTGCAATTCTAAGTATGAGGCTGCCATTGTCGCTTTCTGAATATGTTTGTAAGACATGTGGGGCCGCTTCGCCTTGTTCGCTATGGCCTCGTTTGTTTTCAAGTACTTACCTTTCTGATACCGTACACTTTTAGGAAATTGTTCCCACTTAATTTCAGAATGTTATTTTTTCCACATATTGTACAAATCCAATGTGTGGTTGGAACTCTTTGTGTTCATTTTGCGTACTCATATAACGACACGTAATAAAGCAAAAGTAACAACAGATATGAAAAAACATACGACAATAAATAAAAGCTTTCAACCGAACCCAGCTAAAATCCACAATAAATTCTGACGTTGAATGTTTTCTAGGATTCTCGTGCGTAAATAAAAATCCCCTTAAATGTGAGCGATACAAAAACGCAATTCAACAATACGTTCACCGCAAATTGAATGAGGCTCGAAATAAATCCCAGAGTCGCTGTCTGACTCCCAATACTGTGTTCGCATTTCACCCCTGTTTGCCGTTGTTGGCAATTCATGCGGGAAAACGCACCTGTAAAACGAGAAAAGTTATATTAGTTATCTCAACAACAACAAGTTTTAATCAAACTTATACCGAAAAGATTAGTTACGCTTTATTAAATACCTCACGGCTCGGGGATAAAATGAAACGAGAAACAACAAGAGTCGAATCAGTGCTAAATACCTAGCCGCGATCATTATCGGGGGGAGCCATTTTCTCTCCCTCATTAGAGATCGAGGCCCCGAGGGTCGAGCGCCGTAAACCAGCACTTAAGTGTATCGTAAGTGTTAATTACTTTTGTCACTCCACAGGCGGTGGTTAACAAATCTCAACGTTACATAACTCCACCGCGGAGTACTGTAATTTACATGGCCTGACGCAACATTGTTTGGATAATAAATTATTATGCCTTGAAGCGTTCTTAACGGGCGGCTAAATCGATAAGCGTCGTTTTTATTGCATCATTAACAAGCTGCGAGGGGCGAAACGATTTCAATCTGCGTAATCAACGCCGGGAGCCGCCGCTTCGAGCGCCGCAGACCTAATTCTAGCCTAACCTAGCAACCTCACTACCCTAACCTAACCTCGTCCGTATTAATGATGACACGGACCCATCAAAGTAATTATAACTATCCCGGTGTTATAATAAAACCAAGCTAGTTATACAACAAAATTTTGATTGATACAAAATACATATCTACCTAATCAAAGTTAACAAAACAAACGTTGATAAAATTATCGGTTTTAATATGACGTAAATTTTTTAGCGTGTACTGACCAACAAGGCTGACAACTGTATGATTGGTTCGTTATAGCACGCTTACTGCACAAAACAATCGTACGATTTTATTCACACGTGCAAAATGTTTAAAATCTGATATGGAAATACAGCTGAAGGTTAAAAAAAATACCGACCTGTTTTTATTGCACTCAAAAGTGGGAAAAAATAAACAGCCTGCTGTTGCTCGCTAGCGAATTTCCGGCACTCGCCGTCCGGGAATTTCAGTTTTACGAAATATAAACTATCGTCGTTTGTTATTTTATTTTCAATTTATTAAAGTTGGAACATTGAGGTAAAACATCAAACAACTAATTGTTATGTTTCCAGCAGTTGTTCTAATTTAAGAGTTTTGTTGTTATGGCTTCATTGAAGTTTGCAGTAAATAAAGTTTAATGTTTTATTATTTAAGCCTGAGTTGTCTTGTTACGTTTTCATTTTGTTGTAAATTTTATTTTCGAATTACATCTGTAATGTTTTACGTCTAATATTTTGTTGAATATAGCCATAGTCGTAATACTCTTAATTGTTAGGCATAAATATAAAGGTCGGTCTAGAACTCCATTTCAAAAGCGTTTTCACAATGAGCATTGTTTGTGATTAATAGATGGTTGAAACGAACGATTGGTCATGCAAATAAGCCTTCCATAATGAAGTTACGAAACGGACTATCAGTTTATGACTTATTTCCCCTCCATTGGCCTTAATTACTCTTTTGGCATGATTTAATTCCATTAGCTTTGCAAATAGGCTATTGGCAATTGTATTTCCATTTGAAACTGTGCCTGTTCTAAATTACGTTCATTTTAGAAGTAGTATTTCAGTAATCAATTAAATTTTCTGTTTAACGTTTTTAAGCTGCTCGCTAAGTGCTAAATAAATTAGAATCATAGCTCAGAAAGCTTAAATACTTAAGGCTTACTTAAATACATAAAAGGCTTTGATTATACTAACTGACCAAATGTAGAAAAAACTACCTTCCTATTAGCGCAGCTATTGTCATAGTTTTTACTCTACAAATCTACTAGAATCACCTGTGCCTATGTGTGTCAGTCCAGGGAAAAAGGGACCACTTTGTCGATATGGAGTTCCTAGTACTTTCTAAAATTACATATTAGTGAAAGAATTAAGTGTTCTTCTAATCGACAAACAATGGTCCCTTTCACTAAACTCGCCCACATATATGGACATATTACTCTACGTTATCAGATATCACTTATCAGTTGCAGTAGTTGTCAAGCTGTTTTTATTTTAATGCAATTTAAATTGACCAAGATATTAAAATCAATAAAGTCATATACTTACTAAATTAAATACTGCATTAAAAACCTTTAACGATAAAGTCGTTTATGATAAAAGTTAACTACTACGAAGCTGTTATTTAAAGTAAATTAAAATTGTAATATATAGGCGACGTGGCGAAGGCAATGTTCCATTAGCGAGAGAAAAGAAAAGTGACTCATCCTCCCTGAAGTTTTGATTGTTCAGCTGTTAACTGTGACCGCATTATTGTGTTTAATTTATAGTATTAAGAAAGAAAACAAACACCCGTACAATCACAAATAATGAGCACCATTTACACAATAAGAACGGACAATAAAAATGTTTACGCCCAGTTTACAACTTCTGTGAATGTTTTAATGTCGTAGTAACATCTGCGCAAATTTCAAATACATGTCCCAGACGACCTGCAAATAAATAATTCTTGGTAATATAATATTTAAGCATGCGCGTCGACACGAACACTTTCAGAAAATAGTTTTACTTCGTTTTTAATGTCACATTAAAGGAAAATGGAAACTGGCGTTCCATCTATTTCCTGGACTTCGTCATATTTATATTTTAGCACATAAATAAAATAATGAACAGTTTTATTGGTATGATAACCTTTTGCAAAAATTGGTTTATTTTGCGCTATTAATATAACTGTAATTACACATACATATAAACAGTAAACACCATACACAAAATATAACCAGTCAAGTTGACACTAGCATTTACAGAGCCCAATTAAAGCCTTAATAGCCGAACAAGGAATTTGCCGTGTGGGTAAAACATTTGCTCGTTGTAATCACCGTTAATTAATAATGACTTAATAGCTAGCCGGAGTGGCAGGCGTGCCAGGGCTGAATTACCAGTACCAGCCGACTGCGGGAAAGCCGCTATCAATCTTCTACTTACTTATGCGGTTAATTGTTTTTAACTGGTGCTAATTTACCGTGCGAATTAAATACATTTACTTTGACAATTGATTATGATGTGAAAATAAATAAACTTAATGACATGAATGGTCTATGAGATTAAAGATCATGAGGCTCTACGTTAATTAATAGAACTTCGAAATAGAAGTATTATCAAGTCGCCTATTTAATTTATTAACAATTTCTACGAGAATTCAATAGAATAAACAATACCACTGCTTTCATAACCAACGGCAAAATAAATATGGAACGTAAATTTCCATTCAAGTGGTTTCTTTTATCGGCATGTAGGTGGGTATTAGCTTCCGAAAGCCGTTTACATGTGTAGTGTGAAATGCTCAGCGCGGAGGCAGTTTGTAGGGCGGGCGGGCGCGTGCGCGTGGGGACTGGGGAGGGGAGCGGCCGACCGGCCTCGCGGCCCGCACTCCCGTCCCGGCCGCCGGCCCGACTATATGTCCCGCCTACACACGACCATCTTCTTTGTCTCCGATTGTATCGCGACTCGTCTTTATTTTTGTTCACATTGGATCACTTCGCAACGGACACCCGCCATTGGATTGCAGTGCGCACGGATTGCAGTGATTTTTTCGTTCATATTTTACAACTCTACAGTTTGTTTTGATAAGTGATTAGTGAAGTTTAGTGTAGTCGGCAAACTTATAAAAGTGTTATTAAAGTGAAAAACTTGCTTCAGTCATTTGTTTTAATAAGATAATGAAATAGAGTGCTTCTCTACAGTTTTATTGATGTTGTTTTGGTAGTTGTAAAGTGCAGTGAATATTATTGCACATTAGCTGTCGTAACAGCTACCATAGTGAGGATCAAAGATTCGCCTAAAAACAATGTTGAGAGTGGTGGCAAGAAAGAAAGCAAGAAAAAGGCTCCCAGAAAGAAAGCAGACCGCAACAGCGGAGCGGTGACAGGAGCCAAAAAAGAGAAGGCAACCGCCGTCTTCTCCATAACGGAAAAGGAGGGAAAAGAGATCTCTGCTATTAAGGATGATACTAAACAGCAGGTATCATTATATTTATGAAGTAATAGAAATATATCTGACTTGACCTATCTTCGTAACAGATACACAATATTTAATTTGATTAAATAATACGAGTAAATTTGTGGCCACATATCCAATTAAAGTAATCGGGTATATAACGGCTTTTGTTAAACGCTGCATGTAATTAATTATCGAGCCAAAAGTATTATCTAAGAAAGATACACTATTTACATCTCTTCTGTCCCTCATTGTAAATAAAGAAAGAACACTCTTTCATTAATACGACATAATTGTTTTATCGGTTTAAAAAAAATGAAATGGCATCTCACCGTTAGTCGGTTTAGTCTGCAATTTAACTCTGTCATCTAGGAACATTAGAGCTTAATATATAGTACCTACTAACGATAGCAAAAAGCGAAGTATTTATTAACTGTAATTACCTGCTTCGTTTCAAGTATTTTAATGAGGCTCATAAGCTATTAGCTCTTCCATGGTAAACACTCATTTACATAACAAAGAATGCCACGTTTTACAAAAAAGGTGAAAATCCGCCAACAGATCCCAGGCAGGTTACATTTATTCACATTGAAAAAACTAATAGAATCGTTATTGCCGTTGGTCACGACACATTCGAAACGCAGACACGCGCAGCTTTATGCTATTACACTATTCCGGTTGAATGTTTATAGCGGCGTAATTATACCTCACTACCTGCACTCGCATCAACGAAGAGCAGGGGGCCAATTTTTGACTTTCGAGCACTCGCATTCAAGAAAATTAAGCTCGAAAATAATTATACAAATATTATAAGCACACAAAATTTTGTCGTTAATTATTTCGCATGAAATTAAAGACTGTGCACGTTGAAATCCGGCCACGCATGGCATGGTACATCTCCCTTTCGGATACACATTTTCAAGCAGTTCTTTTTTATAAATAATCCCTAATCATAGTAGTATATAATAAAAATAGAATCATATTAAAATTGTATGGGCTTGTCTCAGTTTTTACTGAAGGTATTTCATCATATCTTTAATGTTTTGTCCAGCGTTTTTTGATAATCTTCACTCGCTTCCTGCTACAATACCACAATTGTATTTATATTTTCACAACCGGTTTTATGGTCAATAGAATGTCATCTTACAAAAAAAAAATGTTTTGAAACTCTATTCTACTTGAGGTAGTCAGGAAAACTTTCTACTCCAAGCACTGAAAGTAATTTTTATATGGCAGCCATTTTTTTTGTCAAAAAGTCAAACTCACCAAAGTTAGAACACCTCCGAACTATTTAAATCTAAATACACTTAGAAAAATGTTAGCTATGGTGAAAAGAGAATTTAATAAGGTATCATTTGATTCATCTTATTTATAATAAAAAACTATTTTTAACAGGAAAATTTGGTAAACACTGTCAGAACACTGTGGACAAAAAAATATAGGCACTGTGGAATATATAGTGATCAAACTCATAGACAACGTAACGTTTATATTATGTTTTAAACTTTATTATGTAGCTTGATAACCCCAAATTATTAATTAGAAGTGTTGGTTGAATATGCACATTCAATAAAAAGATGTATCACACCATGCGCGGCCGGATTTCAACGTGCACAGTCTTTAATAGTTAAATTTTCATCGCTGTTATTATTAAAACATAATTTCATCGTTTTATTCACAGTTTTAAATGACACTTTCGAGTCCTCAAATCTCAACATTCACCCACTGGGCTCGTCGCTCTCCCATCCGTGAAAATGCACTTTGTTACAAATGTGGTGTATATCTAATGCAGCATTAACGCTGAGTTGCAACCATTTCGTGACAAAGTGTGTGTATTTTTCTGTTTGTTTCCTTTGTATATGTTTGTCATGAATAAATGTTTCTTTCTTTCTTTCTTTCTTTCTTAATGTTTAATATTATTTAAATATAATATTCTATGCATAAACAACACCAGATTGTGTTAATAGATACAGTGGTAATTATAAATATTCATATTTTATATCAATTTAGTTTTTATACAGTTATTCAAATGAGATTACTTTAATTAATAGCTATAAAGATACAGATCACATCACTACTTGTTATCGTAAAAGCATACAAAGTAAAGAACTATTCTGATTTTAAAAGCAGATATTGCAGTTCCCATATAAATACAATCGGACCGCTAAATTCAGTACTACATAGATAAACTTTATTACACTAAACCTCTATTAACAAAATAAAAATAAAGACTAAACAAATAATTTAGTCACGTAGCTTCTACGACCATTTTTACTACATACCGGATAACTGCTACGGGTTACGACGTAGCGCTACAAGTATAACTTAGCAGTGAATGACATAATAAAAACGGATTTGTTTTGGAATGTAATGTAAACACTCTTTATTGTACAAAAACAATATAATAATAGGTAAACGCAATTACAAAGGCGAACTTATCCCTTTAAGGGATCTCTTCCAGTTAACCTCTGAGTAGATGAGAAAGGAAGGGAATAAAATAAAAGTAGATAAATGCGGCAACATGCCCAACAAGGTAGGGTAGGGGAGAAAGATAGATACTATCGGTACATATATACAAAATTATAGGATAAACATATATATTACACCAGAGAGGAGTGAGGAGACAATAATAATAGAGAAAAGGAACATCTAAGACAAATACAAAACGTTTTAATTTACAATGATTTGACATATTGCGTAGAGTAGAAAGTTTCCCACAAATTATCTAAAGATATCCTCTTCAGACTATGCTCTTCACGTTTGCATAGCTACCTTAATTTATATTTCATCATAATATGATTCCGGTGTTAAATATTTACTCATGTAGGTTAATAAATGGTTTTATGTCCGGCTTTACCGGCTCGGTGCAAGCGCATAATGCAGAGATTTATCACCTCGTTTCATAGATAACGTACATTATATCACGTGGTAATTGTTTCCTTAATGCTCTCGTAAACTGCGCGATTCATTTTGAATCTGGATAATGTTGTCGGAAACCTGTTTATGCCAATCGCAAGTAAGAATCACCTTTCTTTTATTTTTATTAGAATCCCTATCGAAAGGTTCCCCTCTGCAATTCGTGTTTTAGAAGCGTGGTATTATCTGGGATACCGTGCCACCTTTTCTAGTTGTAGGTTTTTAAAATATTAATAACAGTTTTGCAGAACATATCAATGGTATCACAGTTGCTGCACATAATTTCCATATTATTGAAAATAACAGCAAAAAATAAGCTCAATTTACATAAGATATACTTAATATAAATTATCAGTTAACCATCTGTAATAAAGCCCACTTAAATCTTGCTCTCCTAAGTCGTTGCTACCCATATTTCCGTAATACTAGGGTATGGGAACCGGCCAGTACGAGCGTGCGCTTACAATTATCAGCGATTACATGACCAGCAATCATCACAATTGTAGCCTACATGCTATTTATTTACCAACGTTTTCACAAAGTATGCATTTAGGTTCAGAATTGCATTGCCAGTTTCTGAATGAAATCATTGCAATTCTAAACCCGATAGTACATGTCAATATTTATGAGATTAATCTGAAGAAAAAAGTGTAAAATACCTAACATATATCCTGTTGTTAATCTTCTCATTAACGAAAACAAATTTTCGATAAGGTACGCGCTACCTATTGTAATATCTATATCTTGTGCAACCTAAGAAGCGGTTTTTGACACCTGTCATCTCAGTACATTTTATAACCTAAAATCGATTTTAGGTTATAAAATGTACTGAGATGACAGGTGTCAAATACCGTATCTTAGATTGCACACGGTATAATATAAAACATAGGTGGTTTCGAAAGATTTTCCTTTTTTAACCCTCTATCAACTGTCTGCAACCAAATGGTGCGAACGCGTCCTGCTTTTCTTTTCTAGCGGGCTTGTCACGTCAGACCTTGTTTGGTTAGATGTTTGTCTGGTCCTCGCAACGCATATACATCGCAATTTATTCGGTATCATTGCCATGTACAGGTATTTACACCTCTTATTTTGCAATCGTCACGTACATAGATGTTATTCTAGCAAACTGGCTGCCTGGTTGGTACCTACGCAACGCCGCTTACTATGCACGGACAGTCGACCAAATTCTGTATGTGGCGCGAATTCGGGTCATGAACATTCAATCTTGCACTACATTATTCATGAGTGATTAGCTTTTTATTAAGGCTTTCAAATTTTATAGCTTTTATTTTAAATACAATCCTCTGAATTGTGTATACTGAAGATTATTTTAGCCTTTATTGGTGTAACGCATGTATACTTTCACATGTCTAATTATAGGCAAACTTAGAAACACATACAATGTATTCATGAGACAGTCCTTGTTTACATGAATAATTCTACCTAGAAGATATTTGTCAAAGCATTGTTTAATACAGCACTTGAACAAACATTTGCTATCAACATTTCATTGATTTATTTGTTTTCCTTATTTCGTTAAGTTACTCGACAAACGAAAAGTGAGGAAAGCAAACAGACCGAAAGCCAAATGCAGTAGTGGGACTCACAATAAGTTACTGTAGCATTGTGAATTATTCATAGGGCAAGGCGAGCTCATTGTACACGTTACGAATGGAGTCTTTCTCTTTTTGTGCTGTTCCTTTGAAATCCTAGCGGGCCGGACGCGTGGTTATGTCGGCCTCTATTGCCATTTATCTAGTCATCATCTATTCTTTAACGTGGAGAACACCTTTTATTTTGAAGTACTTTATTACGTGATTTTGTGAAAGTTTTAGTAATCGTGTGCAACGAAAACCGTTTCCCAATGCATAGTAACTTCTAGATATATGCCAATAATACCACTATGACCCTTTTTTTGCCGTGACGCAATCGTATAATAACGTTAAACATGACATCTTTAAAGAGCAAAACAATTACAAACAATACGAGCGGTAACAGAGGACAACTTCATAAAGCTTACTTAACTACTTCTAAGTAATAGGTAACTTCTCTCGAGTTTACAACTAGTTATTAATACTTTCCTCGAGAAGTTTTTTATTCAAATTGATTAAACGTTGAACGGGAAAGCTCGGAACGTGCAAAAAGAGAAGTCACAGCCGACGATCGCGTTGCGAACCGCTGTTTGAAATTTGCTTCGAGACGGTATTCTCCTTGAATTTCAAGTTCTATCCTATTAAAAGTTTGTCAAAGTATTAGAAATTCGAACGAGGGGCGAGCGAGAAGCTATCACGCCATTTTTCCGGCTCTCCCTCCGAAGAGCGACGGGAGGCAAGCAAAACGGCCCCCCGGGCTGGGATCGCAAGATTATGTTTCGCTATCTGTTTTGAATTCGTAATTTGAATATAATTAATTCAGAAATTCCAACGTTTAATTTATTTTTAAAGATATTCTCTTAACTGTTTTTCTCCTACCTACGCTACAATAAAAGCCAACAAATAATTTTCGCTCAAGCTACCCATTAAACTCGTGTTTTTACAAATGAGCTTTCAAATTTATTTTCAGAACATAAACTGTCTCGACAGCGAGACAATTCCCGATGTTCGGGTCGTGTTAATTCTAATTTTTATTTTGACATCGTTGACTAATGCTGTCGTTTATTTTTATTGCTGGTTTATTTTAGTGGCGTTTGTTTCTGGTCGGTGGCTCGCTATTATTGCTCGTCGACGCATCAGTCATCGCGCTAATACCTCAGTGGATGTCTATTTTAACCTGAGACGGTTTGACAGGCCGCCAACGCGGCGTGCCACCGCCGCAACACCAATGCGGCACCTTTGAATATCTTATTGCGCCGGACGCAGCGCTCGCGCGTCGCCGCCGCCGGCACGCGCGGCCCATACTTGATTTATCACTCCATTGTTGCGGAGCGTCGACCCACCCTCTCCGGATAAGGCTAAACATTCAATTGCCGGAACGCTCCTGAGAAGATTTTGTTCCCTTCAAACGATCGATTGACTACTTTACCTACATTACATTAAGCTCGTTTCGTCCGTAATCCGGCGGCGCTTATTTGGAAAAGATTTATTTGTTTATGGTGCGTGAAATGTTGCTTTCTTGTTTAGAAACACGCCGACAGTATATGCAATAAAATATTCATAAGAAAATGTTGATTATTAAAAACAGCTACGCTAACCAACCTGCGTTACAGCTATTTAAATTCACAAATCATACGCCGGACTCTAGAAGATTTCTAGACCAATAGATTTTTTCCCCATATGTATAACTATTGTCACATATTGTCGAATATGGCATAAATTTTATCTATACGTTTCAGCATTTAATAATGCTCACACCTCATATTTTGATTGTAATGTAAACCTATTGAAGTAGGTATCCAAAAGCCTGTAACTCTTTTATATACTACAACTTTTGATCGTAATATATCTACAAATACGTATTTATTTACGTCAGGGCATAACCGTTGTTTTTTATTTGATCGCTGAAGGGAGAGAATCTGTTCGATAATAGCTAAAGTTGCGTTTAATGGTCCGCGAGCGAAATTCTTCCCGTGAAAAGGTCGTCTCGAATATCAAAAGAAATTCTTTATTGAAACATAATTCTTGCTCAAATACAGAGTTCAGTGTACCGCGAACATATTTTACTAAACAATTTAGCACAATTTTATGATGTCCCATTAGACGTGCTAACTCGATGTTTCAACACTTTTGACACACAGAATCCGTTAACTAGCGTTACGTTGTATATTCAGTTTCTTCACCGCGTTGCTCAACGTTTAGAGCTTGTTCGCAAATAAAACGGCCATTGTTCAATCAAATGTACCTACTACCTAGGTAATAGAACAAACCGAAGAAACACGGCTACTTAAATTACACTGGTCGTAAATGGCCGCCCGGCGGTTACCCGACTAGTTTTATTGAGCCCTGCTCTGACTCGATCGTAAATATCCCCAAGTAATTACTTTCCATTCCCCCTTAAATTTGCAGTCTATCTTTTAAAATAAAACGCAACGCTCTTCGCCTCTTTGGAAGTACCTACCTTTTATCTCCATTCGTTGTTACTTCAGTTTTTATTTTCGTCTTTCTTAATTACAATAGGAACTTATCGTAATATCTTACCTTAATAATTTATTTGGATGCTACCTAACATAACGTTTTTATTGTGAATAATTAAGTATATCTTTAGTCACCAGATCATTTCTTCTATACTCGTAAATAAGTTTTCAATACTAACTAGATTTCTACCTAAATTTTTTTCCTCCGTGACCAATATTATGATTTACGTTAATTATGATTGATCGCTAAATACACATATACGTAGAGAACTGAAGATAAATTTGCTTAAACAATAAATAAAATCCGTGATGCTAATGTTGATGATGCAAGATCTGTCAGTGATATTAACATGGTGTTACTATTCAATCTCTGCTTGTAATTCCTATTAACATTGTTTTATGTGTCAGACGTGATTGTATTTGTCCGACGGACACAAAAAACCCTGTGGGCGGCGATTGTTTTAGAGAACAGACATAGGTGGAATACTAATATCCACTCACGCGCTGCTCGGTGTCTGCATACAAACCAGGACTTGTATTGCAAAGCATTCGAGCGTTTGACTTAAACATAACCAGTGTTAGTGTAACCTCTAGATCAGTTAGCAATTAAGCGTCATCAGATACCTTAGTTGTATTGGTTCGTCTGAAGAAAATGCTTGCTCGTTTTCTGTGAGCTCTTAGAATAAAGGGCCAGCTTCGTCGCTTTGACTAAATGATGCGACCAGTGCTAAATTGTAGCTTTCACTCGAACGTAGGCTATGTGTTGAAATACTGTTCTAGAAATACTTTCTATTGTCTGAAGTCTGAACCTTTGCTCATTTATGGTTTTTTTTTGTTACAGGCGAGCCCAGACAATAGTAGAAATGTCTCACCACGGTATCATGATGCGTCAATGGAAGATGTGAGTATACTTGTCATTAGTTCCTACACTGTTCATGGTATAATTAATAATTATACTCATCCTCGGTACTGTGCTGATAGTGCGGGAGGGCCGCAACTGAAGATATAACAATAATTGCCAGTAAATAACAATCAACCAAAACCAGACTTTAAATAGTCGTTGTTGTTCGGTATACCAAGGTATCAGCCAAGGTGGCGTAACAGAAAACTGTCATTTCACCAAAATAATTGTTTTAGTTGGTGTTCGTCTATGGGCCACTAGTTGCCTGAAAATAAAAGTATTTCATTTCATAAACTTGAAGGTAATTTTGATTATGTTTGCTTTTCAGGTATCGGACGCAGGCTCTCTGTTCCGGGTGACGGGCGCGGGCGGTGTCGGGGGCGCGGCAGGGGCGGGCGCAGCGGGCGGCGGCGCCAAGAACGAGCTGGTCGCGCGCGGCGGCAGCGGCGGCGCGCTCGCGCTGTCGCGGGCGCCCGTCGGCGGCAGCGCCAGCCCCGCGCCCGCGCCGCTGCCGCAGCCCGCGCCCTCGCCCGCGCCCGCCGCCCTCCCGCCGCCCGCGCTCCCACCGCCGCCCTTCCGCGCCGACACGCCGCACCGGCCCAACGGCGCGCACATCCCCGCCCACGACGGCCACGCCGCCACGCAAATACCTGCGCGGCCCGTGGGCGCCGCCGGGCCCGACACACCCGAGCGACCCGCCAGCAACAACAAGCTGCAGCCGGGCGCGCGCGCCGCCGCCGACAGCCCGACGCCGGCGCCACCAGCTCCGCCGGCGCCGTCGCCGCTGTTTCCTTCACACACTGCCTATCAGGCGCACGCGGCGCCTGCGCTGCCCGACTTCAGGCACACCAACCACGAGACGCGGACCGAGCCCGGCGAGCCGCCCGCCGCGCCGCTGGACCTGCACGCGCACCACGCGCCGCACGCGCCGCGCCCGCCGCACCTGGCGCCGGCCGCCGCGCCGCCGCCGCACCCTAGTCTCCCGAGCCGCGTGCCGCACTCGCAGCCGCACCCCGTGATGCCGGGCCACGACGTCCGGAACGCCTCGGCCGCCGCCCCGGCTCACCCCTCCGTTCCTATCTCGTTCCCGAGCCGAGTGAACGGCGTGGCGCCGCCGCCGCCGCACTCGGCCGCGTCGTCCACGCCGAGCTGTCTTCCGAGTAGTCAACCCCTGGCCGCGCGGCCGATCTCTCCGGCCGCGCCCGCCCCTCGCCCCTACCCCGCCCCGTCAATCGGGTCTAGTCATATAAACTCGAGTTTAAGTTCCAGTATTCACGGCCATTCGATACCGTTTCAGAGTCAATCAAGCTTACAGAAACATTCCGTACAGTCGGTATATACGAGTCGGCCTCCCCATCTCGCTCCTTTCACTGTGCCTAATCACGTCTCGTCGAATCATGTACAAACTTCAGTAGCCAACCAACCGACTGCCACACATATAAGTCACCCAATAAACAGTCATTCCATCGTAAATCACGTGAATCATCTCCCCTCGAGTAATTCCAATTCGTTAGCGACGTCTACTCCTAATCACATCGGGCCTCCATTATCTCTTCCTTTAACGACTGCCAGTTCTATATCAAGTTTCACTCCAAGTTTGAAGCACCCCCTCGGTCTACCTCCCCACCCGGCTTCAATGATTCCACCGGTGACGCTTCACCAGCCCCAGCACAACCATGTGGACGCGTTGCCCGTGTCGAGCGGGGCGCCTACAGTGGTCACGACAAGCAGTCATTCCCTCCCGCCAGTGATAGACTCGCGGCAGCCTACCAGCGAAGCGGCAAGAAGCGAGGCGGTGGTGAGCTCGGCGCTCGCGGCCAACGGGTTCCCGCCGCCGGCCGTGTACGCGGGCGCGACGTTCCCGCCGCTGTACGCGCCGTACGCCACGACGCTACAGCACAGCCCTTATCTACCACCCGCTGCTGCGTCTCCTAGGAACTCAGCAGACACGGTTAGTATTTTAATCTAGAACATTTCATTTTATGGCTTATTCACTAAATTTCATTCAGTAGCACGGCTCAGACGGCACCTATAACGTCATGACTATTTAAGACTGCGTCTTTTGTAATTTTCGCGTCTTTTTGCCCTCTTATGTATAATTGATAAATCGTTATCCTGTAACATGGAATGCCATGCCGCACAGTAGAACGACTCCATACTTTTAGCCTGACACGAGTACCTCATGTTAGTAATTTAACTGTAACTTCTTATTGGGTTAACATTGAGCAACGAAAATTGGGGTGCACACTCCTTGATAGATTGCCAAGAGAAAAATGTCTGTTTATAAAAAGTATATACCTGAAATATATAAAAAAAATAGACAGAAAAAAAAGTTTTCCTTACAACTTTTTTTTTATGGTTAACCTAACAAAAATATTTTTTTATATTTATTGGTGTACTACTCATGAATAAATCTTATATATTCTTTCAAACCAAACAGGTTGAAAGAGCTGATATCGTGCACTTGGCGTATTACGTTCTTGTGATTTTGCTCATCATTTTTCTCAGGCGTAAAATGTAAAAACTCTAATAGTTGTCATATACTCGTAGACCAACATAATTTAGAGTAAATAAGTAGCAAACATAAGTATTCAATAAATATCTGTAGGTATCGTTATCGAATTTCCATTTACTATCTGAAAAACTGAATACATGGGCCATTTTTTTCAAAGTTGTCCCCCCAACTTATTTTTTAATTTGGACTTTTTTAGGTGATTTCGAATCGCGGGCTCTTTCGATCCTAGTAGGAGGAAAAAAGTGTCCCAAGGTTTTTTTCCATTCCGTTACCATTTTTTCATACATTTTGTATGACGGTAACGGAATGGAAAGTTCGGAAAATGTATGGAAATCTTGGGACAAAATTTTTCTCCCATTAGGATCGACAGAGCTCGTGATTTGATTGACGGAGGACGTCGTCACGGTCGCGGTGTGAAAATAATAAATATCCTTACCATATTTTATACAATTGCAAATCGTTGTATTGTTGCCATAGTCGTGTTTGCAGGCGTTAATAAATCAAATACATTTTCGTAATTTATTTTAAAAGGTGGTTATAGACGGCCGTAAAATTTACCGGGAAGTAACGAGAAAAAGTTAAGCTTTCAGAATATACACGACACTACCCGGGGAAACGGTGGCGTTTTTTTCTAAATCCTTAAAAATAGGTTACGAGCGGACGCCCCTTTGAACTATCCCTCATGTGTGAAATACTTTGTTTCTTCGATTTTTAATCTTTGAAATACGTAATAAAATAGTAAAATACTGTATCGGATCAAAAACATACATAAATAACATTATTAATACTTCGCAATTAAGCTCACAAACATAACGCTTCAGAAAGTCCAACTGTAAAGTCGAAACTAGGTTCCATTTTTAAGATCATTGCAATGCAATAATTAACCATTAAGAGGCCAAACCTGACATTTCATGATATCTTATTATGAAAAATCATATAACATTCATCAGTGAGCATAGTTGGTATCATAAGTGAATGTCATGTCTTTAGTATGAAGTCGTTCTACTGTGTGCCGTCGCGAAAGGCCGCTCGTGAAAATGATCATCGTGAATCGACATACACATTATAAATATTTTTAATATGTTAGAGTCTCACGAAACTTTTATAGTTAAAACTGTAACACGGAGTTTAATATCAGACTCAGACTTTTACTTACTATATAAGGTCCTAACTGGACTTTATTGGATTATATCAAATCGCTTAGGAAGTGTTCGTAAGACATACCTACATTTTTCTATAATGCTTTATGCTATACATGCATTATGAATTTTAAAAAGTAACTTTATTATTTTCAGCGCACAAGTCTATCCGCATCACCACTGGTGGCGCCAAAGACTCCTAAAGGCGTCCGACCACATACCCCAGGCTCTACGGGTGCTGCGGGCTCCATACCACCACATGCGCCACACTCATACTCGCCCAGAGGACACAGTCCTAGCCGGGAGCGGGAGAGCTTTAGGTATATTCATTTACTGTCTTACCCGCTTATTCGTAAACGTGTTTTATTACCTCATTTAACTAAAATAGTCGTTTGTTCTTATGACAGTTTGCTAGAAACAGACAAAACAATTGAACTAAATGGTCCAGTCCACGGAAAAAGGGACCACTTTGTCGATTATGGAGGTACTAGTACTTTCTAAAACTCCACAACATACACTATCTATTGGTAAAAAATTAAGTGTCCTTGTAAATCGTCAAGTGGTCCCTTGCACTAAACTTGCCCACAATAAATAAAGTTTGAAACACGTTTATGAAAAGGCGGGTTAGTCTTTGACATCTATTGGCTGCGTAAAGGTGCAAAAACAATTCCAAGTGTCGTCGTTACAAGTATATAGTGCTACGTACGGCACACACATTCGGCATGATTTGCGATTTCCTAAATAAACAATTTCAAACAAAAAAAAAGAACCGACTTCACTTCGGATCCGCTATTCCAAGAGGACTGGCCGAGATGCTGTAAAAAATAGTGAAATCACTAGGTGTGCTTATAATAGTTGAAGAGTTCGGTAGATTTCTCCAGGATCCTATCATCAGATCTGGACCTGGTGACAATGGGACCAACTGTGAAGTATAACTCTTTCAAACAAAAAAAGAATTTTCCAAATCGGGTCTGCCGTCTTCGAATAATCGGTGAACATACATAAAAAAAAATAGCAAGTAAAACAAAAATCCCGACGAATTGATAATCTTGAAGTCGGTAAAAAATTTGGATTTATATTTTTTTTTTTTTTTTTATAAATATTAGGACAATCTTACACAAATCAACCTAGTCCCACAGTAAGCTCAATAAGGCTTGTGTTGTGGGTACTAGGCGACGATATATATAATAGATAGATATAGATAAATACTTAAATACATAGAAAACATCCATAACTCAGGAACAAATATCTGTGATAAACACACAAATAAATGCCCTGATCAGGATTCGAACCCGGGACCTCCTGCTTCATAGGCAGGGTCACTACCAACTAGGCTAGGAGGCCGTCAATAATGTTCTTACAAAGCCCTTATTTTCTTTTAGTTGTATACTTTAATTTCGCATATGTACAGCTTCGGCGTCATATTAAGACTTTCGTGGTTTGATTTCAGCAGCAACATCAGCAGTCTGTCACGCAGCACGCCGGCGTCGGCGAGCAGCGCGCCGCTGCCGGCGCCGCTGGCCACGCCGCTCGCGGCCCCGCTGGCTACACCTCTCGCGGTTAGTGTTTTGTGCTAGAAGTGTGGGATAACAGCAGGCAAGTTACGATGACGAGTTGTGCTTATGCTTCTGTGGCCACACCGCGAATTTCCGACGTTTCTAGTTTTGTCACTCGAGTTAGTCAATCCTACTGAATATTTAGATCCAGAAATTCCAGAAACTCGAAATAATTTTAAACAAAAAAGAACCGACTTCACTTAGGATCCGCTATTCCAAGAGGAAGTGGCCGAGTTGCTGTAAAAAATAGTGAAATCACTATAGGTGTGCCTATAATAGTTGAAGAGTTCCCTCGATTTCTCCAGGATCCCATCATCAGACCCCGACTTGTTGGAAATTCAGTCCAATTGAGAACCTCCTCCTTTTTTGAAGTCGGTTAACAACCAAGTACACCATACTAATACAAGTACGCAATACAATTAGTCACTCATAGTATTCATTGGGTAGTCATAGAGTGCCGAAGTTTTGGGATGTGATTTTAGAAACACTAACACCGAGCAATGCCAGAAATTCAATTTTCACCTTAGATTTTATGTTGATTCTGATTTCGTTTGCACATGATATATTTTCGTTACAAATTTTGTTGAATATTTTACCGTCGCGCTCGAATGTATTCTGAGCGCCATAATATTCAATCAGCGTCATCAAAAGAAAACAAAGAAAGAAATTGTTTATATGGTGTTACACAAAAATATACGAACTTAATCTATTTACATTTTAATCCTAAAGACAGATCACCAAAAAGGATGCAGCTCAGTATGTGCCGATAGCTAAGATTCTTACCCAAGACGCTGGTTTTCAGGGCAACCAAGGAGGAGAGTACAATGAAGTTCAACTAAAGCTAAAATTAACAATTAGATATAATGGTTATGCGGTCGCAAGTAAATCACAAAAAGCATGGGTAAAAACTAGTGTCCGACCGAAGTTTCGGTTTCGGTTTCGGCCAGTTTCGGCCAAAAAATCGTGTTTCGGCTCAAGTTTCGGTTTCGGCCAATTAACGGCCGAAACTTTCGGCCGCGCCGAAACTTACAACATTGTACTTAATCGGTCCACAAGTTCTGTCTCAGTAACGTTTTTAACTGATAAAATTATAATAAATAAATATCAAAAAAGTGTACATGTGATTTGGAAGATTATTTCATAAATTGTAATATGATAATATCATTTAAGTATTAATTTTATCAAACAGTAAGCTCTCGAGTTCATGCAAGGGACTGCCCAAGGAACTGCGTCGGCCTACGCTGAAAATTATACACGAAGAAATCAAGTAAAACACTAGATGATTTATTTTAAATACTGATTGTAAAACTAAAATAGTCCATGCAACCTTGGCGAATTATTTTATAGAGACTTGGTAACAGCATTGATGTCTCAGTCGATTAAACTTTGCTGTATAACTAACTGCAATATAACTAATGAATAACACACAAATTTAAAAAATCGTATTCATTATTTTAAAGAAAACATACCAATTTTAATAAAGCACAAATTAATGTTTGTTTTTCCGACTCATATATTCCTCAGTACGTTTTTTTTAAACAATACGTATTATTTAAACCATAGAGATAGATGCTATAAACCTTAATTAAACTCCAAGTATCGAACAAAACTGTCATATTTTTATTTTGTTTATCGTAATTTTACTCTGAAAATACATCTGTGAAGTTTAAAATCGTGTGGATTATTTTATTGCTAATTTTAACGTAGCAGATTTATGTATTTATTTTATCAAAAATCAGATTCAAAACCTAAAAAAATACCAAAGAAAAAAAAACTGATGTCAGGCATCTGTCTGTTTCCCATGTTTTCGTACACATCTACATATGTACGAAAACATGGTCGAACTGTGAAAATTATACTTTCAATAAGGGGGGAAAAATTTTACGTTAAAGTTGTTAAAAAGTTACATAATTATGTTTATTCATATGAAACCTTTATTAGAAAATATTTCGTGCTTCGCATTTCTTTCGCGAAAAAAACTCGGCTACATAACAAACGAGAGCGATGTAAAATTCTACAAACCAAAACGAATTTAAGGATCAAAATACGCCTTACACTGATATAACTTGGAGTTGTTTACAAACTTGAAAAAATCATGGGATTATGTTGCCAAGTGGATCCCAGGCTCCGTGGTGTCCGTGGGAAAACCCCAGCACAGACGCTAGGAGGATGATCAATAAAAACTTACTAACCTTGTTTTTCTTTATACCACCTATCCTATACAAGTTACAACGGCTTATTGACATTTAACTCAACGATTTTAACATGTCTATAAAAGTTTCGGTTTCGGTTTCGGCCGAAACTGCACTTAGAGCCGAACCTTCGGTTTCGGTTTCGGCAAAAAAACATGTTTCGGTCGGACACTAGTAAAAACTAAAACTAACTAGTACATCACTCAGGTGTTTGTAGTTTGAAGGTCGATTAAAGACTTATTTCAGTAAATGTTTTAACTATAAATAATGATTGTTTGATTCCAGGCCCCGCTGGCCCCGCTGAGCAGCCTGGCGCCGGGGGTGCTGGGGGCGCCGCTGGGGGCGCCGCTAGGGGCGCCGCTGGCCGCGCCGACGCCGACGCCGGCGGCGCCGGGCGCGCACCTGGCGCAGTCGCTGGCGCCCGTGCCCACCGTGCCCAGCATCAGCTCCAGCGCCAAGCCGCCCGCGCACTGGGGGGTGACGTGAGTACACTACACTACACTACACTACCATACTATACTATGTTTGAACGAGTTTAGTGAAAGACCTCACTTTGTCTGTATACATGGACACTTCATTCCTTTACTGATAGATGCTTCAGCGTGTATCGTCTAGTGTTAGGAAATACTAATATGTAATTCTATAACGACGTAACGGGACCTTTTTGCGGCCCGTGTTATTCGTCTATTTGCAATATTTGATTGCGTATAAAGTCTATCACACCATCTATCCGAGAGCCACTTAAAGATACCCAAAATGTAAGAGGAAATATCACCACCATTTAGCAACGAATAGCGTACTAGTACTAAAGTAGTCGTTAGTAGATGGAGCTGATATTTCTTATCTTTAAGTGGCTCTCGGATAGATGGTGTGATAGACTTGAGCTTCAAAAAGTTCTTAGTGGCCGTCTATATCTCTATAGTCTCCGCCTATGTACTACAGCATAGTGATGGTGTGATATTTTCCAGCAGGTCGGATCGCGGGTTCGCGCCGGCGCCGCTGTTCGGCGCGCCCAACCCCAACCCCTTCTCGGCGGAGTCGCTCTTCCAGACCAGTCAGTATACATTCTATATCTTCTTTTTAATTAAATACATATTGCGATTATGTGGCCAAGCACCTAGATCCTATCGAGCTATGGCAAAACATCGAAATAAGCGCTAAGAAAATGATGATTAGGGTCATATAATTTCAGTACCCAGCCACTTGTTACACGATAATGCGCAGTCTACCTCTACCTTACGCAGTCTAAGCGTTAAAGATTAAATTCTGTGCTGTGTGTAGTTGCGTAGTTCGGGGGACAACCAGATTTCTCCTTACATATGTTTATAATGTTTATTATATGTATAGATAACAGCTCGTGTTGGCGACTTCATGTAAACTTTAACCTCGCATTTTATATTTACCCGTGTGTAGGTATGTATACAGATTTATCGGCAGGTTCATGAGCCGCATTTCAGAGACCCCCGATTTAGGTTAAACATGTCTACCATAATTTCATATCGACACGTGATTGTTTAATAATTGTCTGACGTCCGTTTTCCAGGTCCATCGGCAGACCTCCTAAGGCGCGAGCTAGACAGCCGGTTCCTGGCGGCGGCGGGCGCGGCGGGCGCGGGCGCGCGCACGGAGATGCACCACCACCAGCACCAGCACACGCACGTGCACCAGCACCCGCACCACCACCCGCACCAGCTGCTGCATCCGCACTCGCTGGTGAGTGGGGCCTCTACAGAGTAGTGTAGTCTTTCCTCTAATGATCTCAAATCTTAGTTTTTTTAGCCATATCAGAAAAAAAAATAAACGAGATTATTTGTTTCCATTATTAATGATACGCTTAAGACAAGAGGGTAATGGCGAGTTTTCAATTTCTTTTTCAGAAATCGCACGACGAGAATTTTTAAGAAAACGAAATAAAAAGTATCGTTGTGTACGTTTCAGTTCAAGGACGTGAGCAAGATGAGCTCGCTGTACCGCGGCGGGCTGGGGCTGGGCTACCCGTACTCCGCGTCGCTGCTGCACCCCGCCGCGCCCTACCCGCCGCCCGCGCCGCTCACCGCCTACGCGCCCAAAGTACGACCACACCCACACCCACACCCGACCCGACCCTTATACATTTTACCACCTCAACAATTACATTATTGTCACAATGATGGATTTTAGATTTGGTATATTTTCTAGGTCTAGAAGCTATAAATAAGCTTTGTGTTAGTCCTTTTCTGACACTTATTTAATAAATTCTACTGAGTGTGGATTAGACCGACATCAATGGTAATTTGAATAAAATACTTTAAAAAATTGCCACTTGAAAGAGAGACACTGGATGTTAATTCCGAGGCCGTTTTTATATAAACTTTGACATTAAGGCCACAAAATACGGTAGTCTAATCCACGCCAACTGTTACTTTACTCAATATCTTGCATACATCATTATTACTCGTAATTTCTTTATCTACCTGTACCTTTCTTAGTGCTTACGTTATTTATGTTGCTTTACGATCATTAACCCTGCCTCGCCTCATTTTAACAGCCCGTAGTGTCGGCCGCAAGCGACTCCGCAACTAAACCACCACCTCGCCCCGCCGTCGCGGTAGGTTTCCACTTGCCACTTCATTACTTCGCATGCTTGATTTCATTATTATCATTCTATTCACTATTATACTGTATTTAGATCACTCGCTACAGAGTTTTCATAAGAACCATTCGCGTTCGCAGAAAACCGGCAAATGGAACGCGATGCACGTGCGCATCGCGTGGGAGATCTACAACCACCAGCAGAAGGAGAAGACTGGCGGCGCCGCGCCCGTCGCGCCCGGCGTGGGCGGCGTCGGCGGCGTCGGCGTCGGCGTCGGCGCGCCCAACCCCGCCGCCGCCGACAAGGACAAGCTGCGCGCCTTCCCCGCGCCCGCGCCGCCGCCGCCCGCCTACCGCTCGCCCTACGACCTGCCCGCGCCCTACCTGCCGCACCACCCGCACCTAGGTAGCGTCCGATACCACTCGCCCGCCCCGCACCCCGCCACTCTCGCGCCGCCTACTGACCGAGGTTTGCGCGTTTCAGGGATATCGCCGTTCGGACGCTACGGCGCCGGCGCGTTTCCCGGCGCCCCCGCCGCCTTCGGGCTCTACGGGCGCGAGCTCGCGCTCTCCTCCACGCTGCACGGCGTGCACCACGCGCCGCTCGGCGCGCCGCTGCACGACGCCTGGCGCGCGCGCCCGCCCGCCGCCGCCGCCGCCGCCGTGGCCGCCGCCGAGGCCCGCCGCGACCACGAGGAGCGCGAGCGCGCGCGCCGCGAGCGCGACGACCGCGAGCGCCGGGAGCGCGACGAGCGCGAGCGCCGCAAGCAGCGCGAGCAGCAGCACCGCGAGCGCGAGCTGGAGCGCGCGCGCGCCCGCTCGCCGCTGCGCAACGGCCCGGCCGAGCCCGAGCGCGCCGTGAAGGACGAGCGCAAGGAGCCGCCGCGGCCGCCGCCGCCCGCGCTGGCCGCCTACCCGCCGCCGCCGCCCTGGGGCGACCCGTACCGCGCCTTCGACCCGCTGCAGCACATGCGCTTCGCGCCCATCGTGGAGGCGGCCATCCGCGCCGAGGAGGACCGCCACAAGATGCTGAGCGCGTACGCGCACCACCAGCAGATGAAGGCGGCGCCGCTGCTGCACCGCGGGCTGGGCCACGGGCACGCGCTGCCGCTGCACCACGGCGCGCACGCGCACCCGCACCCGCACCCGCACGCGTCGCTGGCGCCGCTGCCGCCGCTGGCGCCGCCGCTCGCGCCGCTCGCCCCGCTCGACCTGCTCAAGAAGGAGGAGCCGCGATGATAGCGCCGAGTCTCGTCGCCTGTACGTACGGTAGAGTGAACGACGTCGCGAGTGAGAATCGACAGTTTATGTATATCGTTTCGTTTAGAAAAATATTTATTGTAACGTCGCTTGCTGAAACGACGGTCGCTCCGCTCGCGAGCCGCCCGCGACGCGTTCTTAGTGTAATGTTGGTCGGTATCGTAGTCGGCGCGTCGCTGGAGCGGGACAGCGAGACTCGCGGAGGGTGGTGCGAGCGAGACGGTCTCGCTCGACAAGTGCAATATGGACGAGGACTCTGGGCGCTCGTCGCCGCCGGCCTGTACACTACTGCTTGTTTATTTACATGGAAATATCTATAGAGTTGTTATTGTGACCATTATTAGTTAATTATACATCAAAATGCTGATTATGTGAGGGATAGGATTATTGGAATCGCTATCAATATAATTATACATATTTATATATACATATAAATAAAATGTAAATATTAGTGTGTAAATTAGTGTTAAAATATAGAATTGGTTTATTTAACTTCAAACAAATGAAAAATCCCATAAATTATTATCGTATCGGGAGTTTAATTTATGCTTCCGTTAAAAATCTCATAATGGTTTTTCAATTGTACCAGTGGAGTAAATTTATTTATTTACCGACTCCTTTAGTAGTGATCATGGAATTAAATTACACTCACAGTAATAGCGGATGATTTTTGTTAAAATGCATTTAAAAGTATGTGATATTATTATATGTATGTATTGTGAAAAAACATTTTGTCTGACTTCAAGTAGTGTCTCTCAGGTTTATAGATCTAATGAGTATATGCAGTAATGTTCAAATTTGTATAAAAGTATTCCATAAATCATTACATTTATTTAATTAATTAATTTTTGGATTTGAGATAATTGTGAGCAGTATCCGGGTCATATTTGATTAGTTATGTTGAGCAAGTATAAAACGCCTTAGTGTGCCATTCAACCAGTATAAAATGATCATTGAGTCAGACAAAATTGCAATTGTAACCTGTCTTATGGCACATTAAAATTTTATGTTCTTATCTCACGAGAACGATAAAGTGTATTATAGTTTATACAAAATCATTCTGTATACTAAAAAGTAAATGAAAGCTTGGTGCGATTCAGAAAATACCATTAAAACTTTTGATTTTTATACCAATAAGATTTTTTCCTTGATTCCTTTCCACTTAATAATGTGTATCACTTGACGTGATATCACGCGCTGGCGCTGAGGGCAAGACTCCGTGCATGTGATTTGACATATTTGGCGGTCAAAAGTCAGGTAAGGTAACATCCGATGCAATGCGCGATTTCATCATCACACCGCTCTTAAGTAGGTACAGTCGCCATCAAATATATCGGAGCGGCCAAAGTGGTGCCAAATATCTGAACAACGCCTCTATAAAAAATATATATATGAACAACTAATAAATATCTGCTACACAGGCTTCGTCTGATGGCTACAAATGCTTATCCGCAACATGCTTCGTCTCATACAAACCAACGATGAAATCCGCAACAGACTTCGTCATAATTTTATTTTATCCACTAACAGGAGCTAGCTAAAGGCCCCGGCTCGAATCGTACATGACTTAAGAGTCGCCAGGACGCTCGCGTTCCCATACAAACGGCTCTCATTTTAAAACGACACGCTTTAGAACCACGAAATTTGGCATGGGCATTCTAGTAGTACAAAGAAAATACAGCCAGTTACAGATTTACATACAAAACTTATTTTTGCTGTATTTTCTTTGTATTACAATTTTTAGCAACGAAAACGAATTTCAGACCTAGATCAGGGGGCCGATTTTTGACAGCCGGACGCTCGAATTCAAAAAATTCAAGCTCGAAAATAATCGCACACAAAAGTTTGTTGCCAATTTTTTCGCATGGAATTAATAGTTTAAATAATCATGATTTTAAATTTCTATCACTGTTATTTTTAAAACATAATTTCATCGTTTTATTCAGAGTTTCAATTGTCACTTTCGAGTGCTCGATTCTCAAAAATCACCCCCCTGTACTATTAGAATGCCCATGCCAAATTTCGTGGTTCAAAGCATGTTGTTTTAAAATGAGAGCTGAACTACGTTTGTATGGGGACGCGAGTTCACGCGAGCGTCCTGGCGACTCTTAAAAGTCCCCATCACGCTGACAAATAATAGAAGCACACAGTCTAAGAATTTTTTGAGGCTCCAAGTCTGAAACGCTGTCTGAACGAAAGCAAACCAAGTTACCGCATAATGTAGGGGAACCGTGCAGCGCTACCTAGTAACGAGTAGCGTTACTAGGTTTAAGCCTCTATTCTATTTGACTACTCTCCGACTTTACAAATCAAACAAGAGCCTAAATTCACAGGATTCGATGTAGTTAGGGAAAATTGGTATGAAATATTTTACACTAAGTTTCATTGATAAGGTTTTTATAAGTTTTACATTCGCTCATCAAAACTTCGAAGTGTATTTCCCTGTACTAGAAAGCTGAAATTTGGTATAATTTATTTACATAAAAAGAACAGAAAAATGTATGATAAAATTCTAACTCCTCGCCCTTTTAGAGAGGAGTGCAGGGCAAGTTATTTGTATGGTAATAAAGAGATTTATTAAGGTATGGCCTCAATATTTTGGAAGTATTATGTGTCTTCCCGTGGGTGTCGTAAGAGGCGACTAAGGGATAAGGGAACCTCTGATGCCTACTGCTCGTGAGAACGCTGTGGTGTTTTTTTTTTAATTAATGGTCATCCGCATGGCGGCGATGCGGTTCGCCATCACGTCTCGTTCTTCACGGGGGCGAGAAGTGGCTCACGGAGAGCCGTTTTGCTGCATTGATCGTAGCAAATAGAAATCCGTGATCTCTGCCTACCCCTTTTGGGATATAGGCGTGAAAGTATGTATGTATGTATTATATGCATATTTGTAAGCGCAACTGGTTAAAGGGGCAAAGAGGGTATATCTATTCTCAAATAAAACATTGCTACTGCTGCAACTATACGATGTATTTACTGCGAGAAGAGATTATGTACATTATAAATAAAAAAATGTCTATGTTCTGATTTAACCACACTGTTTTTAATAGCATTCTTCACTTCCTGTACCAGATTTGAATAGTTTTCATTCTCTTGACTTTTTTTTGCAATTGAAGTACACCATAAAGTAGGGCTTCTGCAGACGGTGGGCAACCAGGTACATAGATGTCGACGGGTACAATCCTATCACAACCTCTGAAATAAGAAAACATATCAGTAGTATTTCATAAGTATGGATATTAGCCCTAAGCAATTTGATGATGATACAGTCACCATCAGATATATCGGAGCGGCCAAGGTGGTCACAGATATATGAACAACGCCTCTTTTTTTTTAAGGCTATAAAGTGCATGTTCAGATAATTTTGAGTACCCTGGTTGCTCCGATATATTTGATGGCGACTCGACTGTACAACAAACATAAAGCAAAGTATTATAGTTAAAGCAATGGCGCGTAATTACAGTGTCCGCGAGGCAATCGGATGGCTCGCGGTATTTAATCTCCCTCTGCAACCCGAATGATAATCTCACAAAAAAAGGTCCTACAAGAAAGTTAGGTTATGACATGACCCAGTTACTTAACCCTATATCCCTTTTACATTTGAGACTAATATATTCCCTGCCCGGGTGCCCCGAATGTGGGGTCAGGAAACTTTTTTTTCAGGGGTCTGCACTTGCTATGGGGTCACTTCCACATACTGAAATTGACAATTGGACTTGTGATATTGTCAGATTGTTATCATTTAGATAATATAGTAAATGAATGGTTACCTCACTACAGAGTAGGAGTAGTGGTAATATCCACCACCATTGGCGCAGCTTCCCATGGAGATGACCCATCTGGGATCAGGCATTTGGTCATATACTTTCCTAAGAGCTGGGGCCATCTTGTTAGTCAAAGTTCCGGCGACAATCATGACATCAGACTGGCGAGGTGATGCACGGAAGACTACACCATATCTGAAATGGAAAACATAGATTTATAATTTTTGTTCCTACTACTACAACTTCTCTATCGGAGTTAATACTATAGCTTGACCACAAGTGCTGTACTGCTCGCGCCATATGCGAGCGTACCGGTACAGCGGTTGTGGTCAAGCTATAATGAATCCTGGGAGGAATCACTATAAGAGTTACTGTATATATTCTTTCCTTCTTGCAGTCTTTGTCTAGACTATTGGAATGCTGAATAGCACTAGGACCTAATCATAGTGTTGTTCCTGCTGGTGAGTTGCCAAAGAGCTCAAAGAGGACCCAGTGTGTTGATGAAGAGGGACCCTCCACATTGAATCCTCCTTTTTCTAAAAGGGTCTGCAACGCATATGTGACCCCTCTGGAGTTGCAGGTGTCCATAGCCTACAGTAGTTGCTTAGTAGGTGGGCCGTATGCTTGTTTTGTTTGCTACCGTCGTGGTATAAAAACAATGTAAACTAGATATCAAGCTTAATTAAATAAATAAACTTTACTTATATTTTTTGAGAAATAAATTCTTTCAAATTATCAGTTATCACATAGAGCTCGTTAGCGGTTACCTACACTCAACGTTGAGCACACGAAATACGTGGTTTTCAGATATTTCAACGAAATACTTTCGTCCTATTTATAAGTTACCTGTCCATATCATAGCGAGGTGCAGCGATGTGCATCATCTCCACAGCACAACAAGCTAAACCAAAGGTCATAGGCCACATGGAGCCCTTCCTTCCCCAGTTGAGGAGATCGTCGAGCCTGGCCACAGCAATCTCTGCCAGGTTACTAGCATCTTGGAAGGGAGAGTATGGGCGCTTCTCGTTTGGCTTCGGAGCTGGCAAATGGATTTGACGGATTTGATCAATAATAGGTGCAAAAGCACCTTTCTTCACTACAGTAAGTGCTTTCGGAGCCGTCGCTCCCAGCGCTTTGATAGCCTGCATGATTACCTGAAAAATGTTTTGGTTAGTATCTACATTGTATTTCATATGAAATTCTATATAATGTAAACTAAAACAAGCATAATAACATGCTGATAAACTTACAAGCTTTCGTATGGGAACTACTTAATAGAATTATGCCACTGTACGCTTATAAAATAAAATTTTAATACACAAAAATTTACGTAAGAACAAAGCTGACAAGTGTAGTGTTTGTGAAGTTACCTCAATGTACATATACTACGCATAATCTATTTTTTATTAATGTTATTCATTCTTTAATTATAGTAATTAGGGAATTTTATTTCTAATGATACATTTTAATAAAATTATAGCTTGTAAATATTAACTAACAAATTTAACTCCCAAATCAAGAGTAATTTATATTGGTCTAACAATCCCTGTAAACGCTGCTATTTCTGATCAGTGTGTGTTTTTTCTGTTTATTTTATAAAAAAATACGAATTATTAAATTACAACTGCAACCTGCATTTATTACTGAGAAAGAACATTACTTCATTCTGATATTAATTATTATCATATAAATAGTGTGATCCTATACATATCGTAAAACTTTTGTCAAGAAAAAATCTCTTAATACTGTCAACTGTCTAACTCAGCTGACTGTCAATGTCAACGTTTCAACGTTAAGTTAATAATCGAACACAAATATTTTGTACTGTGCTAAATCGTTTAATTTTAATAAAATTTTATATAATTCATAAAGAGAAACTATGTCCATACAAAGAGTAATATATATTGATTACTGTACATTGGGTAACCTCACGTTTAAATTCGTTTTCAATAATCAGTGAAAATTGTTAACAGGAAAAGAAATGGTTCAAGCCAATCTTCGACTTCGAAGATGATATTCCCCCTGCAAAGCGGCGAAAGAGCAAAGATGGGACGCTGCCAAGTTCTAGAACCCCAGTCAAAAATGTAAGTTATTTAGTTGCCTATCGATTCTGCATACAAATATGTGATGTTTTTTTTACTTACAATCTTCTATGTAATTACAGAATATGTGCAGTAATGTATCGGAAATAACAGATAAAACTCCTATTAACATCAATCACAAGAATTGGATGAAGAACTTTGATCCAGTTACAGTAGAAGACTTAGCTGTTAATAGTAAAAAGATACAAGAAATTGAGGACTGGCTAAAATCAAACATCCAACACAATAACAGTGAGATACTACTCCTTACTGGGCCTGTGGGTTGTGGGAAGACCATTACAATACGGACATTGGCTGCCAAATACAAAGTTAAAGTCACGGAGTGGATAACACCTCTGGATATTGATATACCTACAGAATATGGTATGATTGTCAATTTTACCTTTCTTAAGGACATAACTTTGCTTTATAAAATAATAATGGTAATATTCGCTCATGTAACTTTTTTTTTATTCATATCAGGGTAAAATTTAACTGAAATGACTTGTTTCTAATATTAGTGATAGGTACGCTTAAGACAATAAGTGGCAAAGTTTTAAAATTGTTTCCCCAGAAATAGCACGATTTTTTAACCGACTTCAAAAAAGGAGGAGGTTCTCAATTCGATTTTTTTTTTTTGTATGTATGTTACTCCATATCTCCGTGAATCGTGAACCGATTTTCAAATTTTTTTTTTGAATCGAACAGGTATAACCCCTAGATGGTCCCATTGTCACCAAGTCGGGATCTGATGATGGGATCCTGGAGAAATCGAGGGAACTCTTTAACTATTATAGGCACACCTATAGTGATTTCACTATTTTTTACAGCAACTCGGCCACTTCCTCTTGGAATAGCGGATCCTAAGTGAAGTCGGTTCTTTTTTTGTTTAAAATTATTATGTAATGTTTAAAAAGGTGTAACTTGGCTTTCAAAATCAACAATTACTTTTGTAACTGATGAGAATAAGCATAGTAACCAAGTTAGAGTCTGACCAAGATCAAACCTATTTCAAAATAGTGTCACATATGTCTAGTTGTAATCCAGTTTGGAAAGAGAAATTCTTGATTTTCCAGGTGATTACCAGTTCAAAGAAAAACAATCAACAAAATTCCTTGATTTCATTTTGAATGCAGCAAATTTTACATCTCTATTAGATAACAATAACAGCAAATTGGTGTTGGTTGAAGATTTACCAAATACATTTATAAGAACACCATCGGAATTTACAGGTGTTTTACAGTAAGTATCTTTGTACCCAGAATCAGTTCTGTCCCCAATAATTCAACTATATGTAGCTAATGTTAAATTTAAGCGCTGGTAGCCTTGCGGTAAGACATCAGACTTTCAATCCGGAGGTCTCGGGTTCAAACCCCGGCTCGTACCACTGAGTTTTTCGGAACTTATGTACGGAATATCATTTGATATTTACCAGTCGCTTTTCGGTGAAGGAAAACATCGTAAGGAAACTGGATCTAATCCCAAAAAGACCTAGTTTCCCCTCTGGGTTGGAAAGTCAGATGGCAGTCGCTTTCGTAAAAACTAGTGTCTACGCCAATTCATGGGATTAGGTTGTCAAGCGGACCCCAAGCCGGGATAACGCTAGGACCAAGAAGAAGAGTAGCTAATGTTACATTCTTACCCGCTTATTCATAAACGTGTTCCAAACCTCATTTAGTTAAATTATGTTTTATTTGTTTTTAACACATACAACTGTCAAAGTGACAGATAAAGACCAAAGATGATTTAGTTAAATGAGGTATGAAATATGTTTATGAATAAGCGGGTTAATGTTTTAATTTACTTTCATGTCACTCAATAATAATAATGTTTTTTATTGTCATGTAAAACTTGTAAGTGTTGAGGCCTACTTGGAGAATAAAAGTTTGAATTTTTTAATGAACTCTTCTAATATTGTACCTATTTATTTCAGTCAATACAAACAGAGAGCCAAATCACCTATTATCTTTATATGTTCAGAAAGCCATACAGACAGTAAGAATACCGCAGCAAATCTATTCACACCAAGTTTGAAGGAGCAGTTCCAGATAAACCACATCACGTAATATTCTTTTCATTTAACTATGCTTCATGAATTCTTATATTGCAAGATCTACAGTCCCAAAGCAATTGCTGGCCTACAAACTTGCTTGGTAACACCTCTAAGCCACATCGCATAGGCAGGTTGTGTGCTTGTTTGCTACGTCATACCGTCTCCTTTTCCGAGGATGTCCCTGATATAATAGTGCGTTCACATGTATGGTTTCATTTAAGAAGACAGCTGCACGCTGCCGGACGTATGTGACCGTACATGTGAACGCACCACTACACCTTGACGATAACTTTACCGTCCATGGCAGAGTAAAAAAACGACCAAACTGATTTTTATCAGTTTAGCTGTAAGCCTAACTACTAGTTAACTGTTTCATAAAATACATGTTTCATTGCATTGATTACAGATTAAATGCCGTGACAATTACAGGACTAAAAGCTGCATTAAAGCGAGTTTCAGAAATCATTAGTAAAAAGCATACCAGTATGTACAATAAACCAACCACAGAATTGGTGGACTGTGTCGTTAATTCCTCAGCTGGTGATGTTAGGTCAGCCGTGTTAAACCTACATTTTGCATGTTTAAAAGGTATTTATTTCTACTTTGAAAATTTACCACAATGTTACTAAGAAAAGAACAGCTAAGAAGTAGTACATTACAGAATGAGGTTCTTTATAAAGGAATGTACAGTCAACGTCAAAGATATGTTTACACCACCTTATTACAACGGAGTAAGGTGTAAAAGTGTAAACATATCTTTGACGTCGATTGTACAGCTTTTCCAAGGGTCGGCAGCGACTCCTGGAACTGCAGGCGTTGTTAGGCTCCGATGACTACGCCTTACGGCGAATGGGGTTGGCCGGTCGAAAGTTTTTACAGATGGCGCCAGCATAGCTGGTACCTGTCAGTCCTACCAATTGTGTCAAATTCTTGTTTTTTTTTTTTGGAATTTTCTGACCTGGATGGGCTAGTGTTTAAGCCAAATCCCATACAACAATACTAGTGACAGGTACCAGCTATGCTGGCGCCATCTGGCCAAACCGTTGACAGTTGCCAACCCCAATTAAAATAGTGTAAGATATTGAAGAAACTAACATATTAACTAGATGTTTGTAGCGTTAATATATTATAACCAGCATTATGTACATTGTACAGTACAGGGCCGTAGAACGCCATCTATTTTAGCTTGCAAAATTTCCACACTGTTTCTCGCGTTATTCGTTTATTTTAAGCCACAACTTTTAATATATTGTATATAGTATGAAGATGAACTATACAATTCATTATCTTCTTTAAATATTTCAGGCTCATATCAAAGTTTAGAGACTGATGTAATTATTGAGAAGGAAAAAAGCAAGAAGACTACAAATAGTAAGAAAAAGCCACCATCAAGTAAATTTGTGTCACTAGGGAAAGATCAGACTGTCAGCATTTTGCATGGAGTGGGACGCGTACTAAACCCGAAAGGTAAACTTCATCAACTAATAATAGACTATCTAGCTATCTACTAATTTATTAACCTTTTCCACGCCAAAGACGTATATATCGGCACCACATGTCCAACGCCAAAGACCGATATATCGGTCACCGACCACAGAGCAAAATAGACCTACATGCACACGCACAAAGTTTAACTTCATTTTTGACATTTAGATGGCGTGGCGTCTGAGTGGTAGGTTTTGCGTTGACATGGCGTCGAAAAGGTTAAAATTCAATATGATTTGGTATAGTATGTAGTTAAAATTCATTAAGAAATAATTTCATTCTAGAAATTCATTTAATCTTAGAGAGTTTCAATTAACAAGTTCTTTTTCATTAAGTTCATGAATGTCTTATTCTATTTTATTTACCAACCCCCGTTCTTTTTCACGTGTTGGCTGAGATTCTGCTTGACATCCTCCCGCGCCAAAAAGCCTCTCGTTCATATTATTTAATCGTAGTCAGTTACTATTTTGAATAGCCCAGAGATATTAACCTGTATATGTTATGATATATTTCATGATCCCTTTACTCTTCAGTTGTAGTAACCGAAAATGGAAACAAGCAGTTGACTCACCGGCCCACAGAGATAATAGATCAATTTTTAAGCCAGCCAAGCTCGTTCGTGAATTTCCTCGAAGAGAACTATTTGAGTCACTACTCCTCGATTGACCACGTGGTAGGCGCTGCGTTAAGTTTGAGTGACGCAGACTTTATGCTGGGGGAATGGCGGGTAAGGTTTGAGGAGCAAAAGATCGGTACTGAGATGTAAATAGTTATACCTATAAGTGATAAATCTTGTTTTTGTACAGTCGCAATCAAATATATCGGAGCGGCCAAGGTACTCAAAAATATCTGATAATGCACTTTATCGCATTGACGATATATCTGCTGGCGCCTGTAGGACTGCCTATTGCAATTCTATGAGAGGTGTCCATTCCATTACCCAAAATTCCTTGATCTAGATACTTTACTATTCAATTTCTAGGAAAAGATGTGCCAAGAATATGGTTTATACACGGCTGTGGCTGGACTGATGGTAGCTAATAAGGCACCAGTGTCGGCATGGAATCCAGTCAGAGGGCCAAAGAACATGAAAATCCAGTACCCGTAAGTGCTTTTACGTCACTCTGGGCGATAAGTGAGACTTACCGCCCACGGGCGCAGTGGCAAATCTCACTTCACACCCAGAAAAGACGTAAAATTGTGTACGTACAGTCGCCATCAAAATATTTCGGAGCGGCCACGGTACTGAAAGATATCTGAACAAACACCTTATCGCCTTGAAAACAAAGGCGTTGTTCAGATATTTGTGACCACCTTGGCCGCTCCGATATATCTGATGGCGACTGTACCACGGGCGGTAATAAAGAACGTCTCAGATCGCTTGTTTATGGCCCTTACCTTCGGTCGGGCCACAAATGACCGCGATCTGAGACATTCTTTATTTTACCGCCCTAGGTACGTAATGTACTATTAAAGGAGAGTAGTTTTTGCGATAGATCAACCTAAATTGAACCTTAAATCAAATGCATAAGGTTAAAATTTAATTGACACGGGACGATAAATCTTACAACGCCTGGAAAAGAGTTAACACATTTTATATCTAATGGTTATATGTAGCCGTGTACGTACGGACAAAGGGACTACTTTGTCGATATGGAGTTACTATTACTTTCTAAAACTGCGCAATATGCACTGTATATTAGTGAAAGAAAACAAGTGTCCTTGTAAATCGACAAAGTGATCCCTTACACTAAACTCGCCCACATATAATATAACTAATTTGTTTCACATTCTTTCCAGATCTGTAAAGGAGCTACCATCATTAGAACCAAACTATTTATACAAGGGCAAAATATTAGTTGCGGATTATCAAACATACTGTAAAATAATAGGCAAGCAACAATGACACTAGCTTTTATTAATCTTTTTTAAGTTATACTTTAAAATAAAACTATTTGAAACATTACTTTCAGCATTTATTTACCTAAGATACTAACAATAATAAGATCCCAAAGGAATTGTTAATATAATATGCCAAGAGTTTCTTAGACATTTCTTATGACTGTAACGGTAGTGGGAGCTTTAGATCTGGGGAAATTAAAAAAAAATAGATTAATATTACAATTTATTAAGGTCAAATGTCTTTGATTATACAAATTAAAATCGGTACTGAAATACATTAAACACTTCACCAACGCTCAGTTCATTAGGAGCTTCACTGATCACTCACTGTCTCAGTTTCCATTTTGCAAGCTTTTATAATAAGAAATTTCAAGTTAATGTCGTGATAACTATAACGATGCGTTCATGACACTATACTTACCTTCCTGTAGAACTCTACAGAAGATATTAATTCTAAAAGAACGGGAATCGGGTTCATACTTACCTCATGCGAAGCCTCTGGAATGTGGTGGTGACATGGAGACAGTTCATTTAGGTACATTTTTCTCCTCAGTTCGTAGTTTTGACATTTAGAGTAAACATACATTTTAGTTTAAAACGAGAAATAAGCTTGGAGAAAAATGTACTAAATCTCCAATACCAAATGCGTTTCTCTGTATAATAGCCTAGTTTCTCAGTGAGTCATAAAATTATTGGATAATTTAAACTACTCTGTCATAATTGTGAGGTGCGTCAAAAATATTTGATTATTTATTGCCATAGTAAACTGGCTGAAAATTAGTCAAATCCGTGAGAATCGAATTCTACTGACCCTTCGCCATCGCTAGTATAAAAGTTCAAAGTGCAAACTAGAAGCAGAAAAAGTTCGCAATTTCAAGATAATGAATCTCGCCCACAAGAAACTAGCCTATATGTATGACGCATGTGTGAGTAGGTGTGTACGTGTGGGGTGGGGTGTGTGTGGGTGGGGGGAGTACTATCGGGAGGAGGAGGAGGAGGACCTGGAGCGGCGGCGGCGCGGCGCCGGGCGCGGGGAGCGCGAGCGCGAGCGCCGGCGCCGCGGCGGCGAGCGGCGGCGCGGCGGGCTGCGGCGCCGGTACCTGCACCACAATAGTACCCTCTACATTACACTGGCTACAACTTCGTAAACTGGCATGGCTGACCATGCGCGAAAACACTGTCCCTATCTCCTTTTTTCGAACAATATAAATATTCATGTGACTTCAAAACTGGTTTGTATCATACATCTTTCTGATTTATATAAATGTGTTCTATCATACTACAACGAATCCAGAAAGACAAATAGTAATCCATACATTTCAGTCAATTAGAAATGTATATTCTACCTATAGGAAAGCCATTTTGGCGATTACCAAAATATGTAGCCTGAAATACAAAAACAAAATCGACCATAAAAAAGCAGGGTCTCTCAAACTGTTAGCTTCACATTCTTTAAATTTTTTCCGACAACTTTAAACCCCCTTCTCAAGCAATTTCATCAAACTCCTTGTTTTCATGCAATTGAAGAATACACCTGTCATTTGGTGGATCTCGTGTACTATTTATAAACAATGAATCTCTGTCGGTTCCAATAGTTCAGTTTAAGATTCCCTGGAGCTAGAACAAAGAAATGTAGTAACCTCGGCGGCGAGTGTCGTCGGGGCGGCGCGTGGCGGGGCGGCGGGCGCGGCGAGGGCCGGCGCGGCCGCGACGGCACCAGCACCGGCGCCGCCGTGATCTCCTGCCCGTCGATCTGCCCTGCAATCGACATTACACACTGCATAACAGACTAACACTCACTTTCGAAACAGAACCTAGGATTAGAATTTTTCAAGGCTATGTCACTCCTAATGATACGAATGAGATTGAAAATAACATACGACATACGTAAACACTATTACCCTCCTCCACCAATCAAATAATACTAGGGATACACAATCAGCCCATAAAAAGAGCTCCACAATAGAACCGCCAGAATGTAGCTAACCCCACACTAACGTCTTTCGAGCGTCCGAAAAACTTATTGGTACGTGCTGAGGTTTGAACCAGAGACCTCAGGATTGAATGTCAGACGTCTTACCGCCAGGCTAGCAACGTTTTCATTATGATTATTGGTGATTTATTAGCGATAATTTTTTCGACGACTCCCTCCTTTAGAAAGACATAGAAGTTTTAATTTCTTACCTCCATCCATATGCTTCATGGCATTTTCTGCCTCATCAGGATTGGTGAACTCCACATACGCGAATCCGCGACCGTTGTGCGGATGCAGGCGGTCCATAGGGAACTCTATAGTTTTCACGGTGCCATATGTCGCGAAAATCTCTTGAATATGGTCCTTTGTGACATTCAGTGTCAATCGCCCGATGTGGATGCGTGTAGGACGCGGTGGTGGCGAACGTTCCCTCTTTTTTCTTGCTGGCGATCTAAAAAAAGGAAAAAAAAACTTACAAGTTATTATATTATTTATACCACTGCGCAAAAGAAGTGTTGTAAGTTTGACAGCTGAGCGTGTTTATCTGTAACACTGTTGCCCTGATTTAAATTTAAATGAAGTAACGTGGAAGATTACAGCGTGGCAAGTTGACAAGGTCTGTAGATCCTTTAGCTTTATTGGTATCATTGGATTCAGAATTGCATTACCCATTTATGAATGAATTCATTATTAAATTGGTCATGCAATGCTGAACCCGAGAGTACATGTAAATTGTACAATAAGCTATGTCTAATTACTAATTGGAACAAGTAGATTACCTTGATTGACTTGACTTTTTAATAAGATAAAAAATGGAATTTAGCTTTAAGCGCATGCTAAACGGCATACAACAACCCCTCCGACAGAGCGACCTTGGTCAGGACGGACCGTGTAGACAGTTGTTGCCAATAAAATTGTATGAACCATCAAACAAGGTCCTAAGCCACCCTTAGGACCGTCGGCAGCCTTGTTGGCAACCGTCTAGATGTTACTTTAGCAAAACGCAAACTCAATACTAAAGATGATGAAGCAGAACTTGCAATGTACAGGATATTTAAACTTCCTACCTGTCGTGCTTGTCCTTGCTTTTGGCTTTGTCATTGGAAGATGGTGCTGAGACCTTCTTCTTGTCTCCAAGTGGTGATCTGTCCCGAATTTTCTCTCGGTCCGGCTCTCGACGATCCTTTACTGGACTCTTCTGTGGTGAGGTCCTAGACAAAACGTCAGGTGTTATAGTGAATTGTATGATAATTATAATTAAAGATGTTCTAGGGAAACACATTATCCAAGCATATTTGTAGTTGGCGACAAGTCAGCAAAATAAATAAATAAATATTAGGACAATAAGGTTGATTTAGACGAGGACAATTTTCAGACGCCAAAACTATGCCGCGTAAAAATTGGCACCGTATAAACACTTTCGGCGCCAGCGGCAGTTGGCATGCCAGCGTAGGCACGGAATAGAACACACGGCTATTTTTCGGCGCCAGTGACCCCCGCCCGCGCCTCTCGCTTGCCCCGCGCCAATTTTCGGCCTCATGTAAACACGTCGCTGCCAGTCGCTAGCACGCCTCCGTGCCGTAAAGTAAATAGGGTGTAAAATGGTTAAATGGCTAATTATTTTCCGCTCCTCTCGTAATAAGGCGGATAGTTTGGTTGTTATACATTGCTTTTTCAACTTCAGAGCTCCTGAATTCATTTTAAATGATGGTGATCCTAGCGTAGAAAGACTGGCGCAAAAACTAGCACCGTCGGCTGAGGCGGCGTGCTAATAACTGGCACGGAAAAGGCACCGTGTAAACGGTTTGCTGGTCACTGGCGGCAGGATTTAGGCGCCTAAAAAAAGTCATCGTCTAAACGGTCTGAGATGTGCTGACGGCAAAAAACTGGCGCCGTAATTTAGGCGTCTGAAAATTGTCCTCGTCTAAATCAACCTTTACACAAATCAACCTAGTCCCACAGTAAGCTCAATAAGGCTTGTGTTGTAGGTACTAGGCGACGATATATATATTAGATAGATATAGATAAATACTTAAATACATAGAAAACATCCATAACTTGGGAACAAATATCTGTGATAAACACACAAATAAATGCCCTAAACAAAATAAGCAAAATATTCAATAGTTACATATCCTACAAGAGAATTAGGAAAATGAGAAGAAACTCCCAATATTTAATTACAAGTTTTTTTAAATGATTAGTTGGCTAGCCTGCGAAGCACATTTCTAATTATAATGTCATCACTTTCCTAGCGTTTGTCCCAGTCTTGCCACAGCTCAATTGAGCCTGGAGTCCGCTCGGCAACCTACTCCCAGGAATTGACATAGGCACTAGTTTTTCGTAAGCAACTGCCATCTGACCTTTCAACCCAGAGGGGAAACTAGGACTTATTGGGATTAGATCAGATTTCCTTACAATGTTTTCACTTTTCCTTCACTAAAAAGCAACTGGTAAACTATCAGATGATATTTCATACATAAGTTCTGAAAAACTAAGTTGTACAAGCCAGGGTTTGAACCCGAAACCTCCCAATCGAAAGTCTAAAGTCTAACCGCTAAGCCACCAGCATGTATGCAAATGTATGTAAAGTGTTGTCAAATGACTTCATTCAAGTAAAAATTCTACTTTAGCTGTACTTTTGTCTGACAATACAGAGTATTCTCCAAAACAACTTACTTCTTCTTGGGCCTGGAGCGATCATTACTACTGCTGCTGGACGAACTGGATGACGAGGAAGATCTCGAGGAGCTGCCAGAACTACTGGAGGATGACCGCGACGATGACCGGGACGAACTGCTCTCTGACGAACTGGAAGTAACAATATTTTGAGTTTGATCTTTTTAGGCCTATCTGTTTTGTTTATGTCATATGAGCTACACCTATTATGGGAATCATTTACACATTTATTCTATGTATGTACGAAACAATGGAAAACAATCCCGTGTATGCTCCTATGGCATTACTTGTATCACTTTTTTTTTGGTTTGCACTTATCACATCAAGTCAAATCAAGATTTGTATATTTAATGAGAACATTTATTTAGGGCTACCATCTCTTTATTAACATAATTGGTTATCCATTTCCCTATTTCTTGTGTACGGTTTAAAAGCGAATGACTGGATTAAGCAAAAAACGCAACATAGGCGGGAAAGTACATGCCATCATATTATTTATATCGGAAATAAAACTGCCATGCTTTAAGGATGGCTGGGCAGTTACGCGGTAAATCGTGTAACTGCGCTAGGCGAGTCTTACTGCATATTTCATTGCATATTGGTACACTTTGCTAGGTTGTAGTTTCCATAGATAACCTAAAAACAATGTTACATTCTGGGTCGCGTTTTATAAAGTTACAATTTACAATTTCGCTGTTTGCCTCTCTTTCTAGCACACATATTGGATAGAAAGAGAGGCAAAAAGCGAAATTGTAAATTGTAACTTTATAAAACGCGACCCTGGACTTCTGGCAGATTGTTGTAAAACCCAAATTATAGTGTACAGAAGAACCTACCTGCCGCTACTGTCGCTGCTACTAGATCCGGAATCGCCTTTTTTCTTTTTATCCTTCGGCTTCTTCTTGTCTTTATCCGACGTCGCTGATGGAGACTTATTGCGAGCCCTTAAAGGAGAAATTTAGTTTAATTACCCACGCAGAGTACACAATTATCATCCACATTTGGTATAAGTATTAAAAAAACTTACATAATAAAGGCAAATCACACAAAATATGTCAAATTACTAGTCGCGTCCTATCAATTCAATTCGGCCGGCATCCAATCCAAACCAAAACCACCATCTTTTTGATCTTTTTTTAACAATTCATTCATTCATTCTTTCGTTCTCTCGTTCTTCGTTGAATAAATGTTGCCAGCTACATAATCATAAAGCGTAATCTAGACGTTGAGCCAATCATGGCTTAAAGCGGTATTACACATTGCAACCTGCAGGGCCCAATCTGTTGTGTACCCTGCCTCTTCCTAACCCCTCCTTCAGCTCCCTACGGGCCCTACCTTCAATTACACCTTCCAACCTGACAGATTGGGCCCTGCAGTTTGCAATGTGTAATACCGCTTTTAATCTTGGCCAATTTATATTATCTAAGAACTTTTTGAAGCACAAGTCTGAACCGCCATCTGTACGAGAGCAACGTAAAGATATAAAAATTGTAGGAAAAAATGACATTTCGTCGCAGCAATTACTACGGGTTATTAGGTGTGACAAGATCTTTAAAGCGGTATTACACATTGCAACCTGCAGGGCCCAATCTGTTGTGTACCCTGCCTCTTCCTAACCCCTCCTTCAGCTCCCTACGGGCCCTACCTTCAATTACACCTTCCAACCTGACAGATTGGGCCCTGCAGGTTGCAATGTGTAATACCGCTTTTAGGGTGCTCTCCTGCAGCGCAGGGCGCTTCAGACTTTAGCTTCAAAAAGATCTTAGACTTTGTCTGTCTATACTATTTAATTTATAGTCTCTGATAATAGGGAACCTGCCATGCATAAACTAAAGAGGACAGCACAGGACAGTGAAGGCGTGAAGTGCAAAATGCCAAATAAAATTTACAAATTAGTCAACTAAATGGCAGGACCTACAACGTACAAGGACACGTAGTTGGGGGCAGTACCATCTATTGGCGTGGAATAGTTAAGGCCATTCTTCGATTCGGACAAGCCACGCCCAGCCATAAACGTGTCTCTGAACACGTTTATGGCTCCCGTGCACGAAAGAAAGAGACGCTTGCATCTCTTTCTTTCTCTTCAGGATCTTCTCTTAAGGATCAGACTTTTTGACCAAATTACGATAAATAAGCGAATCTATAAAGTTTTGTCTAATTTTGCTTCTGTGACTTTTTAGATAAACCAGAATACCATATTTTTTACTTAGTTATATTGCTTAATCTCTTATAGTTAACGTAAGCTAAGAAAAATAAGGGGAAAAAGGACCCAACTTCGGTTTTTTTTTTTCTATCGAGGTAACTTTCAGCAATCATGTTTCGGCTTGTGCCAAAAACTAGAGTATATGGTCTAAAAATATACATTCGAAAATAAATGCAGTCCCTTTTCCCGTTTAGTCACTAGAGCGTTTGAATAAAAACTATAATTTTTCAAAGTAGCCCTTTAAAATTATAGATTTAAACGGCTATTAGACATTGCAACCTGCAGGACCCAATCTGTTGTGTACTCTGCCTCTCCCTACTCCTCCTTCAGCTCCCTACGGGCCCTACCTTTAATTACATTTTCCAACCTGACAGATTGGGCCCTGCAGGTTGCAATGTCTAATACCGCTTTTAGACCTCGAGATGGCAGGCTCTACACACACGGTCCCTATATAGGGGATAATTACTTTTACCCTTTGATCGCCAAAGAGGTCAAATCATAATAGATGTTTACTTTGTTCAGCCCAATTCTTTGTCTTTCTATTCGGGAGAGTGCATATGAGTAGGTAGGTATAGGTACGTAGATAACTCCTCTTAAACAACCAAACATCACCTCATTTAAGATATGCTTGAACATTAATCAAATAATCACTAACATAATACCATCAGCAGTTGAGTGGCCGAAATGATTAGCTATAGGCCCCATGTGGAGCAACATGGTCAACACATTAACCGTACTGGGCAGCCCTTGTTGCGTTTAACCCCACCCATGATTCGATGACCTTTCTTCCTGGCTATAACGTCATTATAGTGAGAGTCCCCTAATATTTTATAGCGTCACTTTGATGTAGTGTAGATTGTATATTTAGTGTTGAATTTTAATATGGCGTGGCATTCGGGCGAGTCTGTCCTCAAGTATGTTGGTAACAATTATTTTATACTTAATAATTCGCAAAATGGCAGAATAAAATTCCCTACGAATAATTCTACTTACAACAAAATATTACCTATTAGACTAAGAGCTGGCCACGTCATATATAAATAAATAAATAAATAAATAAATAAATAAATATTATGGGACAATCTTACACGAATCAACCTAGTCCCACAGTAAGCTCAATAAGGCTTGTGTTGTGGGTACTAGGCGACGATATATATAATAGATAGATATAGATAAATACTTAAATACATAGAAAACATCCATAACTCAGGAACAAATATCTGTGATGAACACACAAATAAATGCCCTGACCAGGATTCGAACCCGGGACCTCCAGCTTCATAGGCAGGGTCACTACCGACTAGGCTAGGAGGCCGTTAAACCGTTAAATATATGACACAATAATGGGAGCAACAAAACCCGTCTGGTTAGATTACTATATACTCTCATCATTGCTACATCCGGGCATCTGGCAGCTTTTAATGGGTGGAGGTCTGAGTTAAAGACAAACAAAAATTTTAAATTGGAAAATAGTAGGTAGGTACTCGTACTTACTATCAAAATAGTTAAATACTACCGAAGATTTCTTAGGTATAGAGGACCGGGCCTATATTTTCTTTCACATTCGAACAAAAAACATTGCATATTATTGCGGTAACAGAAACAGTAGGCGACAAACTATGAATTACATTTTACGTCGTTTGGCAGTACTTTCCCCAAACAGAAACTTTTGACTTAGACAATGATATATTCTAATTATTTATTTAATTTCTCGTAATATTGCATCAAAACCAGAACTCTAGGATTTGTTTTCTTGAATATGGTTTGCTGCCATAAATAAGCATAGGTAGTATAGCAAACTAGACGGGTTTCGTTGCTCTCATTATTGTATCATATCTGATGTAGCTCTCCGTCTATCTGTAATACACAGCGCCAATGAAAAAAATATACTTACCTATATCTACCTACTTTGGTACTTTGTAAACAAAATATAATGATTAAGCTAGTAATTATGCTAATGAAGCTGTAAGAGACAATATTGTCGTTATTTAAGGACAATCAACTCCGAGAACCGAGAAGCTTTTCTTTTTAGTATGAAAGTCAACTATCTACCTGCACCTTGCAATGTTATACTCGTACTTATGTTGCACACAGGTGTACGAAAGAAAAAAGAAAAAAAAAATTCTGTAAGAAGATTGGGAGCGGGGGAGACAGGTAGACTCCTGCGGGACCTAGTGCGAACGTCGAAAATCTAAATCTATTTATTTCCTCCTCTATCGCACTTGCTGATACGATCAAAAGAGATGCGGATAACTGAACTTCGATTTTAGAGTCGTATATGTTATTTACAATAGAAGTCGAGCGGATGTTGCAGGAACTGCTTCCGAACAGGAGATTGCTCAATTCTAAATGTAGAGATCTCTGTTTTAGAGAAAAGCATGATCATTTCAGAAGAATGTGTTTATCGAAATTAGGCTCTTGAAATCTGTAAAATATTGACCATGTTCCTTATGATAAAATTTAAACGTAAATTAGTGAACAACCAAGTAAATAACTAAAATAATTTCCGATTAAATTAGTTCAAAATTACCAATTGTAAAGTTCAGTTTTTATAATAATAAAAGCTGATGGTTTTGGGTATTTAGTATTTTCAAAAACGACTAGACTAGATAATTAGTTTTATACCTTCACCCAGTTTTTTAAGAAATACAAGAACTTATCTACCTATATTCAGGGTCATTAGAAAAGTAAAATAATGTAAACAAACCCACCTACATTGCTTCGCAATCACGCACTTTTAAACAATGCCGTCTTTACTATAAGGGCACACGGGGCCCGTGCCTAGGGCTCCGTCCTCGAGGGGCCCCGAAGGATGATAGACGATTTTTTTTACAGTCAACGTTGTCCATAATTGAGCGCCTGAGGGCCTCTGATTTTCAAGGTTCCAAGCTAAGGGCCCCACATTGGCCTTGCTTTTAAAGAACAACCATGTCGTATACACATAAGCTTGTTATTCATATGAAATGTTAATAAAAATATTCGTTAATTACTTATATTTCGGTAAAAACTAATTTCTTTAATAATATTTTGTCATATGTCAAATGCTTTTTGGCCTAGAAACGCAACTACATTTGTTTATCTTATTTTACTTTATATTGACGCCAAATATACGTCACATAGGTACGTGTGATTACGCATTTACGCGCTTTGAGTTGTGGGTGTAAAACAATTTCCACAGCAAAAATATTATATCCAATAGAACAGGAGCTACGTGTCTTTACCTAAATCTATCGTGATAACAGCCACTGAAAAACATGTCAGTTCACACGAGTCCTATTTACTTCCAGCCTTGTTTTCTGATAGCGGGCCTTTATGGATTTAGAGAGCTTATGGATCCGGGGGCAATATCAACTCGTGTTGTATCTACGCAATTGTAACTGTTGCTGCTATAAAATACTCCAATATTACGGTGCGTTATATCTATCGTGTTTAGAACGAAATTCTGAATGGTTTTTGACTACAGACATTCAGATATCCTACAGGGGGGCAATTTTTGAGATTCGAGCGCCTGAATTCTAGAAAATAAAACTTTTTTTGCTATTGTTTTCACATTAAATTAATCACGATTTTAAATTCTTATCACTGTTATTTATAAAACACCATTTTATCGTTATACATGGAGTTTTAAATGTCATATTCGAGCACACGAATCTCAAAAATCACCCCGCTGGCTACATTCACCCATTTACATATAAGTCATGTAACGCTGTTTGCAAAATCTGTGACATGCACCTCACTAAAAGCCAAATCAAAATTTAAAAAATGGTTTTCTGCTGCATATGATATATAATACGCACTTACACTTGGTCTGTGGTCAGCTAAATTATTATAAGCCAAGCTACTCACAGTCATTCACGACATACTGGTACCTACACACCCCTACTCACATACACTCTTACAATATACTTACATACCTACACACAACTTACACACAAACATTTACACACATACACCAGAAACTATTGATATTAAAATCATCACCAATAATGGCAATAATTTTGAGGATCAATGTTACTCTGCGTCCGTAGGAAACACCTTAGACAACCCTACACGTGGTCCCTGGGTGGTGCTAACTAAAAGAGTAACAAACTTGGCAGCTGCACAGTCCCATCTGGACCTCGCAGCATTCACTGGATTTTCTTCACCATCTACTTTCCCACTACTATTACCACCTGAGAGAAGAAATGCCTATCTATATTCAGTGACGTGTAGCCATACATCAATAACTTAATTGAAATTCCGTGCTAAAATATTTTCTTACCAAGTCACAGTGGTGACTTACGCTCAAAATTATCTAATAAACCTTACCGAAAATATTTATAAATTCACAAGTAGGTACGTCAGCGACAAGCAGCTAGCTTTTATGACTGTTTGAAAATTAATCTTGTTAACGCTTAACTTTCAGAAAGATTCTTAAAGTAGAGGGAAGCATGGATAGTAAAATCGTATCATGTTAAAGTTCTCGTATAAAATTTGAAGATACGTAAAACTTACTAGTCATAGTCATAGTCATAATTCATAATTCATAATTCATAATTCATAATATGTTTATTTGCAGAAAAAGGGTTAGTTACATGTCTTAACTTTAGGTTAGTGATAGTTCCACCTTCTTCAGCTGGGTTTAACAGCATGCAAATATTCTTATAACTAGCAACATATATCAAGCTATCAATATGAGTTGTATATACAGAGAATTTGTAATGTCAATAATAACAATATAAAATATCCATTCGAAATGATTACCAATTTATAGCTAATACATTATGTCAGGAAAAAAGTTATATTTACATTAATTACACTAAGGGTCAGTTGGTACAATGAAATGTCAATTGGCAGAGGACGATAGATCATTTAAACACACTAACTACACACACATAATATGTCAAATAATAATAAATAATAATTACAAATTATTTCATTAGGGTAAATATTTTATTCGTTGTTTTCCATGTATTGCTGGACAGTAAAGAAGCAGTGATCCATGAGCCAGACTCTAAGTTTTTTGTTAAATTCTTTCCCTTCAAGCGCTCTTATTTCAGCTGGTAGTTTGTTATAAACTGCAATACACATGTTATAGGCATTCTTTTTATATATGTCAAATCTGCATCGCGGTTGATATAAAAGATTTCTGTATTGAGCTCTAAGGACTCCTCTGACGGTATCGGAACGCAGTCTAAAATAGTCAGGAAACGTTTTTGTGAAATTACAGATCTTTAGTATGTACATGCACGCTAAGGGTAGAACATTGAGCTGTTTGAAAATTGGTCTGCAGTCAGCATCTATCCTTGCGCCAACTATTGCTCGCATACATTTTCTTTGTAGCGTATGTACCCTACCAACATCTACTGAGTTACCCCAAAGAATAAGGCCGTAGTTAAGAATGGACGACACGTGGCCATGGTAGGCCATTAGAGCTGCCTCTCGAGATACGTTCAATCTTAGTTTTCCTAACGCAAATCTAAAACGGTCCAGTCTTAAGCATATTGAGTTAATGTGTTCTTTCCAATTTAGAAATGAGTCAATATCAAATCCTAAGAACTTAGTGTTGACGGTTTCTTCTAGGAGAAGGTTATTCATACTAATTTTAATTTGAGGAAGGTCAACCCCGTACGAGTGAAACTGCATATATTGCGTTTTGCTCAAATTAATAAGTAAATTGTTGTTGCTTATCCAATTATGCATGTCAGTTAACGCTTCATTAATTTCAGTCTCATATTTTTGTACATCATTTCCTTGAACTCTTATTGTATCATAGTCATAGTCAATCATTTATTTGCATTAAAACACATAACAATGCATGCAGATACAATTTTAGGCAGTAGCTTACATAAGGCAAGTCAAATATAGAATTATTATTTATTATAATGATTATGACAAAAATAAAAGCTAGTAAAAGAACAATAATTTAAACAAGATGTCAGGTACAAAATATTGGCAATAAAAAATAAAATAATCATATAAATTATAAAGTTGTGTAACAAAGTAAATAAAAATGTCAGGTACATTGGTCAAAGGACGTAATGTCAGGTACATTGGTCAAAGATCTTTTCATAATATTCATTTATTGAGTAAAATGGCCGTTTAAGAAAATATTCCTTAACTGTCTTATCAAACGTTTTTAAGTCTTCTATATTCTTCATTTCATTTGACAGTAAATTATATACTTTTATGGCAGTATTGTTTAGGCTATTGTCGAAATGTACATAATGTGCGTCATTTAAAAGAAGTTTATTTCTGTGTCGCAGATTATACTGATCTACAGTGTGTAAATCTAATACGGGCGCAGCTTTTAACGGTGGTTTACATAGGTCATACTGAACAAGTTTCACTATGGAAGTAACCCCAAAATCTTAAAAAAAAAATTGGCTCATACAAAATGTCGATACCCATCCGACAAAATGTATGAGTCTGCCAAAAAAAAACCTGCGATTTCGGGGTAGGCTCCATAGTGAAAGTTGTTCAGTATGACCTATATAAACTACCGTTAAAAGGTTCGCCCGTATTAGATTTACACACTGTATAGTCACACCCCGTTCCATGTACAAATGTTTGTTGGTGAACACATAAAGACATATCCTGTACAGGTACATAGAAGTTACAGTTAGTATTTTGTTGTCAATAAACATATTGCGGTGTGACTCGGGTATAGTCAAATTTCTTTCGATTATTCTTAGGGCATACTTTTGTTTGAGTAAAAGTGAGTTAATATTAGTATTAGTTCCGTTACCCCAGACCTCAATACAATACCTAATTATGCTTTCGAAGTATGAAAAATACATAGTCAATAAGACTTCTTTACTTGAAACGTACATTAGAGATCTCATAGCGTAGCATGCACGCGCTAATTGTATGTTCAACTTATTGATCTGCTCATACCATCTCAAGTACGGGTCAAGATCTACACCTAGAAATTGCACATGCTCAGCTTTAGAGATTGGGATGTCACATTCACTATCCGGACTGGTTGTGTGCCTTCTAAATGTCATATAAAAACTTTTACTGCAATTCATTTTTAATCCGTTAGCTGCAAACCAATCTGTGAGTTGCGTCCAGGAATTTTGCATATATGCATTTAAAATTTCAGCGGATGGTGCGTTTAAAATGACACTTGTATCATCAGCGTAGAGATATGGAGTGCCATGACGTAGCACATTAGGCAAATCATTTATAAATATTATGAATAGTAGGGGTCCTAACACTGATCCTTGAGGAACTCCAAATTTAACATATTTCACATCAGATTTTATGGTCTCTTCGTTTGAATTGTTTCTAATTTCTACATATTGGCTACGATTGTGCAGGTATGATCTCAACAAGGCTAGAGCATTGCCACGTAAACCGTAGAAATCAAGTTTATTTAATAATATTTTGTGGTCAACAATAACAGTGGTTATTTAATAATATTTTCTGCAACTACTTCCAAATTAGGTAACCAATAAGCAAAAGATTTAGATAATAAAAAGTATAAGATATGTAACAAAAATACTGGTGATCCTTTTAAGGGCATAATTGGTATCGTAATCTTATTGTTAAAAACTAAGAAAACAAATTCGTGCTGTATGGAGGGTTGGCCAGCTGGGACGCCTCGCCCCAACAAAAAAAAATTTTTTTTCCCGTCCGAAAATTTTTTCTCCAATTTTTTCCTACTCGCAATACGATACCAATTATGCCCTTAAACGGATCACCAGTATTTTTGTTACACCCTGTATACACCTAAGTACAAGATGTTCCTCAAATCAACTTCAAGACTTAAAATATCGTATTCATTGGGGTCAAATTGGCTTAATACGATAGCCGTTATGTCGTGATGTTGGTTTTAGGGACATTACAGGATGTAGAAAATATACTGGTGATCCGTTTAAGGGCATAATTAGTCTCTTATCGTGAGTAAAATAAGTAGGATTTTTTTAACCCTCTACACAAAACTATTTTATTTTTCGCTTATATACATATATATATATATATATATATAATTATAAAAAGAATAGGGCACCAATTAAGCTCTGAAAAGGATAACAAACATTTTTGTTACCCTCTGTATGTATACATGCATTGTATTGTATTGGTACATAAACAAACTAATAGTAGTTAAATATATTTAATTACTTACTAGAAGTAATTAAGTACCTACTTAGATAATTTAGAGGTAAATATAAAGTAGATATGTCACTTTTTAAATGTAACTATAACAATCAGCCCGTAGCAGACAGAAAATAGTTTATTTTATACTTAGTTTTCGTATCATAATTAACTTTTGCGGGAATCGGACAGCTCGAACCTTCGTTACAAGGAAAATTGACAGATAGCTAACCTAATTATTTGAAAACACCCCACAGATATATACATTTGAAAAAACATACAGGGTGCAAGAAAAAAGTAAATTTTTGACAAACTTTTTTTTGCCATTGATCCCATTCCTAGGGTAAAAACGGGACCTTTTAATTAATAAGACTCCGCTCTCTGATCTGTCACCATCAGGCTGTATCTCATGAACCGAGATAGTTAGACAGTTGAAATTTTCACGAATGATGTATTTCTGTTACCGCTAACAACAAAAAGGTACTAAAAAACAATATATTAAATATTTGAGGGGGCTCCCATACAACAGACAAGATTATTTTTGCCGTTTTTATAGATAATGGTCCGGAACCCTTCGTGCGCGATTCCGACTCGCACTTGGCCGATTTTTTCTTAAGTAAGACATTGAAAATAAATATTACAAATAAAACAATCAGTTTCTCTTTCAATTATTTACTCGTTTCATTACCTACAATATGGATGGTAGAACCATCTATAACCTACAAAATGTGTTTAGACAGAATATGAATATTGTCATAATAGTGTCACGACTGTTTTGTTAAAGCTACTCTTTGATACAATGACAGCTGTCAACCGCCAAACATGCTCATCTAGTAGGTAGAATAGGTACATGATAGGTAAATCATCGGCGAAAATAAATATTTTTGTGAGAGGGTGTACAGTCAGAAGCAGAAACTAGTAGCTAAGCGGGTAGGGTGTCCAAACTGACCTACACACGCTATCATTCCCTTAACAATAAAGCGTGTCCAGCTCATTTTGAGCACCCTACCCGCTTAGCTACTTTTGCTGCTGACTGTATACCGGATTAAAGCTAAAATATGAGAGAATAATAATAATAAGTCCTGACTAGACGTATCGGACTTCAATGGAAATTGAAGTTTATTTGCAAGTTTATTTTTTGAGGATGACCTACTTTGTATAGACGTGAGTTACTGAGCTACTCACTGCGATTACAAATTAATTTACCTTCTATGAGCCTAAACAAAGAGTCAACTGTCCCCGTTTTATTTGGGACAAAACAGATTAATTTTACAGTTTATTATATTATTAACCTCTAGCCGCCCAGCCAGAGGCCCTTAAAAAGGCCTCCCATTAATATTTTAAAAATCTTGATTTTCACACATTAAAATTCAATTTATTTTGGGATTTATTTCTTTGTGGCGGAAGGAGGTTGTGCACATCTTATACGTCTGCCGTAATTTGTTTAATATACTTGAATACTCAAGTAATTATTTTAAGTAGTTTAAGTATAATTGCACTGATTTGTTTAAAATATGGAATGCAACTTTTTTCAAGATTTATACAATGTTGACTTTTAATTGACATCCTGCTTTTTATTGCAGATTTTTATTTAGCCTGAACATTTATAAAGTATATATTATTAAAGTGGCCCTTACAGCACGGAAAAAAAGGATATCTTCAGCCAAGGATACCAATGCAAGAATATTATTATTTAAACATAAGTAAATACTGTCTTGGACTAATAATTATACACTATGTATCTGAACGAAAAGCCAATACTCAAACCCGTCATGGTATAGGACATGCTGAGCAACTTTTACTATGGGACCAACCCCGAAATCGCGAAAAAAAATTTGACTCTCCCATAGGAAATTTCAACATTAGACCAGTAAAATGTATGAAACTGCCAATTTTTTTTTCACGATTTCTGGGTTGGTCTCATAGTAAAAGTTGCTCAGTATGTCCTATACTATAACGGGTTTGAGTATTGGCTTTTCGTTCAGATACATATTGTATATCTTTAGCCCAAGATATATTTTACTTGAATAAAGACATTTTACTTGAAAAAAAAATTTTTTTTTATTGAATCAAGACCACTTTCTAGACAAATTGTTTCAAAGAGGATTTGTCTTCGATGATGATATATTTTTTTCCGTGAGTAATATTAAAGCTAGGAAGTAAGGTTATTTTTTACCGACGCAACGAAATGCAGCGTGAGATAAAGGGTTATCGAGGCAGGCGGGTCCGCGGGCGAGCACAAACGTGCATCCGCCCGCCCTTATAAAGGCTTGACGCTGCGCTCCGCCCAATAGTTTGTCGAGCTTACGCGCGCCGCTACTATTTACCGTACGTACAACGTCAACACTTTTTATAGTTTTTAAAATTAACGCTACTTTGTGTTTTAATTTCTTCTCAAATTATGGGCTACCGTAAGTACCTACTTATATTTTTAAACAAATCTTTGTATACAAGGTGTAACAAAAATGCTGGTGATCCTTTTAAGGGCATAATTGGCATCGCTTTTCTAATAATGAAAAACTAAGAAAAAAAAAAATTCGATTTTTTTAGTTTTGTATGGAGGGTTAGCCGGCTGGGACCACCTGTCCCATACAAAAAAGTTTATTTTTTCGCGTCCAAAAATATTTTCTCCTACATTTTCTTAGTCGCAATTGGGTACGATGGCAATTATGCCCTTAAAAGGATGACCAGTATTTTTGTTACATCTTGTATATCTTTGTATGTGGCATTTCATTTGCATTTAGAAGCTTTTAAGTGTTCTTTGACTTGATAAATACGTGTTTAGAGTATAGTAAATAGCAACGTTTCAAAGCCATACATTACAATTAATAAAAAATAACATATTTAAAAAAACCTTTTCTAACCTATATCTACGACTATTTAAAAACCATTACTTAATCGACCGAACACTGGATTCATTTGTAAACAAAGCCCATTAAACGGATTAAGCGTAAGTAAAACCGATTATACTGAGTAAGACATAGGTAAAATTGTTTCCACCTGACACGTGTACCTAAATACAACTAAGTAATCACGCTATTAAAAAAAATAGATGAATTAAGTTTGATCACAATTGATTATAAAAATCCATTTTATTAAAATAATTTACACAAACACATTACCCTTTTTCTGAAAATAAATACTTTGTTTGTTTGTCACTAGTTTGGTGAAAATGTTGATATAAAAAATGGTTAATTCAAACAACAACATGCTTATGACTAAAATACAATTCGTCTGCCAAATCGCAAGGCGGTTTGTTGGCAGATGAGGGTCTAAATAACAAGTGCATGCAATCACTTCTGTCTTGCTCACTACCTATACTTACAAACTATAACAATGATGATAAATCAATATTGACTCCCAACAGCAACACCCTCGACTGACCATTGCATATTTGCGGCCATAGTCGGCATTTATTGCGTATTGGTATGAACATATCGTTTTAGTAAATTAACCTTACTGCAACTGCACATGTTAAGAAAAAATACTGCCATGCATAATGTGGCTAAGATTTTAAGAATACATTTCCAAAATTTTCTTAACAATATGTATTTCGAATAGATAGGCATTTGGAATGGGCAAAATGTATTCGAAAAGTTTACACGACTTTAAATTGCAGAAGTGGTGTTTAGGAAAACAAAAATAAATTTTACACGAATTGGTTAAGTACAGGGTTTTTTTGCAGTTTAAGGGTAAAATGAGGATTTGTATTTTATCTTACCTCACTACAACCAATGCGCAATGAGTGTACACATTGGTTAGTAATAAAAAAAAATCTTATTAATTATATTTTAGTGCCAAATCCATACAGCATGTGGTAAAATGTCTCTAAACGTATTTAGCAGACTAAAAACAAAAGACATTTGACACCATTTACGATCTGGGGCCCATTTCTCAAAAGCTTGTAACTTGTAATACAAGCGGAAGTCACATTCTAGCAAAATAAATGGGCCCCTGGGTTCTTGTCGTTATTGGGAACATTTTTATTGTACTCGCGTAAAGTAACTTTTTTTATCAGGTAGAGAGATATTTTTTCTAATCAGAAATTATAGAACTTATATTTTTGGCATATACAACATGTATATATATATATTTTTTACAACTGTATCAATATATTGCTCTTAATTATTTAAGATAAATTGTTACTGACGATTCGAAAGTGCTTGTTGCTATGCCTACTTGAATAAAGACAATATTGAAAAAAAACCACGAAATTTAAATGTATTCACCTCTGTTCTGTGGCTGTGACATATTATTTTTTATAATTTTACGCAGTGGCTACTTAACTGGGTCCTTTTTCTCAAACTTTGCAATATTATTATGGATAGAGTAAATAATTAAGATCCGGCAAAATTCCTCAAATATACTAATGAATGTACCTATTAAAATAATTGGATAAATTACGTTGTTTGTTGAAGTTAATTACAAATGACACTTTGGGCAGAAGTTTCTGATTGTCTCCTTGGGGGCTTGTTGTTACGGAATTTATACAAACATGAACGGCTTCTGATCAGAATTAACTTTGCGGTCTAAAAATGCTTCATGTTTGATCTTACTTGAAATACCTTAATTACACAACATACCTCCGAGGAACCAGAAATAATTCAACTACGCATTTCGGGGGTCATAGGCCATAGAAGGAAAATCATTACCACCCTTGAGCATTTAAAAGCTTTGTATTTATATTTTATTAGTATACCTAACAAAACAACCAATATATACAAGGTGTAACAAAAATGCTGTAGATCCATTTAAGGGCATAATTGGTATCGTATTCTAATTAAGAAAAAATTAGAAAAAAATTGTCGCGCGAAAAAAATTTTTGGTTTTCTATGGAGGATTGGCCGTCTGGGACCACTTGCCCCATACATTTTTTTTTGATTGCATCTTTTTTTTTCTTCTATATTTTCTAAGTGGCAAGACGATACCAATTATGCCCTTAAACGGATTACCGTTTTTTTATTACACCAGTATTTAATACAAAAACCTTACCTAAGTGGGCTGCTGGGGGCCAATTTTTGACTTTCGAGCGCCCGAATTCAAAAAGTGTAAGCTCGAAAATAATCGCACACAAAAACTTACCGCTAATTTTTTGGCATGAAATTAATAGTTTAAATACTCATGATTTTAAATTCATGTCACTGATATTTAAATCGTTTTATTCTGAGTTGTAAATGTCACTTTCGGGTGTTCGAATTTCAAAAATCACCCCCCTGGGCTAGTTTGCATGTTTACTTTTTACTGTATCTATTACAGTACGCTTACCATGAGTTATGACATTGACGTTTTCGAGAACGAGTATCGAGTCTTCTATCTGTGCATCTTGCTTGTAACATATTAGTGTAAACGATATGCACAGATAGAAAACTCGTTACTCGTTTACGAAAAATGTCAATGTTAATCTCATGGTAGCCGTACTGGTACCTTTATTAATCTAGACACCAGTACGGCTACCATGAGATTAACATTGACATTTTTCGTAAACGAGTAACGAGTTTTCTATCTGAGATAGATAATTATCTAACAGAGAAACTTTTGTAGTAGTTACCTAGGTAGCAAAATGGTAATGCTACCATTACGGTAGCGTGGGATTAGTTAGTTCCGTTTTCTAATGCAATTGTTTTGCAAACACTTAGTGAATAGCTTGATTTAGTATGCTACACGCAAGTCTAGAAACGCGCCAACACTCGATGAGAATCTTTGAGTTTGGACTGGACTTTAGAGCCTCAGGGGTCAGGCGCCAAATGAAATGAAATTATAACTGTAGGTACATTATGTAGGTACGAAATATGTACATATTTACTAATCCCTTTTCGATGAAGGAAAATATCTCGAGGAAACCAGATCCAGTGCCACAAAAGACCTAGTTTTTTCCCTTCTAAGTTTGAAAGTCAGATAGCAGTCACTTTTTTACAAACGCTATAAGGGATGATATGAAATCAGATTTCCTGTTTTATGTTTGAAACTTGGTTTCTGCCTATCAAGTGTATGGTATATAGGTACGAGTATCTACATTATACACTTTATAAGAACGGGTATGTCAGATTGAAATGACATGAAACGAATGAATCATTTATTTTATAAAGTTATCTAATAAATATCCACCTTAAAGGACGATTCACGCTGTAATCTTCCGTTTCCTACACGATACTTGCGCGACACATAATTTCGTAAAGAAAGCGCCACGTGATCCTCAGAGGTCACGTGATGTTTACTATATAAAATGAAGTGTCGTCTAGGATGCGAAACGTTACAGTGTGAATCAATCCTAAAATCATTAAATCGTATGTATTAGAAGAAACAGTAAGTAGGTAGGCTCTTATTTTTAGTGCCACAGGAGCGTGTAACATATTTTTGCGGCCTTCGTGTAGGAAGATACTATTGATGATGACTGTACGTAGGTATACGTGTCTTCGGCGTAAACGACCTTAAAGTGTGTTATCCTCCGCAAAGAAAATAAGTAGCTTGTCATCTAGGTATCAATAAAGCATTAAATTCCATGTAATGTGGGCTCAATTTTCGTGACCCATATAATAACGAGGGACATCTATCATTTTCTTATATTTTCCCACGCAGTCTGCTTATGTAGTTAAAAATAAAGCAAGTAAAGCTGTATTTACTTTAATTTAATATAAATAATTAGAGAGTGATGCTAAAATCCTTTGAAGATTGGTACACACAACACTGAAAAAAAAAACAAAATTACGTGAGTAGCCCGTTATAAATATTTTTAATATACTGAAAAAAAAATGTTACCAGCATCGCAACCAAGCTTCGTCTACTAGTAACTTTAGTTTTGGGCCTTCAAAACTAACTTACCAAAGTATTTTGTTATGTGTACGTAACGTAAGCTTGGAGCTATAAACTTTATCAACCCCTTACCAAATTTTGGTTATTGATGAAATAGCCGAAGTAGTTCGCTTGTCCTTGTTTTTAACCGACTTCAAAAAAGGAGGAGGTTCTCAATTTGACTGATTTTTTAAATCATTTTTTTTTGTATGTATGTTACTCGATATCTCCGTGAATCGTGAACCGATTTTCAATTTTTTTTTATCGAACGGGTATATCCCCTAGATGGTCCCATTGTCACCAAGTCGGGGTCTGATGATGGGATCCTGGAGAAATCGAGGGAACCCTTCAACTAATATAGGCACACTATAGTGATTTCACTATTTTTTACAGCAACTCGGCCACTTCCTCTTGGAATAGCGGATCCTAAGTGAAGTCGGTTCCTTTTTTGTTTAAAATTATCAGTGAATGTGTAATGCTGATAATTCTTTTAAGACCATAATTGGTATCGTATAGTAATTATGAAAAACTAGCCGATAAGAGGGCGAGACGGCAGGGTTGTGTTGTAACACCAGCACATCAGTTACAACATATGACTGTGCAAAATGTGGGCGCGCTTGCCAGCCCTGTATTGGTTTATGTACCTACCTAGTAAAATAGTCGTGTTGTATTTATATCGTGCTGGCTGCTAACTATGTATTAGCTATATTTATTGTTTTATTTAAATTGACAATCGGCTCTGTACATGGGTAAATAAATTATATAAAGGTACAAAAAATATTTGCTATTTTTTGTACCTTTATATAATCTGTCCTTAATTTTCTCAGTTCCGTTACGATAATTTGTCATACATTTAAGTGGCTAAACTATCGTAACAAAAATGAGAAAATTAAGGAAAGGTAAGATTATGATTTTCCTAATTTAAAGATAAAGGGACAAAAATATTTTTGTGACCCACATATCATTTAAATCTTTTATTTGACTGTTGTTTGTTCATGTGTAGATATGTATGTATAGAGTTTTCTATGTGCAATAAAGTGGCTTACATACATTTCATTAATTTCATATAAAATAATGTATATACTTATTTACAAAATTGTAACCAGGCATTGAACTTTTTTACCTCAGACTTACCTACGAAATTTTTAACATGTTATATCCTCCTTTGTAGAATAACTGCCAGTCTCTATAATGCGACTGTTTCATGCATATATCAGCGCAGAGAAAAAGGTCCCACTTTGTCGGTATAGGTACCTACATAGAGTTATTAGTACTCATATATTTCTTAAAACTTCAACTAAAATAACGAAATCACTATGTATGTGTACCGTCCAAAGTGGGATCATTTACTAAACTCGTCCACGTATTTAGATTAAGTGTTGCACAGGTCAGTGTGATGTGCCAGCGATGATGAGAGGCGTGGCGTTGCTGCTGCTAGCGCTGGCGTGCTCGGTCGTCGATGCAGCGCCTGCGCCTCTTTACGATAATTCAGAGGTAACTTCATATGTACAGTGAACGGCAAGTGTTACGCCTCGGCCACAAAACACAAGTTTGAGGATCCTCTAATGTAAGGCGATAGGCGTCTGCCGGCGTCAGTCGATCATCATCATCGAGCGTCGAGCAACGGTTGAGCGATCGGTAACGTGTTCGGCACGGATTTCAGCAGCGTTGACTCAGGCGACTCCGATACGTTGGCATTTGTTTACTAGTAGTCCCCCTCGAACTGAGAACTCGGGATTTACTTGCAAACAAGCTGACCAATATAACAAGACGCATGTGATGTATTTTTCGCGCCTTCTAGCTCCATATCCCTTTGATCGATCCCGCTTTATAAGAACTCTCAAATTGTGTGTATCTCTGCTACAACCTCAACAAATTTCTTAAAGATCAAGAAAACGCTACTGAAGTTATCGTCGAACAAACTCTCAAAATCAAAAAGCCATCGAAATGCCAAGACGTCCCAGTAGCCAGAAGTTGTTTGTAAGAACTGGTTTCGCTAACCCTCCGCTCGTTCGATAATGGAGAGATTTAATTGCAAGTTGCAACTGACTGATCAGTTAATACTTTAACGTGGACGTCGACGATATGACGATATGATATATATGATAAAAATAGTTTACCGTCGACGGGTATGGTAATTTGAAAGCGACCTCGTACAATCTCATATCATACATTTGTTTAGGTCGTTTCTTTACCGTGACGATAAAGAAAGTGTAATGTTTTCATTGATGTTCATGGAAAAGTAATGTAGCTACCAAATCAGGCTTATAAATAGCCTATTTGCGTGACCTAAAACCCAAAAAAACTATTTTGAACTTAATATCGAAATAAGTATAATATAAATGATGATGGCGTGGAGCTTTTATGAGAATAATGATAACATATCAATTCATAAGGAAATAGCTGGTCGAATAGACAGCCCACGCCCTCTGATCTTTTGGAGTTCGGAGAAAGGATAGCTACCTATTAAAGGGACGCCGATAATTTTCTATGTTTGATAAATAGAGAAATATTTTGAATATTTTGACACGTAAGATCACTTTCATATCAATAAATGATCTGTCTCTCTATCTATTACTTTTATGTAAAAATTACATTATATCACTAAAACAAAACAAAAACAGGCCAGTGCGAGTCTGACCCTCAGTGACACTGACCACAATTTATTTTTCTAAGTTCGACTCATAATTGGTCATTGTTGTTACGCAGGGTATTTCATTATTTTCTGTTGTAGTAGTAGCAAAAACAACCTTCCTTGTAAATCCATTCTGTGCTAATCTTTTCTTTGTATTTTTTACGGTTTTTGGTAAAGAGCTATATAGGTGATAGAGTTCCTATCATCAACCCTAAAAAGTTATATTAAAACAATGTTGCAGCAATACTGGATACCAGTGGCGGCGTGTTCATAGAACACGATTCTCGTCGGCTTGCTTAAGTTTCAGGTGCCTGAGCAGGTTTTCTACAGCACAGCTCATGAAGAAATTTTAAGCTAAATTCAGCACCGGCTTGCCTAAGAAAATTTTTGACCCACCGCCACTGCTGGATACTCAATAGAACCTGCTACCCAAATACAATTATTTAGCAGCCCGGGCCATAGAGTTTGTCCAGAAAGAGAACTGTCGTGGTGTATATGAGAGCACATACATTCTTCGACAGTTCTCTTTCGGGATAGACTCTAGAATAATTTGTTTTCGGTTAAGCACCCATTCAAAGTATTCAAACGTTAAAGTTAAAGGGTCAACAAAACTATGGCTACCATCCATATGACCGACACATCACCGTCTTTGACTATCTCGAGTCAAATGGGGCCCAAGGTCGAGTCAAATGGTATTTAACCTTCGGTTTTGAAATTATCGAAAACATGTAATTTTATCTTGAGAAAATATTCTTAATCTGGTTGAAGTTATATTGAGTTATATACATACATGACATATATGCATGCTTTAATTGTTGATCAGTTGTAATAAAATCAACATTTTACCTATTAAAATATTATGGTACTTACTATGTTTGTAAGTATGTAGATACGCAAGGACTTTGTTAACGCACATTCGGATGGAATTAAAGGTGGGCCCTAGTGTGAATTGTGAGTAATTGCTGATTAATGTCCCTTCCACGTAACGTCAAATGTTTTGTCATTAAATTGGGTTCTTCGAATTCGATTCGTACCAAAAAGTAATTGTGAGAAATGGCGTTTTCCACATTTGCCGAAACTGTGCGTAATGGTGCCATTGTTTATTTTATTGAAGAGAAACAATTTTTAAGATATATCGGGTCTGGTATAGTGGTGATTAACTTGACCGTGTGGCCTTGCGAAAGACGCCCGACTTTCAATTTAGATCTCTTTTAATAAAACCCTGCCTGGGATTTTCGGAATTTGTTCGCAATATCAGTTGATATTTATTTATCAGTCGTTTTTGCAGAAACCATGTCACCATAAACCGGAGCTCATCCTAATTAGATCGAGTTTCCCCTTTTAGTCGGAAGGTCAGAAGGCAGTTGCTTTCACAAAAACTAGTGCCTACGCCGTCCAATTCATGATGGGACTGGGTTGTTGAGCGGACCCAAAGCTCATTTAGCCGTGGCAAAATTACCGGGACTAACGCTTGGAGGATTCTATCGTCGGATAGAGTCCAATAATGTAATATGATAATAGAGTCATGTTAAAATAGTTCATACTTTATGCTTATACTGAGTACAAAGTATTGAAAATATTTTAGCAAAGCGGAACACAGAACCTCTCGTTTACCGGTCAAGTGCGTTTTAACCATTTCGCCTCCGTTACGCTTGCCAATGTCGACATATTTTGGACTTTGATATTTTCTATTTTATAGTGTAAGTCTAAGTACCTATTTAAGTGACGGTGCGTCCCGACCCGTAGAAAAAGATATTAACTTTCTAAAAAAAAAAAAAAAAAAAAAGATAAAAGATATTTATTCTTCAATTTAGGCACATTACAATGCACTTATGAACGTCAGAGAGAAAAGAAACTACCACCGGTTCTAACCCTACACCTCTGACCCGAGAAGTATTACTTATTACCGGCAAGAAACTCGGCCAAAATATTAGGCAAAATATTGGGAAGGGTAAATATTAGGTAAGCCACCGGGAATGGGGTTCTATGGACGCCTTACCACTGGTTTATAAGTTTCAAGTCAGAGTAGATACCTATTATAAATCTGTGACAGCAATTTTGATATTAACATCGCTCCTTTCATTATGCGCACTGCACTGCACTGCAAGTGTTGGTATATATGTATAACGCCAAAAATATATATACACTTTTGCAAATTACTTCATTGTAATAAGGTTCAAAATCGATTGCGACGATCTTGTGATAATACCAAATTGTAGCCTACTTTTGATGTAAATATGCTATTGCAGGAGGTGGTGATACCGCAAAAACGAGCGGCACTAGTATTGGACCGTATTCTGATCGCGCTGCAGAAGGCCCTGCACGAGCCCCGGGCGGAGCCCTACGTAGGCCCGCACGCCGCGCCGCTACGCGTTCCATCCTACCTTGACTCCAACGACATGGTAAGAGAGAAGCTTTAGGAAAGTTTTCCAGAGGATTCTCAGCTAGATTTTAAAGATGGAACGCACACAAATGCAAATCCAAATTATATCTCAAAACGCGTGGGAATACTTTATGGATAAATAAAATGGAAATTGAAAACAACTGGTTGTCTAGGTCACGACCGCCACGTGCTGCTTGTAAGGGAGCAGCTATCATCTTACAAAAAGCAAGGCTACTACCTGCTACTACCAAACAGTGGCGGCCTTAGAGCATATACCTAGCTTTATGGTGGCGGCACGTCAAAATAATTTCAATTTTGGCTTTCCGTTTTTCTATAAGCCGTCGTAAAAGCACTCAACGAACTGGCCGGTGGGAATCGGGTTGTATGAACGCTCCGCCACTGCTACCAAATAATATCAAGCATTACGAGCAAACTTTTCATATAAAACCGTAAGGTTGTTTATCACGTTACTTGACACTGGTTTCCTGCCTTATATTTGTCTATATCTGAATTCCGCCAACTGTGCTTTATGCTTTAGTTATTATGCATAAACCAACATTCAAAAAGTTTATTTTTCTATCTTCTTCAATTATCTATACCTTTCCTTGAGAGGCTTAATTATTTCTAATACTGTTAACAGAGCGCCCTACAGCGAAGAGGGCAGTCCGGCGCCGCCGGACGCGGCCGCGTCCTACGATGTTACTTCAACGCGGTAACCTGCTTCTAACAACACCTACATTCATATAATATCATATCTAAATTATTTAACATCCTTTACTCTAGCTGATTGCCTTTATTTCTCTATCATAAAACTATTTGATACGAATTTCTCAAAATTGTAACGTAAATAAATTATAATTTCTTGTTAATCATTATGTGGTTTATAATTATGTAATAAACGTTATTGCCTGTGTTGTATTCGTAAATTAACCCTTTGTGGCGGCATGTGTTCATATCCTGCTCTTTAATTTTACCGGAAAATGCACTAACAGACTTTAGGATTAAAACATTTTCAGCCATACTCGTTCCCTTGTTGAAGAAGTTTAGACATTTTAATTATTCATAATTAGAAACGTACTTATAATTGGCCTGACTTCTGCCATAGGTACAAAACTACAATGAGAACTAAATAATAAAGTGGGACTCATTCGCACCTACACACGTTTATTTAGGTATGCTTGTATAAAAGTTAGTTAATTTAGTTTTAACTCCATCCTACAGTCAAACTATTGAGATAGTTTTGCGGGATCTCTGTCTGTAATGTAATTTTGTTGTTGGTATAATAAATAAATAAATAATAATTTGCTCATATTTAAAACAGATTGAGCATATACCTTATTATATTAGAAAGTGCAGGGGGGCGATTTTTGGCAGCCGAATGCTCGAATTCAAAAAATTCAAGCTCGAAAATAATCGCACACAAAAGTTTGTCGCCAACTTTTTCACATGGAATTAATAGTTTAAATAATCATGATTTTAATTTCCATCGCTATTATTTTTAAAACATAATTTCAGCGTTTTATTCAGAGTTTTAAATGTCACTTTCTAGTACTCGGATTTCAAAAATCACCCCCCTGGTCTTCTAAGGTACATTAGGAAGTTTCAAAAAATTACATGCTTCCTGGTGCCAAATACTATTCGGTGTAAAAGTTTGGTTCAATATACATACGAGTTGGTATTTGGGTATAGGTTACTCGTACACGAGCTATTTAAAGCTCCTTGGGAACTTAAGGTACAGTCGACGTCAAAGATATGTTTAAGTACACTTTTGCACCTTATTCCAATGGAGTAAGGTGAAAAAGTGTAAACATATATTTGATGTCGACTGTACCTACAACGTGCTGCGAATTAAAAGGTGTGTGTTTAAACTTTTCAATAATAGACCTGTTACTATAATAACATTTGTTTGTACATAATATTATCTTAGGCCTCGGCTGAAATTGGCTGGGAACTTTATGAAATGGTATTAACATATTATTCATAGGCGTGGGAAAACTACAAAATATCGATATTATGCTTTGTAGCGTACAATCAGGGCGATTTTGGTTAGTTGCTAAGGAATGCAAAATCGAAACTATTACTGCTACTTTTCTTATATGGGCACTATGCGCGTATTTTACAAATATGATGGAAAAATCGAACCCTTATAGGATCACTTTGGTCTGTCTGTCTGTTTGTCTGTTTGTCAAGACCTTTTTTCTCAGGAACGCGTGGCTGTGTGTGTATGTAATTATTTAACATACTAATACTGATGTCTTTTAAGTCACCCATTAAAAATATGGCCTTTTGAGCCCTATTTTCTAGTATTTTGCAGGGGATAGGAATCAAAACCTATGGGGTACTTTCTAATAGACCTTGAACCATGAAATTGGGCAAGAAGGATGGACTTACAGAACAAGCACCATACTTTATATAGAATAGTAGAACTTAGCGTGAAAACGCTACATTAAAATAATAATTAAAAATATAATAACGAACTGCATATAAAAGGAGCATTGATGTCAAGCGAGCGAGGTTGAAATTACTAGTTTGAGACATGCAAAACCTTTTAAAAATTACTTTTAGTAAAAGGTCGCTGGGTTTTCTTTGCACTCAAATCCAATATATCCTCTGTGCAAAGGAAGAGTGGGTGGAATGTGGTTAAAATAATAGCTTTTCTGATAATATATTTTCAAGGGTTCTTTGTGTATAGAATAAATCTGTTTGCGAAGCACACTGATGCCATGAAATGGAAAATAGGTAATTGTAAAACTAACTAGATATTTACCTGAGAGAATGAAAAGAGAAGGAAAATATTGTTACTAGGTGGAGTAGCAGTGCAGGTGACATTTCTTCTTACAATTTCGGTATCTTTAGGCGGCTTTCGGACAGAGGGCGCAATCGACTTGAGCTTCAAAAAGTTCTTAGGCTGTGGTCGTCTATATCTCTATAGTCTCTGGTTAAATAAACCAATTAATGTATTAAAACAATCAATCATTTTTGTACGCAGCCATTCTTTATTTTTCTAGTTGCTTTTAGTCACCTTCCAGGAGCGCCCTGTACCTTTTGGCTCAGTTAAAATGCAGTGACATCTGGCGGCAACCAACTGCGCAACACAGCTTCATCCCTGCCGAACGGCATGAAAAGTTACCTGAGCTGGAAGAATGAAAGTAACTTCTAATTTCAGGTGAGAGTGAGCTTCGTTACGCTCACTTCGAGATCTCAAAGATGGCGCTATAAATTAGTATTTTAAAGTAGATACCTACTTAATATATATTTGGGGTGTGCGAGTAGGTGTCTAAATTTTATATAAAGTATTAATCGCCCGAAATCACCCAAAAATGTCCCATAGTAAAAGTTGTTTAGTAGTTTTAGTAAGGCCTACCAAATCACCTCACACAATATGACTAGCTATTGATAGTATTATCAATAGCTAGTCATATTACCCTGTATGTCTCTGAAGAACCCTTGATAATATATTTTATATTGTTAAGGGTTTTGTTATATGTTATTAAGTTATACTTATTCATTGATTATAGCCAGTTCATTGATTAAGTATAACCACTTCGTCACGGTTCCCAAGACACAGATTACAGGCTGTGCTGTGCCTAGTTTGGGGCCGACGCTTATTCACGCCATGGAACATTTTTTTTATGCGGATTATCGAACTCGCGGAGCGTAAGCGAAGTGAGTTCTTACAAATAACTCCAGACCGAACTGTCACCTGGCTACTGGGACGTCTCGGCATTTGGATGGCTTTTTGATTTCGATAGTTTGTCCGACGATAACTTTAGTAACGTTTTTCTGATCTTTATGAAATTTCTTGGGGCTGCAGCAGAGATACATAAAATTTGTAAGTTCGTATATGAGCAGGATCGATCAAATGGTTATGGAGCTAGCAGGAGAAAAAAGATCCTTCTTAGGGTCTTGTTATATTGGTCACCTCGTTTGCAAGGAAAACGCGAGTTCTCAGTTCGAGGCGGACTACTAGTTTATTTGTAATTTCTCAATTGTCAACACATTTATGGTAAATAATCGATTTGTATTTAAATAGAATAAAATTTTTATGTAGGTACGCCTAGGCATTTTCATATTTTTCTCAACCACCCACGGTACCTACTAAGTGTTGTGTTTCTAGGGCAGTGTGTAATAACACACTGAAGAGGTAAACATGTATGCAGTAGATGATGTGAAAAGACTTGTCGAGTCTTCAGCCGATTCACGGGCGGTTCCGCGCCGCGACAGTCTCTTTATGCGGCCGGACAAAAGTGCAGCCATATTCTGGATACTTAGTTACTCTACTTACTAGTCATTTTAATCGTTTTAAATATATATTTTAGTATTAGGTCCCATAACTAGAATGTCCAGGCCAGGTGATACGCCTTTACTAGTCCTAGTTTTATAGCACGTATTTTGATCGCGTGATCAGTGATCATAGTAAAAGGTAATATTAATTTTTTGCAAAAATACTAAACTACATATGTGCCGTACCTGACAGCGAGCTTAAAACTTTTTGGCGTATGCATTAGTTTTTTCACCTCACTAGCTCGGAAAGCCCTTTTTGTTTGTTTAATATCTATTGTGAAAATCGCTTTTTATCCACATGTGGTGAAAGAGTTTTGACATAAGTGACAAGTGGCTTAAGTGACATTTGACAGCTAACAAAACGTAAAACGTTAAAAGTGCAGAATTTTAAACATCGCAATTAATGAATTGCATCGAGTAAAAACACTAAATATAGTCTTAGAACTTTATTTTAATTCATAAATATCAGCATTCAACATTAATCTTTATTCTTTTTGTAAAAACGGATAAAATGTTCTGACAGCCCAATAAGTCTACGTACGAACGAAACGCATCTGACATTTAATAAAACCTTTTACGTCAAAACTTTTCATTTCAATTCATCCATCATATCAACATTAAATATTCGCATGTTTTTCTAGGTTGTTTTGTTAAAAATGAGTGATTCGAGTGATGAAGAAGTATTAACACCTGAGGTATTACGGGAAACCGAGCAAAATGCACCCTTTTACGCAAGCACGCACCGCTGTAGTGAGGTGAAAAGTTTTGTGTTATACACGGGTGAAAGTTATTTTACGTCTCGTGTATTAAAGCACTCGCTACGCTCAGGATTCTATTTTTGAACCACTCGCTTCGCTCGTGGTCAATAATAGAATCCTTTCGCTAGCTCGTGTTTCAAATAACACTCGCCCGTAAAATACAACTTTCACCCCTTGTATAACAAATAACTATTTTAATATACATTTATTAGTGTTTTATGTACCTACCTACATACATTTATTAGTTTTTTATATTTAAGTAGCTTAATTTACGCATAGGTACCTATCTATTACGCAAAAAAGTAAAGCTGGTAAGTATAAGTAATATTAGATCTAAAAAGTAATCCTTGGTAATATCGGTATGTTATGTTGTAGCTTTATTGCAATCATTACAGAATACGGACGCAGTCAGTCTGTTTTCCAATCAGAAGAATCAGTTCCATTGTGTGAGAGTTTTTACTTGACCACGTCGAAGGATGGAATTCATTTTCATTACCTACTGAATTTTGTGCTGTTGTTGTGGTCCTACTCCATGAATTAGTATTTTTAAGTCTGTATATTGTATAGAGTATAAAGTGTAAATATTTTTATTAGTGCAGGCCAGATAGCTATATGGTTGTTATGTAAAAATAAATGCGAGCAAGATGCCTTTTAACTCGTAGCTCGTAGTGCATTTCTCACGCACTAATAAACGCGAGCGATGGTATCATATAATCATAAACACAACAAATCAAGATGACATTTAAAAATCTGAGTACTTAGCTACCGCTCCGTATTTTGCAGAAACCTTAGTCGAGTCTTAATTAAAGAGCTATTTCAAGACTGCAGTTCCGAGGTGCAAATTTTACATAATTTGGAGTTGTTCCATTGGTTGTAGTTTATAATTGGCTTGAGTCCTAGCTTTAATTAGCGTATTTGGGAGAGAGTTTTCATTTTAACGTCTTGTTATAAGAGGTTCCCATGAATGTAATTACTGATGATTTTAAACACAATATTATTTATTTATTGAATCGATTGATACCATGCCTGAAAAAAAATCATCTAGCCTATTCAACTTTTCTCTTTGCACATTTTGTAATGTACCATCGGGTTCAAAAATGCATGGGCAATTTATATATAATACATATACAATACATACACAATAAATTTTGAGTAAGTGTGTGTAAATTCTCTGCATTTGTTTATAGTTTTATAAAATTTTAATTAACAAAGACTATAATAAAATAGGAATTTGAATCAACTATTGGTTAATTAATAGACAACATAGGCAGATAATTATTTAAGCTAAACGACATATTCCAGTGTTGCGTCGGTTGATTAAGTAGTTGCAGTAGAGTAAGATGATTAACGTATTGTAAGACCTGTCCGTGTCCGGTCACGATCGCGCTAATAACACCCGAAACTCAATGATTAAACGTTTACGTGCCCACAAAATTAGTTGTACACGTTATTTGGTAACGATGTATAAAAGGGGAGCGTGGCGTCCGCAAAGGACCCTACGGCCTCGAAAACTAACCAAATTATAGTCCGCGACGGGCTGTAATCATCCTTCACCGAACCATTATTGAAAGTAACAAGCCTAAACATCGGTTGCGCAAAATTATAGTTTCGTCTAACATACACAATGTTTAGTTGAAGTGTTAAAATATGTTTAAATACACTAACATATTTTTATTTGGTTAACTATGTAAAGAGTAATAGCTATATGGTTTTAAGCTTCAAAGAGCTATCTTATCATCCCGGCGACACAATAGGGGCAGCTAACTATGCTCCTGTACAACAATTTGGAAGAATTGTTGTACCTACCTACCTATACCACGACCTACAATTTGCTTGGTCTGCTAGGAAAAAAGCTTAAACTTACCACAAAAGTAGTTGTTTCGTAAATGTAAACGGCTTAAAACCAGGGTTTAAAGCGCGACGCAGGAAAATAATGGCGGACTACATTTCATTAAGAGTACTCGTTAATTAAAGGAAGAACGCTAAGCAGCCAGTATTAGTGAAATATTGAGCTCCTTGATGCCATGCATAAAACCCATGTTTGCTCTACTTTTATAACTATCAGAAATATAATGGTCACGTAATAAACACACGTGTACACCTTCGATTGCTCGTCCAGCGCGTTACTGAGTATAATTTTGCAGTATATTCAATTATACGGCGTTATCCGATAGCGGCAATGATTGAGGCTGCTTGCAGAAAGTCGAGACGGGCGGCCACACAATCCACACAACATAAACCGATCAACTACGTTCTTCTTAAATCCCATACTTATGCGAATATTTCTGTCCAGCGCGAACATCGAGTCTTTTACTAAGAAAAATAATAAACATAATTCTTAAAAAAAAGTTAAGCTAAGTTTAGGTGAAGCGGGGTTGTTGTAAGTGCCGGGGCGAATAGTGCCGATTAAGATAGTCGAAGGCAGTTTAGCAAATTTAGCAGCAATTTTAGTTACGTCGGCGTCAATTACTTTGAATAATGAATTGTTCTGTGGAAGCTAGTGTCATCAATGTCATCATCGAGATAGAATATAAGTAGTGTCGTATTTTTATTTTATTGTGTTTAATTGTGTTAATCATCTGTTAAGGAATGTTAAAAATACTAAACATTAACACTGCGTTCACGTTTGTTTAGATTTGGTTTGGATTCACACTTTTAAAGGATTAAAGACTCGAATTTAAAACGAAATCACAACGAAATGGTTATGTTATGTAGAACACACGAGAAAGAAGGCCGGCGTTTGTCAATAATATTAGAACAAAAAAACTAAACAACAGTTTTTCTTTTGTAGTCCTAGTGCTAGTAAACATTCAAACATAGTATGTCAGTATGATACTCTTCGTTTATCCTCTAAGAGGGAAACTTACAACTACATATAAGCAAGATTCATGGTCACCCGCAAGCTGGAGCTGCACTCTACTTGTTAGTAACCTTGCCAACCGGCCTTTGACGACTGCATGCAAATATATTAAAGGTGAGCTTATTTCTTCACGACTCAGAACTCAGCACCTTATTGCATAAAATATTACATGAATATTAACCCTGCAAGGGCAATGCAATATAAGGATACAACAGTACTAGTAAATATGTATACTCGTAACAGTACAATTTTGTAATGTGTTATAAAATATTTATAATTCTTAACTGAATATAGTATGAGATAGAAATTACTCTATGTACTAAATAACAACTAGATCCAACATTTGTTTTAACTATCTTATGAATATTTCTAGAGCTAAGCTCTTCCTCGAAAAACTCCCGTAGTGTATAAAAATATTATTCCATTAATTACTTGTACAGGGGTACCAAAATTGTGAATAGATAAATAATGCTTTTATATATCTATAAACTAACTCAAGAAATATCTATACAAACTGCCCCATTTCCATTGCTCTTGAAGGTAATTTCGAAACTCAATGTCACGTTTAAATACTAGACAACATAGTGTGCCAGGCGTGTGATAACTTATTTTGATAATTGTACATCAGCCCCTGGGACGCCATCAGTTGGAATGGAACTTATATTGGTTTCCATCTAACGGGGTGATTCGACCTTCGTTTGTTAATTACATTAATTCCCTGTCCTGTTTAGAGAACCTTGATTGCTATGAATTAAATATTCATATTTTGTAATAGCTAATAACAAACATGTTTATGTTACTGTCTAAAAATAACACTTAAGTATGTAACGTTTCTCGTATCAAAAACATTTCAAACTTTTTATTTCTATTACGTACATAACAATATTTATATAAGTAGGTATATTTGTAGCAAACGCAGTAAACTGTTCGATGGTTTTATTTTATATTGCAAAATAAGTATTTTTTGAGACTAAGTTATTTTGAGCTTAACGAGTGAAGTTAAAATTATTTAGTATAACTTTTATACGAATATATGTGAAGTGTGTTAACCTATTTATTTACTAACCAAATGTAACTAACCAACTCAACACAACAGTAAAATACCTATTAATGTCATATTAAATATATTCTATAGGTACTTGGAACGTAATGAGTTAATTTTGATTTGTTATATACCTAAACACCTCCTTCCATACATTGTGATAATCTATACATATAATAAACGCGTAAGGAGAAAAAAAATGTACATTGAAGATATTTGAGAAAATCTAATTTAGGGGGTCTTAGAAACGTTGACTGAATACATTTTAGTGATTTTTGGAATTTTTGTCTGTCTGTCTGTGAGTTTGTTCGCGATGTACGCCAAAACTACTGCACAGAATTTCATGAAATTTTGTATTATAGTAGTTTATACCCCGAGGTAACATATAGGGTAGTTTTTATTCCGCTTATTTAAAAACATTTTTTTCCAATTCAAGCAAGTCTGTTTGGAAAGAGAAGTGCCGTGGTTTATATGGAAGCTCATACATTCTACGACACTTCTCTTTTCGAACAAGTCAATTTCGTTGTGAATGTTGAAAGTAACCGGAAATATAATTGTCATCGCATAAAGGATGATGCACGGTGTTCCAGACCGTCTCCGACACGACAATTCCGAGACTTCGTTTTGTATAGAAAAGCGTCACATGATCCTAGGAGGTCACCTGTATGTGTAGTTAAGTGTCGGAAGTGTCGTGTCGGAGACGGTCCGGAACACCGTGCATAATTCTTAATATGTACCTTCAATTTGTGAGATATTTTATTCTATAAATTAAATTATCTACTTATCTGGTTCATTCCTAGCAGCGGGCAGCGGAGGCCTAGGCCACTTTTTTCTTTATATATGACATCTATATAAGATCATAAATTCATAATTTATCATTGTAGTGTGGCAACATAAAATAAACAATTTATTCTTCATTCTTGACCGTTGAGTTTTGTCCGGTCCCGTCCATGCTGCTGAAGAAATTCTCGCTACGATGTTCCGTGCCTGAGCCCTATGCTGTACCTACCTAGCATTAGGCACCGCATACATTGACAAGACACTTACAGAATTAAGTTTTGTCCAGTCCCTTTCATGCTGCTGCTGAACCAGTTCTCGCTGCGACTTTCCGTGCCTGAGCCCTATACGAACTTAACTAACTTGGCATTTGGCCTTCCCATGGTGTACTGCCTTTTTACCGAATAATGTTTCGTCAAACTTCATTTAGCAACCAACTTTTCATCGAAGTTTAATTTCGCAAACCAATCCTTGGCATAATTTTACTTCGTAATTTTTTTATTTCGCTAAATTTTTATATTGCAAAATTTTATTACGTCAATTTTTATATAGTAAATAATAATTAATAATAATTGTGTAGCAAATGATTTTCTAAGGCAAATAACATATTGTCAAAGTTTATGTGGTAAATAATTGTGTAGCAATTAGTGCTGTTAGAGATAGGTAGGTTAGGGTTTTTTTATGTCCCTATAAACAAAACTGCTCCCAGAGATAGGTAGGTTAGGGTTATTTTATTTGATGACCCTAAAAACAAAACTGCTCCCAGAGATAGGTAGGATAGGGTTATTTTTTTGATAGTGAAATAGTGAAATAGTGAAATCTTTATTGCAAACCAAAATACATAGTAATGTACATGGACCCTTACAGGGTGTGGCAACATAAACATTTAGTTGTATAGGTGCACATTTATACTTAACTAACTCCTTAAATAACTAATATTAAACTTTTTAGGGAGCATTTTTACCAATAACAATAAACACTTATAATCTATCTATATATATATCTAGGTAACAGTAGCTTCAGTGTAATATGATACGACTTCACTTTAAAGCATAAGTACTCGTAACGTAACTACAATCAAGTATGAATATATGTATGTAACATAAAAGTATACATATGTATGGCAGTAAACATTACAGGTTAAAGAGTTTTGTCCTCCATAAATTCGGTTATTGTATAGTAGCACTTGTCTATGAGCATACATTTGAGGCGGTTTACAAAAAGTGAGTCTGTTTGTTCAGATTTTATATCGTTTGGGATTTTATTGTAAATTTTTATTGCTCTGTAATATGGTCCATTCTTATAAATTTCTAATCTAGGTGCTGGTAGTTCTAAATATTGTTGACGTCGAGGGTTTTGACAAAATTTAAAAAGATGAATGTTTTTTCGGACGAATGTGGCTACTTCTAAAATGTACAGGGAGGCAAGGGTCAGTAAATTTAGATTTTTGAAATGCAGTCTGCAGCTATGAGGTGGATGTATGTTTGCTAATATCCTGATGCACTTCTTTTGCGTTACAAAAAGATCATTTATGTTGGTTATGTTGGCGCTTTTGCCCCATAAAAGTAAGCCGTAGCGTAGCCATGCAACCGCCTGCGAGTGGTACGTAGCCAGCGCGCATTCCAGTGTGGTGCTACTCTTCAGTATACTAAGGGCGTAGACAAATCGGGAGAGTTTAGTTTTAATTTTTTCAATTTGTGGTTTCCATGTTAAATGACTGTCCAGGGTAAGGCCTAATAAGGTACATTCGGCGACTTCTTCGATATTTAGGTTATTTGTTATAGTGTCCAGGTTTAAGGGTGGTTTTTGTCTAGGTCTAAACTGTATAATTTTTGATTTATCATTATTTGTTATAAGATTGTGATCGTGTAGCCATTGTGATAATAAATTAAAGGTTTCTTCAATAAGTGAGTTGTGACTGCTATCTGGACATTCGAATAAGAGGGATATGTCATCTGCAAACATAATGACTTTCTGATTGGTGATTTTGGGGAGGTCATTAATGTAAATAAGGAACAGAACGCATCCTATGACACTGCCCTGTGGAATTGAATTTTCAATATGTATTATGCTAGATTTAATAGAGTGCAATGTTCCGGAATGGTTGTCAAAGTGATCGATTTCTACATACTGATTGCGTGATGTGAGATATGACTTAATCCAGCTTAATGCCCTACCACGTATGCCAATCTCGTTTAATTTTTGAATAAGAATACTGTGTGAAACTCTGTCGTATGCTTTAGACATGTCTAATAAAAGTCCCACTGCATAATTCTTGTTTCTTATATATTCGACTATTGATTGTATATAATTGTAAACTGCAAGGGTGGTAGAGTAGAATGATGACCCTAAAAACAAAACTACTCCCAGATATAGGTTAATTAGGGTTATTTTTTTTATGACCCTATAAACAAAACTGCTCCCAGAGATAGGTAGGTTAGGGTAATTTTTTTTGATGACCCTAAAAACAAAACTGCTCCCAGAGATAGGTAGGTTAGGGTTATTTTTTTTGATGACTCTATAAACAAAACTGCTCCCAGAGATAGGTAGGTTAGGGTAACTTTTTTTTGATGACCCTAAAAACAAAACTGCTCCCAGAGATAGGTAGGTTAGGGTTATTTTTTTTGATGACCCTAAAAACAAAACTGCTCCCAGACATAGGTAGGTTAGGGTTATTTTTTATTGATGACCCTAAAACAAAACTGCTCCCAGAGATACGTAGGTTAGGGTTATTTTTTTTTGATGACCCTAAAAACAAAACTGCTTCCAGACATAGGTAGGTTAGGGTTATTTTTTTTTTGATGACCCTAAAACAAAACTGCTCCCAGAGATAGGTAGGTTAGGGTAATTTTTTTTTTGATGACCCTAAAAACAAAACTGCTCCCAGAGATAGGTAGGTTAGGGTTATTTTTTTTTGATGAACCTAAAAACAAAACTGCTCCCAGAGATAGGTAGGTTAGGGTTATTTTTTATGGCCCTAAAAACGAAGCTGCTCCCAGAGATAGGTCGGTTAGGGTTATTTTTTATGACCCTAAAAACAGTTGGAACGTGCTTATTTTGGCATGTTTTAGGTTAGGGTTTTTTTTTTTTGATGACCCTAAAAACAAAACTGCTCCCAGAGATAGGTAGGTTAGGGTTTTTTTTATGACCCTATAAACAAAACTGCTCCCGGAGATAGGTAGGTTAGGGTTATTTTTTTAAGACCCTATAAACAAAACTGCTCCCAGAGATAGGTAGGTTAGGGTTATTTTTTTTTGATGACCCTAAAAACAAAACTGCTCCCAGATATAGGTAGGTTAGGGTTATTTTTTTTTGATGACCCTAAAAACAAAACTGCTCCCAGAGATAGGTAGGTTAGGGTAATTTTTTTAATGACTCTAAAAACAAAACTGCTCCCAGAGATAGGTAGGTTAGGGTAATTTTTTTAATGACTCTAAAAACAAAACTGCTCCCAGAGATAGGTAGGTTAGGGTTATTTTTTATGGCCCTAAAAACGAAGCTGCTCCCAGAGATAGGTCGGTTAGGGTTATTTTTTTTATGACCCTAAAAACAGATGGAGCGTGCTTATTTTGGCATGTTTTATTGGATACATTAATAAAAATTTAAATTAGATTCTTATCCGTAGATAATTTGGCCGAGATGAAAGTAATGTATGCCAATCAATACGTTTGACGAAAACATAATTGACATCTTTAAAAAATCATTAATGATATCAGTGCGAAACGTTGAGTTGGGAAATAATAATTTGACCAAATAAAAATATGGGATACGTAGTTCGGGGAGTTAAGAATTTGCTAAATAATTTTCGTCGAAATATTAGTAAACCCTTTCCATACATTATATTACCAATACACTTGAGTTTATATCTGGCTCTGACATTGCTGCTGCTGAAAAAAACCCGCTACGACGTTCCGTGCATGGACATTATAATGCGGTGCTTGATGGCATTTGGCCTTCTCATACATTCCCTTACATAATTAGTCAATGTTACTCTGCGTCCGTAGGAAATACCTTAGACAACCCTACACGTGATCCCTGGACGGTGCTAAAAGAGTAACAAACTTGGCAGCTGCACTGTCCCATCTGGACCTCGCAGCACTCATTGGATTTTATTCATGATCTGCTTTTCTACTACTACTATCCGAGAGCAGAAATACCTACCTATCTATATCCAGTGACATGTAGCCATACGAAAAATTAATAATTAGCAACAAAAATGTGCTATTTAACGTGTAGAAAGCATAAGTTTTAGAGTATTGGGCTGGAAATAGTGAAATTACCAAACCGCCTAAACACACGCGGGCGAAGCCGCGGGCACAGCTAGTACAGTATAGTCACAGAATAAGTAATAGTAATTATTTTTGGAAGCCAATTATTTGGCAAACAACATTTAATAAAATGTTAGGCAAGCTAACGATTCCCAAATTAGACATTGCATAAAATTTTGTTTTACAGATACTTCAAAAGACATATTATTTGTTTGTTTTTTTAAATATTATCACGGTCATCACGGAACGGAAGACTATTATTTGAGAGAGCCGAGATAGGTGCGACGACGAGCGAAGCCAGGAGGAGCGTGTTAGGTTAACTGCGACCTAACAGTTCTAGTAACTTATGTCGGGGTTAATATAAATGTAAAATACTCTTAATGTAAACATACCCATTTACCTTCATTTCTTCGCAATCACGTACTTTTAAAAAACAGCCACGGCTTCATTGTCAATTTATACACATAAAATTACCATTTTCATTTAATAAAATGTCAATACATATGAAAATATCCATGAATTACTTATATTTCAGTGAAAACGACATTCTTTTATAATATTCTGTCATGTGAAAAATGCTCCTTTTGGCTAGAAATACATTTGTCAGTCAGTCATTCTTGTTTACCTTATTTTACTATAGTCCCTAAATTTAACCAGAACCGACTTATTAACCGACTTTATACAACATACAATATAACAATATAGAATATCTGATGGCGACTGTAGTATGTTGTGCCCGCCCTGTGGTATAGTATAGGTTAACTGCAAAGCTTATAAAATAACATTACAATCACTATTATTCGTCGCTACCCTTCGTTTTTAAATTAATATGATATAACAGGGGTCGTTAAGTTTAAATTTTTTTTTTAAATAACAAAACCTACCTACTGTGTAATGTGTTTGTGTTTAATTTTATGGTTTTATATCATATTGTTTTATTATATGTAAACGAATCAAGGTCGATGGTAGCAGGGGAATGGCGTTTCTTAATGGGTTTCCATCGGTTTTATAGGCCGGCTAACAGTTTTTATCGGCCCTTATTCACAACCAGCCTATTTATATGACTGCTATAGCTCTATAGGCTTGAGTGCTAGCTATACTCGTAGGTGCTGAGTTTATAATCATGAGATCAAAGTTACAAGATTATGGTCATTATGGGTTTAGCAGAATATTAATTTAAAATTTCTTGAATTACATAAAACAGAGACACTTCTATAATTTCGGAACTTTTTCGCTTATTAAATGTGTTTTTATAGCAAAATTGGGTAATTAAACCTTTAAATTACTTGAATCTTAGCTATACACCCTAAGGTGTTAATTATAATTAGAGTACGTAAGCAGCAGAAGAGAAAAACGGCGCGCGACAAAAGCGTATCACTGTAATTTTGAACACCTTGGCACTTCTTGGCTACTTTTCGTGCTGACTGTACGCCTTATAAATTACATTGTTGCTCAATTATAGACATTATTAGCTGTGTTAAATTCATTGGATAATTGTAGTCAACAACTGAGCGACGTTAAGTAACATTATTACCATCATACCATCCCCCAGCGCCTGTATAACGGTGATATAATAAGCTAAGGATACATAAGTAGGATATACCCAGCGGACAGATCCGTCAATATATGGCATTATACTAGTCTGTCCGAACCTAGTCCTATGGTAAGCTCAATTAAAGTTTGTGTTGTGTGTACTAGACGACGATATATATAAATATAAATGCTTGAATTCATAAAAACATCCATAACTTAGGAACAATGTGATGCCCTTACCTGGATTCGAACCCGGGACCTTTTGCTTCAGAGGCAGGGTCACTATAGGTACCAACTGGTTTAGGCCGTTATAATTAGCTAGGCATACACACACAGATCTGCCCGCCGGATCTATCTGGCGATTCTGGCGGATATACCCGGCAGACAGATCCGTCTCTTAGACAGATCTGTCTGTACGGAGACACGTGTCAATTCCCACCATACAAACGGATCGCGTTTGCTAGGCGATACATTAACGGATCTCCCCGCCGCGCGCCGGGCACATCCGCCAGACAGATCTGTGCGTGTATCCTAGGCTATAATTAGGTATTATTGAAGCCATAATTCGTAATACAAGCAGGTATCATTTCAAATTAATATAACGCACATTACACACAAGCCTACTCGTATCGATGTGGAACAATTATATTCCTATTTGAATTTGTGTTATAAATTGCTACCTTAATACCTTGAAGTCATTTATTTTAATTAAATTTGCTTGATATTTCATGCAGGCGAAGCTGGAGTTTAATACTACCTACTTAATAGATTATTTCCTCTTAGACTTACATCCATAAGTACTTAGTCATGGATTTAAATTCATATGATACGATTTCAAGCTAAAATGGTCATTTACGTTATAAGCTACGGATACACGCACGGATAAAGTAGGAATATTTTTAAGACATGAATGTAACTAACAACTATGGGCCATTGTTGCCTTTTAAATAAAATAAAATAAATAACGTCAGAAATGGTTTCACCGTTGGGCTTCTATAAGATTCGTTTGACGTCGTGATGCTACACCAATACGTTTTTTGATTTGTCTGTTTGTCAATTTGTTTAATACTACACGGAAAAAAAAGCTGCCGGGATATTCTCAATCTAAGACATTATTATATTATGTTGAAAATATTTCCTCGTGACAAGCATTTATTTTCTTTAACGAAAATAAATTAAAGTTTTAAATATAACGAAGCGAATATGCCGCAAGGGCCTAGTTTAGATTTGAGCTAGTTATTAATTTAGTTTAGTATTTGTACTGTAGTACCTCTGTATATTTAGTTATGTAAATAAATGTATTATACACGAAGCGAATATATTCTTACAGATTATTAACCTAGTTTAGTATTTGTACTGTAGTACTCTTATGTAAATAAATGTTTTTAATTCTTACAGATTTTCTAGTTTTCTTTTACCTAAGATAATACTTGTTTGATTAATGTACAATCTCTCTTATTTACCCAATTTACTCTTTAAACAATATATTTTTGTATTTCTATTTTAAGAAAACGTGGTTTTATTAAGCGAAGAATCATAATTTTGGTAAAGGAAATAAATACTTGTCACGAGGAAATATTTTCAAGAAAATAATAATGTCTTGGATTGAGAATATCCCAGAAGCTTTTTTTTTCGTGTACGTACTACAATGAATAAAAAATCTTGAATCAAGTTTGTAATTCACGTCTCTCTTATTTACCCCCATGTTGCATAACGTAGGTACTATTGCTTCATTAGACTAGATATCACATCTTATCTTTCAATACACTAGGACTAAATTGAGTAATTTTCAGAGGCATCACAATATCGCTCGCATGTCGTGTCACCGATTAAGTAATTCAGTTAATTCGGCGTCCCAGCAGGCCCATTCTATTTGTTTACGTAACGTTGCTGTGTTTACCTAGGTTGTGTTTCCCCCTAAAGCGCAGATTAAGTTTCACGCATTATAAGAATTAGGTCAAATCTTATTATCCAAATATTTTGGTAAATAAGTTAATTTAGCTGGGAAACTTTAGTCTTTATTTATGGTATAGGTATAATTTATAATTGAAACTACTGTATCGATATAACGAAACCATGATTTAGAATATTTAGATGTTAAATATTCTAAAATTAGTATTCAAATACCGATAAATATAAACAATATACCAATAGACTACGTTCAAGAGTATATCTACTTAGGAAAGCAAATGTCGTTTAAGAAAACCAGACATCAGGACGAACTAAACCGAAGAGTTAAAACAACGTGGAATAAGTTCTGGAGCTACAAAGAAGCGTTGAAGTCAAATATGCCCATAAACCTGAAAAAGAAAATTCTAGATTCGTGTTTATTGCCCTGTCTTTCATATGGATGCCAGACTTGGATTTTTAATAAGTGTACAAGAACACAAATAAACTCGTGCCAGAGAAGTATGGAACGCAGCATACTTAACGTGAAAAGGCAAGACAGAAAAAGAAATATTGATATAAGGAAAATGACGAACGTTATAGATGCTCTATCTCACTGTCAAAAATTAAAATGGTCTTGGGCGGGTCATGTAGCGCGCATGAACAATGAAAAATGGACGTACAAAATAACAAATTGGCGCGGCCCAGCGAAGAAACGAAAAAGAGGCAGACCGATGGAGAGATGGGCCGATGAAATAGTAAACACAGCGGGAAAAAATTGGGTTCAAGCAGCTCAAAACAGAAAAGTATGGATGGAGATGGAGGAGGCCTATACTCGTAGAGAGGTCCTTAATAAATGAAAATTGAAAATTATTAATAATAAATATATATATATTGAGCCATCTTTGATGTCGCTTTTTATGGGGGCCCATCTTGCGAAGGGCGAGTCACCGTCGGCAGGCGTCCGGTTCTTCATCCAATAGCCCATTCATCAGTCCATACTTTTCACCCAATAGCCTAGTACATTTTAGACTCCATTAATTCTCAATAGTCCTTACACCATGGCGGGTGCTGTCTCTGCGTGCGTCCCATGACACGGGCAGGGGCAGCATCCGCTTAGTGTGCCCCTCACTTTTCATTAAATTGTCGAAAGGGCCTCTGCGCGTTGGCTTCGGCTCCGCATACGCCTCCCAAAGGTCCGGAACACCATTGTTCCGTGGTCGGGAAAAAAAAAATATATATATATATATAATACATTTTAATATTACATAATTGTTAATAATACTATAAATTTAAATTGAAATGATTTGTTTTATACTAATTTTCTTGTAATTTTTATTGAACTAATAATTTGTATGCATGTTAAATTTATTAAGGAATAAATGGCTATAATAATAATAATAAAAAGATGTTAAATAATTTACACTCAATACAAATTCCGGACGTACGAACTTTTTAATGATTATTGTCATTGTCATTAATTTTAACTATAACACAAAATAGGAGGAAATCCCACATCATCCCGTAGTTGGTACTAGGGTTACATGGATATAAATAAGTAATCTATTTTCGTTTTAAAATTTACTTTAATCTGAACCTGAAGTTGAGAAGAGAGGATTCTGGATTCATGTGAATTCCTACTGTAGCCATTATCCCTTATTACCCCGTTTTATTTATTTATTTAATCTTTATTGCACAATACAAGATGGTACAAATGGCGGACTTGATGCCATAAGGCATTCTCTAGCAGTCAACCAATGAGTAAACAGAAAGGTTAAGTCTTGTAAATGATTTATTTAACGTAAAATAGTGTTACAATTTTAATTAATCATTAGCCAACAACAAGAACGTGGCATTAGTGCAGGGCAGAGGTAGACGGGCTGGGTAGGGCAGCACCGTCGATGAAACTGAAGAAATGTTGGGTGGATTTGAATCTGTGCCGTGTCCCACGGATACACATGCTGGTGGCTCGGATTATCGAAATTATAATTTTGGATCTTAGCCAGCCCAATACAATACTAAGGGGTCTCTGCCACCGGTCAGCGATGGCTTCACCGAGATGTTTGATAAAGTTGGACATTTGCGGAGCGAAGACTCCATCGACGGATGTAACGAGGGGAGTTAAGCTTGCGTGACTCTTTTCACAGGCGTTCCAGTATTTTCTTTTTTTCTCTTCTTCGGCGGATTTTAGGACAGATGCTACCGGGCGTGAGATGTAAGAGGGAGCGTCGGTGTCTACGACACGGATATCAAATAACGCCTCCCTCTGTGCATCCCAGACGCCGCGGCAGCAGAGGTCCCCGCGGAGTCCACTGTCGCCTTCGGTGATGATGGGTTCTTTGACTACATTCCCCCAAGCGTGCTGGCATAGCTCACAAAATAAATCTCTGATTTCGTTGTGTCGTCGTGTGATTAAACCACCTAAGGTTAAGTAGGTGCAGGGCCTATTAAATATGTCAGAATCACTGAGAAAAAAAACTAACAATAGATACATATTTAGGGTACCAACGAGAAAGTATCATAGGCGTCCCGCTGAAATCCGGCGACAGAAAGGCGAGCTGACCCGTTTACAACTCGTAAATGCAATACTAAAAATGGTAATGGATACGATCAAAGCTCTCTCTTAGGTCGTTCCCTCATGTCTGAGGATCGTGGTCAGCATCAGGGTTGCATCTGGAGCGGATGATCTGCCTCCACCGGTTTCTGTCTAGCGCGTCTCTTACGACCGTGTAGAATTGCGCAGACGACGAATCTTTCACTTGATCGGCCCATAAGGAAAATGACGAACGTTATAGATGCTCTATCTCACTGTCAAAAATTAAAATGGTCTTGGGCGGGTCATGTAGCGCGCATGAACAATGAAAAATGGACGTACAAAATAACAAATTGGCGCGGCCCAGCGAAGAAACGAAAAAGAGGCAGACCGATGGAGAGATGGGCCGATGAAATAGTAAACACAGCGGGAAAAAATTGGGTTCAAGCAGCTCAAAACAGAAAAGTATGGATGGAGATGGAGGAGGCCTATACTCGTAGAGAGGTCCTTAATAAATGAAAATTGAAAATTATTAATAATAAATATATATATATTGAGCCATCTTTGATGTCGCTTTTTATGGGGGCCCATCTTGCGAAGGGCGAGTCACCGTCGGCAGGCGTCCGGTTCTTCATCCAATAGCCCATTCATCAGTCCATACTTTTCACCCAATAGCCTAGTACATTTTAGACTCCATTAATTCTCAATAGTCCTTACACCATGGCGGGTGCTGTCTCTGCGTGCGTCCCATGACACGGGCAGGGGCAGCATCCGCTTAGTGTGCCCCTCACTTTTCATTAAATTGTCGAAAGGGCCTCTGCGCGTTGGCTTCGGCTCCGCATACGGCTCCCAAAGGTCCGGAACACCATTGTTCCGTGGTCGGGAAAAAAAAAATATATATATATATATAATACATTTTAATATTACATAATTGTTAATAATACTATAAATTTAAATTGAAATGATTTGTTTTATACTAATTTTCTTGTAATTTTTATTGAACTAATAATTTGTATGCATGTTAAATTTATTAAGGAATAAATGGCTATAATAATAATAATAAAAAGATGTTAAATAATTTACACTCAATACAAATTCCGGACGTACGAACTTTTTAATGATTATTGTCATTGTCATTAATTTTAACTATAACACAAAATAGGAGGAAATCCCACATCATCCCGTAGTTGGTACTAGGGTTACATGGATATAAATAAGTAATCTATTTTCGTTTTAAAATTTACTTTAATCTGAACCTGAAGTTGAGAAGAGAGGATTCTGGATTCATGTGAATTCCTACTGTAGCCATTATCCCTTATTACCCCGTTTTATTTATTTATTTAATCTTTATTGCACAATACAAGATGGTACAAATGGCGGACTTGATGCCATAAGGCATTCTCTAGCAGTCAACCAATGAGTAAACAGAAAGGTTAAGTCTTGTAAATGATTTATTTAACGTAAAATAGTGTTACAATTTTAATTAATCATTAGCCAACAACAAGAACGTGGCATTAGTGCAGGGCAGAGGTAGACGGGCTGGGTAGGGCAGCACCGTCGATGAAACTGAAGAAATGTTGGGTGGATTTGAATCTGTGCCGTGTCCCACGGATACACATGCTGGTGGCTCGGATTATCGAAATTATAATTTTGGATCTTAGCCAGCCCAATACAATACTAAGGGGTCTCTGCCACCGGTCAGCGATGGCTTCACCGAGATGTTTGATAAAGTTGGACATTTGCGGAGCGAAGACTCCATCGACGGATGTAACGAGGGGAGTTAAGCTTGCGTGACTCTTTTCACAGGCGTTCCAGTATTTTCTTTTTTTCTCTTCTTCGGCGGATTTTAGGACAGATGCTACCGGGCGTGAGATGTAAGAGGGAGCGTCGGTGTCTACGACACGGATATCAAATAACGCCTCCCTCTGTGCATCCCAGACGCCGCGGCAGCAGAGGTCCCCGCGGAGTCCACTGTCGCCTTCGGTGATGATGGGTTCTTTGACTACATTCCCCCAAGCGTGCTGGCATAGCTCACAAAATAAATCTCTGATTTCGTTGTGTCGTCGTGTGATTAAACCACCTAAGGTTAAGTAGGTGCAGGGCCTATTAAATATGTCAGAATCACTGAGAAAAAAAACTAACAATAGATACATATTTAGGGTACCAACGAGAAAGTATCATAGGCGTCCCGCTGAAATCCGGCGACAGAAAGGCGAGCTGACCCGTTTACAACTCGTAAATGCAATACTAAAAATGGTAATGGATACGATCAAAGCTAAAGAAACGATATTATTTATAAATTTGTAATTTGCGGATACGTTTCCAACATAACGCATTGAGTTTTAGAAAATTAACTACCATATTTAACTGGAAAAGGGATCTTATATGAAGCTCGTCTTTGTGGAAACTTTAATTTCAAAAGAACGTACTAGTTTTATTTGGTGCTTTCATGGACCACAGTTACGTATATAGGAGCTTATGGAATGGACTATAATTGGATGGTTTTACGGTAATGGAACTGATACTACTGGAACACCATCTTACTGGGCATCTTAAGTCAGATCAGAAAAGATATAATATAATTGTTTCGAAGTATACTGGCATAAACTTCCACTACCTAGCTTCTTTAAAGCACTTCCAGTTCCATTATAGGTGATTGCCTAGGCTCTGTTGGAACGGCTTTCAAGTGTTGGTGTTAATGTGAAGTTTTATTAGTGCCACTCACCTTAAGCTCCCCATATGTTTACAGTCTACAGCGAAAGTAGCTATACGGGTGAGATGTTGAACATGACCTTGACATACTTCATTATTAAGATGAAACAAGCGTGTCAAGATTGTTTTGAGCACTTCACCCGCTTCTTCTGCTTTAAATTAAATTATAAAGCCTTTTTTCCTGTTATTTACAAGTTTAGAACGCCTTAATTAATATTAATTCGTAACTATATCAATAAGTATGTTATTTTAAAATAAATTAATTTAATCTATACATATAATAAACGCGTAAGGAGAAAAAAAATGTACATTGAAGATATTTGAGAAAATCTAATTTAGGGGGTCTTAGAAACGTTGACTGAATACATTTTAGTGATTTTTGGAATTTTTGTCTGTCTGTCTGTGAGTTTGTTCGCGATGTACGCCAAAACTACTGCACAGAATTTCATGAAATTTTGTATTATAGTAGTTTATACCACGAGGTAACATATAGGGTAGTTTTTATTCCGCTTATTTAAAAACATTTTTTTCCAATTCAAGCAAGTCTGTTTGGAAAGAGAAGTGCCGTGGTTTATATGGAAGCTCATACATTCTACGACACTTCTCTTTTCGAACAAGTCAATTTCGTTGTGAATGTTGAAAGTAACCGGAAATATAATTGTCATCGAATAAAGGATGATGCACGGTGTTCCAGACCGTCTCCGACACGACAATTCCGAGACTTCGTTTTGTATAGAAAAGCGTCACATGATCCTAGGAGGTCACCTGTATGTGTAGTTAAGTGTCGGAAGTGTCGTGTCGGAGACGGTCCGGAACACCGTGCATAATTCTTAATATGTACCTTCAATTTGTGAGATATTTTATTCTATAAATTAAATTATCTACTTATCTGGTTCATTCCTAGCAGCGGGCAGCGGAGGCCTAGGCCACTTTTTTCTTTATATATGACATCTATATAAGATCATAAATTCATAATTTATCATTGTAGTGTGGCAACATAAAATAAACAATTTATTCTTCATTCTTGACCGTTGAGTTTTGTCCGGTCCCGTCCATGCTGCTGAAGAAATTCTCGCTACGATGTTCCGTGCCTGAGCCCTATGCTGTACCTACCTAGCATTAGGCACCGCATACATTGACAAGACACTTACAGAATTAAGTTTTGTCCAGTCCCTTTCATGCTGCTGCTGAACCAGTTCTCGCTGCGACTTTCCGTGCCTGAGCCCTATACGAACTTAACTAACTTGGCATTTGGCCTTCCCATGGTGTACTGCCTTTTTGCCGAATAATGTTTCGTCAAACTTCATTTAGCAACCAACTTTTCATCGAAGTTTAATTTCGCAAACCAATCCTTGGCATAATTTTACTTCGTAATTTTTTTATTTCGCTAAATTTTTATATTGCAAAATTTTATTACGTCAATTTTTATATAGTAAATAATAATTAATAATAATTGTGTAGCAAATGATTTTCTAAGGCAAATAACATATTGTCAAAGTTTATGTGGTAAATAATTGTGTAGCAATTAGTGCTGTTAGAGATAGGTAGGTTAGGGTTTTTTTATGACCCTATAAACAAAACTGCTCCCAGAGATAGGTAGGTTAGGGTTATTTTATTTGATGACCCTATAAACAAAACTGCTCCCAGAGATAGGTAGGTTAGGGTAATTTTTTTTGATGACCCTAAAAACAAAACTGCTCCCAGAGATAGGTAGGTTAGGGTTATTTTTTTTGATGACTCTATAAACAAAACTGCTCCCAGAGATAGGTAGGTTAGGGTAACTTTTTTTTGATGACCCTAAAAACAAAACTGCTCCCAGAGATAGGTAGGTTAGGGTTATTTTTTTTGATGACCCTAAAAACAAAACTGCTCCCAGACATAGGTAGTATAGGGTTATTTTTTATTGATGACCCTAAAACAAAACTGCTCCCAGAGATACGTAGGTTAGGGTTATTTTTTTTTGATGACCCTAAAAACAAAACTGCTTCCAGACATAGGTAGGTTAGGGTTATTTTTTTTTTGATGACCCTAAAACAAAACTGCTCCCAGAGATAGGTAGGTTAGGGTAATTTTTTTTTGATGACCCTAAAAACAAAACTGCTCCCAGAGATAGGTAGGTTAGGGTTATTTTTTTTTGATGAACCTAAAAACAAAACTGCTCCCAGAGATAGGTAGGTTAGGGTTATTTTTTATGGCCCTAAAAACGAAGCTGCTCCCAGAGATAGGTCGGTTAGGGTTATTTTTTATGACCCTAAAAACAGTTGGAACGTGCTTATTTTGGCATGTTTTAGGTTAGGGTTTTTTTTTTTGATGACCCTAAAAACAAAACTGCTAGGTTAGGGTTTTTTTTATGACCCTATAAACAAAACTGCTCCCGGAGATAGGTAGGTTAGGGTTATTTTTTTATGACCCTATAAACAAAACTGCTCCCAGAGATAGGTAGGTTAGGGTTATTTTTTTTTGATGACCCTAAAAACAAAACTGCTCCCAGATATAGGTAGGTTAGGGTTATTTTTTTTTGATGACCCTAAAAACAAAACTGCTCCCAGAGATAGGTAGGTTAGGGTAATTTTTTTAATGACTCTAAAAACAAAACTGCTCCCAGAGATAGGTAGGTTAGGGTTATTTTTTATGGCCCTAAAAACGAAGCTGCTCCCAGAGATAGGTCGGTTAGGGTTATTTTTTTTATGACCCTAAAAACAGATGCAGCGTGCTTATTTTGGCATGTTTTATTGGATACATTAATAAAAATTTAAATTAGATTCTTATCCGTAGATAATTTGGCCGAGATGAAAGTAATGTATGCCAATCAATACGTTTGACGAAAACATAATTGACATCTTTAAAAAATCATTAATGATATCAGTGCGAAACGTTGAGTTGGGAAATAATAATTTGACCAAATAAAAATATGGGATACGTAGTTCGGGGAGTTAAGAATTTGCTAAATAATTTTCGTCGAAATATTAGTAAACCCTTTCCATACATTATATTACCAATACACTTGAGTTTATATCTGGCTCTGACATTGCTGCTGCTGAAAAAAACCCGCTACGACGTTCCGTGCATGGACATTATAATGCGGTGCTTGATGGCATTTGGCCTTCTCATACATTCCCTTACATAATTAGTCAATGTTACTCTGCGTCCGTAGGAAATACCTTAGACAACCCTACACGTGATCCCTGGACGGTGCTAAAAGAGTAACAAACTTGGCAGCTGCACTGTCCCATCTGGACCTCGCAGCACTCATTGGATTTTATTCATGATCTGCTTTTCTACTACTACTATCCGAGAGCAGAAATACCTACCTATCTATATCCAGTGACATGTAGCCATACGATAAATAAATAATTAGCAACAAAAATGTGCTATTTAACGTGTAGAAAGCATAAGTTTTAGAGTATTGGGCTGGAAATAGTGAAATTACCAAACCGCCTAAACACACGCGGGCGAAGCCGCGGGCACAGCTAGTAGTAACTATTTTTATATTTATTCATGCAAGAACCCCTCTGCTGGTGAAATCTAGCTTCTTCCAAAGATAGACAATCCATTCTTGACTGAGCTGAAGTAAGTACTTACCAGACTAATAATAGGTATTAGCGTATTTATTAGTATATATTAGTATCATCTGAACTCTATGACTAAAACTAGGCACATTTCATAAAAAAAAGTTGTTGGCAATTTTCACATTCGATCACGTCATATCAGCAATTTTACAGGTTGGTTTACTAAACACATATGACACAAGTATTTAGAAAAACTTAGCTGTGTCGTATTTTAACGATATTAAATTTAAAAAAAGGTTCAACGCTATTATTTGGACAAATACTGACTACAAGTAAACAGTTGGTGGCATAACAGAGGCTTGTTATGAATAGTGTTTATTTATGTCCTCCAGGTTATACGTTTCCAAAAACGAACAGTGGAATTAAATAACTAAAGCATTGCCTTATTAAATATACCTAACGGCGAAAAACAGTAATTCTTAGAGCTGCTGCCAAAACTAAAAGTTGAATAGTTGAGTTTTATTGTGCACTAAATAACACCTCCTCTCTGCCATAAAGATCAAACAACTGAATACTTCTGTCACTTGCTTCAATAACTCTTAATCACAATTTTAGTCCCTCATTCCAGAGAAATATCGAATCACATTTAAAGTTCAAAATGGAACTCTATTTCAAGTAAAGAAAGCGTTAATTTCTTATGAAAACCTAATACAAATTTGTGACAGTCAATCCGTCGATAATCAATGTTCTCTCGTCCGTGGACACACGCTCAAAGGTTCTAATAAATTGTTTAATGTATATGGATTTATTATTAAGCATGAGTTTTGTACCCACTTGAAACGGAGTTTCTTCCAAATATTTGTTGATATTTATTAGCCACGAAGACTTTTGCAACGTAACATTTCTTCGTAAATTTATTGAGGATATAAAATAAGGAACATCAGTATAAATAAAGAAAAAAAAAACGCTGTGCAGTCTTCGCAGAGCCAAGTCTTGGGGTTTTTATTCTTTATTACTGATGTAAAGACTATTTCGGGTTATCTATTTAAGTAACTAAAGTATAATATATGCCTTGTATAAGGCATATAAAGTTATTTACAAAGGCAGAGGCAGTGTGTCCCTCGATAGGTAGTCATAAAAATTGTAATACTAGTACGTTTATCATCTGATGTGAGTGTTCTGTTAATCATTGTCTTTTTCTACTTCACATAGACAAGACACACTAATGGCACAAGATGAATGAAGCATATGTCCATAAATGGACAGTCCAATAAGTAGGATATTAGAATCGAAGAATTATTTAGCATAAATGTCCAATGATAAGGACAGATTAATTCCGAAGCGGAAGTTCAAAAATAACGACATTTAGATGTTAATGTCCTAATCTAAAACTGGAGCATGTTTGTATAAGTAGTTGTGAGACACCACAATAAATAACTTTTGTATCTGCTGAAATAATTGCAAGGTCATGTTACATAGTCACGTTAATTACTAAGAACAGAAGAAATTAGCACCATACTTTTAAATAAACCTTGTGTCATTTTCACACGCATTTCTATATCACACTCTTTCACATATTCTCTGCAAGCAATCCCCTATTTCCCGACCTTTGTAGCAGTGTAGAACAATGCTGCATTTGTACTATTGTTGCACATACTTATGCATAAGTAATTAGGTACCTACTGCAATTTTACTATTTAGGCCGATTTTTAGGTACCTACAGACTATTCTTAAAATATTTAACTTGTTAGCGTATACCTAGTAATATGTTTACTTGAATAATACTACTAAGCTCTCCGTACCATTAAGAAATAATTAATAAATCGTACTATATATAGTTCTCAAGTATACTTGAACACCCACGTAGCTTTAATTGTTTAGGCTCAAAACACACCTCAGCGGAATTAAGCAAATTCGTAGGCAAATTTGTCGATGGTAGCTTAAATTGGTCTATGGCCTCCATACAATACTGCCTCCATTTCGTTCAGGTGGGTGGTGAGCCTTAGTCTCTGTTATATTTATCTTTTACTAAGTAGCTACGTATCATTTTGCATGAACATATAATCTGAGAGACCTTTGATTACCAAATCTTTCTATATGATTAAAAAAGTTATAGGTCGTCTGTAGGTAATGGACGGATCGGATTAAATGGGATTTATACATTTTATATATTAATAGGATACAAATATTGATTCATAATTATTTTATACTAGTACTACTTAAATATGCCCGTTGTAGCTTCGCCCGTATGAGCTTCAATTTTTCCCAACTCTTTACAGCTTATTTTCCGATAGCAGTGAGTAATGACTTTTGCTACAACAACATTTTTTACGATTATTTATAATTATCCTCCCAACGTTTTTTTCCTGCTTTTTCACGGCTTAATTGACCCTGGTGTCTGCTTGGCAACCTATTCCCATGAATTGGCGATGATATTATTTTTTACAAAAGCGACTGCCTTTCCGACTTCCAAGGAAAATTAGGCCTTATTGGAATTAGGTCCGGTTTCCTTACAATGTTAAAACATGCAAACTGCTCCGAAAAACGATGATTTGCGTAAAACTCTGTGGTACAAACAGCAACACTCTTAACTAACCATGCTCTTTATTAGGGTTCCGTACCCAAAGGGTAAAAACGGGACCCTATTACTAAGACTTCGCTCTCCATCTACCCGTCCGTCCGTCCGTCTATCCGTCCGTGCGTTCGTCCATCTGTCCGTCTGTCACCAGGCTGAAATTTTCACTGATGATGAATTTTTTGCTGCCGCTATAATTTAGTTGTTGTATTTCCTGCTCATGATATAAATTAAATAAACGTCGAACGTCTTACCGTCAAGCTACCAGCGCTTCACGTTTACTTACTCGTAGTAGTAGTTAATAGTAGTTTTACTGGCCATTTCATAAGTTAAAATATTTACGTTTTGAAACTATTAGTAAATGCCTAAGTTCTGCCTCATTAACCTCAACAAATTTCGATCCTTATTGTACAGTAGCGCCTCCGGCTTGTCACCAAAGTTGACTCAGCAAAAATGAAAGTATGTGCGTCGAGCTCACAAAATTTCACTGCTTTATTTTCTTGAGCATAGTTTCGGAAAGGTTACTTGAACAAGCATTTTATAATTGATATTGAATTTTCAGGCGTGTCCGATACCACCGTTGTCACGATGAACGTTGTTAAAACTCGTGACTTTACACTTTCGCGTCGTTTTCGTGTCATGTGAGGTTATTGCAAATCGTTTCGTAAACAGCAATATACGAACAGGATAATATAAGGTCAAACGGGGAAATAGGGAAATTAATTTCCTCGAGAGGATGATTTTAACAGTTACGTACAAGTATATTTAAAGTGGTTTTCTCCAGTGAAGTCTAAATGAACCCTTGGTAAAATTAAATCTAAACCCATTCTTGTTACATATTCTAAGAAAGTCCTTCACCTCAACGGAGGCAATTTTCCCGCATTGCCCTAATATGCACAGACAAAGTGAATATGCCTATATAGAGAAAGGTCGGCAATTTATGTAAGACTATACATGTAATTTCTTGGTGAATCATGACGAGCCACAATTTTACTCGAAAGAACCGCATGCTGTTTTGTATATGTTGTTGTGTGCTGTACCTGGCAGAGTCATTATTCAATTTCCGAAAATGTTAAATATTCTGAAACAAAGGATAAACGAACTACTTCGGCTATTTCATCAATAACCATAATCGGTAAGGAGTTATAATCAAGCTTATTTGGTTATAACACACAGTTTATGTAAAACAAAACATTTTGGTAAGTAGGTAATAAGCCTTAGTATTTTATTCACAATTTTTAAGTTTAGTAGTAGACGAAGTTTGGATGCTGGTAACAAATTATTATTTAGTGTTACCTAGTAAAAATAAAATGATCATTGTTTTATTTTACGAGTACCAAACTCTTCCCAGAGAAATTAAAAACGGCCCCAACTCAAACCTACGTCGTATCAGATATGTTATTGACATGTTCTACGGGAAAATACGACCCTTGAAGTTAATAAGCCGGGGCGACGTACCCACGGATGTTGTTAACACGGTGAGGGTCTGTTACCTTTCAATGGTAAAATTATCAAAACATTCTAATTGCTCTTTTCATCAAAGACTCATCGTTTCTACTTTTGCGGGTACGTTTATTTGATTACCTAAAAGGAGGTAGGTATTACTTTTAAAACAAGCTTTATGCTCATATAGGTAAATTCATTTACAACTGCTTTTCTTTCATTAGTTTTTTTATATTTATTTATGTATTAAATCTAATGTCAAAAATATACTATAATCGTTTTTGATATTCATAGCAATACACCCGTGGCTGGATTTATTGTTTGACGTCGTTTTCTGGAGTAAACAAGTACGTAGGATTGTCCTGATATTTATTTGGTGGGCACTCGCTAATAAATAATGTAATATGGACCATCACATCCCCGTAACCTGCAATGAGCTCAACGCTCGCATGCCGGTGACTCTCTCCATCAGATTTATACTTATATATACAATTATTTACATCATAGTCAATGATAAAACTAGAATAAGTAGGTAAGTTTATTTTAATGCTTAGTTAACTTCTTAAAACTAAAACCGGCCAAACCTACATTCCAAATCAATTATTTTCGTGTGAAATAAAAATATTTTCAAGGTTTTTTTATTAGAATACGATAACAATTATACGCTTTTTTATGAATTTTATATTAATGTTTTATTCCACTTTACAAACCCGTCGCGTCACAATCACAATTATTATATATATGCAAACGGTATGTAACTGGCGACGTATACGTAATTAAAATAAACTGGGCCAATTATTTTCGATACACTCTATGCATAAACGCCGCAACCGCCATTGGAAAAATAATTCAATTATTTATCAAATCTCTTGCAGCAAAATCCGAATTCAAACTGTTTTTTAAACGTACAGTCAGCAGCAGAACTAGCTAAGAGGGTGAGGTGTCCAAAATGATCATGACACGCTTTTATTCTCATAACAGTAAAGCCATGTGAAGGTCATTTTGAACATCTTACCCTACTTCTGCTGCTGACTGTACCTAAGACGTGGTGAGGCAGACCAGCTCAGGGGGTAGATAATGCAACATGTATATTCCTCTATTGTTACGTTGACCCACTCTCAAGGACCTTTTCCCCAAACGTGATTTACTAGACTACGTGCTCAGTAAATTCACCCGCTTTTTACTCCCTGACTGTTTATAACTAGTAGTCTGCCTCGAATTGAGAACTCGCGATTTACTTGCAAACAAGTTGATCAATAGAACAAATACCCTTATGAAGAATTTTTTTCGCCTTCTAGCTCCATAACCCCTTGATCAATCCTGCTCGTATACAAACACTCGAATTATATGAATTTCCGCTACAACCCCAACTCATAAAGATCAGAAAAACTTTACTAAAGTTATCGCGGAACAAACTCTCAAAATCAAAAAGCCATCGGAATTCTGAGACGTCCCAGTGGCCAGGCGTTGTTTGTAAGAACTTCGCTTCGCTTACGCCCCGCTCGTTCGACAATGAAGATTTAGGCGATTATAATAGGTAGTTATATAATTAGGTAGGCACTTAGGTCATTGGTTTCGTAATCTATTATTTTACTTTTTCCGAAAGCCTGTCTATAAAAGCTAAATGTGAAAACTCTTCCAAACTTTAAAAAGTTTACGCAAAGAGAGGTTTTAGTCTTTCCCATTGTGTCGGCGTGGCTGTGGCTTATGACTTTAATCCCCGAGCCTAAATCACAACAATACTAAACAATTAACATATTTAATGATTACATAAGATCACCTTTCGCACACGCAATGCTTGAACAACTGAGAACAGTTAAAATACTAATTTTTCTACTCCTGTATTCTAATTTGCCAATAAAATGACTGACATGTAAATTCAAAGCATATACTTTATGAACGTTGTCATAATATGACTCAAAAGTCGACTCTTAGGGATATAATGGGTCTGTTGGGCCCCGCAACGGCGCCGCCCGCCGCTGTAGACGAGGCGGGCGCCGATGCAATCCGCCGGGAGACTGAAGACAATTGTATAGAGGCAGCAGGTCATTCGTCGAACTCAATGCTTACCGGCTTGCCTAGCACTCGTAGAAAAACTATTGTGTGCAACGGTACATAATTAGGTCTTAAAATTCTCGGGTCTGTTTTTACAAAATTCGGCTTCGCCTCATTTTGTAACTTCGACCCTCGAATCTTAAGAACCCTTATTATGTAACTGTTGCACAAAATACTATAAATTAATTGATTTACATTTCTACATTGAACAGCAATCGCTGGGTTCACAAAACGGTCTTGCATAAGGTCACCTGTCGGTTGTATAAAGTTTTAATAGTTTCCCCTCCATTTTCTTTATTTCTACGTAGAATAGCAATCACAAATTATAAGTGCATTTCTGCAATTATCAGAGTATTTTGTGGGTTTCCGCAAGTAATTGCAAGTTTTATTTCAATTAAGGTAGGTAGGCAGGTACGTCTAAAGTGGGTTTGCAGAAGTTACGAACAACACAGTTTTGCAGAAGTTACAACACGAAAAATACTCTCTTGTTATTTTTAAATATCTTATATGAGTACGCAATCGTAAATAATTACTCAGCCGACATAGAGGAGAGAGTACAGTCACCGGCAATAGTACACGGAAAAAAAAGCTTCTGGGATATTCTCAATCCAAGACATTATTATTTTCTTGAAAATATTTCCTCGTGACAAGTATTTATTTCCTTTACCAAAAATATGATTCTTCGCTTAATAAAACCAGGTTTTCTTAAAATAGAAACACAAAAATATATTGTTTCAAGAGTATATTGAGTAAATAAGAGATATTGTACTTTAATCAAACAATTATTATCTTAGGTAAAATAAAACTAGAAAATCTGTAAAAATATATTCGCTTCGTTATATTTAAAACTTTAATTTATTTTAGTTAAAGGAAATAAATGCTTGTCACGAGGAAATATTTTCAACATAATATAATAATGTCTTAGATTGAGAATATCCCGGAAGCTTTTTTTTCGTGTATCATCCTACAGGAAGGCCGCGAAAATATGTGACACGCTCTTATGGCTCTACAAATAAGCTTTCCTGTAGGAAGATACTATTGCCGGTGACTGTACTTACTTTTTTAAAGATTTTATGGCAAATCGGCTAAACGGATTTTAACAAGTAATATTTAAATACATTGCAATTTTAGATCTTTGCGTAATACCATGATAATTATTTTCATATTACATTAGTCTGCAGTGACCCAAAAACAAAACATTGATTGATTAAAAATATTCAACCATTCTCCAAACCGGCGATAACGTCGATAACTGATGACAATTAGATGAGACAGGATTACCAAAACCTCTATCAAATAATCATTTATTGGTAGCATGATTTATCAAAATTTTAAACTCGACCGCAGCAATTTGTCTATAACATTTACCTTCTACACTGCATTAGTAGTATTCTAAGGTAGGGTACTTAATTTAGTGGGGTAACTTGATAGCTCCTGATATACAAAGCTGCAAAATTATGTAGGTAAAGTACTGTCAAATGACTCCCTCAAGTAAGAATTCTACTTTAGGACCATTCTAATTGAATATAAGGTATTGATTTTAACGTCATTTTAAAATAGGACTTGTTAGGTAGGTTACTCGGGACCTCCTGCTTCATAGACAGGATCACTATCGACTCTAGAAGGCCGTTCATTTATTTAATTGGATTTATTTACGACAGATTATTGCAAATGCAACACACGTTCTATAGTAATACTACAACATTTCTGCACTGAGAGAAAAAAACAACCAAAATTCACATTCGCTCAACCAAACTCTCATTTTAAAATAGCGCCTACAAGCTCTTTGGTTAAAACTACAAGTTCGATTTTGTTAAGTTTAATTAGTTCATTCTACAAGTTACTTGTCATTTTAGTTTAAGTGTTATTTAAATCAACAACTCGATTATATAAAACTAACATGGCACATATTGTTTTAAACATATATTTGACTGATTCAATCCAATACATATTTTACAAGTTTAACCTTGTTGTTCGTACAAATTCGACTTGTATTATCAATATTGGTCATTGATTCCGTTTACTAAAATACTTTAGTTTCAAACTGATAAACACGCACCAAGCCGAATTTGTTAGACTCACAAAGCAAATTTCTCTCAGTCTACAAAGCCCGTAGGTACGTAAATTGATACATTAGCTAACAACATCTGAATACGCTAGAAGAAGGTACTTTAACAACCAGCAATGTAAAGCCTCTTCAAAAGTTACTACCACACGAATACGACATAGTATATCAGTTTTACGCGATTGTAAAAGTACGCGTGATAATACATTACGCAATTCCATTATTCAAAAGGTAACTACAGTAGGTAGCTACTGTATATGAATGAATATTCAAAAGTAGGGAATGCAAACTTTCATACCAAAAGAACCCAGGATAATTATCCGCGTTTTTTCATATTAAAAAACCTCGGGTTGCATTCCCTTTTAAAAAGCTCTGCATATTTTTAGTACTTAAATTAACCGTAAACTCTTGTACAGATATTTTTAACAATTCATCCTTCAGTTACTCTGACTATACGTAATTTAAACAGGAGTTTTCTTCTCGAGACCAGAAAACAGAACATAAACACTGGTGGTTAATTAACAGCGTATTCTGATCGACTTTGTCACTACGCTTGTTAATCAAAAGCCAGGCCTTATTGTCAAACTTGCATCTGAATGACTGAATGATATTGAAAGCATGTTGGTTGCATGTGCTCTCTTGCTGTATTAGTTGAATTAGTAGTGTAATTTGTATTGGATTCGTTTCTAAATGATGTCGCTTTTCATGTAAAACGCGCGTAACCAAATGCATCGCCCCAGGCAAACGGTGTTTTATAAGGCATTATTATATGAATTTTATTTTTCATTTCATCGAATGCATTGTATTACATTGTATCGTATCGAATCGTCACCTCGAGAACATGGAGTTATGTAAAAATGAATACCTCGATGACTCGCGACAAAACAGTCACCGAGCTGAGGTTGAGGTAAAAACTATCTCGTGCATCATAAGCGTTGCGAGGATTTCAAGGCATGGGAGGCACACTAACTCTGCTGCCGAGTGAAAGTAACACAATTTATCACTGCACCACCGACACATAATCAAATCCGTAGAAATATTGAAAAACACCCATAAAAAAATTCCTGTTTAATTGCTATTGATCGGAGGTGTAGTTATACTGGGGACTAGCTTACTGTCGTGGCCAAATGTATTGTCAAAGTAACCTGGACTGGGATTGGTTGTTATGAAACTACATGGGAAATGAACATTGTAACGTCTCACCCAGCCTAACCAATAGAATGTACAATCTGAAACTAATTAAACCTTGAAAGCTACTGCAAATAGAAACTACCTGAAACTTGAAAATAACTGAAACTTTTCTTTGTAATCAGGAATCTTATCGCTAAGGAAACACTTTAAAATAAACAACATATAGGCAAATAGAAAATTTATTCAAGTAATAAAAATTACTTTTAATGGAAAATTTAATGACTCTATAAACTATTATATCTAATGTAACCGTTAGATTGCATTAGATATACCGCCACAGTTCAAGGCCAAAGTATGTCAGAGAAAAACTGCAGCGGTGGTAAAAAACTCTGACGCCAAGTTTAACCTGCACACATACATAATAAATTGTGTAAAGTAAAACCACACATTTTATAAAAGTAATACAGTTATGGCATAATTGTCTAGTGGTACACATTGGACTACATTATGATTAAGTAATAACCAAAGTCTTCTGAGGTGTGAGAAACGCTAAACAACAGAATCAAATCTGAATCAAGCTCAAACAAACACAGAAAACCATAAATTAAAAGACAAATCAAAATATTACATAAGTAGATTAAATGTTGATTTAAAGTATCATTAACCTACAAGCTTTCGAAAACAAATAAACCTCATCAATATCTTACATCACAATTATATCTAAACGTTATCATGAAACGTACCTACTATTCTTACAAAATGCTATTGTTGACTATTTAAAAGAACTATTCAAAATAAACGTTGAAACACAGTAAGGTTTAAGTAAAATAGAAGGATTTTACGAAGTATAAAAATACTAAAACCTGTAATCGTAAGGTTAAATATAAAAGGAATATTATATTATAATCATTGATGTAATGTTATTAAAAGTCCTATTTATTAATATTGGGCTTCGAACATAAGTTATAATGTAGGTATATATGGGAGTCGGATAGTAGGAATCTGGCATATTTAAGTCTTAATGGTAATCAAGATTATAACTAAAATAGAATAGCTGGTTGCAGTCAACTATAAGGCTACTTGTTATACCTCATAGAATTACCGAGCATACGCCGATACTATAGGCAGATAGCTATGTCTAAAACAAAAGTCCCAACGTGAATAATTCCATGCATACCATCAGGTAAACGTCTTTAAGACTTGTATCCGAATGCGCAACCCTAAGGTCCCTAATACGACCATGCAAAACCCTAGTGGGGTGTCCGTCGACTGCATACGGCTATGCTTTCCCCTCAGGTGCTAACAAGTCAAGAGACCAAGCAACCCTTAAGGTTAATCTGATACTTAGACTTGCATTCGTATACAATACCTTCAGGTTAGGGCCCTATCGAGCATACATGCGCAAGCAACCACACAGATTTGCATATTGGAATATTTCACGTGTGGTGGATCAGAGCTACGAGTACTTCCTGAAACCGAGACTTATTTTAGTTAGGTATTCGACAATAGCACCCAGCACGGCTATAAACACGTCAATAATATGAGAGCAGCCCCTAATCTTATGAGACCAGCCATTCTATTGTAATTATTTTTTTGCAAAAGGTATGAACACAATTGTTAATTCATCTGTAAGCCATTGGGTTAGGATTTGTTATCTTTTACCCATTAATATAATCGAAATGCTTAGCATTTATAATTACGGTTTATGTCCAAGTTGAATCATACTTAAAATATATTTTGTACTTATAGCTAAATTGACCGCATATCTGAGCTTTACATTTGTAAATCTCAGAAATGACTAATCCTCTCACAGTAGAGTTCTGTACAAATTACCTATATCATCATTGACTCCAATGCAAACCGCCTCGTCCATATGGTAAGTTTGAAATATAATATATTTATATATATATATATATTGGAGTCTTTAACGATTTGCTATCGGCAAATAAATGATACAGACTCTCGTGGTGCGAGATCAGTGAGTAAACTCAGCTGTCTCCCTTCAACTCATTTTTCACTATAAAACATACTTCATGTATGAATCTACTTTAGACTCATCCACATAGTTTATTCCGAAGAATGAGCTCAAGCAAGGGATCTCTGAAGTAAAATGTACTTCTTGTATGAATCATATAAGATTTATTCAAGCAGTCCATTTTCAAAATATACTAAATTCACATAGATCGCCCTTTTCAAAGTTCTCTAAGTGAAAACCACTAAAGTCAGAATACACTGTAGGAAGAACGGTCGGTCCCTATAATAAAACACAGTTGCGTATTCCATCAACCTGGACCAAAACCACAACTAAACTATATTGTTATTAAATAATTTTGGGTAATACCAAATACCTTTTGTCATAAATGGAATATGTTTTATAGCTTGTTGACATTTCCATTTATAACTACCTCATCGTTGGAACAATCACTAAATAAAATCCACTGTGACTGATTTTCCAACGACTACAATTTTAGAAGATAAATATAGTGTGTATTATATACATACTTATTTTAGTATATACATGGAAAGGAGCTATTGACTAGACTAATATTATTGGTCCATATAGAAATTGGTACGTATAGATAGAATACTCATATCAATTTTGAATTTAATTATGTGACCAACTCGTATTTACGTCAACAATAGCATTTTTGTAATACATCCATGAAATATCACAGCATTTGCGAATCACGCAACCAGAACTTAATACCAAAGTGAAGGTCTTTACATGGGTTAACCATTTTGATTTCAAACCTCATTTAACAAGTGCAGTAAAATATTATATCATTTGTGGAAATGACATGTGATTCGCAAACAGCCAACAGCTGAACTAGATCACGTGGAACGGAAGTCACGAGTAACTTAAGGGCTTATAAATACTATCGATAGGTCATTAGAATGTAAGTACGTGTTAACAGATTCGTTAACGCCCTAAATGTTTTGATATATCAGAAGAATAAACGTCAACATGATGTAAACATATATAAGCCCTTCGCACTCGTGTAACTTCACATTACGATTTCACAACCGCCAGACACAAATTACTACTCTGCACTTTACTCAAATATATTTGAATCAAACATAATAAAGCCTTACTATTGGTATAAAACAAATTATATGTACGCTGTATTGTATTATGACTATTATCGCTATATTGTATTGTTACTATTCGTATATATCAATCTCTTATTAAAAGTTGAATCGCAAGATTAGATAATAATTATGTTACTGTACTCGTAAATAGTATACTCACTAACCATACTAACATAGAACTCGTAAACTCTTAACATTAACTTATTTCGTTTCCCGTTGGTGAGGATAGAGAAGCATGGAAAGAACTCACAAGAGCGCTTTTCGTATATCACCGCAGCGTGGCAATGTAACGAAGCGTGTCAGCTCGAACTGCTACGTCTGGCTCTGGAGTTTGCTCTGGATAGCCGCCCGCTGTCTCGGAAGTAATCAGCTCACGATGGCGGTTCGTCGTGCATCCGATGCTCGTGTACCGGGAAATATATACAAGTACAAGTTTATAACAATAATAGTAAACCGTACCGCATAGTAGTACCCAGTCAGTGTACTACTACGGTAAACTATATATTATTATTTAGATCAGCCAACTGTACTAGATGTAAACCACTCATACTTCCAAAATATCTACATTTATTTATTGGTTAAACTATATCACTATTTGATCCTATAAGTAACAACTATTTCTCAGTCAATGTTTAACAACCATTGCTAAAGAAGGGTAAGGTAAATTGGTCTATAAGGCCGTATATCAATAAAAATCAACTCAATAATTATTTCAATAGATGGTAAAAACTTGTAGCGTATTCATTACCTATGTATGTATTATGGTATCCTCGATGGTATTTGCACCAACTTTTTTTTTGAATTTAACTAACCAACTTTGTATGAAAGTATAATGGCAATAACTTACATGTGCACCTGAAAGCTACTACCATTCCTTAATTATTACAAAAATAACCATAAAACGTAATTATTGTGATTACGCTAGATCAATGCATATACCATCATATTCAATTTATCAAATTCTAGTAGAGCTTTATTGTGTCACAATAACACACTCTAATAACCAAACACATGAGTTGACGAGTCCCCATCTCACTAGAAGGAAGTGATGTCATATAGCACAAATTAAAGATAGTATGTATTATAAGCATAAGCAATAAATCAAAAATAACCCACCGGGAACGGACTTCGACTGGATGACCGATTCTTCTCAATGATGCTGAAGTCTAGCGCTAGATTGCCTTGGTCCGGAACAGCTATGCCGGCAGCTCTCTGGAGCGCTCATCATCGATGTAGTTGAATCCAACTGAGCAGGCTGAAGAAGTAGACGCCCGTAGTTGCGTTGCACTACCGAAGCGAAGTCATCAACCGGGCGTCACAACAAAGAACTCCCCGATGCTTCTAATGATACTCGAGGCACCCTCTCGTAGCCAACGTAACCGGGAATTAGAGAGATAAACAAGAATTAACAAAATAATTAAATAATTTCACATTGTCGGCTTACTCATTCTGGACCCTATTATGAATTATTTGCAAGTATTCATCTACTAAAAATGGACCTACACTTTAAGTACAACGACCAGCAAAGAATGTTAATGTTATGAAATATTTTAATGCCACGGTAACAATATTAATTTACTCAAAACCTGCATTTTGAAAATGGACGTCGGCCAAATAAGTTCTAATTTTCAACTATAATTACTTACTTCGGAATACCCAACATACTTGCATGTAGACCATTAGGTCTTTTCCTAATTCCCATGAATCCATACACAAAATCACCATTATTTTGACCTATAAATGTCTACACACACTCAATTAAATGACGAAACATGAACAGATAGACAGACGTATTTAATAACGAACTGGAATTCCCACTCAATTCAATCTACACATCAACAATAGACTAATAATTTTACTTTTCCATTCTGATTAAATAATAATGTACGAGAAGGATATCGGTTTACTTAAAAACCCACGATCTTAAAATCCCAATCTATGCAATCACGCCCTACCCACTATTTTGTAAATGTTAACGCGACGATCCGTTACGTTATACGCCCTTGCTAATTAAAACCAAATGAATCTAAGTTCCTTACCGAGATATAAGTACTGATGTAGTGACTGTTGCTTGCGAACCTCGTGGAGCTCGAAGTTTTTCATGCCACGGTCTGGAGCCCAGATCTTCTTTACCGAAGGAGCGTACAGGCTGTCTATTTCTCTTTTCTCTTGTATCTCCAGACCCTGGATAAGTGATCTGTGAACACACTCAAACACCATTTCAACCTTACAACCTAAACTCACTGTCCTCCTTTTGACGCGACGCTCAGCTGAATAAAAAGCCACGATATCCCCTTTCACAACCTTAAATAGACTTCCCATGATTTTCGTGTGAACCCCCCGAAAGTCCTCCCCGTTCATTCAAACGTTTCTATACCCATTCAAAACTCATGATTTTGATTGGTGCAATTGACTAAACTCTCTTCTGATTGGTTGGCATTTTTCCCGCGTATTTTATACAGCTATTCTATAATCTATCATAAACCATAGATTAAAGAAAAATCTTTAACCAGCTAAAAGAAACAACATTAGAAAACAAATCTAAAGTTAAATAAACTAAGTTAATTTTAAATTATAGTACAACAATTATTATTATTTATTTATTTAAATAAAATGGGCACAGAAGTATGTATAGAAAAAGGAACTAAACGATTTTTGTAACCCTGGATTAAACAACCAAATTGAAAAGTCACCTACGCAAGAATATAATTCTGCGTGCTACCCTCACTTTCATTTAGTTATGTAGTAGCAAGTTCATTCAGTTTTCTAGTCAAAGGTACAGTATGGCCAGCAGACCAGTAGGCCTTAGGCCAGTAGACTTCTCACAGAGTAGTTGGATGTTTTCAGATGTCGGTCTGTTACAATCGCCCTTAGTATATTTACGAAGTTTACCGGAGTAATATTACTAACAAACGAACAACAGACATCTGACATCTAATTTAAAAGCTTTTAATAATATATGTGCTTAAAATAATAATCGTTAAATAAATATTTTTTGCAAAGAAACTTAATTTATAACATCGAAATAACAACAGTAGTGAATAACAAATAATAAATAATAATAATAATTCACATCTCTGCAACGTAATATTTTAATATTCAATTGAAAGAAAAAAGAAATAGTACCATGAATCTTAGATTACGTATATTACCTATACAAAAGTATTATTAAACCACAAGAAATATATAGTTTAAAGAATTATCATCAGACAGACTTTCATATATAAAAATTACAAAACAAGTGATTAATCGTCACTTATACCAAAGCAGACGCTTTTATTTAAATACTTGTTTATTCTTAATAAAATTATAAGCATTATTTGCAGAGTTATTAAAACAAGAACACTTATAAGATACCCACTATATCACACTATTAAACTGATCACTGAATGACAACTGACACTAACGCGAAATAAGCATATCATTTTATAACGTCACTACTAATTATGACGTAACAAAACAAATTTATTTTTTAGGTAGGAAATCGATCAATCACACCACAAACCAAAATAATGTAATTTTAATCACATCACTGAGCTAATATTTTTCTATTAAAATGTTATTCCCGCATGTAATAAGTAAATAAATCACTCACTTTCATCACAAAATGAATAAAACGTCATTTGATGTAACAAAAACACCCAATTAAACGTCACTATCACGTCACTACAAAATTTAAATTTAAAGTAATCGAAACACGCACATCTAAACGAGAAAATTACTACACATAAATATCAATTAAATAATGTATCACATTAATATATCTGCATTATAAATCACTCACTCTCATCACAAAACTAATAAAATATCATTTTAATGGAACAAAAACACCCAATTCAACGACACTATCACGTCACTACAAAATTTAAATTTAAAGTAATCGAAACACGCACATCTAAACGAGAAAATCACTACACATAAATATCAATTAAATAACGTATCACATTAATATATCCGCATTAAATGAGACTATTTACCATGTTAAAAACACTTACACAAAATACAACCGATTTCATAAAAAATACGCCCTTAATATATATTTCCCGAAACTAACTCCGCAAGTGTATTTTTTATGCTTGAAAACGAAACGTTTATATTATGTATGACTTAAATCATTATAAATATAAAAAGCAACGAAATAAAAATTAGTACATACCGAAAGCTGGAACATTTCTGAAATAATATAAAAATTGCATGCACCAAAGAATTATTACTAACAAAAGGCTTAATGTGTCTGCCAGAACAAAACAGATATTCAGCGCTTCTCACTTTAAAACCTCAGACCATTGCACGGACATCAAATTGTGCCTTTAAAAGGCCAAAATAATATAATTTATTGATTCTTATCCTGGTCACGGCAAAAACCATATTGTAACGTCTCACCCAGCCTAACCAATAGAATGTACAATCTGAAACTAATTAAACCTTGAAAGCTACTGCAAATAGAAACTACCTGAAACTTGAAAATAACTGAAACTTTTCTTTGTAATCAGGAATCTTATCGCTAAGGAAACACTTTAAAATAAACAACATATAGGCAAATAGAAAATTTATTCAAGTAATAAAAATTACTTTTAATGGAAAATTTAATGACTCTATAAACTATTATATCTAATGTAACCGTTAGATTGCATTAGATATACCGCCACAGTTCAAGGCCAAAGTATGTCAGAGAAAAACTGCAGCGGTGGTAAAAAACTCTGACGCCAAGTTTAACCTGCACACATACATAATAAATTGTGTAAAGTAAAACCACACATTTTATAAAAGTAATACAGTTATGGCATAATTGTCTAGTGGTACACATTGGACTACATTATGATTAAGTAATAACCAAAGTCTTCTGAGGTGTGAGAAACGCTAAACAACAGAATCAAATCTGAATCAAGCTCAAACAAACACAGAAAACCATAAATTAAAAGACAAATCAAAATATTACATAAGTAGATTAAATGTTGATTTAAAGTATCATTAACCTACAAGCTTTCGAAAACAAATAAACCTCATCAATATCTTACATCACAATTATATCTAAACGTTATCATGAAACGTACCTACTATTCTTACAAAATGCTATTGTTGACTATTTAAAAGAACTATTCAAAATAAACGTTGAAACACAGTAAGGTTTAAGTAAAATAGAAGGATTTTACGAAGTATAAAAATACTAAAACCTGTAATCGTAAGGTTAAATATAAAAGGAATATTATATTATAATCATTGATGTAATGTTATTAAAAGTCCTATTTATTAATATTGGGCTTCGAACATAAGTTATAATGTAGGTATATATGGGAGTCGGATAGTAGGAATCTGGCATATTTAAGTCTTAATGGTAATCAAGATTATAACTAAAATAGAATAGCTGGTTGCAGTCAACTATAAGGCTACTTGTTATACCTCATAGAATTACCGAGCATACGCCGATACTATAGGCAGATAGCTATGTCTAAAACAAAAGTCCCAACGTGAATAATTCCATGCATACCATCAGGTAAACGTCTTTAAGACTTGTATCCGAATGCGCAACCCTAAGGTCCCTAATACGACCATGCAAAACCCTAGTGGGGTGTCCGTCGACTGCATACGGCTATGCTTTCCCCTCAGGTGCTAACAAGTCAAGAGACCAAGCAACCCTTAAGGTTAATCTGATACTTAGACTTGCATTCGTATACAATACCTTCAGGTTAGGGCCCTATCGAGCATACATGCGCAAGCAACCACACAGATTTGCATATTGGAATATTTCACGTGTGGTGGATCAGAGCTACGAGTACTTCCTGAAACCGAGACTTATTTTAGTTAGGTATTCGACAATAGCACCCAGCACGGCTATAAACACGTCAATAATATGAGAGCAGCCCCTAATCTTATGAGACCAGCCATTCTATTGTAATTATTTTTTTGCAAAAGGTATGAACACAATTGTTAATTCATCTGTAAGCCATTGGGTTAGGATTTGTTATCTTTTACCCATTAATATAATCGAAATGCTTAGCATTTATAATTACGGTTTATGTCCAAGTTGAATCATACTTAAAATATATTTTGTACTTATAGCTAAATTGACCGCATATCTGAGCTTTACATTTGTAAATCTCAGAAATGACTAATCCTCTCACAGTAGAGTTCTGTACAAATTACCTATATCATCATTGACTCCAATGCAAACCGCCTCGTCCATATGGTAAGTTTGAAATATAATATATTTATATATATATATATATTGGAGTCTTTAACGATTTGCTATCGGCAAATAAATGATACAGACTCTCGTGGTGCGAGATCAGTGAGTAAACTCAGCTGTCTCCCTTCAACTCATTTTTCACTATAAAACATACTTCATGTATGAATCTACTTTAGACTCATCCACATAGTTTATTCCGAAGAATGAGCTCAAGCAAGGGATCTCTGAAGTAAAATGTACTTCTTGTATGAATCATATAAGATTTATTCAAGCAGTCCATTTTCAAAATATACTAAATTCACATAGATCGCCCTTTTCAAAGTTCTCTAAGTGAAAACCACTAAAGTCAGAATACACTGTAGGAAGAACGGTCGGTCCCTATAATAAAACACAGTTGCGTATTCCATCAACCTGGACCAAAACCACAACTAAACTATATTGTTATTAAATAATTTTGGGTAATACCAAATACCTTTTGTCATAAATGGAATATGTTTTATAACTTGTTGACATTTCCATTTATAACTACCTCATCGTTGGAACAATCACTAAATAAAATCCACTGTGACTGATTTTCCAACGACTACAATTTTAGAAGATAAATATAGTGTGTATTATATACATACTTATTTTAGTATATACATGGAAAGGAGCTATTGACTAGACTAATATTATTGGTCCATATAGAAATTGGTACGTATAGATAGAATACTCATATCAATTTTGAATTTAATTATGTGACCAACTCGTATTTACGTCAACAATAGCATTTTTGTAATACATCCATGAAATATCACAGCATTTGCGAATCACGCAACCAGAACTTAATACCAAAGTGAAGGTCTTTACATGGGTTAACCATTTTGATTTCAAACCTCATTTAACAAGTGCAGTAAAATATTATATCATTTGTGGAAATGACATGTGATTCGCAAACAGCCAACAGCTGAACTAGATCACGTGGAACGGAAGTCACGAGTAACTTAAGGGCTTATAAATACTATCGATAGGTCATTAGAATGTAAGTACGTGTTAACAGATTCGTTAACGCCCTAAATGTTTTGATATATCAGAAGAATAAACGTCAACATGATGTAAACATATATAAGCCCTTCGCACTCGTGTAACTTCACATTACGATTTCACAACCGCCAGACACAAATTACTACTCTGCACTTTACTCAAATATATTTGAATCAAACATAATAAAGCCTTACTATTGGTATAAAACAAATTATATGTACGCTGTATTGTATTATGACTATTATCGCTATATTGTATTGTTACTATTCGTATATATCAATCTCTTATTAAAAGTTGAATCGCAAGATTAGATAATAATTATGTTACTGTACTCGTAAATAGTATACTCACTAACCATACTAACATAGAACTCGTAAACTCTTAACATTAACTTATTTCGTTTCCCGTTGGTGAGGATAGAGAAGCATGGAAAGAACTCACAAGAGCGCTTTTCGTATATCACCGCAGCGTGGCAATGTAACGAAGCGTGTCAGCTCGAACTGCTACGTCTGGCTCTGGAGTTTGCTCTGGATAGCCGCCCGCTGTCTCGGAAGTAATCAGCTCACGATGGCGGTTCGTCGTGCATCCGATGCTCGTGTACCGGGAAATATATACAAGTACAAGTTTATAACAATAATAGTAAACCGTACCGCATAGTAGTACCCAGTCAGTGTACTACTACGGTAAACTATATATTATTATTTAGATCAGCCAACTGTACTAGATGTAAACCACTCATACTTCCAAAATATCTACATTTATTTATTGGTTAAACTATATCACTATTTGATCCTATAAGTAACAACTATTTCTCAGTCAATGTTTAACAACCATTGCTAAAGAAGGGTAAGGTAAATTGGTCTATAAGGCCGTATATCAATAAAAATCAACTCAATAATTATTTCAATAGATGGTAAAAACTTGTAGCGTATTCATTACCTATGTATGTATTATGGTATCCTCGATGGTATTTGCACCAACTTTTTTTTTGAATTTAACTAACCAACTTTGTATGAAAGTATAATGGCAATAACTTACATGTGCACCTGAAAGCTACTACCATTCCTTAATTATTACAAAAATAACCATAAAACGTAATTATTGTGATTACGCTAGATCAATGCATATACCATCATATTCAATTTATCAAATTCTAGTAGAGCTTTATTGTGTCACAATAACACACTCTAATAACCAAACACATGAGTTGACGAGTCCCCATCTCACTAGAAGGAAGTGATGTCATATAGCACAAATTAAAGATAGTATGTATTATAAGCATAAGCAATAAATCAAAAATAACCCACCGGGAACGGACTTCGACTGGATGACCGATTCTTCTCAATGATGCTGAAGTCTAGCGCTAGATTGCCTTGGTCCGGAACAGCTATGCCGGCAGCTCTCTGGAGCGCTCATCATCGATGTAGTTGAATCCAACTGAGCAGGCTGAAGAAGTAGACGCCCGTAGTTGCGTTGCACTACCGAAGCGAAGTCATCAACCGGGCGTCACAACAAAGAACTCCCCGATGCTTCTAATGATACTCGAGGCACCCTCTCGTAGCCAACGTAACCGGGAATTAGAGAGATAAACAAGAATTAACAAAATAATTAAATAATTTCACATTGTCGGCTTACTCATTCTGGACCCTATTATGAATTATTTGCAAGTATTCATCTACTAAAAATGGACCTACACTTTAAGTACAACGACCAGCAAAGAATGTTAATGTTATGAAATATTTTAATGCCACGGTAACAATATTAATTTACTCAAAACCTGCATTTTGAAAATGGACGTCGGCCAAATAAGTTCTAATTTTCAACTATAATTACTTACTTCGGAATACCCAACATACTTGCATGTAGACCATTAGGTCTTTTCCTAATTCCCATGAATCCATACACAAAATCACCATTATTTTGACCTATAAATGTCTACACACACTCAATTAAATGACGAAACATGAACAGATAGACAGACGTATTTAATAACGAACTGGAATTCCCACTCAATTCAATCTACACATCAACAATAGACTAATAATTTTACTTTTCCATTCTGATTAAATAATAATGTACGAGAAGGATATCGGTTTACTTAAAAACCCACGATCTTAAAATCCCAATCTATGCAATCACGCCCTACCCACTATTTTGTAAATGTTAACGCGACGATCCGTTACGTTATACGCCCTTGCTAATTAAAACCAAATGAATCTAAGTTCCTTACCGAGATATAAGTACTGATGTAGTGACTGTTGCTTGCGAACCTCGTGGAGCTCGAAGTTTTTCATGCCACGGTCTGGAGCCCAGATCTTCTTTACCGAAGGAGCGTACAGGCTGTCTATTTCTCTTTTCTCTTGTATCTCCAGACCCTGGATAAGTGATCTGTGAACACACTCAAACACCATTTCAACCTTACAACCTAAACTCACTGTCCTCCTTTTGACGCGACGCTCAGCTGAATAAAAAGCCACGATATCCCCTTTCACAACCTTAAATAGACTTCCCATGATTTTCGTGTGAACCCCCCGAAAGTCCTCCCCGTTCATTCAAACGTTTCTATACCCATTCAAAACTCATGATTTTGATTGGTGCAATTGACTAAACTCTCTTCTGATTGGTTGGCATTTTTCCCGCGTATTTTATACAGCTATTCTATAATCTATCATAAACCATAGATTAAAGAAAAATCTTTAACCAGCTAAAAGAAACAACATTAGAAAACAAATCTAAAGTTAAATAAACTAAGTTAATTTTAAATTATAGTACAACAATTATTATTATTTATTTATTTAAATAAAATGGGCACAGAAGTATGTATAGAAAAAGGAACTAAACGATTTTTGTAACCCTGGATTAAACAACCAAATTGAAAAGTCACCTACGCAAGAATATAATTCTGCGTGCTACCCTCACTTTCATTTAGTTATGTAGTAGCAAGTTCATTCAGTTTTCTAGTCAAAGGTACAGTATGGCCAGCAGACCAGTAGGCCTTAGGCCAGTAGACTTCTCACAGAGTAGTTGGATGTTTTCAGATGTCGGTCTGTTACAATATGAACACAAAGCATTTTATTTTTAACGATTGCTTATCCTATAAATCCTTCAACCGCCTTGATTTAAACCGTTTTCAATGAAAATTATGCTTTTCAATGAGCATTGCTGCTGTTCTATAAAAATATATTTAAAGACATACAGTTACCACTTACCAGCAAAAAAAATCTTGCATGAACTGGCTATGGCTCTGAAAATAAATTGTGTTTTTGCGCACTTTGTTGAGTGACATATAATGATTGCAGCTTACAGTATCTTAGGATTTGAATAGCCGAAATTAATCATGGAGTCGATTTATTTAAAATTTTCATTGTTTGAATTATTGTACTTAACAATGTAAACAACAAATGTCATAACAACATTAAAAACAAATCTCGTGACACATTTGTTGCAAACATAAAATATAATAATAGGCAGCAAGGCTAACTCAAGTACTTATTGTAAATACGCTTGTATTAGATCTGGATGTTCAGGTAATACGAGTAGGTGCATGTTTCTTTTTTAGGCATTCAGCGTTAAAGTAATGAAATTGAAAACTAATAATATTAGGCAGTTAATAACGTAAATTTCGACGATAAGTTCGGACGAAATTTAGGAAATAATAATGACTCAGTATTTTGCCTAGGTGTGTCACAATGTTTTCGTCATGTTCGTGGAAATAATTTTAAGCTAACATTAATCACAATATAATGACGGATTAATCCACCATTTGTTTCGTTTTTCAATACCACTAAAGCTTTTACAAGTGTAAATGCTGATGCTGTAGAGATGTATTGTACCTAAGTGTGTATGTAGGTTCTATATTTGTAGGTCAAATCTGCTAACGATACCACAATGTCTCGCCTGAGACAGTGAATTTTTCTAATTTTCCTTTATTTCTAAACATTATAATAAATTCTATATTCATAAATAATCATAGTCACATCAGTAATTTGGTGCCGATTATATTTTAGTTGTAATTCTGAAAAGAAAAGGTCAACCATATTATATTCGTTTTCTGGCTAAACTTCCTTAACATACGAGCATACGAAAAGCTAGGAATATACTCACAGATGTGTCCGGCGGATTTGTCCGACAGATATGTCCGGCAGACAGACTCGTCCATGTATGGCGCTTTTCAGATGTGTCCGCAGACAAATCCGTGTCCGATTAGCGCCTTACACGCACGGATCTATCGGCTGGGCATATCCATCGGAAAAATCCGGCGGATACATCTGTGCGTGTATCCCTAGCTAAATAGACGCACTAAGTCGTTCCTCGCAAAAGATTAGACAAGACCGTGTCAATAACAATTATTATGAGCAGTATAGCCACAACGCAAACTGGCGTTTCGTATTATGAGAGCAAATAACGATTCAAGGATTAATTGTTTATGCCAGTTTGGCCGCATGTGCTTGTAGGAGTTTACCCGCTAGCTGTTTGTGGGAATTAGGGTGTAATATATAAACAAATACATGTATAATGAGGGTTAAGATAGAATATGGACGGGAAAATATAAATAAATAAAGGAATTTAATTATTCGTCGTTGCGCTTTCCAAAGCTGATATGTGCTGGGTTTTATTTGAAAAATAAGAACCCACACATTATGTAGTCTGTATTATGATGTCTTTATGTATAAGTAAATAGGTGTATGCTAAATGTCAGTTTGCAGAATTTCTTAATTTTCTTGGTGGACACAGTAAATTATATATTATCTTACATAAGTGGCTAATCTGGCTAGTAATTGCTAACCGGGGAAAACACATGCAAGCACTCGATTGAATAAAAAACCGTTTTATTGTCAAATGTACCCACTGTACCTAGGATGGAACGGAATGGACGAAATTAAAAAATACAGATATTTTTAAAAGCTTACTAATTACAGGGAATTCCTTATTACAATCAAATGATCAAAAAAATATACATATATTTTCAAGAATGAGCTGATATTAATCGATAGGTAAGTATACCTATTTATTAAAAAAAACTCTTTATTTGGAGACTACTTGAACTCTCATATCCCATTTGATGCACCATCATAGGCTCTAATCCGAGACTCGCCATTATTAATAGGACTGCTATTATTTTATTTTCAGTGTCATACCAACTTTCTTATCTCGTGATGATACTTACTATTTTTTTAGGTGTTTTCTGAATACGAATCCCTTATTTTTTATGGTTCCGTATCTTAGATAACGAAAATCTTATTGGTTCACTTTGTTGTCAGTCCCTTTTTCTTAAGAGCGTGTGGACCGTGGACGTGGAGGTATCAAATTCAAAGTTCAAAGTATTTTTATTTGTGATTATATGTCAATCTGATAACAGTGGTGGTAATCAATTAATATGGATAACACTATACCCTGCCTGATGGCGTACAAGTATGCTCTAGATGTCATATTCAATTAGTTATTTACATCAAAATTGTACAACAAAAACTCAGAAATTTCTAGAAACAATTTTCATTTAAAAATGTCAAGAGTTTATGCATAAATTGATTCAACATTCTAAAATCGATAAGCAATTTATTATAAACCTTACTAGCTAAGCCGAAGACACTTTTGCGCATTAGGGCAGTGTTTACGGAAACAGGAAAGAGATTCTGGGGGTATTTAGAATTTCCAGTAAATATCTCAGAGACCGTCTTGAACATGACTTGAACATGCGTCGTTTTAATATACATCGTAATTTCGAAAATGTAGAGGCACGGAACTGTCAAAATATTTAAATCTTTGAAATGAGTTACACAGCTATCAGTAATCATAAGTCCTTGAATTGCCTTCACGCATCTTTTCTGCGCTATAAAAATGGCATTCCTGTTTTTTAATTACCCCAAAATAGGATTCCATAACGTAAGGTCAAGCCAACGTAAATATGATATGCCATTATCAGAATCTCCATACTAGCTTGCTTAGAAAGTTTGTACAAAGAAGATTGAAATTAACATTGATCAAATACTTATCTGCGGTCCCTTGAAGCTGTAAAAAAACCAAGCTCCTAAGTCAACGCAATCCAGATATACCTACAGCCATTTGACCTTTGTTTTCTAATACTTCGCGGGGGTGTCCAAGCCTATAGGATTCTTCCCATAGACGAATTATCATGAAATTTGACAAGGAAGGTAGAGTAAGGGAAAAATCCTAACATCGTTAATTTGTTGTTTATTACGAGCAAAATTTATTTGCAGTTAGAATACTTATTATAACCTATGTCATCAATTGTTCCTCAATCCAATTTTTCTTTTCGTTACAGCAATGTTCGATGATTGTAAAAATTATATGAGGTACAGAACCCTCAAGGCGCGAGTCCGACTCGGTTTTTAATGTTACTCAATATCTCATTTCTTTTGTAGCCATTAATTTTTTTATGTGTACTTTTTAGTTTATACTTTTTCGATACGCCTCTCATAATTAAGAAAAGTCTAAGTACACTTCGCATGCCAAGGCTGTTATCAAACTAATTCTTTAGGTTTCACACCATGTAAAATGAACAAGCAGTGCAAGACTCATGCCCGTGACATACCTACCTGTGACAGACTAGGATTTAATATCATGCCAATAAACGAGCGTACAGGGGGGTGATTTTTGGGAATCGAGCACTCGAAAGTGACATTTGAAACTCTTAATAAAACGATGAAATTATGTTTTAAAAATAACAGCGATAGAAATTTAAAATCATGATTATTTAAACTATTAATTCCATGAGAACAAATTGGCAACAAACTTTTGTGTGCGATTATTTTCCAGCTTGAATTTTTTGAATTCGAGCGTCCGGCTGTCAAAAATCGGCCCCCAGCTCTCCCAATACCAACCACATTGGAAAAGTAACAAACCTGTAATTTTCTTATAAAAACAACAACTTGTTTAATTATCCTGGCGCGTATAAACTTACGTACCTACTGTACCTAGTATATCTACTGTTTATAAATAGATAAGGCTGGCACTCACGACACTCAATAATCAGGCATTTGTCAACTTTATCTGTTTGCCGACGCATAATCGCTGCTCGGCAATCATTTTCCAAATAGTTATTAGACCATATCTTGACACCCCCGAGTGATAAATCTGGTATACCTAATATGATGAATCGCTAGGCTCATCCCGTATGGTAAAGTAAAATGACGTATAGTTATCGGAATCGATAAAATAAATCGATTAAAACGAAATATTGATGACATCAGTGGTAGCTGATTAATACATTTTCGACTTCAGCACAAATGTTTAATGCCGTTGATACATAATTTAATAACATTCAGATTTAGATTTAGATTTGCTCGACGTACGTGTTTATTATACGGTAATAGATACATATATACAATTGGGTAGATCAGTACGGTAATTTTAAATTTAAAATAAAATAACCTTACTGTTTTGCCCTGCAATTCGCCTCGGCCTACGCTATTTGCTTAAGTTTGTTTATTTAATGTTCATTTTTATTAAAACCCACGGCAGGGCATAATGCATAGTGTTGTGTAATTTTTAATGGTACAAAAACTGTAAACAGGTGCGCGAATCTTTATCTTAATCTGCACGGCGGTTAGCGCAGGATATATCAAGTATATTTTAGATAGCTTTTGCTCAGAGTTACAATTAAATGTTTAACCATAATTACATATTTATCAATGAATTCATTCATAAATTGGTAATGCGGTTCTGAACCCGATGGTACAAAAACAACTCGGCCCGCAATGTAATGCGACACACTATTGTTGACAGTTACTTACTTACATTGCAGTACACTGCTGCTCAAAGTGCTCAATAAATAAATAAAAAATACGGGTTATAATGAAATGTGATTTAAAATACTTAATTACTGATTACACTTATAAATAATGTTTGCTTTAATTTACTGTTCATATTAGACTTACTCACTGAATAGGGCTAAGGTAAAAGTAATTCTTATACCGAGTTAAATTATCACTAACCTTTGCATCAGAAAAAATAAACAGGCAATGAAATAGTAACTTCCGTTACATTTTCACGATATTGGCCAGAATGTAAAAAAAAAATAGAATTTAAGAAAGACTGGCAAAGTTTTATGAATGAAGTAATTATTCATTTATATTATAACAGAGGTAGGTGTAAGAACTTTTAGTGCTATGCCGATCGGTGTAAATAAAGAATTAGCCTCCAGTAATGATGACATTTAAGATAAAGCTCACAAATTAAGTATGTTAACGTTAATACTAAAATTGTAAACTGAAACATAACTTTACTAGGCAGAATGTGCGATTGTGAGGTTTTTTTACAAAATTCTTAAAAAAATGACGTCACGAACAAAACAATGACGTCAATTTACAATTACGCAATTTAATATATTAAATTTTTATTTAAATATGTACACAATAAAACTACAGAAACAATAATAGTATTTATTTTATATTTAGTAACTGTGATATCGTTTCAATACACTATTTCATAAAGCCTGCACCAAACATATCTCTTTTTGGCCCAGTGGTTGACTGGTAGAGAATGCCTTAAGGCATTAAGTCCGCCATTTGTATATTTTATGTGCAATAAAGTTTAAATAAATAATAAATAAATAAATAAACCTATATATAAAACTAAAATAAACTTATAAATAAAAAATGCTCCCCAAGTTGCCTTCGTGGGTTATGGTACCCAGAAGGCTGGCAGCGTTACCTCTTTGGATGGCCAGGCTTATCTTTTGGCCGAAATAGCTGCCAGCTTTCTGGTTACCTGAGGCATCGACAAGTATATTAAATTTAGTTTTTAACAAAAATTCAACGTAAAGTGTTTTCTGAATTGAACTTTTTTCTAACTGATCCATTGACATGCTATGTTCTACCTTACATAAAAACACCCCTAAATAACGACCATATACATGAAGTAAACTAGTTCATTAAATAAAGCAGTTAACAATGTAATTTAACCATCATAAAAAGCCTAAATATTTTCAGATATTTTCTGTATTCTTTTTTAACTTACTCAAAAATCATTACTAATGACTGATCTATAAAATCTGTATACATAAACAATACATCAAACGTTCGAAATATTCTTTTTATTAATTATAAGGAATGGTTTTACAACTTTACAGACTTACCAGATAAAAAATATAATTTCATAGAACTATTAATCTAATTTACTTTTAATAATTTAACGATATTAATTGTGTTTGCAAAATACATACGCTACGTAGCAGCGTAGCGGCCTACGTAACTACGAGCGTAGCCGCTACGAGCCGACGTATATAAGGCGCCGACCACCGTAGATCTCTCATTTACGTTCAAAAACCATCGGCGGCCCACACGGAAGCTCCAAGCTCCATACAACTACTAGCGCGCTAAAGGTGAGTTTTAGTTTTTAACATTATATTTTTATAATGACACTTAGTTATGGAAAAGTTAATTATTAATAATAGGTTTTACGCAGAAATGATTTTTCTTATTTGTTTTCAATGTAGAGTCTGTTTCAAAAAAAACTTTAAACACATTTTGCCGTAGAAAATAATTTCGAAATCACTAAGTAACAGTTTATTAATGTTTTTCGTTTTGTTATTATACCATGAATTACATTGTTTAAATTGTTAAAGTTATTTATAATGTTACAGTTTACAAACGTAGGTGTGTAACGTTTAATTTGTTAGGTAAATTCAATTTTAATTTAATTGACTCTTTCGGGTTTTACCTTCGGGTTTATTTGTTATTTAAAATTTCGGGAACGTATTATTAAAAAGGTATCATTATACATACAAAAACAATTAAACTTCAGACAATGCAGGGGTGGTGTTAGAATGGATCACGGAATTAATTTCAATACCTGTTGATGAACATTGACGTGCTGGTTTTCGGTTCCAGTGTTACTATTAATGTCGGTACCTATAAAATTATTTGTTTTATATTTAATATTTATTAATGTCTGAGAAAGTAATTGTATTATTCAAGTTTAAATAACATAACATTTAACAATGACAGTGAGAGTCAAAAGTAGTAAACCACTGCATTTTATTTAAAATACGATGGTGATCAATTATTATTTTTCAATATCGTAATTTTTTATTTATTTGCACTATTAAATATTTTCGACTCCTCAACATATAATTATCATGGTACAGTCAGCGTCAAATATATTGTAACAGCTAGAGTAGCCAAATATTCACTATATATTTGATCACTTTGGCTGTTACAATATATTTGACGCTGACTGTACATATTACAAAAACTATAATACGGGATATTTACCATGTGAGTCATCGGAAGCTCACAAAAACAAACTCACATTGTAAATATCTCGTATTAAATTAGTTTTTGTAATGTATATGACCATGTTAGCTTAAAATCGTATATAGTACATATTATCTGCCGTACGGTAATAAAAATCTGCGTTCGTCATTATGAGATGAAACATAACATAATAATGTTATAGGTTCAAAAAGTAACCTAATTACCTTAACCTAACCTAACACTTTGTAATTGTAAATTATTTCAAAATTTGACACGTCCCGTAGTATTCGCTAAAAAAGGTAGTAAGTTAAACGTTCGATAACAATTTGGAATCGAAAACCGCAGTTAATCAACATTCGCGCATCAATTAATATTTTTAATATAATTTGAAGTCTTGTTATAAAAAAAAAAAACTTTTATTATTTAGTACCTAAAAACACAATTATTCGTAATTAAAGAGATTGTTTTTCAGAACGTTGATTCGTGCAAACTAATTGCCTGATTTATTAATATCAGATTTTAAGCTAAGTTCTTATAAACATGTTTTTATTATCTTATTAGTGCATGAAATAATTTATTATTTTATGAAATACTTTTATATTCATCCAAAAATAACCTTCAGTATTTATTCTTACATTTGCTATACCTAACCGTAACTACTCGAAAAATTTAAGATTTTTTTTACACTTGTCCTTAGACGACCATCATACTTTTGTCACCTCTCCGAGCAGTAATCGCGAGATAAACATTAGTTTAAGCTACTCTTATGCAGTTTAAAATGGAACTTTATTAAAAAAAAGAACAAAAATATTAAAAAACGTTGAGCGAAATCGAAAAAAATAGTTACCGGCACTTAATACAACTATTTACATGCGAAAGATGTAACTTCTTTTAATTACTGTTGTTCGTTACACAAATTGTAAATATTAAGTTTCCTGGATGGTTCAAATTTATGTAAAAGTCCAAAATTGATAATCTTCGTTCAAGATTAATTAAACTCGATACCTATAGCGGAACGTCATTGAAAGTTGTAAGGCGGATGATGGATTCGTTTTGGTAAACTAATTCTTCCCGCTGGATGCATTATAATTAAAAGTATTTTATCTTTTTATGTGGTAACAATCGAGAATTATGAGGTTATCATGTTTTTGGGATAATTTAAAGCGTCATGCGTCACTTTCGCACTTACATACCGTCGCTGCGCTTGTAAAATCCGACATGTAAAAAAACACAACTTTACAGGAGACACAAAAAACATGTTTATTTTTTTACTGTATAATAAATCAAAAATCTAAAAATGACAAAAATTAAAGATTCCAATATGACTCTAAATAATGTTAGATTTGAAAATTTTACTAAGTTATTTTAGGAGCTACAATTTTTTTTCCTACATTTTAAGCACATAGCTGAATTTATTTGTGTTGTAAAAACCGCTATGTGATTATCGAGGCACATAACGGTTTAATATTTCTATAAAGTGACATTTCGAATCGTCACTAAGCGAATTTATACTGCAAATAAATTCAAACCATAAAAATGCGTATACGACTATATATTATTTAACTATATATTATTTGTCAAGACCCAATTTCATAAAATATTATATAAAATCCGCTGTGTGCCATCACAAAGCGCAATATTATTAAATATAATGCATTCATTGATAAAAACAGCTTTGTGATATTTGATCACAAAGCGCCTTTTGCGCGGCTAATTAAGGTTTTTTTCACATAGCTGATTTTATTTTTTGTGATCCAGTAAACTTAGAAAAAAACTGATTTTTGAGGAATATGCACCTTTAAAAATACTTTTAAATGAAGTCAAAAACCATTTTTCAAAAAAGTCACATGTCGGATTTTACAAGCGCAGCGACGATACATGTACTGGCTAGAACAGAACGTGACAGCTATGGTGACAGGTGATAAAAACCCAACCATATTAGGCTAATAGGCTGAGGGGTAAATTCTGACTCAATAAACTTCATAAACTCCAAACACCTGTGTTGATTTAAGACGTAAACAAACAACGATCAACATTTAACTTCTCTTTAAATACACCCAAATTCTACTAATCACGAATTTGCTTAAGGTGAAAATTATTTAAATTTATTCAACATTCCAGGTTAAACATACCGTTTTAAATATTCATTACCAATTCTAAGATTTTTTCGTTTATTAGCAATCAGCCCTAAATGTAGGAGTTATTAATGTACCTATAAAATTGAATATTTTACAAGCTATTATTTAGTTTCATTAGCCACGCTCTATCATCTGTAAACAAATTTTGTAAGCTGAGTTTGTACCAAAAAAATCTGTGGTTTTAAATCAGAATGTAATGTCGTGGCACTCGTATCATCAAGCTGCTTTGATTAGAAACAGTTACAATGACGAAATACCCAACAACTTAGTTCTCAGTGAAGTTAATCTGCCAAGAATAAATATTTCCCAATCAAATAAATAAAAATTCTGTAGGTACTTACTAACCATCGATTTGATACTATAACTTTGTACAAACATATTATATACTAGCTTTTTGCCCGCGACTTCGTCTGCGTGGAATTAGTAATCCCTCGTTAAGGAATGAATTCTGGATATCAACTATTCTATATTCTTCCCCAGAGCATCTCCAGCGTTCAACGGTTATTGATTCGCCATACAAACTTTCAACCCCCTTTTCACCCCCTCCAGGGTTGATTTTCGGGATGAAAACTATCCTATGTCCTTTCCCGGGACTCAAACTATTTCTATACAAAATTTCATCAAAATCCGTTCAGCCGTTTTCACGTGATGCGCGGTCAAATAAACAGACAAACAGATAAACAGACAAAAATTCTAAAAACTGTTGGAACGTGTTCTGTTACCGATTCTAAGTATCCCCAGCCAACTTTTTTTCGAATATCTTCCATGTACAGACTTTCGACCCTCTTCAGCTTTATTATATGTATAGATATACGAGACAAGTATGACAGGCGAACTTGGCAGAAGGTAAGAGCTATTAAGTACCACGTACACTACCCCAAGCAAGACTGAGTTACTTAGCAATTTCCGCCCGCCGCTTCGAAGGGCAAGTTCCGAACCACATGTAAATGAATAGCTAATTACTTTAATACTTCGAAAACATATCTTCTTAATTTCAGGTATATTCACATATCCTTTGGTTTTTGTAGTAAAAATATATAACCTTTACAAGAAACAAGAACTAATGAGATATTATTTATTTATAATGACCAGACTACTCGTAATGTCATGTTCCTAAAGACATGATTCTAAGAAACTAAGCTAGTCAACCTAGTTTTTTTTAAATTTTGATTTATTTAACCTACTATTTGTTCGCCAAACTTGGACAGTATTGTTGTGAAACTATACGTTTTGGAAGCCTAAAACAACGATGGCTTGATCGCTGTGAGTTGGTTATTGAACATCGGTAAAACTAATTAGAAGTTCATCGATCATTTAACATTTATTCATAAACATTTTATAGCTAATTTGAATTTCTACTTTATTATTATAGCTCAGTTGATTCGGGTTAGTCGATTTAAGGATATCATAAATTATGGTAAGAGTCCGGTAACGATTTGAAAACGAAAATCGCTAATAATGAAATTACTCACATGAATCGTATTTGATAAGATAGTTGGTAGTCTTGTGATTGCAAAAAAGTACCTTTGGTCTCTATATATTAATATTTAATACCCTAAAAAATTCAATTCTTACAGAGCTTGTTTAGTGAGGAGGTTGATTCATGCAATCTTGATTTTTAATTATTATTTGTTATGGACCCTAATATGTTTATGTCTGAATATAGCATAAAGTGAAGTTTATTACTGTATATTTATTTTTGTAAAATACTTTAATATATTCCCAAAAATATCACCTAATCTTTAGCAATCTTTCATAAAATTGCTCTAGCAAAACATACTCTCCCTTAAAAAATATATATGAAAGTGAAAAAAACTGTTACACTTATTCCTCAGACGACTCTTTTTTCAATGTATTTATATATTTTACGTACTTATATAACTTAATTTTAATCAAGAAAAACCTTACTCTTTTCACCTCTCTAAGCTAAAATCGCGAAACAGGTGTTAGATTAGGGTGAAATATTTATAAATGAAACATAAAATAAAAAAAATGTTGTATTTATTCCATCCAAAAAGAAACGATCTTTCATAATATGTATGCATAATAATAGAAATTACGTTAGTTACTGCAGAATAGCATCAAAAAGTTGAGCGAAATCGAAAAAAAGTTTACCGGATTCTTAAAAATATAATACATTAAATTAAATAATCTCGTTTACGTAATACTTTTTATTTGTTTGTTGGGGTAAAAATACTAACAAATATAATATTTTATTCATCCCTTTTTGTAACATAATATGTAGATTTTTCGCCTATACAGGGTTTTTTTTCTAATAACTAGCCATGTTGTGCGAAGTGATTTGGTAGGCCATACTAAACAACTTTTACTAAGGACTAACTCCGAAATGACAAAAAAATTTGGCTGTTTCGTACATTTTGGCCGATCAGACATTGATGTTTTGTATGGGGAGGCCAATATTTTTTGAATTCGGCGTTTGATCCATAGAAAAAGATGTTCAGTATGACTTACCTAATTATCTCTTCCAATATGGCTAGTTATTGAAATATAGTTACGGAAAAGTGGATATTTATTGCTTGAAACATCTAAGCTCGTCGGTAGCGCATCTCCTAATGACCATTACTTTATGCAACCGATTTGTTCAGCTTGATCGCCTTTGCATATTAAAGCGACAGCGCTTTCGATCCGCTATTAGTCTTTAGATGCATCCTTATTTGAGCGAAACATTTTATTTTCATCACGCTTTCTCATGAAAGGTTGCAGCTGATTCATTGAGTAACAGACATGATGACATCCTAAGAAATATTACTCTTGGATTCAGTCATAGCTGTCAACTGCCAAACATGGTGCACAAAATTTGTTCTAGATTACACATCTAGTAGGTTCTACCTACTTAATAAATCAATGAGCTGATTATGTTGTCAACAGAGCAATGGTTTTTTTTTATATTAAATATTTATATGGAATTTGCTCGAATTTAACACTCATCTTAGGATACCCTACCTAATGTTTTCTATAATGTAGTTTCCTAATATTTGCAACTGACATATAACTAATGATTTAAAAGTACTTGTTGCTTGCTAAACCTATTCAATAAAGATAAGATTTATTAGGTTCAATACTAGTCAGTAGTCTCGCGAGATGCAGTTTATTGGTTCAGGAATCTCTATTCTATTTCGCTTTGACGAGACCTAGATCGTGTTTGTCAGGAAATACATTAAAAGGTAAGCGAATTTCATATTCTACCCATTTGCGTGAACAATGGAAAAGACACAGTGGAAGATCCAGCAAATCTTGAATTTCTTATGAAAATGAAATTAAAATTATATGCATTTTAATCATAAGTATATGTACATAATATGTACATACGAAGGAAGCCCTAAAAATTCTAGTTGCTTCGGCTGTATTCGTGCGATCTTAATAAAATTTATACAATTTGGTGGGATACTTCAATACTGTAAAATGTTGTAGTTAGACATCTACATAATTTTACAGTTTCTTTTTATCATTTTAAATTGAAATTTATTATTTCGAAATGTAAAAAAATATTTACGGTGTTCATCTGATCTGAATACTCAAATAAAATAGGCACTATCCCACCGCCAATCGGTATTTAACAAATGTTTAAAATTTATATATACAAATTCAGCATTTTTCATATTTTAAATAAAATGCGCGATCAGAGTAGTAGGTAACAACAATGCTGGATGTTTTCCGCTCTTTTGCGATATGGCGTGTTTATTTTATTTAACAATCTCTGTTTTTGTTGAAGCTTACGTGTAAAGGTTTGTTTTATTTGGCTGCGGCATGACAACGCCAGGGTGAACTGCTTTGAATGTTAATGAGACAGTAGACTGCGTAGGCCTACAAACAAATAATATCTGCAAAACCTTATCATATGGTTACAAGATTTACACTCCAAATAGTCGGTACAAAATTGCCCTAACTTGCAATATTTAATTTAATTTCTCTTGACGGTGAATTATGTGAATCAAAGTTAAAGCTTGATCATTAATATAAAATTTATTTCATTAACTTATTACCCGTGATACTTGCAAATCTAAATTTTTTAGCACCAGCATAACAGTCAAATTTATTTGAAAAGATCGTTTCAGTCGTGTTTTACTTCACACCGCCACTCGTTCGGAAAGTACTTTTTTCTGCACTTGTAGCATAAATAACTATTATGTTGGCAGTCCCTATTCTGTGGATGCAAGGTTCATGTAGAGTAGAGTGCAGTGGGACTCTATAGATCATCTGCTCAACTAAAACTACGGATAAATGTAATAATTAGATACACCAAGTAAATTGCAGCAAATTCTCGAGCCTAATTTTATCGAGTAGGAAGGTTCTTTGATAGATCACTTCACTTTGGGGTTTAGGGCAACATTTGGAATGTGAGATTTGCTAAGTTTTGGGACAATCAAACAAATGCCAATTCAACGTCATCCATCAACCCTTACAGCGATCAAGCAACTTTGTCTTTGAGACCTTCGTTTGAAGTCAAGTAAATCTATTAAACGTAATAAATAGGAAATGATTGTGCGCACCTGGGGGGCGATTTTCGACATTTGACATTTACAACTCTTCCTAAAACGATGAAATGGTGCTTTAAAAATAACTGCTATAGGAACTAGTAAAGTCGTAATTATTAAAACTAATTTCATCCAAAAATAATGGCGACAAACTTTTGCGCGATTATTTTCAGCTTAATTTTTTTTAATTCGAGTGCTCGAATGCCAAAAATCGCCCCCCAGGGAATCTATTAATGTGCAGTCATATTTAATACAAAATGTTTCTAGCATTGTCTAACTATGAATGTGTGCAATTTATTACATTACAAATCTTACTATTGTCACCATAGACAAAGAAGATAATAGACTCAAACAAAATTCACCGAAAATACGTCATGACAATTCCGATAATATTCACGAAACATATAATTTCAACCGCTAGGCAATCGCAACCTGTATATTCGAAACATTCAAGCGTATTCGATAGTGTTGCTTATGCTGGTCTAATTTTAACGAAGCGCTCGCTCACTCCTTTGGGACTAGCAATGTCCTTAGAACCATTGACTCTCTTCGGCAAAAGGTGGCTTACTGTGCCAATTTTAGCTTGCTGATTGTATTTCTCGGTAGGTATATGAGTTCAATTATTATCATTGTCACATCTATTATTTTATAACAGGCCGCAGGCATAAAGCTCAGTCTTACTGCAATACGATATATCTATATTTTGTAGCTGTGTATGCATTTAGTTTTTTTTATGAAATTTTCTTAGGATGGAATATTTTATTACAGATCATTTTTAAATTAATAATAAGAATAGATTAACTTTGACACACAATTGGCATACTTAATGAGGAGAGTTCTCAAGAGAAATTCAAAATATGTACGTTCGAATATTATTTTCTTCATAAAATCAGAATTATATATAATCGCCCTGTGTAACGACAATCCCTTATTGGAATACAAACTATCAGTGTGCTTAGCGGACGGTTAAATCCATTAGGTACGTGACCCTTTTTTGGCTAAAGCTTCTATTAGGGTAGGTACGTATAAATATTATCAGTTATATGCAAATAAATACAACATATTGTAAGGTTTTAAATATGTACCATGTTGTGGTTGCTATTTTATCGTGCGTCGTTTTCGCACTTAATACTTCATAGACCGTGAGTACCGTACAGCTACGATAACAGACCAAAAAGTTCGACCGTCTTAGGTTTCCTATAATATACCAAATTTTACCAAATAAATTATATTGCATTATAAATCAAACATTCGGACACGTAACATATGCGTATTTGATCCCTTAAAAGGTACCTAATCTTTCTGGAATGTCAGTTATGTCCTAGACAAACTTTCGAAATAAGACATTGTTATTTAGCGCCAAACATATTGATCTCGTATTTCCTTAACAACTTTAAAAAAACGCCTATTTGTTATTGTGTGATCCTATACATTGCAGTTTGTACAGTACGCTATTATTGATAAATGGCATATCATATTACCAATTACTTTTCAAGGCGACCCGAGCACTACCAGCGGCGTTTGTAACTACGAACTACTTAGAAAAGGGATTGGGCGAGAACTTATGCTTATAACCATTATGTAGGTGATGATCGCTCCGAAAATCGTACAGTAAAAAATACGCAAATTAAAAGTTTGCCTACGATTGTGTTATATTTCAACGCAAGTATAGGAGAGAGTATACATAAATTAAAATAGGAGAGCTCATAATTATATTTCTGTGTATTTTTTCGGACCGTATGACGAGTAGAACCCCGTCATACAGTCAACAAAAAGAAAACGCCCAGGGGGGTGATTTTTGAGTATCGAGCACTCGAAAGTGACATTTGAAACTCTGAATGAAACGATGAAATTATGTTTTAAAAATAACAGTGATAGAAATTTAAAATCATGATTATTTAAACTATTAATTCCATGCGAAAAAAACCGGCCAAGAGCATGTCGGGCCATGCTCAGTGTAGGGTTCCGTAAACTGAGACCATTAATTCAAAAGGTCGTTTCTTACGGGAAATTTGGCGGCGCTTACATCATTTTTACTTACGTCCTTTCACTATGGGTTTTTGAATGATAACTCAAAAACGGCTCAACCGATTTATTTCAATATAGTTTTCATTGAAGGTACTCACTAGGCCTCAGTTTCATGATTTTTTTCAAAATTTTAGGACCCACGATTCAAAAGTTAGAAGGGGGGGACGCCCTGTTTTAAACTTTCGGAGCTATTATTTCCGAAAGTATTAGTTTTATCCAAAAACTGTTTTAAAAGACCCTAATTCTTTTTAAAAGACCTATCCAACGATACCCTATACAACTTGGTTGGAACGAAAAAAAAATTCGCCCCCCCACTTCATGTGTACGGGAGGTACCCTATATATTTCGCGTTTTTATTGTACCGTTTTGTCGGCTTGATTAATGCACATATTCAAACCAAATTTCAGCTTTCTAGTGCTAACGGTCACTGAGCTAGACCGCGGACGGACGGACATGGCGAAACTATAAGGGTTCCGTTTTTGCCATTTTGGCTACGGAACCCTAAAAACTTTTGTGTGCGATTATTTTCGAGCTTGAATTTTTTGGGCGTTGTAAGAATAAAATGGGACTAAACTACGCTAAGGGCTACGTGGGCCGATATTTGGCGATCGTAGGCGTCTTTTTCGGATGGTAGTAAAAGTTGTCCAGTAAGCTGTTACCGCAAATAACTACAGTAATAAATTAAACTGGTAAAAAGCAGAAAATTCCATGAAAATATTAATTACATTGCCGCCACGCCACCAGTGCTATTGACGCTTTGACACCGAAGGAGCTCCGGGGGATAAAAAACCTCAGGCCCACAGACTGTCCGACACAGCCACGGAGGTTATTCAACATGACCGTAAACCATCGTAAACACGTGTATTTGTGTCATGTTTATTTATGTATGATTGAGCCTACGCGATAAATATTTTAACTTTAAAGAAACATGTTGGCATTTGAGGCTGGCTCTACATGATGGGCCATCATAGGGACGCAGCTATACGACGGAACGAGATCGCGATATCGTTAGCTCCCTCTAACGCATAGCTGCGTCCCTATGATGGCCCATCATGTAGAGGAGCTATGAGGCTAAAGCCGCGCTTAAAATATTTTCTCGTTTTACTTTGTTTTCAAAAGATGACCTATCAAAAGAGTTTTAAAATGTCCGTCGAAACTTTGTTTACGAACAGAATGCCAGCATTTTAATTAGGTATGCTGTAATAATAACAGCACAGCAATGGAACCTAAGTAATCACACATAGACGTTATGTCGTTAGGTGTCTACAATAACTTTTAGGAGTAGTCAGACAGGTAACAATGACGGCAGACAAGTAATACCTATTAATACTACGTAAATAATGTTGAGACTACGAGAACTATGAGACTTAATATTACGTTGGTACACATGGTTGTTTATTAATATATGTACAAAGTTACATACTATCTAAAAAATAAAGCTAAAACTAAACTTAACAAATAAAAACTATACTAACAACTAATTTAAAATCATGTATAAAAGTAAACCTACCTATAAAAATCCCAACTACAAAAAGTTACACATTTAATAATACAGGTAGGTATCAAATTGTAACTATTGTTACACTACCCGATGAGAAATTTAATACCTACTACATACTATTCAAAAAGATTAAATTTTAATTAAATTATTTTATCGCAAACTGTACCAACCTATCTACAAATAGTCTTATAGATCTTACCCACACTGCCGCTGCAATATAAATCATGTTTTATACTATGACGGTGGCAAACATAGGTAAGTACGGCCCGCCGGATGGTAAGCAGCTACCATAACCTATGGACTTAATCCCTTTTATTTTATCAACAGGAAACGACAAAAGAGTAATAATGAAGTGTTCCCCGGCGTACAGCAGTATGTTCCTGCTCATGAGCACACTTGCTTTGCTGCTCGTCTCCTCGAACGCCGCGCCGGTGGTAAGTGAAGTCAATACTATGATCATTTTCTCATATTACTAAGAAAATTTTGTCAAATATTTTTTACTAAAACATACACGGAACTTGAGAAAATTATCTTGGTTCTTTAAAAATAGATTTAATCTTTCAAATAGAATTGTGCTTAAGTATATTATTTAGGTTAAATATATGTATAACGTTAATTTTATTTTTTAAGTTAGGTACCAAAGTTGGTCAGAGTATTATTTCTATTACATTGACATATGTGTCTACTCGAATAATGTCGAATATCCTCATAAATAAACGGTGAATTGAGTAATGCAGTGAATAGTTTCTTTTGAAAAGGGACCGATAAGAAATACATAATAGGACATTAAGCGAGAATCTCGTTTACCGTCCTACACTGGAACTATTGAATAAATACCAGCAAATTTGCAGATGCACAAATGGAGGGGCCATTGAATAGATTTATAAGAATGCACAGGGAAGGCGACGGAGAAGATACACTAAGAAAACGATAGAATGAGTAGCCTTATACTGAGATACACAAGTCGGTTAATAAATAATTACCGTTACTACATAACCACCATACACCGTTAATAAATAATTACCTAATTTACCACTAGTTTACGTTCTATCTTACTCCAGATTAGTACGCACCAGCTTCGTGAAAAGTCGTTAAATAGCTTTTTTATTGCCCAGGAGGTTCCTTTTTTTAGGCGTTACTTAATGAAAAGTGCCTACAATGTTTTCATGTATCCTATATACATAGAAATAGTTACGGCGCAGATAATTAATTTTCATGTAGTATGCTAAATGTTTTAGTAGTGAAATTTAGTATGAAGAATAATAATTTAATGATTCCACAAGTGACTTACATAAATGGCTCGGCAGTCTCGGCACAGGCGGACGTGGTCGTCAAAATTTGATTCGATCATCATTCGCGTCGTTAAGGTTTAATGTACCATATCGAGCCTTACAAGGGATGTGCATTTAAAGTAGTTATTCTATTTCTTACTACTTAAGTATACATGCATTTGATGTCTTACGTACACTAGCCTAGTGACAAACAAAGGGTTTGAACTGGAATATCTGGATAAATATGTTTTTTAGAGCACAGTAAATAGTTAAAACATTGTTAATTCATCATGGTTATTTAATAAAAAATTGAATACTTAGTATATTGAATTGAAGAAAACGAAAGTGATGTAAGTAATTAAATCCGCAACGTACCCTTCCTAGCCCATAGGTGCAAGGTTCCATCACGCTATCACACATACATTTTCACACATTACTTACTTATAAATTTTAATTTATATAGTTATAAGTAATGCTCGTGTGCTCTGTTGTGCTACCGCGTAGCACTGAGACGAGCTATCTGACTCAGCTTATTTTTCGTAACATTTTTTCTTAAGAAAATTGTCATGGTATTTCTTGACAGTTTTTATATTTAAATTCTTGATATTCAGGATTTAAATTTAAATTCAGTTAAAGCATCGCTATTTCAAGGAACGCAAAAAAAGTAAAGTAATATGCTTAACATAGACCAACCCTGTTATTAAAATTAAATTGCTACCCGTAGCTAATATTCCGTAGAAGGCGTGTTTGATTACTCGCTTGATACCCCCGGCACATGCCCACGTTGTATAAGTGGCTGTGCAACAAGTGGCGCTGTACTTAATAAGCGTTCACGACGTTACACTACGGGTACACTTACTTGAAGCTTAGTAAAACTCCACAAGTGTTGTGCCTGATATTTTACATGAGTAAGAAATAACCTTACTAAGTAGGTAGTTTATTAAATTCTACATTTACGGAATCAAGTGTCTGGACATGGCCAAGAAATAACACTTTTTACATAAAGTTATGCAGAATACACAAAAACACATAAAACTAAGTTTAGTTTGTGTTCAGTGACACAGTACCAACAGTAAAATAATACACTTTCGTTAGAAAAGGCCGATAACGACATAACTATAGGGCCATACCGTTGAATCGGCAACTTTTTCAAATTTAAGTACTGTGTGTAGCCGAAATAAAAACATTTTGCATGAAATATTGGCTCACTGCACTTTGACATTATGACATTCCAAGCAATTGCTGTACTTTCCTACAAGCTTGCCCACAACGCTTTCATTTTATCTTTCCTAGAACATTTATTATTAAATGAACCACTATGTGTTTAATTCTTCATATTCTTGAAGAAGTGACGCTTAATCGCTTAATAGTATTATATTATATTTATTTATGGAACTTCCCAAATTCATTAACTATTAATGCGTATAACAAATTACAACAGTATTGTATTTTAAAATTGTTACGCAGTAGGCCTCAGATTCGATTTCTTACGCTGCGGGCGGCACGAGGCTCAATTGGACCCTTGTTTATATTTTGTAACTGATATCTTTAGAACGTTTTCGTTCAACGCGTAATTTGTTGAATAAAAATATTTATTATTTGAAATATTAATAGGTCTCCTACACAATTTTACAAAAATAAACACGTAACACAATAATTAATGATTTTTTAAAAGTTTAATTAAATACCAGTATTTACGAGTTATACGAGTACAATAGCAGCAATACCTACTTGCAGATAATAATATACAATTAATTGAAACACATTTCTTCAAAACTTTCAAAGTCCGATTATTGAGTTTCAATTTAAACGCACAGAAACGCACCGTGCAAGTAGGTACCGCTTGTGGTAGAACAAACTAATTATCAAGTACGTTAATTTGTATTTGCGATTACGTCTAGGATTTGAAATGGCAGAAATCGAAGCGGGGTTAAGGACGTTAAGCGCAATTATAAAGCGATCTAAAAGCCATAAGGCCGCAAAAATATGTGACACGCTCTTATTTGTAGAGCCATAGGAGCGCGTCACATATTTTTGCGGCCTTCGTGTAGGAAGATACTATTGATGCTGACTGTACTTTTATTACAAATTTTGTCGAATGGGACGGGTAGGTGACTTGCTATGCTCAATGCTCACACAGGCGCATGATTGCTGTAAAATTTAGTTCGCAGTGACGATTATCGAGTATCACCGATAATGGGGAGTAGAAATGTTTATATATGCTGATAATTGTTAATGCTTTGATAGGAACCCGACGACGAACAATCGGAAAACTCGCTAGTGGCCCACGACGGTAATGACATGGACTTGTCCGGGGCGCCCTGGGACGCTGTCAACGCCGCCGCGCTCCGCAAACTGCTGCTTCAGTTGGACGCCGAGGAAAGGTAATCTGAACGCACTTGGCTGGCTCTACATGATGGGCCATCATAGGGACGCAGCTATACAACAGAACGAGATCGCAAAATCGTTAGCTCCCTCTAACGCATAGCTGCGTCCCTATGATGCCCATCATGTAGAGGAGCCATACGCACTGAAAACCAGCGCCACGGCTTGCCGCGCCATTAAGGTCAATAGGGATCCTATTTTAACGTCTCATTGTGCCTGTTTGATTTTTTGTTTCTAACTCTATTGATGTTTAATTTAGTGGCGTTAAAATAAATTAAATATATTTTCTTTCTTATTAACGATGCTTGTTACAGTCTTTTGTCCGACACTTTCCAATGTAGGGGTAGAGAATACCATTATCTGTACTTCAAACATGTCCGACAAAAAGAAATACGTACCTAATGGAGGCATCTCTACCCATAATAAGTACTATATATTTATATAATATATCGGCTACCGTAAAATTATAATATTTAGTTTATATTCGTATTAGCACCATTTCATCAAAAATTTTTTTGTCGAAATTGCGTCTAAAGAATACCTTTATTTAGACCCAATTTCGCCAAAAAAATTAGAGATTCGGTAAAGTAATTCAATAAGTGCAATTGTTGTTTATCCCAATTATCATCACTTACCTACCCAGTATCCAGCCGTTTTATTTATAAACAAAGCCAGAGGTAATAGCATACCTTCCCTCTTGGCCAGTTTAAGCTTAGTTATTTAAGTGTTTAAGGCCCGCTAACAGGGTGCAAGGCTGGCAAGGCAAGACAAGTTTTGGTCACTCGGGAGTCGGGTTCAAAGCGTAATTTACCTTCTAATTATCTCCTTCCTTCTTATATATTTGTTGTTACCCGTAACCATGGCCAATTTTACTACATTAGTAGTAGTAATTTATTGGACACAATGTATACTACAAATAATTTTAAGAGATATAGGTAGGTACAAAGGCCAACTTGATAAAGGGACTTCCAGCTCTCTTTAAAGTAATCGAGTGGATATAAATTATTAGATAAACAAACTATAAACGTACAATAACTACTATAATAAAAACTAAAGGACACTGAAAATAGGTAAATTTGTAGCGAAATTTCATTGTGTAGGTTTGTTTAGCCGCAGTTTTCAGCAGGAAAGTAATGTGGTTGAAATAAAGTACTTGGAGTTAAGTTTTAGGAGTAAAATTTATAATTCACACACGCCTACACTTGATAATTAATTACGCTCTTAAATATACCTACTTTATGACAAGGTTTGACCATTTAAGTTTTATGACTTTTAATTGCAGGTATAATCACCATACATAATAATATATGACTATCGTATATACTCAACGTTATTACATAGAGGTGACGTATTTTACGTTTGGAAGAAATTTTTCACTGTAGGTAATGTGTTAAACTTTGAAAACTTTGGAAAGACTAATTTTGGAATAACGTGAAGTTGAACATATATTTTACACATACTGCAGGTAGGTAGGTGTAGGTACCTACAGAGCAAGCAATCAGTAGCTAATATCAGTAATATCTTAAAGTAATGGACGTTAGTAATATTATATAGGCACTTAAGGCGAAGCTACAACATAATAAAGATGTAATTACCCGCATTTAACGGCTAAGCGGTCAGCCTCGCTACTTTTCTTTCAGCGGTACTACTTTACCGCTAAACTTCTTATAACTAAACAACAAAAGAACTAGATTGTCGTCGAAGTTCGCTAATTACTTGTTACTTCTACTTGGAGGGTATTTATAAGTGTTTAGACATCAATTTTTTTCTTATTAGTATTCATTAAGGTTCTAGCAGCTACTCTTCCTCTGGTAAACTCTCGAAATAACTTCTTAATTTTAATTAAATAGCTTACGTATACTATAAAAAGATGTATCTATGTTATTTTACCTCTTACTTCGCATCCTTTTGATGCGGAATCTTCAAAATTAGGAAACATTAAAACGGCTATTAGACATTGCAACCTGCAGGGCCCAATCTGTTGTGTACCCCGCCTCTCCCTACCCCTCCTTCAGCTCCCTACGGGCACTAGCTTTAACTACACCTTCCAACCTGACAGATTGGGCCCTGCAGGTTGCAATGTCTAATACCGCTCTAAGTTCCTGTTCACACATCAGCCGTACGAAGAAACAAGATCGTAATATCGCCTGCTCCCTCCCTCGCATAACTGCGTCCCCTTGATAGCCCATGGTGTGAAGGAGCCTTTGTACATTGCAGGACCGATTGTATTACTAGTTATGACAAAAAATGGATCAAATCCCAGACTCATTGCTTAAAGGTACGCTGTCTGAAGTTCTAGAATACAGAATGTTTTACAGTGTAAGTATCGTTCCAGGTTGGGAATGGGACGCGTCGGGCGCTCCTGGCCCCAGGCGGAGCCCCGCGGCTGGAACCTGCGAGCCCTAGACGGGCGCCTGGCGCGGCCGTGGCGCGCGGACAAGCGCCAGGTACGCTTCAGGCAGTGCTACTTCAACCCCATCTCGTGCTTCCGCAAGTGAACGGACACAACTAACGACTCGCTTCCACGCTAGTGTTACGGTTAATGCTCATTTCATACTGATCTGGATTAAATACACGTATTTCTTGTTAGGTTTGGTATTAACTGTTATTAGCTCGCTCATTTACACATTTTTACTAGCTCTCACTTCTGCCAGAATTATTAACTCCGCTGTGGGTTATGCGCCGAACACAGTGGGGTGCCTCGACACAGATTTGTAAATTATTTTTGAAGTAAGTAAATCGTGCAAACATTTTATATTGGCAGCTCCAACCTTTGTATGATGTACGGTTTTTCTTATAGCCTTAGAAATCAGCTCATGAAAAATAATTGTACTTATTAATAGTATGCATAATGATTGATGATGCAAATGGGTTTTATTGTAGTTCATGAGATCTAACTAGTCTAAGAGTTCATCTGTTCTTTTACTTGTTACAAATATCTAGTCATATATTTTCTTTTTTTCTTAAATTTCATGTTTAAATGCATGTAGATATAGCAATACGCGTACGCGATGGCATCACAGTATGCGACTGAGTGGTAACGGTTAAGGTGTTCGTGTAAATAAAATACTAATAGCAGAGATCAATAAATAATGAAGACTGTCTATGCATTGGTTGTTATCAGAATATGACACAGCAAGTTCTCATTTCAACGCTGTGACGACAAGTAATGATCCCCTTCCTCCTCTATAGAATATTACATAAGATGGAGACTTCAATGACGTCATCTACAACTGTTACTTAATGGGAACGCAACCTTGTATGAAAATGACAAGTTTTTATTTTTACTTATCTTTGCTATTGAAAAGCTAAAGCTTACTGGTCTATGTAACTTAAGTATTAATTAAGCCAAAGGCGTTATAACTGTAAATCGGAAATTAAAGAATTAAACAGTGCTAAAAACGCAAGTCTTGTAATAGTTATCTTTATCTTTAAAGTAAATAAAATATGTGACTTGCCGGTTTCGTTTCCTTGTACCTACATATGCATATTTAGATACAATTACTTTAGGTATAACAGTTGTTACCTTTTGAAGAACTAGTTGACAACAAACCAACTTTAGGTATAACAGTTGTTACCTTTTGAAGAACGAGTTGACTACAAACCAACCGGCATGTGCTTTTAGCATGGCATCGTCGAGTACAGAGACGTACCGTTGTTAAAACCTTGTTATATCTGTTAACTATTTTTTTTTTCTTTTTATTAGCCTAAAGTAGTGTCTCACTGCTGGGCAAAGGGCAAAGGCCTCTCCCGCTGACTTCCACAACTCTCGGTCCCACGCTTTTTCCGGCCAGGTGCTGAGGAAAGCGTCCATATCGTTCCGCCATCTCTGTTTGGGCCTGCCCTGTCCGCGCCTTTTTTGCGGCATCTGTTAACTAATTAGGTAGGTACAGGTATATTCACGAAAGTTGGCGCGAGATTTCTACTGAGTGACAGCCATTTTCATAGAAATTCTGTCAAATCTCGCGCCAACTCTCGTGAATAGACCTGTACATATAATGTACGTAGGTCGTATAGGTCGTTAATGTGGTTTCAAAATAGTGTATTGCTAACTATGTAACTACCAGCCTAAGTAGGTACAGTTTATACGAACATACTCCTAATTATGTCAATAACGAGATGAAATTTTCCTTATTAAAGTTACTTGTATTTACATTGCCCGTCTTGACATTGCTCCTACACGAAATAATATTTTTTTAATATTTAAATATTACTGAAAGCACACTTGAAGTTGAAGTCGTTTTAATATCAAGTAAATTAGAGCTGAAAAAAGTTATGTTGTACAGCCGAGTTATAATTTTATCCTTATAAGTCACCAAATATTTAACAACCTTTTAGAAAGGTCTTAAATTAAACATGTAAATAAATCCTAACTTTCCCAGGTGCCTGTCAACATTTAAATCGTTGACGAAATGATATCGTAGTCGGTTTTTTTAAATTTTCATTTCTACGTTTTTGATAATGAAGTACCTACTTTCTATATGTAGATTATTATGAGCACCTCACCCGCTTAATAGCTGCTGCTGTTTGTATGTACCTAAATCAGGGGCGTTACACTATTTCTCTCTCCATTGTATCCGTTTTTCCCGATACGTTACCGCACATGAGGGCTAATGAGGTAATGAGGGAAGGGTTGGTACATTGCTTACCCCTTATTATGCGTTCAAGAATATGAGACATTTTCATCAAGTTATAGGTCGGTATATTACAAAAAGGCCAGGTCAGAAGTACCCTAAACCGACGAACATGTATGAACATAAAGCTCTATACCTGGAGTAAGCTTAGGTACATTTCCCCTCTGTCAACGTTATTAGCAGGAAAACCTAATAGGTTTATAAAAATTATTTCAAAAATCGATTACATGCATTCAGTTAAAGTTAAAGAGCTCCGTGAAAATGCCTTTATGTATTGTTTTTAGGTGTAAAAAATGTTCTATTATGTCTAGTTTACAAAAATATGAAATATAATTTCACATGTAATTATAGTTTTACTTTTTTTATCATTACTATTATGATTAAAAAATTAATCCATATCGAAAATCCAGCGTCGTTTACTGAATCGATTCAAAGATAATCGTTTTGTTTTCTGACGGGCAGTAACTATTTTGACGTTTGACACTTATGCATATTTAACGCCCCTAAGGATTACTGCCTTCTATATTTTGTTTGAAAATACAAGCAAAAATGATCCTTGGCTTTTTTGTTTGACATTTGCAAGGACTGCATCCGATAATGAACCATATTTCAACATATGTAAAATCAACTATTTGTTGCTCCATTTAGTGTCGTGACTTATTGTCAAATATGCGTGATATTTTCAAGTGAAAGGTACACATCATTGTCCTTTATCAATAAGGCGATGCTGCTATAAAAATTCATTTAGAAATAAACTTTATTAACAACCGACAATGATGTACCTTTAAATTGAAAACGCCATACGTATGCTACCTCGCCCCCCTCAGATTTTGGCAGACTTTTTTGTTTGGAAAGATGAGGAGATGGCTCCTCCAGGTATAGAGCTTTATGTGTATGAAGTACGTTATGAGAGTGAGTGAAGCGAAAGTGGTCTGTCAGGATCGTAGCAATTGGAAATCTGTGATCTCTGCCTACCCCTCTGGGAAACAGGCGTGATTATATGTATGTATGTATATTGTCGGGTTGTTAACAGAGTTTACATATTTCTAAATTATTTTTTTATGTCATTTAACGTCTGTCGACAACCGACAATGAAAGGTGGTACACGTTTGATTGAAAACTTCACATATTATCATTTCAGGCAGTATCTCAAACCTGCACAGATATATGAAGCACGTTGAAAACCCTATTTAATTTTTTTAAGAGCGCATGACAGTTAGAGTTTTCATCAGCTAAATGTCAAATTCAGGTAGGAGAATCTTCTGTACTTATAGAGTTTGTCCGGAGAGAAAAGTGTCGTAGAATGTGTGTTATTAAGTATCGCGCGTGCGCGGAATATCGGTGAGTACAGCACGCCTAGCACATGACTGATGCGTAAGTATCTCGCGCGCGAGATAGACTACCCGTCTCTTTTTAATTGACAATCAAAAAAGGACGGATAGACTATCTCGCGCGCGAGATACTGACGTGTCAATCATGTGCTAGTGCTAGGCGTACTGGTAATAAAAAGAAAAGGACAAATGAGTTTATACCTATACGTTACTTACTCGTAAATGCTTATAAAAGCATTTACGAGTACATATAAGTACGTATAAACGTAGACACAAGTTTTTTTAGACGCTGGTATACTGATATTATCAAACATACATATATAACCGGTGCACGGTGGTCATATTTATCGTATGGACTGACGGTTATCTGACGTGGCTATTTGTAGGTATGTTACGTACGGATACGATTGACGTTCCCCTCCCCCGCAAATATCGGCAGACATTTTTGTTCAGAAAATGACAGACATTATAATATAGCCGGGTTGAATGGTTTAAGGTGGATATAAACATATAAATAAGAATGGAAGGAAAACTGACAAAATGGACGAAAACTAGCACAATCATCCTACATTAAATTATTAATATAATTCATAAAAAAGTGAAACCATTCTACATAATTAACAGCAATCTATCCTCAGCGGCTCTTAGTGGGCAGGTATATGCATTGGCTTAAGGCTAGGCTATTAGGCAAGTAATCCCTAAGTATCTGCTATCACAATATTCCAAACTATAAACCTTAGGCTTGGGTACTTCATAATTTTCTAGCGCGAAAAATCGGCTATCCACCTACTCCTATAATATAGGGAATGCAAAACCTGTATTTTTGTTTGGGCAATCGATATACCGGTATGGGTCCATACAAATCATACCGGTATGGCATTCCCTACTCCTATTCGCTGTGTGCATGAGTGTGGCGCCATCTCTTGAGCAGGGGGTTAAAGGGTTTTTTCTTTTTTATTAATGGCATATACTCCTTGCTTATATGAAATGTCACTGGCTGATTTACTATTCTGACAGTTGATCCTACAGGTGATGTCAAATATTATGAAATGTGATATTGACAAGAGCCCAATTTCTTGTTACATTGTGCGCTGCGATCGTTCACGTCACCCCCACCATGCACTTCGCACATAGCCAATACTCAATGAAACGTCAAAAACTAGTACTAATGACGTCACGATATAACTATTATAAATAATTTATGATAAATGTGATCATAAATATTCCTCCTTTATATGACTTTTGACCTGGTTTTTCGCGCGTATATTCGCAAATTTTATTTTACAACAGCTATGGAACATTTAAATTAAAGTAGGGAATTTTACAAATGAGCTCATTCGGCTTATCGTCTTCGCCCTAGGTTATAAGACTTATAAGTACTGAAAAGGGTATAACGATGTCTGTATTGCTGCAGGCTCGCTCCGCAACACGTAAAATCATTAGTGAGCAAGGCCTCTTTGAAGCCCCATTACTAACCTAATTTTGCAAAAACGTGCTGTTCCCTCCAACCCGTTAGCAAGAATTATGGCTATTGGAAAAGTTATGACTTAGTAAAAAAAATAAGTTAACAGAGTTGGTTGGCAATTTTGAACTTCTATAGCAGGTATTTTTCTCAAATGGGTAGAGGAAAGTTTCTTTTTTACTTACGTTGATTTTATATCTGAAGACAGTTATTTAAAAAGTTTCTTCTATATATGTGGGAAGAAATCAGCAAATAGAGCATATCACAGTAAGTTGGTACTTAGTTTCTAAATAATGTGTGTTCATAACACATCTCATTTGAATAAAATCACAAAAATATAAGAAAAATTACGACTGTTTACTGTTATGTTTTAAATTTTTTTAAGTTTCAAAAAAAAATCCACTTTTTAAAATTGTGTTATTTTGTGTAAATTTTATGTTTTTATTACTCAGAATCACGAATTCTTTCGATTTTAATAGGATTTTAACATGTGCCAAAGTTTTTTCCTATTGTGTTACCATTTCCCCATGTAAGTTGCATGACGGTAACACAAAGGAAAATCTCAAATTTATAAGTATGGAATTTATGGGACACTTTTGTTTTCTTTTGGGATGGAAACAGTTCGTGATTCTGAGTAAAAATATCATAAAATTTACAGAAAATTATTCAATTTCCAAAAGTTTCATTTTTTTTAAGAAATGCATTGCTAAAACATGAATACTGCATAGGGACAGAAATACACGCAGTATTTTAATGTAACTGCAAAGCTATTACAATTTCCCAAATTAAATATTTAATATAAGCGTTGGTAGCCTGACGGTAATGACGTCTGACTTTCAATCCGAAGGTCCCGGGTTCAAACCCCGGCTCGTACCAATGAGTTTTTCGGAACTTATGTACGAAATATAATTTGATATTTACCAATCGCTATACGGTGAAGGAAAACATCGTGAGGAAACCTGCATACATCCGCGGGGAAATTCAAAGGTGTAAAGGAAATTCCCAACCCGCTTTGGGCCAGCGTGGGGACTATAGCCTGATCCCTCTCGTGCATGAGAGGAGGCCTGTGCCCAGCAGTGGGACGTATAGAGGCTAACATATTATATATATTAAATATTTAACAGAAAAATATTCAGAAACCAGACTGTCACTTTCCATCTTCTTCGTGAGTAGATCGTCGAAGATATACGTACAGTAAGATTCAAAATTGCATGGTCACATTACGAAAGAATTCATTCATAAATTGCACTTTTGAATCAGGGTGTACATATACTTATGTTTTATAATAAAGTAATGTATTTACTATAAAAAAAAATCAAGATTAACGATCCAAGATATTTATTGATGACGTACACAATATTACAAACAGACAAATCAAAAACGTATTGGTGTAGCACCAAGAAATGGACCCTGCTTAGCTAAATGTTAGCTAGGGTCTTCCGTAGGGCCCCTTGGTGATGCAACGACAGATAACACAAACTAATGACAAAAAAAAATTGAAAAGCAATAAATTTTTCTTTAGTGTATAAGTGTGTATGTCAAAGACTTACAATGCCAAAAAATACATATTTTTGCACATACGGAGATTATTTAATAAACCATACTATGTAATCATAACACAATAATAACTCGAGCTAGTACACCTACCCCGTGAATCCATTGATACAATAACATACAAAAAAAAAACAATATCATAAATAATATATTTAGGTACCCGATGCACTCATGGAGATCTGTCATCATCAACTTTAATAATAGATCTAAAGGACATTTTTGTCTTGTTATTTTAGATATATTAATTCAAAAGCGATTAGTGTAAATCTTTCTAAATATTAGTCGTCTTGTTAGCGAGTGAACTCAAGTTTCTCGTTACGAGACTTAACGACATCTTAACCCGGAAGAATTATCTCGTAATAAAAACAAAATATGCCTTTACTTTTATATTTTTTATACAGGGTACAGAATTATGATCCTGGCCATTAATAAAAAAAAACAGTAATTTCACAAGTCCAATTCATATCAATTTGTTGCGTTTTAACGGAGTTCATTCTCACGTAGGTTCTACGCCGTCGTAGACCGCTCGTAGGCCTCGTAGCAAAATGTTATGATGTCGTAACAAAATGTAAATGCGTAGCACTAAACATTAGTTCAGACGCTGAAATATTCAATCGACTGTTGCCGGTTGTTTTAAAAAATACGTAATAAACCCAAATATACAGAGTGATTCAGGAGACGTGAGCAGGAAAAACCCTACATACTTAGTTAACGATAATAAATCGGCCGCCGTCATGTTGTGAAATAACAACGAATTTTTATTTTTTGTTACGTAGAAATTTTAGTAATCATGGTCACCCTACGAAAACAAAAAAAATAGCGCTTATTACACTAATACCGGTATCAAACAATAACTTATTGTTATTGACTGAATCCGCAATGTTAATCCTGCTCACGTCTACTGAATCAACCCATATTAAGAGTCGCCAGGACGCTCGCGTTCCCATACAAACGTAGTTCAGCTCTCATTTTAAAACGACATGCTTTAGAACCACGAAATTTGGCATGGGCATTTTAATAGTACGCTATGTCGGTAATTCATTTTCGTTGCTAAAAATTGTAATACAAAGAAAATACAGCTAGATGCAGATTTACATACAAAACTTATTTTTGCTATAATTTCTTTGTATTACAATTTTTAGCAACGAAAACGAATTACCGACATAGATCTGTACTGCTAGAATGCCCATGCCAAATTTCGTGGCTCCAAAGCATGTCGTTTTAAAATGAGAGCTGAACTACGTTTGTATGGGGACGCAAGTTCACGCGAGCGTCCTGGCGACTCTTGTTCTTTGTTAAGGTAAATACTAAATTATAAGAATCGACCATGAACATCATTTGTTTAGATTACAAATTAATCAATGGTGCAATTATACGGAACTTGAATATCCTCCAATTGTGCAAGATTAATAATAATACGATGTATCATGCGTAGCGTAATGAATTTGGACAGCATATCATTTAATTACCATGCCGAAATAATACACCTAAAGCGATTAAGAGGCGTCGCATACTACGATAGGAAAACCTAAATACGAGTACAGTCGCCATCAGATATATCGGAGCGGAGGTGGTCAAATATATCTAAACAACGCCTCTATTGTCGGGGGGATAAAAAACATGTTCATCAGCTATTTTTGGGTACGTTGGTCGCTTCGATATATTTGATGGCTACTGTACCACAGTAATATAAAAATATATATAAGAACTCAAGCGATAAATATGTACCTACACGGTGAGCATAAATAAATGAAGACATATTATCATAAGTATATCAATTTACCTGTTTTATTCTTTGAACTCCAAATTTCCAGATTATATCGCACTGTATACGCATTTAGAGCGTTATATATACTTAGGAGTACAATAACACATCAATCCAATTTACTTATATATGTTCAATGGATTATAATGAACCCACACATTTACCTACAAAATTCATTTCACTGATTCAAAGGTTATTTTTCAACAAAGAAAGGAAATGGTGTTAATTTCCTGTGGATTCATGCGATTTAGTTATAAACATTTCGCTTTAATGTGAGTAGGTGCTTGAATGGGATCAAAAGCCATTATTTTATCCTTTATATATCTAGTTAAAGTAAAGTAAAAAACCGGCCAAGTGCGAGTCGGACTCGCACGGACGGTTTTCGCAATTTTTCCTTTATCTATGCTGTAGGACGTTGCTTTGTACCAAATCTCAAGTTTCTGAGTTCACGGGAAGTAACCCGTAGGTTTTGCGAGTGCCGAAAAACTCTAAAATTTGCAGCATACACGACTGTATTTTTTGATTTCGTTGGCTTTTAAGTTTGATTTTTTCACAGCTCCAAGGGACAATAGACTTGAGTATTTGATATAAATTTCAGCTTGATACCTCCATGCGTTCCTAAGAAAAATGGTCTTGACAGACAGACAGACGGACAACCAAGTGATCCTATAAGGGTTCCGTTTTTTCCTTTCGAGGTACGACACCCTAAAAATGAAACAAACAATAGAAATATTTTAAGAGGTAATTGAACTGTTTAGGAAATAAATAAATAGTACGGAGGGTTCGTTGGACTTGGACAATAACGAATAGCGAAGCTGCGTATTACCCGTACTTTTCCTTATTTGGATGAGGACCTTTAACTGTTTATTCTGTTCTTTTTGAAGTGAAAACTTCTTTAGCCGCGTTGGGCACTTGGGGAAAATCTTATGAGTTCGCGTCACCGACACCGTCGCAAGATATACTATTGAGAAACGTAAAGTGTATGTAAAATAAAGTGAAGTGAAGTCCAAAATCTAAAGTCTAAAATCCAAAGTTCAAAGTTAAAAGTAAAAAATTAAAATCATTATTTCCTAAAATAAAAAATTCTATGTTTTCACTTCTATCGGCAGTTCCAATAACTGTAATTTTTTTAATAATTCAGTGTTGTGATCATAATCGTTTCACTAAATTAATTGTTTGACCTTCAAATACATTACAGGAAGACTTTACTTGTTAAGAGACTTTTTACTACTGACTATGGGGCCCATCCACTATCAGTCGGCCTGACGATATTGGCCTGTCAGTTGTTCGGAGATGACAAATTTTTGTTCTAACTGACAGGCCGATATCGTCAGGCGGACTGATAGTCGGAAGGCCCCATAAGACTATAGATTTGACATTTCCAAAGCAAAATCAACAAGATTTTTTCCATCCACAGCGCCATCTACACTTTGCTTTGCGCGTTTAAAGCATATTGCATAAATTCTTTATTTAATTTGTATAGTTATGGTATATTGGCATTTTCTAATCTCAACAAGGTCTAATATCCCCTCTGGGTAGGAAGGTCAGATGGTAGTCGCTTTCGTAAAAACTAGTGCCTACGTCAATTCCTGGGATTAGGTTTCCGAGCAGACTCCAGGCTCAATTAAGCCGTGGCAAGACTGGGACAAACGCTAGGAGAATGATGATGATGGTATATTGGTGATTTCACTGCCGCCTCCATATCTCACAGATCACAGTCCTTAGCGCAGCAGGGGTCATGTAGCATCGAACACACATGGCAATCAAAAGCATTACTCCCTCTGTGATTTCTGATCACCCTCATTGTATCGTTATTTACGTGATCTACGTAAATAGCAAAGCGTGTCACTCATTAACTTGATTATTTTCTTTATTATACTCTTAAGGTTTCCATATGATATGACGCAAATGTCTAGACTGACCCATGTCAGTATTTGTCTCGCATCTCTAAGGTCTCGTATTGAAAAGGAGATTGCCTAATGTCGTTCAGGTGAAATATTATTTATAATTACATATTACACATCGTAAACTAGACTAATGTTGCGAATAAAATGCTACAAAATTCACCATATCTCTATAATATTAATAACAATTCATCGCAAAAACGACGCAAAAGGAATATAACACCAAAATAAAACAAGATATATTAAATTTGTATTATGTACAGTATTTTAATAATATATTTCTATATGACATTCATAACCACAATCAAAAGTGTCAAAAGTGTGCATCTTGTCCCATACAAAATTAATTTTTGCGATGAATTGTCCAAGCTATGTTAATAACTTCAAAACGGACTGCATATCAATGCGGAGATTTATAAAACTTGCAAATGGACACAAAGACAATCAGACGTGAAATTAAAAGTATAATGGAGCTTATCCAAAAACTTTGGTAGGTAATAGGTATTTGTAAATGTATAAAATTACTTTTGTAGATATCCTCTTTGTAACTGAAGCGTATATATATATACCTATATACCGGAAAGAGATTTATTTTTTTAGGTAATGGTCGTTAGTCTCAGTTAGCCTTTGCATAGTCTCGCCTCTCGTGGTCGTGGCAGTCGCTCGTATTAGATTACCATAATGTTGGAATAATACTTGGACGGAAGAGTGCCTTTATAGAGGGTGTATGTTTAGGAAACTTTTTATAATTTAATTGGTAATGTAAGTAGGAGGAATTCTGCAGCTAAATTAAAAATGAACTAGACACAAATCGGTAAGTAAAAAAATTCAGCATTTTTTTTTGTTTTCTGTCAGCAAAGTGTTTCGACCGTTTGCTACAGTATAAGTACAGTCCGTGAGCTCTAAAAAGAACCTTCGGGTATTGAAAAGAGACGTCGGGTATCAATCAACAGCGACACATGAAAAAGCAGAACAGCATTATTACCTTCGTGTGTCATCGCCGATTCCCGAAGGTTCTTAAAGCTCACTGACTGTAGGTACTTGTTGTGAATAAAATACAAACGTACTAAGTACACTCTCATTACCTCTTCTACGTAAACATCACAATCAAATACCGAAATTATCCCTATGTGTAGGTAATCAAAGCATCACGTGTAAATTTTACAATGACAATCGCGAAGAAATTTGATCGGATAGGAAAATAAGCTTGTTAATTAAAGTAATTTCATTTAGAACTGAAAGAACAAATCAAATTATTTTTAATGAATATATTGATTTGTTTATTTAAGTAGTCACACTACTATATGTATAAATTAGAAATGTATATAGATGTCATATACAAAGGAAAAAGTGACCAAAGCCTCCGGTATCCCAGCCTTGGACAAGTTGGACAGTTGGACACCGGCTTTGGTCACTTTTTCCTTTGTATATGACATCTATCTACATTTATAATTTAATTTATTTATTTGGAAGCATGGGTAGCCTGGCGATAAGATGTCAGACTTTCAATTCAGAGGTCTAGTATTTTAACCCCGGCTAGTACATTGAGTCTCTCGGAATGTATCTAAAAAATAACATTTCATTATTTTACCAGTCGCTTTTTGATAAATGGGTCCATATCGACCATATCCCAACAAAACAATGCCTAGTTTAAAAACGTAAATAGAAGCATGAAAAAGGGTTGTTAATAGTTAATTTTATAACGTGCTTTTTTTATGGACGGATCAAACAACCCTGCGCCATCTCCAGTCTAAAAGCGGTATTACACATTGCAACCTGCAGGGCCCAATCTGTTGTGTACCCTGCCTCTTCCTACCCCTCCTTCAGCTCCCTACGGGCCCTACCTTCAATTACACCTTCCAACCTGACAGATTGGGCCCTGCAGGTTGCAATGTGTAATACCGCTTTAACGCCTTAGGGTCACACCTAGCGGTTTTCCTCGCGGAATTAGCGGAAGTAGCGGAAATTTGTCTATGGTAGCAGATTTTTTGTATGGAAGCCATAGACAAATTTCCGCTACCATAGACAAATTAAGCATTTTGTCTATGAATTTCCGCTACTTCCGCTAATTCCGCGAGGAAAACCGCTAGGTGTGTGGTGACCCTTAGCATGGAAGCCATAGACAAATTTCCGCTACCATAGACAAATTAAGCATTTTGTCTATGAATTTCCGCTACGTCCGCTAATTCCGCGAGGAAAACCGCTAGGTGTGTGGTGACCCTTAAGCGGAAACGAAAATATTGATACCTATGTGTATTTATATTTTTTAAGACAAAACGTGGTTCTGGTGTTTGTAAATCGACATACGATTCATCTCATTTATTTAGTTTTGTTCTGAGTTGCGATATCGTATGGCAAAGTTTTAACATTTTTATTTTATTGCCATTATTCTAGAAACTTTAGAGGCAAACAACTTCTTAGGTACAGTCAACAGCAGAAGTAGCTAAGCTGGTGAGGTGTTCAAAATCACCTTTACACACTCTTAATATTCTCCTAACAGGGTAATTTGCAGAAAAAATGTACCTTTACTTTTTTTTTTAATTTCATATATATTTTGAGTCTATCGCATGCAGAATCATGAGCTCTATCGAGTCTGATAGAATAAAAAAAAATTTCCAACTGTCCCAAAATTTACATACAAAAAATTCGTTACGTTTATAAAAAAATGTAACGAAACTGATAATTTCTCAGTTTCCTTACACTTTTTTTATGAACGTAACGTATTTTTTTGTATGTAAATTTTGGGACAGTTGGGACAACAATAAACTCGTGTCAAACTCATTTTACACTGCTCACCCGCTTGGTTACTTCAGCTGCTAACTGTAGGTACCATAGAAATCTGAATTATAAAGAGAAGTGGTTTGACAGCTGCAAGCTTGTCTCTGAATCTTGATCGAGGCGATCAAGAAACGTGATCATATATTGTCAGTTGCATGACAACCAATATGGTATAAATAGCAAAATAAAATGCCGATTTGTGCCATAATTACGTGTAAAAACCGCAGTACGACTGTGAATTTGCGAAACTGTGACGTTAGTTATCACTGGTAAGACTAATCACAATTTATTTAAATAAAGATAAGAGCGAAAAATATTAAAATACGTTTTCCATTGCTTGGCATTCAAATGACATCGATTGCTTGTTTTGTGTACATTCCCCTTTGATGTTATCGAGGCTACCACGCAATGGACAATAAACATGTGGAATATGACAGTACTCGCAAAATTGAAATAACGTGTCAAAATATTGTCAGTGATGAACGAGATAGAGCTGCGAATAAGTCGATATGTTTAATTGTAATGTATCGATATTTTGGTGTACTAAAATAAGATATATGTAATTGTGACCATTTCAAGTCAAAGGTACAATCATTGTCAGTTGTTAATAAAGTTTATTTCTAAATGAACTTTTAAGACATTAACGCCTTATTGACAACCGATAATTATGTAAGTACCTTTGACTTGAAAACGTCACAATTATGTACGAATACGTAATTGATTTTAAATCACTTCACGTGTCGTTTCCGTGACTATAGAATTTGTTGGTCACATTTTTTATGCTTTCTACCGGATGAGACCATATATTTTAGATACATTTTTGCGATTAGATGATATTTTAGGATTAATAGGTTGTCAGACACAGGTAGAATAAATATGATAATTACTTAAAATCAGTGAAGACAGTGCTAACAAGGAAAAGAGTTAGCATTATACATTCTGCAGGGGACTTCAGTTTTGAAGTTTAGGTAAAAATTTAAAATATGTAGTCAGATGTACATAATTAATGAGTAAATTCACCGGGGTGTGATTTTCATTAAATATAAAATAATACTTACCTTAGATCCTACACGAAGGCCGCAAATATATGTGACACGCTCTTATTTGTAGGTCTTCGTGTAGGAAGATACTATTGGTGCTGACTGTACCTACCTACTCAATTAATTTCAAAGTAAACAAGATTTGTTATATTGTAATTTTCTTATAACATTAGTGAAAATCGTCGTTTGACACACTAGCGGATATGTTTTTTTTTTACCATTTTCACTCGTCTTCGGTCTCGACATCTCAGGACTTGTGAAGTAAAGATAAATGTCATGCTCTACATACTTAACTTAACTACTACTACTACTAGAAGAGATACGTACTGTACGTATGTTTACACTTTATTTTACACAAAAGAAGTAAGAATACAAACATGATGTAGGAAAGAAACAAAGTAGGTAAAAAGGCGAACTTATCGATTCTAGTTAACCTTAGTAGGAGATAGTTTCAAAATCGAAGTAAGTCTATAAAATTTGGTATCGATAGAAAATATTTTTGCACTTCCCATCTCTATCGAATGAATGAATGGAAGAATGAAGGTTTGAATGTTTGTCAAATTTCCATTTAAAGTAAAAAGTCGTATATGATAAAAATATCGTATGAAGATATGACTTTTTGGCTCAAGGAGGTACGAACACAAACACGGAAGCGTTCGTTGACATGGTTATTGTGTAATTATAATCCATGTATCTTGTATGTGCACCAACCACAGTATAAGACTCCACGTAGTGGACTTGATCTATGTGTGTGTAACCCTAATACATACAATATTATATATATGTAGATGAAATGCACACATGTTTGACCGTGGCGACACTGGTTTCGGTACTAAATCGCGATGAGACCGTGTCTCTTTATTCCTAAGTCAGTGGTAGGTACCATTATGATGAATGTGCTTTCCTATGTAAAATAAGTTGATTCTATATAAGTAGGGTTTGGAAACTCAGAACTAAAGAACAGTATTATGGGCTAAGAGCTGGCCACGTCAGATATAACACAATAGATTGGCATACTATCTACCAGATCAGGGCATCTGGCAGCTTTTAATGGGTGAAGGACAGATTACAGACTAGCAAAATTTTTGAATTGGAAAATAGTTTTACCAAAAAAGGTAAAAGCTGCCGATGTTGTTTCAGTTATAGAGGACGGGGATTATATTTTCAGATTAGAACATTGCATATTTTTGCTGAAACAGAAACAGTAGGCAGCAAACTATTAATTACCTACTTTATATACTTCGTTAGGCACTAAATACTATTCTTTCCGCCAACAGGAACTATATAGGTAATTTAATTATATTATATATACATAATTTCTCATAATATTGCATCAAAACTAGAACTCTAGGATTAGTTTTCTTGAAGTGGTTTGCATTCTTTGACCTCCACCACTTTACAGCTGCCAGATGTCCCGATCTATAAATAAACACAGTATAGCAAACTAACTTGATGGCTTTCGTCGCTCTCATTATTATGTCATATCTGACGTGGCTAGCTCTCCGTCTATTAGAAAATATTTGATTTTGAATACCTAGACAGTGGCAGGGTCAGTTAGCACTGTTAAACTCTGTTTTTAACGGACGTTATATGTCAATAACGTTAGTCTCAGTTAAAAGTTTTAATTAACGCAGACCCGTGTCATCCTTGGGCAAGGACAGCCCTCACGTGGTGAACCTACGCGTTCAATCTCTAGCGAGGTAGGTAAGTATTCCTCGTATGTCGTATCACGTGGCACCTCACGGCTACGTACGTACGTTGTTACGTTAGGTACTATTTGTTCTAAATTACCTATCGATTAAAATAAAGTATGAATCGTTTCACTAGGTACCAATGGCGGAGCGTCCATAGAACTCAATTCCCACCGGGTTCCCTTATTTTCAGCTGATTGAGCACTTGTCAACGCCTCATGGAGAAAAGGAAGGCAAAAGTAGCCGCCACTACTAGGTATCAATTAGGTTTGAACTAAACCTACTAGTTTTAAATTTTGGCTAGCATTATATTTAAGTAGTTTAAATTATTAGTGTTAGTTTAATAGTTTATATATACTTTATACATTAATAAAACTAGACCCTTTATACATTAATAAAAGAAGGGAATAGGGTGTTCCTTTTATACCATGACGGTGGCAAACAAGCATACAGCCCGCTCGATGGTAAGCAACTACCGTAACCTGGACGTCTGCAACTCCAGAGGTGCCACATGCGCGTTGCCGACCCTTCAGTAATCTGTACACTCTTTTTTAAGAACCCCTTACTGTAGTCTCTTATTCCATAGTTCTTTATTATTTCCCTAATGTTATGAACAGGGTTAAATTCTGCGTCGAATGTGCATTCGGTTCAGTGGTACAGACGAAATCAAATCGGGTTGTTTTTAAGCCTATAGAGTGTCCCACTGCTGGGCAAAGACGGAGGTCCCCTAGAATTCCAAGCCTCCCGATTTCCGGTAATTTCTGGCCAGTTGTTCAGAAAATGCGTCCAGGTCATCCTGCCATATCCTCCTGGGTCGGCCACCCCGCCGTTTCCGTTGGGATACCACAGCGGAAACTGTGTGGCTAGTTTAGCCTACCTTTCTGGATGCATGCGGCAAACGTGGCCAGCCCAGTCCCATTTTAACTTAGCGGTTTTGGCACCAACGTAGACAATGCGTGTTTTGGAACGCAAGGTAGTGTTACGGATCCGGTCGATCCTTTTCACTCCAAGGATGCTGCGCTCCTTGGCAAAACCTTCAGTTTAGTCGTTTGCAGCTCGGTAAGTGACCACGTTTGGGCACCGTAAGTCGACTGGCGTATACCTACACATGTCGACGAGCTTCCGTTTATAGGAAAGTCTCCCTTCAGTAGTTCCTTAAAAGACCAATAGCTCTTCCAAGCGTTTTGGGTCCGTCTTTCGACCTGTTCGTCCTGCCTTTGGTTGAAAGAGACTATTTGGCCTAAGTACCTATAGTATGGTCTAATTAAAAAAAAGTATGGAAGTAAGTCGTGTAGTCGTGGTTCTTTTTGGATTCGTTAGAGGGCGCAACTAGATTGTTTCCCCCGAGTTGCACCGTTTCTGTTATATACGGAAGACTGTTAAATTTTAGGTGTAAACTATAAAGTGCTGTAATTTTGGAGTAAGTTAAAAGCTATTGGGTTCAAGCTTAGTAGTGTATAGAGAACAGCTTGGTGCATAGTGTATCTTAATTAAAAAGATGTGCGATGTATGACACCCTTTAAAAATTTTTTTTTTCGATTGCGGCTCGAGGATAAGTCAGTCGGTTGGTGCGACTTCAAGTTAAGCTTTTTAAAGCATTATAAACATTCAGTTAAATTTGCACGCCTGGGCAAATTATGGAACATGTATTTTTGATTATTTTGTTATTTTAAATTGGAAAGGGAAATTAAGAGACACGTGAAAATTTTAAGAACAGTACTTATCTAAAGACACTACATTTGCACTAAATAAAAAATAGGATTTTTTTACCGGAAGTTTGTCAAAAAGTAAATATAATTTATTGCAACGAACTGCAAGCAACGCGGGGCGCGCGGGGCGGGGAGATAGCGCAGCGCGCAGCAATTGTTTTACTCCCGCCGTACGTTGAGACCGTTCGTTCGACACTTTTAACGGGCAACCAGCATAGATCTCATATAAGTTAGAGATACCCAATCAGCACGCCAAATGTGGCACAGTAAAACGAGCCGAAGAGAGCCGAGCAAAGCCCGATCGTTCCGGGGACGCTATTCACACAGGACTAACAAACGTTTCGTTAAAATATTAACAGTGTAAGTGAGACTAGGGCACAATTGGCGTTAGGAAGTAAAAGTTTCATAAATATAAACCGAACTGACAGCATTGAGGCATAAGCCTAGTGGAGTAATTGTTGTTTTATTTAATTACGAAAGTCAGAAATTATTAAAACTTACTAAAAAATATACATAAATTACTAAAAAATATGGTAATAAAATTAAAGAGAAAGATAACTGTATTCTTCGTTTCAAAATCAAATTTACATAACCCCTCCAAGGGTCCACCACTTTCTTATTCATGATAATTTTTCGTGATTCATGATAACTTCGACAGAAGACCCTGATGCCAGACCCGATCTAAAGCCTTAGCTATATCAAGGCTGACTGGGTAATTTGCAGAAAAAATGTACCTTTACTTAGTCCCAACTGTCCCAAAATTTACATACAAAATAATTCGTTACGTTCATAAAAAAAGTGTAACGAAGCTGACAAATTATCAGTTTCGTTACATTTTTTTATGAACGTAACGAATTTTTTGGATGTTAATTTTGGGACAGTTGGGCCATTTTTTTTATCCTACCAGACTCGATAGAGCTCATGATTCTGCATGCGACAGACTCAAAATATATATGAAATAAAATAAAAAAGTAAAGGTACATTTTTTCTGCAAATTACCCGACTGCCAATGCCTCAATGGGTAGTCACCACTCGTACTCGCGGCTAGGGGGCTTAACCAGCTTTGTATGAAAATGAAAACTTTTATGTTTAACGTGCTGTTTTTTTATGCCAATCGATTTCATTCCTATCCAGTATTAATAGTTTCGTAGGGGCCAACTAGCGGTAATGTACTAAAAAGCCACAAATTGAAGATGTTTTTTTTTTCATACATTTACTATGGAGAATTTATTTTCATTTTTCTATCACGCCAATCAGCGTCAAGATCCCGACTTGGTGACAATGGGACCATCTAGGGGTTATACCCGTTCGATTAAAAAAATGATTTTGAAAATCGGTTCACGATTCACGGAGATATCGAGTAACATACATACAAAAAAATATAAAAAAAAATTCAGTCCAATTGAGAACCTCCTCCTTATTTGAAGTCGGTTAAAAATAGGTGTTGTTTTAATATTAAGATAAATTATTGTTTTTTTTTTTCATTTATATAACTTATTGATAAAAAATAGGTGTCGTTTTAATATTTAAAGTCTCTCTTAATAAAAACCTCATCAACATCAGCAGCATATATACGCCCCACTGCTAGTCAGAGGCCTTCTCTCAGAATGATAGAGCGTGCAGATTAGGACTTCACACACCTCATTGAACTGCTTCGTAAGTCTGGTGAAAAACTTTTTTACGAATTTAACAAACTTTGGGCGTACCTGTATTTAATTTGTTTAATGTCTTTCTGCATACTCAGAAACCCTACTATTTTTGCAGTACATGTCACTACTCTTGCCTCAAGAGCCGTGCTTCGTCAGTACGTCTACGCGCTTTCCTTCTCTTGCCATTAATCACGCCGTTGTCGCTTCTGTGTATTTATTGTTATTGCTCTACGTTTTTGGTACTTGATTACAGAACTGCATGTTCCGTTTAAAAATGTCAATTTTTTATTGCGTGCGAATGTAAACGAAATCAAATGAATATGATTGCGTCAAATTCCAAAAGTATTAAAATTTCCCTTTTAGTACAACGACAGTAAAAACATGAAAAATTACTTTCCGGGTGTCGCACCCTGGTGCGAATTTGATATTGGATTTAGTATTTTTTTCTAATTATTTACTCAATTTGCACCGAGTACAATACTTTCTCCAGACCCGCAATGGCCAAAATAATATTTTTTGTTATGTTGTTTTTTTTTACCTGTTCCGTAGCTTAAATTAATATAAGTAACACGTGCAAATTTAGATATACGTGTTTTAAAACGTACGCCAAATTACGCCGAGTACACCACTTTTCTCTTCGTAGTTATAACCATTACATTGTTTTCAACCGATTTCACCCCTTTCCGGGGGGGTGAATTTAGTAGGGGTTGTATAAAGTTCGATTTTTAGCCCATACAAAACAATCCGAAGTGATTTTATTAGTCTTTAGAATTAGTTCCTGACTTTAGTGAAATTTGATCTAGTTTGACTAGACTACTATAGGTATAAATGGGTACCTTTCAATTATAATTAAACGTCATGGATAAACATTAATTAAGATTTATTATAAATACTCTTTTGCACTCGCCTCCGTTTGGGGGCCACCCACGGCCCAATAGTATTCTTTGTTGCAGTGTCTATACCGGTTTCAATTCGAATTGAGAATATGGTGTCCATGACGCGATTTCGACGTAAAAGGTGTCCACAGATGGAAGCGTCAGACCAACCCATTAAAGCGGTATTACACATTGCAAACTGCAGGGCCCAATCTGTCAGGTTGGAAGGTGTAATTGAAGGTAGGGCCCGTAGGGAGCTGAAGGAGGGGCAGGAAGAGGCAGGGTACACAACAGATTGGGCCCTGCAGGTTGCAATGTGTAATACCGCTTTTAGAGTGAGAGGAAACTACAGTTAGAATGAAACAAAGCTATCAAATCGCTTGTCTTGGCGATTTTGCGCATAGAGTATTTCGGAAACCTGCGAATTTCCCTTGGCGACCAATTCGAGCGAAACAGTGAGTAATTTTGTAATAAAATAAATCAAAAACTACTTTATACAAATTTAGTTTTTCAAAGGACTATCGTTGGAAATTAATGGCCTCTATAATCGGGTAAATTTTAACACAAAACTCGCGCACGATATCGAGACATTGCCGACAAAACCACAATGTATTAAAAATCGCATAGTCGCCTACGTTTGTAGAGACCTTAAGGCTCAAAACACACCTAGCGGAATTTTGGCAGTAATGTATGGAGCTTTGTCGATGGTAGCTTAAATTTGTCTATGGCCTCCATACATTACTGCCTCCATTCCGCTAGGTGTGTTTTGAGCCTAAGGCCGCAATTAGACTATCATTTTTAAATGATCATACATATAGGACTCATTTATAAATGAAGAACCTATGATAGTGTAATAACAATAAATGATTCATAATGGATCATTTATTGTTATTACACTATCATAGGTTCTTCATTTATAAATGAGTCCTATATGTATGATCATTTAAAAATGATAGTCTAATTGCGGCCTAAGGGTCAAAACAGACCTAGCGGAATTCCTCGCGGAATTAGCGGAAGTAGCGGAAATTTGTCTATGGTAGCAGATTTTTTGTATGGAAGCCATAGACAAATTTCCGCTACCATAGACAAATTTCCGCTACTTCCGCTAATTCCGCGAGGAATTCCGCTAGGTGTGTTGTGACCCTAAGGGTGACACCTAGCGGAATTCCACGCGGAATTAGCGGAAGTAGCGGAAATTTGTCTATGGTAGCGGAAATTTGTCTATGGTAGCAGATTTTTTGTATGGAAGCCATAGACAAATTTCCGTATTTTCCAAAGGTAGGGCCCGTAGGGAGCTGAAGGAGGGTAGGGAGAGGCAGTGTACACAACAGATTGGGCCCTGCAGGTTGCCATTCTCCAGTCAACTCATTCACCAGTCATTGTTGTTTTTAACATAATCTGTGGTGAAGTTTTACCGGCGACCGCTTTTTTGTTTCTTTCAATGGCTTGACCAAAGTTTTTAGTATTTAGTTGCTAAGTGCTGAAATTATAACAGGACACTGCGTTTCAACATATTTTTTAGGATGGGTGAAGAAAGCCAGGCGACGCAAACCCAAACTCAAAACTCGCAGATAGAGTGGAGTCAACCTACCACCCCAAGTTGCATACCGACAATATGGGGTAGACTTTATTCCACCATGAAAGGCAAGCTTTGCTGGAAGGCTCCTAGTTACCCCGAATACTATGGTAAGTGGGATTGTAAATATAAAAATGATGTCAATTTGAGTTAACAAAGTTTTATAATATACCTAATATTGGCTACCACAAATAAATACCTTCTTACCACCCCATACCATGTTACCACCTTCGACCTTGAAAAAATATTTTGTTGGTGACAAGTATTGCTACCATGTTATTTGTGTGATCTATATTTATATGATTACTTTCGATACGCAATTTACAGATCTCATTCAGCCAGAGTTCAGCCTTGGACGAGCTCTTTCATGCACATTTGCTATGAAAAAAGATATAATAAAAGAAGATATCATAAAAAATATTAGCAAACAGCATTTTGTCGTAAGAAGAGACATGATGTGAGTTATGCTTAAATTATTTTTATACTTGTCTACTGTAATACTTGATTGAGATTGTATAGACGGAACTACTAGCGCATACTTTTCGATAGAGCTTTTATGGTCGCATATTGTAGCATTGCCAGTGATGGTAGAAAGGATTTTCATACAATATTGTAGCACTGTTGCTGTAGCCCGCCCTGTGCCGCCGCGGTCACCAGGGGGGACCAACACAATCCACCGGGAGATTGAAGTTACTAAATTGTATAGAGGAAGCAGGTCTTTCGTTGAACTCAATTCTTACCTGCTTGTGTATATTGAGCACTCATAGAAAAAGTTGTGTACAATAGTGTCAAATAACCTTTTAAATCTCGTACCTTACTTAGGCCACTCAGCAAGCGTCGTAGCCCAAACTCAGTACTCTACTAAAAAGCTCTTAACTATGTCACAATTGTATAAAATACTATTATGTAACTGTTACGTATTATTTAACATATTTGAAATAATTTACTTTGTTCTTCAGGGAGCCCCTTAGCCCAGCCATTATTACAGACCTGTCCTACAATGGCACTTTTTTAAATGGTGAAAAGATTGGCAAAGGAAATAGCAGAGTCCTGGATGACAATGACGAAATATCTGTGACTCACCCTGCTGTTAAAAGTATGCTTTTTTTATTTGTTTTTGTTGAAGACAGGTTGTGCCTGTAAGGCTCCGAGCAAACATCTGAGGCCAGTTTTATAAAGCTACAAGCGGAACTCTTAGGGTTAGAAAGAGACTTCCGCTTGTAAATTGTAACTTGTAGCTTTATAAAACTGGCCTCTGGTTTGCATGTCAGGTCTCTAGATAGGGTTACTGAATCAGGTTGCCTGAAGGCGCATGTCTCATAATGAATACCAGAGACAAATAATACGAGAGAAATAATGAATACCAGAGACAAATAATACGAGGAATACATTTTCAAATCTTAACATCAGGTAAAAATACATCAACTGGACATCTGTGCGTGTGTGTGTATTGCATTAAATGATTAATTTGCATAAGACCTAATGTATTTCTACTTCATGGTATCTCCTTTATTTAGCTATAATTTAATATTTCAGTTTTTATTTTCAAAGACTTATTAAAGGAACAGGACAAAGTTCCTAAAGAAGTATCCCAAAAATATTACATCTCAAGAATTCTTGGGCAAGGTGCTTGTGGGCTAGTCAAGTTAGTATATGAAAAGGTATGGACGGTAAAAATATTATTTTAATATTGGGGTCGGGCTTCATAAGTTTTTACTTAATGTGTTCAGCACTTCATGAGTAACATTTCTACCACATTTCAGACAAAATGCACCAAGCATGCTATGAAAATCATTAAAAAGAGCAAAATGACAAATGGGCAAGTTAATAATCTGAACAACCCCGAGAAAATCAGAAATGAAATCAATATCATGACAGCCTTGAGGCACGTAAGTATGATTTGTAATTTAGAGCTAGAGGATTCAGTGCGTTGGTGACGGGGGACTCTCATGTCATGTCCTTTTAGCTGTTAACACTGTGGATCCTCATGTTGATGCCTTGAGTTGCAGGTGCCCATGGGCTATGGTGGCTGCTTACCATCAGGCGGGTCGTATGCTTGTTTACCACTGTATATTTAAAAAAAAAGATATATTTCGCTTATATGCATTTAAATCAATATAATATGTACCAAGATTTACAGTCAGCATTTGCTCAACTCTCTTTAGCAAAAGGGGTTTTGCATGCTGACTGTATTCTCTGTATCATAATCATAAAATTTAAGTCAACGCCAAAAATATAAATAACACTTGCGCCTTACCCCATCCATTGTAATATCGTAAGTACCTAATAAGGGTCAAAATTGTCTACACATTTTTACTTTTAGTGTTGTCTGGGTCTGATGTCATATTACAGATTATCTATTTCTGATGTCATATTACAGATTATTTAAGATTTAAACCATCCTAGTCAAGCTAAGTAAGCTAATTTATGTAATTTCAAATTCCATATCATTCCTTCGTTGGTTATTCTTATTTTTACTTAGGCATGTATTAGCCTACCGGAAGGGCGCATGCACAGGATGCTGCCCCCGCGCTTACAGCGGCGGGACGAGCCTCCGGGGGCGGCAAGAACACGCTCCCTTAAGAGTCGCCAGGACGCTCGCGTGAACTCGCGTCCCCATACAAACGTAGTTCAGCTCTTATTTTAAAACGACATGCTTTAGAACCACGAAATTTGGCATGGGCATTCTAGCAGTACAGATCTATGTCGGTTATTTTTAGCAACGAAAACGAATTACCGACATAGATCTGTACTACTAGAATGCCGATGCCAAATTTCATGGTTCTAAAGCATGTCGTTTTAAAATGAGAGCTAAACTACGTTTGTATGGGAACGCGAGCGTCCTGGCGACTCTTAAAGCATTATGTTTTGGTTTCAGCCATGTATAATATCTACCGAAGCTGTGTATGACTCTCATGACGCTGTTTACATCATCCTAGAGCTCATGCAAGGCGGTGAGCTGTTCGACAGGATCTCTAAACATGGCCGCCTGTCGGAACAGCTGACTCGGTTCTTGTTCCGACAGATGGTGCTGGCTGTCAAGTATCTGCACTCTCAGGGCATCACTCACAGAGACCTTAAAGTATGTCCATAACTGGTAACCATATCTTTTAAACTCGATTTTTCGAACGAGCGTGCGCAGCGAACTCAGCCAAGCGAAGTTTGGGCACAACAGAACTGACAGTTGTCTACTCTGGGCTTCGGTGGCTTTTTCATGTTGAACTTTTGTTCTGGGATACTTTTCAAAAGTTAACTTAATAATACATTGTTTTTAGCCTGAGAATGTGCTATTAGAGAGCAAAGATGACGAGACGCTGGTGAAAATCAGTGACTTTGGCTTGAGCAAGTTTGTTGGTGAAGACAGCTTCATGAAGACCATGTGTGGAACACCACTGTATTTGGCTCCGGAAGTATTGAAGGCAAACGGCAGAGGATACGGACCTGAAGTTGATGTTTGGAGTCTTGGTGTTATTTTCTTCGTATGGTAAATGTCAAACAATTACGATACTTTTTAAGATAGTGCTTTAACATAATTTCACTATGCAATATTATTTGATTAACATGTTTCAATCCTCTTATTTTCAGCCTGGCAGGCTACTTACCCTTTTCAGCTGACTATTCTGACATGACTCTTAAAGACCAGATAATTACTGGCAGATTCCGCTTCTCTCCGCCCCACTGGGAAGGCATTAGTCTCCGGGCCAAACAACTTATGAAGAAAATGCTCACGGTGCCGGTGGAAAGGCGAATAACGCTTGACCAAATACTGAGGCATAGTTGGATGCAGGTAAATATTATATTAATATCTATATGGGTATAAAAAAATCCTTTTATTACAAGAACGGGAAATAATCATCACTTACTTTTATTATTTTCCTGACGTTTCGAGCATGTCTTAACGCTCGTGGTCGCAGGCAGACTGGCGAGGAATTTTATCAGCATCTCATAGCCGCGCGGGTTTTTGCGGGCGTTACGACATGCTCGAAACGTCAGGAATATAATAAAAGTAAGTACGCGATTAAATCCCGTTTTCGTCATAATAATGAGTGAAAATCGTGTGAGTATAAAATATTACAAAAAATCCTGTCTTATTTAGAATTAATTACACAGATAATTACCGCGCGAAAGCTATTACTCGTATTTAAACATTATTACTTCTCAGAAAAATATACAGAGAAGGAATTAGGTGCTGTCTTGAATACACGACATAGTGCGCCAAAACTAGCAAAATTTTGATTTGGTGCCCATTTATTTACAGGACGTTGAAGTCATAAACAAAGTTGACAGGCTACTGATACAATCTGTCCAAGTGAGACAGTTCAGCCAGCTTTCTGTCGCGTCCATAAACTCCAACGATGAGAACGACAGTAACGCAGACAATGTTACTGTTATCAGACTGGTGGCTAAAGGAAAGCGGGGGCTCAGCGACAGTTTCAGTAGCTCATGCGAACCAATACCGAAGAAAATGAGGATAGCTGTGTCCGTGGACGAAGACACAAGCTCAGCTAACAGCTTGAGCAGCCCGTGAACCTCCAAATGTCTGATAGCATGTAAGTCCTGTAGTTTATCAGCTCTCTTGTTACCAGACTGCAGTTTTGATTATAGTATTACTCATATAAGTGTTACGTTACATGTCTACCTCATTGTGAATTGTTTTAAATGTTTTAATTACATGTTGTGTTGATGGAGGCCTTATTTCCCATTGAAAAGCGTTGCAAGCTCAATAAGGAAATATCTGATTGCTGGACCTTTAATATGTTTTTGTATTTTTTGATATGATTGATTCTTATCCAATTGATGTGCGATAATTGATATGTGCTTTGTATCAATAACAAGCAACATTGTTATTGTTGTTTAAATGTTTTAATTGTTGATGTTTGACATAAATATATTTACGGTGTTCGTCGTGATGTCTCAAAAGAAATGTCTTTATTATATTATAGTCTGTCAAATGTTTTTATCTGTGTGTAGAAATAAAAGCTGACAATCTTGCATCACGATGTATCTTTTGGACTAAGAGCTGGCCACGTCAGATATGACGCAATAACAATTATAGAGGAGCCTATATTTTCAAATAAAAAAAAATTACATGTTATTATGAAAACAGAAACAGTAGGCGACAAACTATAAATTACATTATACGTCGTTTGGCACTACTTTCCCCCAAAAAAAACTTTTGGCAATGCTCTAATCTAATCTAATTATTTATATAATTTCTCATAATATTGCATCAAAACCAGAACTCTCGGATTTGTTTTTTGAAGTAATTTGCATTCTTTGACTTTCACCACTACAGCTGCCAGATGAACAGATCTATAAGTAAGGATAGTATAGCAAACTGACAAGGGTTTCGCTGCTCTCATTATTGTGTCAGATCTGACGTGGCTAGCTCTCCGTCTATTTGTATTAAATGAATAATAATCATTATTTGATTTTAATAAGTGAATGACGCCATTGACGCCAGACGGAAATGACGGCGAAATGATTCCGCCTTTAAACCACCGACATTGTGCCATTTTGTTATCATGTTACATGTTAAAATAATTAATGAATGCCGTAAACTGGGGTGACTAATAAAAACTGGGCTACTTTGATATTAAGAGCTAAAATTAGTATTAATTCTTACTTGCTTTAACCGATTCGTCTTATGATAAGAGTGACTGTTAGTCACCCCATTTTGCGATGACGTTTGAATTCAATTAAAATGCGATTTTAAAAAATAAATTATTTTTATTTTCTTCATTCCGCATGTTTATGATATTTACATAAAACGATTTCAGTATTCATTGCACGTAATTTAGAAATTACGGTAAATTAGTTCAATACATTTCAGTCTTGCCATTCTATACAGTAATCTTGACCTAGTCAGTTGCCATGATCTTTTAATTAATTAATTACAGGTAAAATAATAATCACACTCTACTGCCAGTGGTAGAGCAGCGAAATTGATTAATTTAATGAATCTATAGTAATATTTGAATATTATTTACTTTGACTGCATAATAATTTCTAATTAATAAAATTGGCTCATTAAAAATAAGTTATCGAATAAATTAAGGAACATAATCATTGCAAATTTAACATTGGCAATATGGAATAATCAAACTATTATTAAATTAAAAAAGAGTAACAAATGAGGTAATTATGTACCAACGGCAACATATTTAATAAGTTCTGCGGATCGGTACAATTCATTGAACAACTTGATTCTAATAGTATCTCATTCAAATCCTATTTCAACTAGCTTGATTAAAATGCGCTTTATACATATTCATTGTCTAGAGTTGATCTTGTGATGCCTATTTGAACCTACATAATTATATTACATCTCACACTAGTCACATCCCACCGTACTTTGCCTATACAAAATACCAAACAAATCAGTCTTTACAACAGCGCTATCTAATAGATATAGCGCCCTCAGTGAGCGCACGACTCCTCATCACAGTACGTACGCTCAGATCTAATTCAATGTTTTTAAGGACACTTAGGAATTAAACTATTCGCCTGCCGCGTGTTCTTGCGCATTGCTATGTGAGGGCTCCGCACTTTGGGCTTCGGCTTCTGCAAAAATAAAAAAAACTTTCGAATTCGGTAATCGTCGAAAATTTACTTCAACCTCGTGAGGCCCGATGACGTCATCATTTTTGGTAAATTTTAACTTTATCACTATATAATTATAAAACACGGGGCCTCAGGAGGTTAATGCTTTATTTTTTATATAACAAAGTGCTATGGAAGAAGCCATTCCAGTTTTAGTTTGAAATATAACATAAAAGTTATGCATATATGTAACGTTTTCAAACAAAGCTACATCTGGTCGGTTGTTAATAGAGCTTATACCTAAATGTTTTAATTTATGACAATAACGCCTTATTGACAACCGACAATGATGTACCTTTGACTTTAAAAAGTTACGTATATAATTATAGGCTCATAGGAATATTATATTACGTTAAAAGAGTCACAAAGAGACATAACATAGCGGAACCCGTGCACAGAAAGCAGTTATTGAGTTGATCAACTCACCACTACACTAAACTATTTTTGAAGCAACTGAAACAATGTGAAAGATAGATTCACAACATAACGTAGCATAAGTAAGAAAGTAACATAAAAAAGGAAATAAAATACTTTGTCTTGTTTTGTCTCAATGCGACTAGCCAAAACTGCAAGCTTTATTAGGGATGTCTATGAAACTTTTCATAGTTAAAGGAAATGACATACAAACATCAAAGAAAAAAACTACAATACTTTAAGATAAACTCAAAAAGCGTTAACGATAACCAGAGTAAAGTAACTGCACTACAGGAAATCTATCAAAATGAGTAGGTACGTATATATGTAAATGATTAACTTACCAGCGATCGCTCTGTCGACTTTTAACTTGTCCTTGACGATGTAAATAGAGGTTAGCAAGAAGAAGACTCCTCCGATGACCTCCACGAAGCACGTTACGAAGAGCGCGTACTGCAGCGCCCGGAACTGCACGCTCTTGCTCGGCGCCTCAAGGGGCATTGTGCTTAACGACTTCTTTAATGATTCCGATATCTGAAACGTGATAAAATAGCCTTTACATCTCGGGGATATGCTTATATGTATCTTTATTTTGGTAAAGGTACCTTAGGCGGCGGCTTAGGTCGTACGTTTTACAAATTCATTTTTTTTTTCACTAATATATAGAAATCCAATATTACAATATAAGCGCAGACCAGCAGAAAATAATGACACATACATAAATCAAAATGATATGAATAATCAATTTTATTGAACCCGATATATACCTTCATTCTTGTTTTCGAGAGAAAAACACAAAGACACTGAGGAAATCACAGACGCGGTCCCAGGGGGGGGGGGGGGGGTCACAGGGGACATGACCCCCCCCCCAAAATCATACGTGTCGAATAAAAAAAACTCCACTCAAAAATTGAAAAAATATTTTTTCTTTAGTGACCACCCCCGCCCCCCCCCCCCCCCCCCCACCCCCAAAACTTTAGGCTGCGACCGCGCCTGGTCTCCGTTTTCACTGGTACGACGATTTGGCAGATTGATGTGTGTGTATTGGTTGGTTGGTTGGTCAGTGTCGGTGTAGAGGTCGCATTTTTCATCCGATTCCGATGAAACTTGGCATGTACGTTCCTTGATTTATTTGACAAAAATTGTCGAGCCATTTTTTTGATTGGGGGGGAAAGGGGGGAATTTTATTGTCGCGTTATTTATGTTCTCCGAAGTCTACAGTTCACGGAACTACTAGTTCTAAAATTGTTCACTTAGGCTGTTATATTATTTTGAATTATATTTCTTGTAAACAAGTAATATGAAGTATTCTGGCAAATAAAAACATTCTGAACACTGATTTAGACTTTCACGGTTTTTACTCATAATTATTTGTAATAAACGGGACTTAACCGCGTATATAATTTTTAAATTACCTTCGACGTTTCGAGGAAGACATTGTCCCCGTGGTCGCGAAGAAAGCGCCGCGGCGGCGGGCGGTTAAGTCCCGTTTATTACAAATAATTAAAAACATTCTGATCCGTTTAAAATGGTACTTACCACTCCAACTAAATAAGGACTGCCCGCGTCCCCAAACATGTGGGATATCAGGATCTGGAACGCCTCTGCAGTAGACCGCCGTGGAGGCACCACGACATACTGGAAAACAACGGAATTATCAACTTCTGAACATGTAAGGTAATTAATGTTTGATTGATAAACTATCTCGATCTAAATAGCAACAAAACTAGTATTTCTTAGTACCAGCAAAACATCAGAGTAGGCGACAACAAAACAACGACATTATTTTTATCATGCATTAAATTGCTAATCTGATATAATGTGAATGAGTCAAATTAACCTTGATTAAAGTTTATCTGTAGCGAATAAATTGCAGACATATATCACGGATACTAATTGATATCAGCGCCATCTATGTAACATGGCCCGCACTACTTATATCGAATATGCTACACGCAAGCCAGTTGTATATGTGATACCATCATTCGCCAATAGATGTCACTATTATTTAATAAAATGAAATCAGTCCACTCAGCCCTGTTGTATTTTAATTTCATAGAAAAATATTCCAATGAACATATTTTTCTAACTATATGATAAGTATCTAACACTAAATTGTCACAACCGGGCAACAGTGAGCCGGTACGGCTTTTAATGAGTGACTGAATTCAATTTTTGCATGCAACCCAAAGCGAAAATATACAAGTATACATATATATTTACAAACTCAATACACTACACATATTTAATTCATGCACCCATTTACCATTCGAACTAAACTACTACACTACAAACTTATAAAAAACAAAATGTAATAAGCATCCAAATATAGCCTTTATTTCACCAGTTGGGAAATTGTCACCTGACACTGACAATTTGTCGCATGTAGGTTTCTAGGTCATTGAGTAATAAATAACATTGAACTCTAGTAATACCGATAATTACTATCAGCACACAAAAAGTGGCACAGTTAAGGACAGCCTTTTGCTGTAGCCGGTAGATCATCCTGTCCTTGGTAAATTGGTAACAAAGGATCGATCGAGTGTTTCGTTAAAATTAGACAACATATTGTTATGCCCTATTTTTTGGTTAAATTTGTTTGAGGATGTTCGTCTACTATCTTTGTCTAAGAGTAACAAAGATCACAATAGGCGACTATATATTGTTTGTTGACATAAAAGAAAATCAGTCACTCGTCATTTAAATACATTTTATAAGTGTACTTTGAGATTATAAAACGTTTTAAAATGAAGAGGCTCATTTGTTTCTCGTCGTCCTAGAAGAGTGAATGTGTCAAATCAGGTGATATTGTCCCACTAGTAAAATATGGCATCGTTCTCGCCAAGCTTACCAGCGACATATCGGCCACTATTGCCCAGTTGAGATTCAAGAAGACCTCGCCGACAAACATGGCGACGAAGGGGCCTACGAAAGAGTGCTCGGTGAGCACGAGGCCGAGGGTCATGGCGGGGGCCGAGAGCAGCAGGCCGAGGCCGCAGATGACGGCGTGCGAGCGCGGGTAGCGCTTCACCAGCGCCGCGCCCAGCCACGCGCCCAGCGGCACGCCCAGCAGCCCCGACGTCATCGTGATCGCGCCGAAGATTAGCGACACCCTTCGTGCAATATGGCAGGTCAATGCGTGCATGCGGCAACAGGTTTGTCGGCCGAGTGTGGGGTAGGTACGTTACTTTTGCGAATTTGGAAAGTTTAGTTTCATTACTTCTATTATATAATAATTATATCCTTATTTCAATGAAATTGGAATGATTCTAAGGTAGAATTAATTATTAAGTGGAGTAATTTGACAAAACTTTACAGTCCGTGAGCTTTAAGATGAACCTTCGGGAACCGACGATGCATATTACCTTCGTGTGTCATCCGATGACACACAAAGGTAATATTGCTGTTCTGCTTTTTCATGTGCCACTGTTGATTGATACCCTACGTCTCTTTCTAAAACCCGAAGGTTCTTTTTAGAACTCACGGACTGTACATACATCGTCAGGAGCTGTCTAATTAAACCACTCAATTATGAATTCTATCTTATGAAAAAAAATGAACACAATCAGAATCTTTCCGAAAGTTTAAAATTGCAAAAATAATGTACTGTTTTTTTTTTATAAAGCGCGGCTTTTAAAGAAAAGATTATTACTTTGATATTAGTAATGTGTCTAGAATTTTTTTGTTTAAAAGCCCCGCAAGTTTGATAGCGTACATGCCACCGTCGTTTTCATTAATAAATATTCAAATTAAATTATAATAGATAGTCATATTTATGCCTTAGTCACAATATAATGTGGTGAGAAAATATACGATCTTAGATATAAAATAACATTACAAGTATTAATTATAAGCGGCATTCTCTTTGAACAGCGCATGGATGAAAATGGCAAGGTCGTGGACGTGGAAAAGACGAGTCATATTCATTGGAATATATTTCTTAACATATGGGCCAGTGGACGATTTCTGCTTTAAATGCTTGCACCATACGAAACTTAGCGCCCGCATGCATATGCAAGTTTAATGGGTTTCTTGCTACAGTTAATCATGGCATGCTTTTATACTTTTTACAAAAGTCCTTTCATTGATCTCAAGTTTTTATTCATAACTTTGAATCGCTCAAACATTTCAAGTAATATCTATAAAGTCAAATCAAAAATTGACAAAACCTCGGTAACAATAGCAGAAAACCCAGTTAAAGTCAGAAGCCTCTCACCAGTATAATATCGGCCACGATGGACCACGTCAGGTTGAGCGTGATCATGCCAAGGAACATGAGCAGGTACGTGAGCGCCTCGTGCACGCTCACGCTCACGAGCGCGAGGTACACGAGCGGAGACGACGCGAGCAGCGCGAACCCGCAGATGAGCGGGTCCGAGTCTTGCGCGGCGGCGCGCAGGCGCTGCGCCAGCGCAGAGCCCAGCGGCACGCCCAGCGCGCCCGCGAACATGCCCACTAGCCCGAACTTGTACGACACGCTGTTCGTGCCAAATAATGTATTATGGTTGGGCTGCTCAGTTGAAGAAAACTAGCTAAGAGATTAGGTACTATCGGGTTCAGAATTGCATGGCCAATTTATCAATGAATTGTTCATTCATAAATTGGTAATGCAATTGTGAACCCGATGGTACATGGAGTATACACGGTTATGCATTGTCTAAAAGGTGACAGGGTATTCTCAGCTTTCTTCTACAACTGGCCAACTTTCCTCAAAGTCATTTAACAAAAAATCTGCCTTTACAGTTTGGTATTAGTTCATTTAACATTGTTGAACTTCTTATCAGCATCTGCGTAGATGTACATTACTTGAAGAATTTAATTGTTCTGGAATACCAGTTTTAGTGAAAAGAATTCAACCTGTAGAATTTGACATAGGTAATATAGTCGACGTCAAAGATATGTTTACACTTTTGCACCTTATTACAATAGCGTAAGGTGAAAAAGTGTAAACATCTTTGACGTCAACTGTAAGTAAAGTAGAAAGGTTATACTATATGTCACAATGTTTGATTTGTTGATTTTCATTACGTTTAATCGTAATAAGATTGACTTATTCTGTTGGTTAGATCCTTTTCGCGCTAAACGAAGAGATATACCTACTTGTCAAAATATTAGATATCACATTCGCGTGATCAATGAATCTGCGATGTGTTTATTAACAATACTAGCTGTGCCCGCGGCTTCGCCCGCGTGTGTTTAGGCGGTTTGGTAATTTCACTATTTCCAGACCAATACTCTAAAACTTATGCTTTCTACACTTTAAATAGCATATTTTTGTTGCTAATTATTTATTTATCGTATGGCTACATGTCACTGGATATAGATAGGTATTTCTGCTCTCGGATAGTAGTAGTAGAAAAGCAGATGATGAACAAAATCCGATGAGTGCTGCGAGGTCCAGATGGGACAGTGCAGCTGCCAAGTTTGTTACTCTTTTAGCACCGTCCAGGGATCACGTGTAGGGTTGTCTAAGGTATTTCCTACGGACGCAGAGTAACATTGACTAATTATGTAAGGGAATGTATGAGAAGGCCAAATGCCATCAAGCACCGCATTATAGTATCCATGCACGGAACGTCGTAGCGGTTTTTTTTTCAGCAGCAGCATGATAGGGCCGGGTATAAACTTAACGGTCAAATGTATGAGAAGGCCAAAGGCCGAATAGGTACCATGTAGAGCTCAGGTTCGCAACTTCGCAGCGAGAATTTCTTCAGCAGCAGAATGACAGAGCCGGATATAAACCCAATGGTCAAGTGTCTTGGTAATATAATGTATGGGAAGGGTTTACTAATATTTCGACGAAAATTATTTAGCAAATTCTTAACTCCCCGAACTATGTATCCCATATTTTTATTTGGTCAAATTATTATTTCCCAACTCAATATTTCGTACTGATATCATTTCTGTTTTTTTTAAGATGTCAATTATGTTTTCGTCGAACGTATACCTTATTTCATCTCGGCCAAATTATCTACAGGTAAGAATCTCCTTTTAATTTTTATTATTAATGTATCCAATAAAACATGCCAAAATAAGCATGCTCCATCTGTTTTAGGGTCATAAAAAATAACCCTAACCGACCTATCTCTGGGAGCACTTTCGTTTTTACGGCCATAAAAAAAAATAACCCTAACCTACCTATGCTCTGGGAGCAGTTTTGTTTTTAGAGTTATAAAAAATAATAACCCTAACCTACCTATCTCTGGGAGCAGTTTTGTTTTTAAGGCCAAAAAAAAATACCCTTAACGTAGGTACGTTAGACTAAAAACAAAACTGCTATCTCTGGGAGCAGTTTTGTTTTTAGGGTCATAAAAAATAACCCTAACCTACCTATCTCTGGGAGCAGTTTTGTTTTTAGGGTCATAAAAAATAACCCTAACCTACCTATCTCTGGGAGCAGTTTTGTTTTTAGGGTCATAAAAAATAACCCTAACCTATCTAATACCTATCTCTGGGAACAGTTTCGTTTTTAGGGTCATAAAAAATAAACCTAACCTACCTATCTCTGGGAGCAGTTTTGTTTTCAGGGCCATAAAAAAATAACCCTAACCTACCTATCTCTGGGAGTAGTTTTGTTTTTAGGGTCATAAAAAAAATAACCCTAACGTACTTATCTCTGGGAGCAGTTTTGTTTTTAGGGTCATAAAAAAATAACCCTGACCTACCTATCTCTGGGAGCATTTTTTTAGGGTCATAAAAAAATAACCCTAACCTACGTATCTCTGGGAACAGTTTCATTTTTAGGGTCATAAAAAAATAACCCTACCTACCTATCTCTGGGAGCAGTTTTGTTTTTAGGGCCATAAAAAAATAACCCTAATCTACCTAGTATCTCTGGGAGCAGTTTCGTTTTTAGGGTCATAAAATAAATAAGCCTAACCTACCTATCTCTGGAAGCAGTTTCGTTTTTAGGGTCATAAAAAAAATAACCCTAACCTACCTATATCTGGGAGCAGTTTTGTTTTTAGGGCCATAAAAAAATAACCCTAACCTACCTATCTCTGGGAGCAGCACTAATTGCTACACAATTATTTACCACATAAACTTTGACAATATGATATTTGCCTTAGCAAATCATTTGCTACACAATTATTTACCATATAAAATTTGCCGTAATAAAATTTTGCAATATAAAAATTATGCGAAATAAAAAAATTACGAAGTAAAATTATGCCAAGGATTGGTTTGCGAAATTAAACTTCGGCGAAAAGTTGGTTGCTAAATGAAGTTTGACGAAACATTATTCGGCAAAAAGGCAGCACACCATATGGGAAGGCCAAATGCCAATTAAGTTCGTATAGGGCTCAGGCACGGAACGTCGCAGCGAGAACTGGTTCAGCAGCAGCATGAAAGGGACTGGACAAAACTTAATTTTTAAGTGTCTTGGCAATGTATGCGAAAGCCTAATGCCGCATGGGGCTCAGGCACGAAATATCGTAGCGAGAGTTGCTTCAGCAGCATGGACGGGACCGGACAAAACTCAACGGTCAAGAATGAAGAATAAATTGTTTATTTTATGTTGAAACACTACAATGATAAATTATGATCTTATATAGATGTCATATACAAAGAAAAAAGTGGCCTAGGCCTCCGCTGCCCAGGGCTAGGAATGAACCAGATAGATAATTTAATTTATAGAATAAAATATCCCACAAATTAAAGGTACATATTAAGAATGATGCACGGTGTTCAAAACCGTCTCCGACTCGACACTTCCGACATACAGATGACCTCCTAGGATCATGTGACGCTTTTCTATACTAAACGAAGTCTCGGAATTGTCGTGTCGGAGACGGTCCGGAGCACCGTGCATCATCCTTTATTCGATGACAATTATAATATTTCCGGTTACTTTCAACTTTCACAACGAAATTGACTTGTTCGGAAAGAGAAGTGTCGTAGAATGTATGAGCTACCATATAAACCACGGCACTTCTCTTTCCAAACAGACTTGCTTGAATTGGAAAAAAATGTTTTTAAATAAGCGGAATAAAAACTACCCTATATGTTACCTCGGGGTATAAACTACTATAATACAAAATTTCATGAAATTCTGTGCAGTAGTTTTGGCGTACATCGCGAACAAACTCACAGACAGACAGACAAAAATTCCAAAAATCACCAAAATGTATTCAGTCAACGTTTCTAAGGCCCCCTAAATTAGATTTTCTTAAATATCTTCAATGTACATTTTTTTTCTCCTTACGCGTTTATTATATGTATAGATTAACATTTCCACATACCTCTCGAGAGTGATGTCTTGCATGTTCGGCTGCAGCGTGAGCCCCAGGTAGATGAACTGCGGCCCCCACCACGCGAGCGCGCCCGTCACGAACGCCACGCACGTGAACGCCAGCGTCGACAGCATGAACGACGGGCTAGAATGTGACGGCAATTGTTAAAGCACGTATTTTCATATAAAACAATTGCTTACGATTGCAATCAACAGTAAAACAGCCTATTGAAAGGCTAGCCGCAGACCCAGAAACCGGACCACAAAACAAAACAAGTGTGATAAAAAGTTTTGGATCTTGTTTAGAGTTTGATCTGTAAGTCGTAGGTATACGGTACGGTACAAATTTAATTCTTGCCCATTACTCAGTAGGTACGAACAGATTTAAGACTAAATTGACAATAATTGTCATTGTGAATAGCAAAGGGGTCGAATTCATTTGTTATACCAACCCACTCATATCTTACGCTTAGTGTATTCAAGCAAAGGTTAATTATTAGTGGTATTCGCAATTTCTCACGTACCGACTTCTAATGTCGCCACACAAGTGAAAATGTAAGGTAAAGAGTTTATTTATTATTTGTTTATTAGCTTAAAAGTTTTGCTACTAACCTTGTCTAAGCGAAGAATTTGTGACACATAACTGCACATTTTGGCCAGTTTTCCACCCACGTATGTATATCAGAGTCATAGAACTGTGACTCACTTATGTGAGCGTTGCAGTGAGGTGTTTAAAAACAAAATAGGAATGTGTGTAATGTCTTAGAGAATCGCTAAAATCATGGGCGATGATGCGTCTTGCGTCAGTTTGGCTGCGTTCGTTCGTCGACTATTCATATGATAGTCAACGTCTGGGGTTTATTTTTGAAAAGGTTTTAAACCAATATCATTAGTTCAGTACAGTTCGGCTAAACTGTCAAATCGTATGGGTTTTCATGACAACACCGTCTTGTTCAGTCAAATACCGTTTACCGAGAAATAATGGGCCCCTGGTGTTAAGACCTCTGCAGCGTAAACATGCGATCGGTAATTTAAAACTAACCCCATTCGTTGCCAGACGGTGTCGATTCGCGCCATCCGACCACTAATTAAATTAAACTGTTTGCTATAGGTTACATCTAAACGGATTAATGCTACACGTAATAACCGCGAGTGATTCTTGTTACTTAGATTAAAATATTAATTCACTTACTTCCTGACAAGCGAGCGTATATCAGCCTTGTAGGACGTCGCTTTGATGTGACTGTCCTCGGCCTGGCCTCGCTCAGGGTCCGTCATGACCCACGAGATGAGCGCCACGGCCACGGCGCCCAGGAACGGAGTCACACGGAGACCCCATCGCCAGTTGTGTGCCGCTGCGCCCGCTACCGACCCCACTATGTAACCGAGCCCGCTGGAATAAGACAAAATACATATTAACCCCTCGAACGCCATTGTCAAAAAATTGCAGTTGAAACAATAACCTTGAAATTGACATTGAAGGTCCAGTCGGCTTGTGATTGTGACGGATATGGGACAAGGCCTTCGAGTGGTTAAGAAAGAAAATTATGACATGTAAGAGAAAAGTGAACTTGGGAATTGTTATAAGCAGGGCTTGTAACCGGTTACAAATAAACCGGTATGAAAGAGGTTAAACCGGTTTTTCTATTTGGGTTACGTTCGAACGAAATGATTTGGGAACGTTATGTCGGAGCCTTTTCTAACCGGTAATTCGACGGGAGCAATGACCGGTGGCGGCGGTGGCGCTCCGCTCCCTGCGGCTTGTGTTGTATGTCCATTATTGTTGGGATGATGGTAGGCAAAATAACCTTGCTTATGTACAGTCGCCATCAAATATATCGGAGCGGCCAAGGTGGTCACAAATATCTGAACAACGCCTCTATTGTCAAGGCGATAAAGTGCATGTTCAGATATTTTTGAGTACCCTGGCCGCTCCGATATACTTGATGGCGACTATACCAATAACAATAACGAGCACTCGTTATTGTTATTGCTGGTAACGGACGATAGTCAACTAAATTAATAATTCATTTTTTAACCGACAAAAAAAAGGAGGTTCTCAGTTTGACCCGTATGTTTGTATGTATGTTACTTCGCGATTATCTCGCGCTTGGCTGAACCGATTTTGATGCGGTTTTTACAAAGAAGTATTTGTTACAATCTGGAGAAGGTTTAAGAATAGAAAAAGGGGTCGTTCATTTATTAAGTAAGCCAATTTTTGATCCTCCTCTTATAAGTAGAAGTAAGGTACGGTCCCCCCCACCTCCTTAATTGTTATACGTAATAAATGAATGGCACCGAAAAGGATACTCGTGACGTCGTCCGCACGGATCTTTTATTAAGTTATATTAGTTCAACTCGACCGATTTTTAACCGCATTAATAACTATAAGCAACAAATGAAGTCGGTTAGAAAAAGGGGTCGTCCATTTATTACGTACGTAAATTTTTGCCACTTTTTAATTGTTGACTTCAAAAAAAAGGAGGTTCTCAGTTTGACCCGTATGTTTGTATGTATGTTTGTATGTAAGTATGTTTGTATGTATGTTTGTTCGCGATTATCTCTCGTTTGGCTGAACTGATTTTGATGAGGTTTTCAGAAAAGTATTTGTTACACTCTGGAAAGGTTTTAGAATAGAAAAAGGGGTCATCCATTTATTACGTAAGCCAATTTTTGCCACTTTAGAGAAAAAGTCGTAGTGCATGGTCAATCCCCCCCCCCTAAATTTTCATACCTACGTAATAAATGAATGGGATCCAAAAGGACACCCGTGACGTCGTAAACATGGTTCCGTTATTAAGCGATAAAGTAGTTCAACTCGACCGATTTTTAACCGCATTAATAACTATAAATAAAGTTTATATTAGTTTGAACAATCTTCCCTGTCTTCTCCTTTTTATTCTTTTTCTTTCCCTTCTTCATCGTTGTCTTCTGCATCTTCTTCTTCATCATCTTCGTCTAATTCTTATTATTTTTGATAAACATCTTTATAATTGTCTTCTTCTTTATCTTGTTCTTTGATATCTTCTTCATCGTTACCTTCTTCATCTTCATTATCATCATATTCTTCATCAAATTCGTCTTATTCTTCTTATTTGTCTTCTTCCTCATCATTATTATCTTCCCTTTGTTCAACTTCATTGTGGTCTTTTTCATGACCGCCTTCTACTTCTTCTTCATCTTCGCATTTTTCGTATTCTCCTTCATTGTCAATATTAGCATTATCTTCTACATTATCACCATGTTCGTCTTCTTTTTTATCATCATCATCATCATCATCATCATATCTTTCTTTATTATCTTTGTCGTCTTCTCCTTCTTATTCGTTGTCGTTTTCATCATTGTATTCTTCTTCTTCACCATCATAATATAATCATTTTTATTATCTTATTGTTCTTCGTCTTCTTAATCATCTTATTCTTCCTCGTCTTCTTCTGATATAGCATAGAATCTTTCTTTATGAGTATGTTGCCCTGTTATCAATGCGGGTCATGACATACAGGCCATACAGCTTCTGAACTATCGGGGTGTCTCATAAATAATGTCGGGTATCGTATCAAAAAATTCACTACATCATAATTTATGCATGTCGCAACCTGTTAAGACAATTTTCTATTTTTATAAAGAGTGCGATTGTTGTACTTTATTTTAGTCATACTGTCTTTGTTAATTGACGGCGTAACACGTCTCAATAATAAAAAGTATGGAGGGCGACAAATACGAAATTCGTGTATTGTTAAGACATTATTGGAAACAAAAAATTTAAAGAAGCCGTGGCAGCAAGAAAAATATGTGAAGTTGAAGGGGGAGACGTGGTAAATGAGCGGACGGCACAGCGCTGGTTTAGTCGTTTTAATAGTGGAGATTAGACCCTTGAAGATCGATCGCGCTCTGGTCGGCCACCTGTGTGGGATATTGAGGCTACAAAGGAAGCCGTTGAAAGTCAACCCAGTACCAGCACTCGTCATTTATTGGACTCACTTGCAGGGCTTGTATACCGGTTAATTTTTCGTACCGGTTAGAGCCACATTTTAAGAGCCTAACCCATAATAAAGGTTACGCTCGCAGGGAACGAAATCCTTTTACCGGTTAGGGGAGCGCTCTCTCCGTGTGAGCGAAGACTAGGGTGAATGACCGCTCGGCGCTCGCTTTACTCGATTTGTTTGCTATGGTATTAGATTTGATTTTTAATCGACTTCAAAAAAAAAGGAGGTTTCGCAGTTCGACCCGTATGTTTGTATGTATGTTTGTATGTATGTTTGTACGTATGTTTGTATGTATGTTTGTTCGCGATTATCTCGCGGTTGGCTGAAACGATTTTGATGCGGTTTTCAGAACAGTATACACACTGCAGAAGGTTTTAGAATAGAAAAGGGGTCGTTCATTTATTACGTAAGCCAATTTTTGCCATTTTTTGTTCCCTTCTGCCCCTTCGGAAGAAAAAGATCCTCCTCTTATAAGTAGGAATAAGGCATGGTCAACCCCCCCCCCTAAATTGTTAAACGTAATAAATGAATGGCACTGAAAAGGATACCCGTGACGTCGTCCGCACAGACACAGATCCTTTATTAAGCGATATATTAGTTCAACTCGACCGATTTTTCACCGCATTAATAACTATGAGCAACAAATGAAGTCGGTTAGAAAAAGGGGTCGTCCATTTATTACGTAAGTAAATTTTTGCCACTTTTTAACCGACTTCAAAGGAGGTTCTCGTGGTCTTTTTCATCACCGTCTTCTTCTACTTCTTCTTTATCTTCGTATTTTTCTTATTATTCTTCATTATCAATATTAGCATCATCTTCTACATTATCACCATATTCGCCTTCTTCATCATCATCATCATCATCATCATCATCATCATCATCATATCTTCCTTTATTATATTTGTCGTCTTTTCGTCCTTATTCATCGTCATCTTCATCATTGTATTCTTCTTCGTCACCATCATCATCATTATTTTTATTATCTTATTGTTCTTCGTCTTCTTCATCTTCATCATCTTAATCTTCTTCGTCGTCTTCTTCTGATATAGCATAGAGTATATTAGTTCTCAACCAAAACCTCCAGCCAGATTGTAACAAATACACTCATACATACCTACTTACAAACATACTACATAAAATGTACTATTATATCCTTCTTAATAGCAAACCTCTAAAATCATTGGTTTCGGAGTTATGGCCACTAAAAAAAACAGCGTTCCATTGTCACCCACCTGGCCGTATACTTAAATCTTCTCCAGAATGAAACTAATACCTTTATGGAACCCGCATCAAAATTGGTTCAGCCAAACGCGAGATAATCGTGGATAATGTAGTAGTTATATAACTGTTCCGTAATAAGGGTCCTAATTACGTACAGCTGCATACGTTAGTTTATCTTAACATAAACCATATTAAAATATTGGGGTGTCTCATAAATAGTGTCGGTTTCAATGTTCAATTTAGTTTATTAAAAAATCATATAAAAAGAAAACCTTAATATTCGAAATATAGTCCATCGTATTCTATAACCTTAACCCAGCGTTCAGCCAGTTCTTTGAGTCCTTGATGAAACCATTCTTTAGGCTTAGTTGCAAAAAAACTGCGGAACTGCACTTTCAACATCTTTTTTTGATTCGAATTTTTTCGCACGAAGGAATTTTGCCATGAATCTGAATAAATAGTAATCAGACGGTGAAAGGTCCGGACTAAATGCTGGGTGTGGCAGGAGCTCAATACCATCAAGTTCATCGATCTTAGCCAGTGTCACTTTCGCAGTATGTGGTCTAGCATTGTCTTGTTGTAAGAGCACCCGTTTTCGATTTACTAAACCAGGATATTTTTGCGATAAAACCTCATACATCCGCGTCAGTTGGCTACAATCTATCTCGGCAGTAATAGTTCTACCCTCCGGAATTATCTCGAAATACACTAACCCTTCATAATTCCACCAGACACATAACAAGACCTTTGACTCGAATCGACTTCTTTTCGGGACTGGTTCAGGTAATTGATTCCTGTCCAACCACTGATGTGCCATGTCTGGGTTGTTCATGTAAATCCATTTTTCGTCACAGGTAACGATTCGTTTGAGAAAACGATCGCCTTGCGGCAGGGCAAGGATTTTTTTGCAAACCTCTCTCGTCGTTTTGCCTGAACTTCGTCTAATGGGGCACTAACTATCCGACAATGATTATTGATTTTAAGTGGCGATGTATAGTGTCATTAGAAGGTCCAAGTGAGTCCAATAAATGACGAGTGCTGGTACTGGGTTGACTTTCAACGGCTTCCTTTGTAGCCTCAATATCCCACACAGGTGGCCGACCAGAGCGCGATCGATCTTCAAGGGTCTAATCTCCACTATTAAAACGACTAAACCAGCGCTGTGCCGTCCGCTCATTTACCACGTCTCCCCCTTCAGCTTCACATATTTTTCTTGCTGCCACGGCTTCTTTAAATTTTTTGTTTCCAATAATGTCTTAACAATACACGAATTTCGTATTTGTCGCCCTCCATACTTTTTATTATTGAGACGTGTTACGCCGTCAATTAACAAAGACAGTATGACTAAAATAAAGTACAACAATCGCACTCTTTACAAAAATAGAAAATTGTCTTAACAGGTTGCGACATGCATAAATTATGATGTAGTGAATTTTTAGATACGATACCCGACATTATTTATGAGACACCCCGATAGTTCAGAAGCTGTATGGCCTGTATGTCATGACCCGCATTGATAACAGGGCAACATACTCATAAAGAAAGATTCTATGCTATATCAGAAGAAGACGACGAAGAATAAGATGATTAAGAAGACGAAGAACAATAAGATAATAAAAATGATTATATTATGATGGTGAAGAAGAAGAATACAATGATGAAAACGACAACGAATAAGAAGGAGAAGACGACAAAGATAATAAAGAAAGATATGATGATGATAAAAAAGAAGACGAACATGGTGATAATGTAGAAGATAATGCTAATATTGTCAATGAAGGAGAATACGAAAAATGCGAAGATGAAGAAGAAGCAGAAGGCGGTCATGAAAAAGACCACAATGAAGTTGAACAAAGGGAAGATAATAATGATGAGGAAGAAGACAAATAAGAAGAATAAGACGAATTTGATGAAGAATATGATGATAATGAAGATGAAGAAGGTAACGATGAAGAAGATATCAAAGAACAAGATAAAGAAGAAGACAATTATAACGATGAAAATGTTGATGAAGATCAAGATGTTTATCAAAAATAATAAGAATTAGACGAAGATGATGAAGAAGAAGATGCAGAAGACAACGATGAAGAAGGCTAATGAAGAAGGGAAAGAAAAAGAATAAAAAGGAGAAGACAGGGAAGATTGTTCAAACTAATATAAACTTTATTTATAGTTATTAATGCGGTTAAAAATCGGTCGAGTTGAACTACTTTATCGCTTAATAACGGAACCATGTTTACGACGTCACGGGTGTCCTTTTGGATCCCATTCATTTATTACGTAGGTATGAAAATTTAGGGGGGGGGGGGGGATTGACCATGCACTACGACTTTTTCTGTAACGTGGCAAAAATTGGCTTACGTAATAAATGGATGACCCCTTTTTCTATTCTTAAACCTTTCCAGAGTGTAACAAATACTTTTCTGAAAACCTCATCAAAATCAGTTCAGCCAAACGAGAGATAATCGCGAACAAACATACATACAAACATACTTACATACAAACATACATACAAACATACGGGTCAAACTGAGAACCTCCTTTTTTTTGAAGTCAACAATTAAAAAGTGGCAAAAATTTACGTACGTAATAAATGGACGACCCCTTTTTCTAACCGACTTCATTTGTTGCTTATAGTTATTAATGCGGTTAAAAATCGGTCGAGTTGAACTAATATAACTTAATAAAAGATCCGTGCGGACGACGTCACGAGTATCCTTTTCGGTGCCATTCATTTATTACGTATAACAATTAAGGAGGTGGGGGGGACCGTACCTTACTTCTACTTATAAGAGGAGGATCAAAAATTGGCTTACTTAATAAATGAACGACCCCTTTTTCTATTCTTAAACCTTCTCCAGATTGTAACAAATACTGCTTTGTAAAAACCGCATCAAAATCGGTTCAGCCAAGCGCGAGATAATCGCGAAGTAACATACATACAAACATACGGGTCAAACTGAGAACCTCCTTTTTTTTTGTCGGTTAAAAAATGAATTATTAATTTAGTTGACTATCGTCCGTTACCAGCAATAACAATAACGAGTGCTCGTTATTGTTATTGGTATAGTCGCCATCAAATATATCGGAGCGGCCAGGGTACTCAAAAATATCTGAACATGCACTTTATCGCCTTGACAATAGAGGCGTTGTTCAGATATTTGTGACCACCTTGGCCGCTCCGATATATTTGATGGCGATTGTACATAAGCAAGGTTATTTTGCCTACCATCATCCCAACAAGAATGGACATACAACACAAGCCGCAGGGAGCGGAGCGCCACCGCCGCCACCGGTCATTGCTCCCGTCGAATTACCGGTTAGAAAACGCTCCGACATAACGTTCCCAAATCATTTCGTTCGAACGTAACCCAAATAGAAAAACCGGTTTAACCTCTTTCATACCGGTTTATTTGTAACCGGTTACAAGCCCTGCTCACTTGGACCTTCTAATGACACTATACATCGCCACTTAAAATCAATAATCATTGTCGGATAGTTAGTGCCCCATTAGACGAAGTTCAGGCAAAACGACGAGAGAGGTTTGCAAAAAAAATCCTTGCCCTGCCGCAAGGCGATCGTTTTCTCAAACGAATCGTTACCTGTGACGAAAAATGGATTTACATGAACAACCCAGACATGGCACATCAGTGGTTGGACAGGAATCAATTACCTGAACCAGTCCCGAAAAGAAGTCGATTCGAGTCAAAGGTCTTGTTATGTGTCTGGTGGAATTATGAAGGGTTAGTGTATTTCGAGATAATTCCGGAGGGTAGAACTATTACTCATTATTTTGACAAAACACGGGACTTAATCGCGTACACTTACTTTTAATTTTCCTGACGTTTCGAGCGTGTCATAACGCTCGTGGTCGCAGGCAGACTGGCGAGGAATCGTATCAGCATCTCCTAGCCGCGCGGGTTTTTCGAACTACCCGCACTTGGTCTTGATTATTCACATTTACGCTAGGGTTGTCACTTTGCCTACACACAACACTCACAACATCCGATGGTTTGGAAATGCACGTATTTCGACGCTTACATTTGCTGATCACTGGATTCCACGAAGAAGAAATCCCCTGCCCCTCGTTCTGGTTGAAGTTTTTATACTTTCTAATTTCAATTGCTTCTCGTAGTTTCCTGCTATAACGACGAGGTTCCGTGGAGAGCACTTTTGGATTATGGAGCTCAATCCAGTGGTTTGGTCCAGATTCTAACAAATGTTCAGCCACCGCAGATTTGTTAACTTGCCGATTTTTGACTGCTGTGATATGTTCCTTGACCCTTTCCGCTATTGTGCGTTTGGTTTCCCCAATATAGGAACTACCACAGCTACAATCAATCTTATAAACGCCCGGTGTTTGATAAGGGATAACATCCTTTGCTGACCTTAGAAAAAAATGATTTAGGTACAACTTCTAGATAATTTTATGGCCTTTCAACTTTTCCTTGAAAGTTTTTCTCTAACATGTACCGTTTTTGAGATTTAAGCGAAAAATGAAAAAATGGACCCTTTCCCCCCCTCCCCCCACTCCGGGGCTCCTCCTAGTGTCCCGGGGTTTTAGTATGTTTATTACCTAGGGACTCTTGACATGTTTCCGAAGAAACATCTTACGTTACTAACTCACGCACTCTAGAACTTTTTATTGAATGGACTAATGAGGTTTTATCGCAAAAATATCCTGGTTTAGTAAATCGAAAACGGGTGCTCTTACAACAAGACAATGCTAGACCACATACTGCGAAAGTGACACTGGCTAAGATCGATGAACTTGATGGTATTGAGCTCCTGCCACACCCAGCATTTAGTCCGGACCTTTCACCGTCTGATTACTATTTATTCAGATTCATGGCAAAATTCCTTCGTGCGAAAAAATTCGAATCAAAAAAAGATGTTGAAAGTGCAGTTCCGCAGTTTTTTGCAACTAAGCCTAAAGAATGGTTTCATCAAGGACTCAAAGAACTGGCTGAACGCTGGGTTAAGGTTATAGAATACGATGGACTATATTTCGAATATTAAGGTTTTCTTTTTATATGATTTTTTAATAAACTAAATTGAACATTGAAACCGACACTATTTATGAGACACCCCAATATTTTAATACGGTTTATGTTAAGATAAACTAACGTATGCAGCTGTACGTAATTAGGACCCTTATTACGGAACAGTTATATAACTACTACATTATCCACGATTATCTCGCGTTTGGCTGAACCAATTTTGATGCGGGTTCCATAAAGGTATTAGTTTCATTCTGGAGAAGATTTAAGTATACGGCCAGGTGGGTGACAATGGAACGCTGTTTTTTTTAGTGGCCATAACTCCGAAACCAATGATTTTAGAGGTTTGCTATTAAGAGATAAAAAGTAATTTAATAATGATCTGGGTATTTACTTAATTTTTGAAGTCTGTGCCAAACCACTTCTCTGTCACTTTGGACTGGGTCAATAGTGCAAGAACTTAACTAATGAGTAAACTATATCTTTTTATGCAAATAATGGTGGCAACTTAAAATGAAAGTGACTGTCGTCCAACTGACCCTAAACCAAAACCTCCAGCCAGATTGTAACAAATACACTCATACATACCTACTTACAAACATACTACATAAAATGTACTATTATATCCTTCTTAATAGCAACCTCAAAAATCATTGGTTTCGGAGTTATGGCCACTAAAAACACAGCGTTCCATTGTCACCCACCTGGCCGTATACTTAAACTTTCTCCAGAATGAAACTAATACCTTTATGGAACCCGCATCAAAATTGATTAAGCCAAACGCGAGATAATCGCGGATAATGTAGTAGTTATATAACTGTTTCGTAATAAGGGTCCTAATTACGCACAGCTGCATACGTTAGTTTATCTGTATAGGGCTGCCATCTCTAAATTCGCCGAACCCGGACAAAGATTTAAAAAACCCGGACATTTGGCGTAAATAGTACTTTTCCCCCGGACGTGTCCTAAAATTATGGAAAAAAATCGCTTTATTTTTCAATAAGTGTCCGGGTTTTCCCCGGACACTTATTGAAAACCCCCCCGGACACACCCCGGACGGCCTCCAAACTAGGACAAATCCGGGGAAACCCGGACGGATGGCAGGCCTCTGTACACATACTATAAACCGTATTAAAATAGTTCAGAAACTGTATGTCATGACCTGCATTGATAACAGGGCAACCACTAATATACTCATAAGCGAAAGATTCTATGCTATATCAGAAGAAGACGACGAAGAAGATTAAGATGATGAAGATGAAGAAGACGAAGAACAATAAGATAATAAAAATAATGATGATGATGGTGACGAAGAAGAATACAATGATGAAGATGACGATGAATAAGGACGAAAAGACGACAAATATAATAAAGGAAGATATGATGATGATGATGATGATGATGATTATGATGAAGAAGGCGAATATGGTGATAATGTAGAAGATGATGCTAATATTGATAATGAAGAATAATAAGAAAAATACGAAGATGAAGAAGAAGTAGAAGAAGACGGTGATGAAAAAGACCACGAGAACCTCCTTTGAAGTCGGTTAAAAAGTGGCAAAAATTTACTTACGTAATAAATGGACGACCCCTTTTTCTAACCGACTTCATTTGTTGCTCATAGTTATTAATGCGGTGAAAAATCGGTCGAGTTGAACTAATATATCGCTTAATAAAGGATCTGTGTCTGTGCGGACGACGTCACGGGTATCCTTTTCAGTGCCATTCATTTATTACGTTTAACAATTTAGGGGGGGGGGTTGACCATGCCTTATTCCTACTTATAAGAGGAGGATCTTTTTCTTCCGAAGGGGCAGAAGGGAACAAAAAATGGCAAAAATTGGCTTACGTAATAAATGAACGACCCCTTTTCTATTCTAAAACCTTCTGCAGTGTGTATACTGTTCTGAAAACCGCATCAAAATCGTTTCAGCCAACCGCGAGATAATCACGAACAAACATACATACAAACATACGTACAAACATACATACAAACATACATACAAACATACGGGTCGAACTGCGAAACCTCCTTTTTTTTTGAAGTCGATTAAAAATCAAATCTAATACCATAGCAAACAAATCGAGTAAAGCGAGCGCCGAGCGGTCATTCACCCTAGTCTTCGCTCACACGGAGAGAGCGCTCCCCTAACCGGTAAAAGGATTTCGTTCCCTGCGAGCGTAACCTTTATTATGGGTTAGGCTCTTAAAATGTGGCTCTAACCGGTACGAAAAATTAACCGGTATACAAGCCCTGGTTATAAGACTTCTATACCTACTGTATATAAACGCTTTGTTCGATTAATTACGGTTTAATCACGGCCTAAAAGCCGATGCACGCCGGCTCTAAGAATAAACGAGATAACAAAGTTTATAATTCTTCCGACTAACAAGTCAACGTCCGGCTGATATGAACTTTAATTTTAGCCTTACTGATTCCTATGTTTATTTATAGATGTTGTTTCAGAGGGTGAAGGATTTTAAGAAAAAACAAAGCAGATATAGGAGGATTTTAATTAATATAATAAGCAGAAACTGTCATCAGGATTTCTTGAAATCAAAGTAAGGGAGCATTTTTTACAGTAGATTTTATGTTTTGATAATGTGCCGCTCCTATTGCATTATAGGCACTTATTGCAGGGCCGTAACTAGGGAGGAAGGGGGGGGGGGGATTAGGGGGTAATGTTCTTACATTAAAATACTAATGCCCTTCCTTAAAAACTACAATCGGTTCAAAAATGTATGAAAATAAAGTAATTGCCCTACCTTAAAATTGACTATATGCCCTACTAGCACTGCGCTATCTTAACTGCAATTCTGGCTATGGTCCTGACTTATTGTTTTGTACGTGGTGTTAGGATCCTTTTACGTCTGGTATAAATTCACGTTCTTACAAAATAAACAGCAACACGTGACTGGAATAGTAAAATTAGTATCGGAACCTTCATAAAAGTACGCTAATTGATATTAAGTGAAACGTTCATGATAATATAAATCTTATTGACATACAGTCCACGTACAAAGCGAGAGCGGCAATCGCCTGGATCTTCCGATGCTATCTCCACACTTGGCACAGTTTGGCGAATGTCCGCGCTTATCATCGTACAACAACGACAAGGGCAAATCAAACATCGCCAATCGGAAGATAACATAAACAAACATTAATACCACTCGCGTAGCAACGATCTACCATATCAAAACTGTGAGCCGATATCCGCTCGGGATATTTTTATGATCATCTACGTACGAGATTGGCAATGGTCTTTTGGAACAGCTTTGCGAAAGAGGACAAACAAACAGGCTTGCGTAATTTGTTGTGATGGCAGTCGTGACGTTGGGAGACGTTAATGGAAGTTTTTGGGGTAAAGGTAGACGATACAGGACAGATACGTCTCGCTTAAATTGGGATTAATCCTGCAGCTTCCGTAAACATTGATAAATCTAATAGGTACTTACAAATCTTTCAAACGTCAAAGTTTTAAACTGTACGCAAGGTGATGTTGAAAATCCGGCGGAAAAGTAGTATAAAAAGGGGTTTAAGCAATTTGATTATTTTATAACATAATAAAGTGGTTGCTAACCTTCCGACGGGTATGGCGAAGTAGAAGAAGGCCAGCATCTTCGATCGCACGTTGCCGACGAACAGATCGCTGATGATCGTAGGCGCGATCGTGGAGTAGGATGCTTCTCCGATACCGACCAGGCCGCGGAAGAACGCGAACATGCCGAAATTCTGGAACCAAAAAAATTCAGGTTGGTAGGACGAAGATATATAGATAGAAAGGCATATTGGTATGCATAGTAACTCATCACAAATTCGACCTAACGTTAGTTAGAATCCATACGCCAGGTCTGCTGTTGGACCTCGGAGTACGAGACATCAGCGAGGAGGTAAAATTTACTTGCAACTTTCAAGTTCATATGCCATGACCAGCTATTAGACCATTATGACAAATAAAAGCGTGTGACATGACACATTCTCGCTCATCTCTGGTGGAAACACAACCTAAGAATTTTCTGGTTTCATTTAATTCCCATGATCCATCTCCTAATAGAACTAGATAAGGTATCGGTTGTCCAAGTAAGTACCCGATGATCGGACTTTATGGTAAAAATCTGTTGTACCTAATTACATTTAATCCCCAAGACAACGTACCGAGAAGAACGACCCCACGAAGGTGGTAAGACTCCATAGCGCGACTCCGCCGGCCATGATCCACCTTCTCGAGTACCGGTCGCCCAGGTACCCGAAGATCGGCGCGAACACCATGTACGCCACCACGAACACCGTCTGCAGCAGGCCGGCCTGGTCATCGCCGATATTGAACTCTTTCTTCACATCACCTAATACACCTGGAAAGATAGAAAATAATATGTCAGTTATGGCAATCGTAAATAAAACAACAAAATATATAAGAGGTAGTCGGGTAATTCCGAAATTAGGATACTTAATTCTGAAAATTACTCAAAAATTTATAAGCAAACTTTCGTAGTTAGTTGCCAGTGCCACTTTTTACCTTGCCAAATAGTCTGAATACAACACCTTATCTTCCAAATAACCTAAGCTATTTTGATGTAACTATACGGTATGTTTTCTTGATTTTTAGGTTAGAAAAAATATAAATATAATAAACATAAGCAACAACGCCCACAATATGGGGACAACAGTACTTATGGGCCACTTCAAAAAGGAGTGTAATACCTAAAGTTTTATAGGGTAGGGGTAAAATGGTTAACCGCCTCAAAACATTTTAAAATGGCGCTACATAAGCTCACGCAAAAGAGCGGGAAACTTAGCACGTGTTTTAAAGCGTGTATCCAGCGAACAAGAACATACGATCATTTCATGACCCCAACCTAACAGGTGCATTCGTGCGGAATAAGCCTGCACATAACTACAAGTGGGTACTACAAATGTATTCTGTCATGCTCGATGTCCAATGCTCATAACACTCCAATGACTTCAGAGATGCATTCGAAAAATAAAGTAAAAGTTTGATGCTTCATTTAACCCTTTTTCTCTAATCCTTGGCCTATTTTTTGTATGTCATACGTGACAAGCTGTCATAAAATTTTAGTGAAGTCACGGTACTTAGGCACGCCCATCGCGTGATAACGTGGGCTGATTTTGGGGCGGTGCCTATAGTCCCAATTGTAAGTATATTTAGCCAACATACTGTCATTTTAATATTATTATCGATAAAATTGCCTACGTACCTGCTTAGATATGGCAAATATAATAGACACATTTCATATGTATTTTGTAATGTTTTTTTTCCTTTGCATATTTATGAGTTTTATGACCGGGGATCCACAACATGGAGCGTTAAAGCTTAATTGAGCAAAATTGAAGAACACGTGTTTTTGTTGCGAATTAAAACCTACAAATTCATGCCCATCGTCGTATTGAATTATCTAAAATTTGACGTAACCTTGCCATTTCAATACAACTTTTTTAATATTCTCGCAAAGCTGTTCCACAGAGCTTCGAGGTACAAAAAACAGCTATCAACGAAACTTGACCTTGCAGAGTTGATTGGCCCACGGCGCCGAATGGCAGAAATGCGTGGCTGATGCGCCAGACAGAACGAGTAACCGGAACTAGGTACACGAGTAATCTTTAATTATAAACTTTTGACTAGTTGCACTGCACCTGATTTCCCAACCCTATGAAGAGAAACAATAAAAATTCACCTCAAAAATGTTGTTGATAAGAATATTTATTTACTTCAGAAACTTGTACAGTAAAACCGATATCTGGCATGGAAGGGCCGGGTTTGCAACTTTGCAAGCAATGGAAATGCCCGATAACACTGAAATATGGCTAAAGCGATACCATAGATATGATATGATGAGGTTTGTTGGTTGTCTTTTAAAAAGTTGAATAGACTTATGAGCATTACACAAACCAGATTAACTAATACTCAACCCAATTAGTACTCAGCCTAATACGCTGAATACTTACATGTTAGTTACTTACTCTTATTTCTTCTAGGATATAAGTACTTAATACATGTACATACCTATTATCTACTTTCATATTCGTTAACCAAGCCGACAATATTAATCATTACCACAATACCTACTTAGAAAGTTGTTAAGCCAGTAAGCACGTAAATATCTTAGTTAATAGGTACAGAAGACAATCGCTTCAAATAAGAAATGATTAGTTTTGTCCTAATACCACTCTTATTGGTCCCTCAAAACTTCAGTTACAGTTGGGTCACTTTGTTTCACCTAACAGTAACACTCAAAAATATTGCATTTGAATTTTAATATCCTTTGCCATGTCATAAAACGTAATAATATTCCCTGTTTTATCCCTCTGCATCCCTGGCTATCATGCAGACACTTTAATAAATCATTTCTTTTATTGCGGGCCCCATTGTTTGCGTCACCTTTATTTGCTGAAGCCCCGTCCTGTACCCGCTCGACGATTCATTTTATTAGTTTGCTCTTATAGTCCTGGCTGCAGTCACATCCACAAAACATTTTCTGCTCGTCTTTAATGCAGTGCCTAATATAATTTGACCTATAAGTTAGTCACAAGTATATGTATTCCAAATCCAGCCTAATACTGGTTCCATTGTAGTGATGTGCTCTTAGGCTTTCTTGAACCATTACTTTAGCTTTTGTTAATAAAACGAAACAGATAAAATAACCAGCTCCTGATAGACGAGAAAAGATACACATAGCATTGTGACATGAATTCAATTTAAACACGTGTGTAGGAGAACCCTAATATTCATTATGTCAAGCGATCAAGTAGAAACACTAGAAATGTAAATACTAGTATACTTACAGTGGCGGTGGGTCAACAATTTTCTTAGGCAACCCGGGGCTTAATTTGACTTAAATTTTCTTCATGAGCTGCAGGAAAACTGCTAAGGTGCCTAAAAATTAGTCAAGCCGACAGGAATCGTGCTGTATGGACACGCCGCTACTGCTAGTATAGTATCTAGATGTAGGTATATACTAGTATAGTCTTATATTGCAATAGGCAAGTACCTATAGCCACTTTGTCGAACAGAAATGCGCCCTTTGCACACTGCACTGGTCAAATGTCAAAATAATAATTACGAAAGTCAACTCAATGAGACAATGACAAATTGTAATTCCTTCAGTTCTGTATGTCTGTTCTATACACCTCTACCCTACTTGAATTGAATAAGAAATCTTTAGGGGTCAGAATTTGCGAAGTGCCTTGTAGTACGGTAAACCTGAATATAATCTGATGCAATGAAATTTTTTATCACGTTAAAAAGTTACAGCTGAAAAGGGGAGTGTATGGCGCCAGTGCTATGATTAAAAGCGATTGCGTCAGACGGTGGTGTGATGTGCCTTGACGTAAGCAAATTTTCACGGTCAGATCACGGTCGGTCGATCGAGTGACGAGCAAGCCTCGACAATTCAAAAGCATACAACCTACGTAGTCCTGACTAACGAAGGCTGAGTTGAACGGAATGTCCTAACTAAACAAACCAACAACAACGGCAACCAGTTTATGTGTGCTATCCGCTTACGTGTAGTCCTTTAGGTGTGTAGATGTCAGTTACATTGGTTCGCCTAAGCTTCTAGGAGTGCGGACAAACGACAAGCAAACATCGAAGCGGGTATTCTTAGTCTGACGGTCACTAAAAGCAAATGTTACTCGTGAATTTATTCCACTACTCAAGATAAGAAACAAAACTAATGGTAGAATGAAAAGCTTTATCTGGGTAACTACTCACGCTATGATAGTGAAAGCACATCGAAGATACCACAGCTTCTGCACTTGCTAGTTACAAAGATATATGTAGAAAGTGAGTGCTGGCAAACAGATTGGTTTACTGATGAGAAAGTACCGGTTATTAGTAATTGTTTAATTTAAATGCTTGGAAAATAGCCATGTCAAAGTGCCCCAGATAGAAATGTCGGAATAATTAATGTAAAAAGCCGAAAGGTATTCCCAGACGCTCGGTGAAATTGTATATGCCCTAATTTTAACTGCCCCTGATATATGAGCGTGAAATGCAATGAGACACGCTCTATTTACGAAACAGACATTTTCATTATTTAAAAAAGCAATTAGGATGCGCCATGTGTATGTACATACCTCTGAGTAATCGATTAATTTATCATTCTTAACTAATAACAAAACGGCTAAGAGCAGATAAGTTTGTTTTTATTTGAATGGGAAATAGCCAACAGCTGATCACGCTATGATGACATATCAAGGTTTGTTTGGTTAATCGTAAAGATTCCTCATTCATGTTTCACTATGAGTAATCATAGTTTTGTTGTCATGATAAAATTATCAAGATTTAGTGCGACCTTCGCTTTGGTGACGGGCATTTGGTGGCGTGGTTCTACGTCAACGTCACTGTCAGTTTGGGCCGTGTTCTATTCCCGTTAGCGAAGGGTAGTAGAGCGCTCAGGTGATCCAGTATAAATTTTGATCTCGAAAACCATATCAACGATAGCATTTCTAAACCTTTCGTATACTGGTTCATCGGGCTGAGCATTCAAGTCGACTGCGCTTGTCGCTTGATAAGCGATTGTAATAATGACCTAGCAGCCAAGACAAAACAATCGCCGTGGCAGCACCGTCGCGCCACGCCGGCACGCGCGTACGCAAACTTCGCGCATCACGCCATCACCGGCACCCAATCAGCGCCGAGGTGATTTGCCGCACGAGACTCGAAACGTTCCAGCGCAGCGGCTCGTAACGGGCTGGTAACGTGTGGTCATAGTGACGAAACGCATGTTTAATTTGAAATGCCAATATAGACGCTGACCTTCATTAATAAAAGAAAATGTTCAACAGTCAGCACTTCCCTTATGTCATGACTAAGCGGATCAAAAATATAACAATGTTGGCAACCACGAATGTGGGGAGCAAATAGCTCTAAACGAGAGGGATGATGGGGATTAATAAAGTGTCAATCACAGACATGTAATAGGATTCGGGATTTTCACGGGGGTAATGAAATCGTTTGAAAATGGGAAAGCGCGTTTCATTTCCGGCATCGGGACGGTGTTTGCTGTGGATGACGGATCGCCCTGGGGGACTAATGGCTAGGGATATCGATTAATGGTCATGTTTTGGTAAAGGAACTACGTATACCGCAACTTTCGACTGCTGTTACTTTAGTGGAGTCGCGTGCACTTTGTTTGCTATTATCGCAGTATCTTTATTCTCTCTGGTCATATCATAAGCAGTCCGATTTAACAATAATAGTTTACAATTTTTCCTGCGCTTCTGTCTTAATTCCTTCAGCCAACAATTCACACATAGTTATAGACAGGAGAAATAGGTATAATAGAGTTAACTTTGTGCAACACGTGTGTACATTAAATAATGATGAAGAGCGAATAACGGAATAAAATAAAACATGCATGGTTTAGAAACTGGAACCAATGAAAGTAACAGTTAACCGGTTGACGATTTTTTGCCGCCGTGCGGCAGGCATAAGCATTTACGACGATTGAACTTATGTGTCTCTAAAATCTCCATGAAGGCATACCTTACCTACCCACCCGTAACCACTTTTTACTATGGTGTCACTAAGATCAGCAATTCAGCACCAGTAAGGATATCCAAGAGTTAGTAAAAGTACACTGAGTACCCCTACTCATAAAACCATGGAAAAACGCTAAAATGGGAATGAAATGCATCGTACACAGTACGTTTACCTGAAGTTTAGATTTATCTGCTAAAATAGTAAATCACACACTTGATACTCTTTGACGGCGAAGAAAGTCGGCACGTCCATCTATCTGAACGCAATCGCACTTTTCTGACGGATCGTGATAGCATGCGTGACATGTAGGATCTATCTTAGGTAAGTCACATTTTAACGGAGTTGACGATTTGATCACTGTCATTTTGTCAATTATATTATTCGTAAGTAATTATTTTTTGAATATCTACTTATTAAAATGTTTTTAGCTAAGTACAATATTTGCTAATGATCATATCAGGTAATTAAGACTGGTGTAATGTTGCCTGCGTAACGTTTTAGAAATTGATTGTAAATGTTATCTTGCAATGATTTTGATAAAACGATTTAATCTACGACGCGACTAAGTATAATCTGTATAATCAATAAACGTTTAATGAAACATAAATAATTAAATCATGTTACAAATACTGCCGAAACTATATTGCTATTTCATCATAATCCTGCTGGTACAGTTACCGGCAATAGTATCTACCTACGCGAAGGCCGCAAATATATGTGACACGCTCTTATGATCCTACAAATAAGAGTGTGTTACATATTTTTGCGATCTTCGCGTCGGAAGATACTATTGCCAGTGACTGTACGTATAACCTAGTGTCTCAGTTGATTATTTTATGAAGTCAAAATAATAAAGCACGTAATATTCAGACAGCGCAAACATTCTTACTTCCATCGTAAAATCGATTCTAATCTTCATGTGAAGTTGTGCATTTGCATTTGGACCGCTTTACGTAGAAAGTCACATTTAGTCTCAATTGTTTTTCCGAAACATAAAGTTCGCCTACTAAGTTTTGCAACTGTGTAACCAATATTTCTGCCCCGGCATAATATTATGTAGTTGTTGTGTAAGGTGACGCTAACTGCCGATACTAGGAACACTGTCCCTTACAAGCACAGTCTAGCGAGCCAGTATATTGCGATCTTTTACAATATGCATTTGTAGCGAATTTACAGGTCAAAAGTATACTGGTCACGCTGAGACTACATTGAGTAAGTACATGTTACTCTGTGACATGCGGATCCACTTTCACGAACGACCGCGTAGGTGAATATTTCTTCGGAAAATTTCTTCATTAAGTTTCGCTGACTAGCACGAATCGTCAACAAATGAATGAAGTATTGAAAGGAAAGACGCTGTATGATCGACTCGAGTTGTTTTCTTGGAAAACACTTGCAAATAGATGTCATAAGCGTGTCCCCAACCCTTTTACACATGCATAAGTACCTACGAGGAATTGTGTTGTTGACGAGTAGCTAAAGGTCAGAGTGCAGCCTTTAGTAAATAACAGTTCACCAGCATGTACTTAATACTAAAGCGATCTACTATTTTTACAATTAGTCCGTTGGCACGTATCCACTAAACTTTTTAAAGCAGCCATGCATCATTCCAATCTTAACACAAAAATGTAATACTTTTTAATTTGCTAATTACGTAATTACCTACTAGTACTCATTACAGAGGTTGGGAAAATAAATATGTAAAAACAGCAGCAGCAGCAGTAGCTTGCTGCTGGAATAACCTACCTTGATATACACAATACGTAAAACATTACTATTCCTGTTTACATACCTATGTTTGTTTTAAAAACACATTAAGTATTCTGATTTGCTTGGTTCCTCATAATGAAATACCTTACAAATTCGGTAAAAATGCCATTAAATTGAAGGATCTATAAAAAATAAATTCTGTTGAACTATGTATGTTGAACTCGATCCATTCAGGCAGAAAGCTATATTCGTTCAAAATAAAAAACAAACACTCGCCAGTCGCTGACACCACAAACTTTTATTAAAAGTTTTATTATTATAGCCCTCTCAACAGACTTCCGGGCTTCGCTTCTTAAAAGGTTATAAAAAACTTTACTAGTCGCTAGTTCTTTAAACTTTCCTTTTCATTTCAATACTGTTAGCTAATAAGCCTAATAACGTTTGGTTAAATCAGTAATTTGTTAAAATAACCTTTCAGTGAAATTGATAAGACAAAGAACTCGACAAAACTAATTCTATGGCAGAAAACCACCATCAACTTTGATTTTCAAATCAGTCATTGTCTTCTTATGTTCAGATAATCGTTGGTAAAAAACCAATACTATGGTTAGTTAACATTAACAGTAGGTATGTTGACTTGTCCCACCTGACGAGATAATATTATAATGCTGGTTTGACTTACGCCGCGGTGTTTACTAAATAAGTTAAAAATCAAGTGTAATCAGTTTGAAAAATGGCGGGATTGACCGAAAGTGGTTCGGCGACGTCTAGACGATGGTGTTATCTAAGGAAGGCGCCGTCTGGGTGCAAAAACACACTCCCATGGGGACCATGGGGTGAATGTTGCAACCAACAGCCCTTTCTATAGGGACTTGCCGACGCTAACGTATTATTGTAATTAACAGTCATGTACTCATTCTGTTTACATCAACCAGCATATGTTTATTACAAGTCGTTAAAGGTGGCGACAAAATAATAAGAACAATGAAGAGGCGGTGCAGTCGCCATCAGAGATATCGGAGTGGCCAAGGTGGTCACGAATGATCCGAACGACGCCTGTATTGTTAAGGCGAAAAATTGCATGTTCAAATATTTATGACAGGCAACAAAACACCATTATTTAAATTATTTCATAGGCATTCTGCTGTAAATTGCAACGCTTGTAACTGAATCTTCGAAATTTTATCAACAGTCTTAAAATCAAAACGATTTGAATAAATCGGACAGGTATCAACAATAATATTAATAAATACATTGTTTTTTTTTACTTTCATTATCATTACTGTTCTAACAAATTCTTAACTGTTCAAATTATTAGAAGTTGTACTTGCAATACTTAATTCTTCGAATATTTATCAATGGACTTGCACAAGCAGCATTCGTGGGAATCTTATTGAGCAGTTCAAGTGCATAATCTATATCCATATCTTGTTTCACTGAATAGCGACATTGAAATTACTTACAATAGGTAGTTACAATCAGCGTTTACTTTAGCTGATGAGGCGATCTTAATTTGATCAAGTGCATTTATGAGTCTTTATGACGTCATTAAGTAATTGATAGCTACTAGAAAAGTAGAAACCTTCATGGAAAGTGCACAAAACGTATGTAAAACACACTCTAAATATAAATATATTCCTATAAGCATGTAAATAATTTATGCTATTGGACACTTTCACCGCCTGTTTATATTTATGTGGGTACGCTGCAGCCTGAAATTGCAGCAACAGTTATTGTAACAAGGCTATGTTTATATAATATTTAAAAAAGGATAGTGTTTCATAAAAGAATACATTTAAGAAATTAATAATAATGGGAATAAAAGTAATACAATACTTAAGTATCTAAACCGTAAACCGAAAAAAGTTATAGCAAGAGCAGGTGTCATTATAAACATTTAAAAGAATAATTGACATCAAATCTGACCCTTGACATACCGTAACCGCAGATAACCGCAGCCGTACATTACCCTGATGCGGATCTACATTATATCACCAAGCAAAACAAACACGGCAATCTCTTTGCAAACTGTTTACTGTAATGTAACACGTTTATATTGCAAGCTTGAAGCTAGTGTTAACATTACACAAAAACCGGTACGAATTTTATCTTTATGATTATGACTTCACCGACGGCAAAATTGCTGTGCAGATTTCGAGCATGTAGGGTTGCCAGGTTGCCATCAACCTCAGTGAGTTGAGTAAGAGGAACTAGGTATTGACAATTTATATTTCCATATGATAAGTAATAAAGCCAACAATGTGGGTAAGTTAGAATAATCCCGTAAGTTGTAGTAAGTAGTTGGTACTGGGCCTACCTACTTATAACATCAGTGGGCAGTGTAAATGGTAATAATACTATTCATCCATTGTCGACCGTGCAAGCATGAGTTATTTAATGATGTATTATGCAACTAAGTAGTTAAAGTTGCATACAAAAGCAATGAGAATTGATTAACCTTTGAGTAAAAGCAACACCCTCGGAATTTATCATCGATATTTCGGGTCAACTCAACTGTTCATCAACCTCATTTTCCGTCCCTTTGAACCAAAGTAGGTACTGTGAAAAACCAGTGGCCGCCCTATTACGAAGTTTTATTATCACTCTGATTGATGTAAATGTTTATTATACCATCCAAACAAGAAAGGTAGTAAAATGTATGACGGTCATATTACAGTTATCTTTTTTTTTTCTTTTGGGCGAAAGTTTAATACGTACTCTATTCGTATACGAACTGTTAACGCTACTTCAGTGTGGACACAGTTATGCCGCAATGTTACCTTCTTATCTTGTTGATAATTGCGTTAACTTTCCAATAACACTCGCGACTGTAAATATTGAATGTGATCAGTGGCCTTAGCATGACATGCGTTGTCGCGCGCGACTCCATACTTCGAGTCGCGCCTGAAGTATGGGAAGTCGCGCCGCAACGTAAGTCATGCTAGACGTACAGGTTGTGATACTTGTGATATATGTCAACGAGGAATGCCAGTGTTGAAGTAAAGCTGCCGGGTTGCTTTCTGAATCACCTTACAGAAGCCATATCAAGTTACAGAAAACCGAAAATCAATGAGCGTGTGTAGAAAGGTACGAGTAGATATGTGGTTGCACGCGCGCGTCGGCTTACTAATTCGAATTAACATTCTGTGGTTTAACTCTATAGGTTTATATTACATATTTAAAAGTGTATATATGTGACCAATAATCATTGTACGCCACAAACATGTGCTGCGAATTGGTTAATCAGAAGGAAATCTTACACCTACCATCTACCTACTAAATAGGTCAACTACTTATACAGTCAAGTTACAGAAGGTTTAAATTATGGTAATGCAAATCCTCCTAGCCTTCACTTACAAACAGTAATAACTTTTTGCATTAAAAGTCTCCTGCGACGAAAATAAACTAGTGTTTAGTCGCAACTGACCCCAAAATAAATGTAAACTTTATGGCCTAAACCAAGAACGCCAGTTTTATCAAGTGGCTAAGGCCATTAATTAACCGGTCAGTGCAGCTGGGTCCAGCTAAATGTGCGCCCGTGCATTTGTCGTTTAACAATGATTAATAGCCGATCGAGGCGGATATTATTGCCCCTTAGAGTGTCATATCTAATGATACAATTAAACCAATTATTGGCCAGTAGACACAAGCTTGACCCAACCTTATATCATACGGGTTTGATAAGGATTGATAATTATTGTACACATGTTTTTGCTTGTCTGCTACTTCATCCAATCCCCTTCTGTAAACGGAGAGAAAATTTTACTAGAAACAAGTAAAAAATTGTAATCAGGACAAGTAAACGTTTTGCTAAAAACAAGTAAACGTTTACCAAAAACAAGTAAACGTTTCCTTGTTTTTAGTAAAGTTTACTTGTTTTTAGGATACGTTTACTTGTTTTTAGTAAACGTTTCCTTGTTTTTAGTAAACGTTTAACTACTTGTCCTAGAAATTACTATTTTCTACTTGTGTCTAGTAATTTTTTTCTCTCCGTGTACCAATTTACCTAAAACGTCATTCATTTCACTACTTTATTCCATAATTTACCAGAAGTAAGTAGTACCTACATACTCGTATCTTATATATTTATCCAGAACTCCAAAGCATATCGGTTTAATTGGTAAGCTTAAAAGTTAATAAACATATAGGCAGTTATTTTCAGATTTATTACAACAACAATATTGTTTACGTCACTCTGGGCGGTAAGTGAGATATTACGCCCACGGGCGTAGCGGCAAATCTCACTTCACACCCAGGAGAAGACGTAAAATTGTGTACGCACCACGGGCGGTAATAAAGAAGGCCTCAGATCGCTTGTCTATGGCCCTTACCTTCGGTTCGGGCCACAAATATCCGCGATCTGAGACGTTCTTTATTTTACCGCCCTAGGTGCGTAATGTACTATTATCGCATGCCTTTTCATGCCGCGGTCTGTTGACTTCCAAACAACAATCAGCTGTTCGGAACTTGGAAGTATTTTAATCATAATCGTAACAAACGTAATCTAGCATTACGAGTTCAGTTAGTGAATCATAAACTTCCTCTATTATATTATCGCACAAACGTGTTGACATCAAGTATATACCTATGTCAACGAGGAATGCCAGTGTTGAAGTAAAATTGAATTGATTGAATGAATTGAATTGATGACAAAAATAAAACAAGAATTGATTGCATTCAGTTCAGCACAAGAACTCATGTCATGGTTGTATAATGTTCATGTACACTGTCTCGTAAGAATCCAATTCAGCTTTCTTTTGATATAAAAATCTCTGGCATGACAATGGACGTGTGAATTAATGTTTTGAATTGATGCTTGGACGTGAACTTCGACGCTTCACGTCACATCATATGCAATTTACTAAAAGGAAAGCGTGTTGTAATAATTATCTACGTGTTTAGTTAGAGTACGTATGATTGATCTCACGTAATAATAGCGGATATGCCTTATTCTCTACTATTATTACTATTAACCTATTAAGTAAATTACTTTTACCGTGTTCAACTAATTGGCCCCATAAAGGTGAAATCTAGCTACTCAGGAATTTTCAATATTGGAAAACTACGTTTCATTATGTTTTCAGTCATGCAGAAACATAAATCTACCGATAATATTAGAATGTACATGTAGATATGCCGGAAGTTTAAGTTTAGTACTTAGATACTATGACGAATCTTTAGCAATAGTTAATTTAACTTTTGTAATCAGTACTCGACGATAATAATCTCTGCCGTGCTGAACTAATTGGGCTCAGGCCTCAACTGGCTCAAGTGCGTTCTCGAGAGCACTCGTTGCATACCGGAATACACCGCAGCTGTAATGCATCAGATCAAAGACCCACTGTTACCGGCCGGCGAGTAAAAGTCCCTTTCATTTGCAGTGAAACCTGGTTAAGTAGGTACTGGGCTAAATCTGTTCTAGTTTTAAAATATAGATCTTCTCAATTTTGTGTTGATATACTACAATAGAAAGTGAAGAGAAAAATAACGGTGTGTTAACGTATATAGCTTATCAGCAATCGCTGAAATAATTACTACGAGCACAACCATTCTGTCATGTGTGCAACAACAAAGAATAATGTTGATTTATTACGCGTTTATTACGGCATTAATTAGAACTTTTGAACACATTTTTCATAACATGACCATTGATTGTGAAAATAGAGAGATCATGTGCAAGAAAACATATAGCTCAAATTGATGAAATTGTTTTGATCTTCAAAAACTGATCGAAACGTTTTTAGAATAAGGTGACTCCTTGAGATGCCATTTATTCAGGTTTCACTGTACCTAACCAGGAAAGTTTTAAGTACTAAGAACTCAATAAGCGGTCTATTATTAAATTTTATCAGTCTGATCTAACGATAACTAGCACTTTACACGCGTCACATGTATCACGAATCGCGAACATTTATCAAGCACATTTTTGCACACCTGTTTTTTCTACTGCATTAGGCAGCGTAAGGTGCCATTTCTAATGTACTGTACTAAGTAATAATTTCAATGATGCACTAACCAGGGCTTGTAACCGGTTACAAATAAACCGGTATGAAAGAGGTTAAACCGGTTTTTCTATTTGGGTTACGTTCGAACGAAATGATTTGGGAACGTTATGTCGGAGCCTTTTCTAACCGGTAATTCGACGGGAGCAATGACCGGTGGCGGCGGTGGCGCTCCGCTCCCTGCGGCTTGTGTTGTATGTCCATTATTGTTGGGATGATGGTAGGCAAAATAACCTTGCTTATGTACAGTCGCCATCAAATATATCGGAGCGGCCAAGGTGGTCACAAATATCTGAACAACGCCTCTATTGTCAAGGCGATAAAGTGCATGTTCAGATATTTTTGAGTACCCTGGCCGCTCCGATATATTTGATGGCGACTATACCAATAACAATAACAAGCACTCGTTATTGTTATTGCTGGTAACGGACGATAGTCAACTAAATTAATAATTCATTTTTTAACCGACAAAAAATAAGGAGGTTCTCAGTTTGACCCGTATGTTTGTATGTATGTTACTTCGCGATTATCTCGCGCTTGGCTGAACCGATTTTGATGCGGTTTTTACAAAGCAGTATTTGTTACAATCTGGAGAAGGTTTAAGAATAGAAAAAGGGGTCGTTCATTTATTAAGTAAGCCAATTTTTGATCCTCCTCTTATAAGTAGAAGTAAGGTACGGTCCCCCCCACCTCCTTAATTGTTATACGTAATAAATGAATGGCACCGAAAAGGATACTCGTGACGTCGTCCGCACGGATCTTTTATTAAGTTATATTAGTTCAACTCGACCGATTTTTAACCGCATTAATAACTATAAGCAACAAATGAAGTCGGTTAGAAAAAGGGGTCGTCCATTTATTACGTACGTAAATTTTTGCCACTTTTTAATTGTTGACTTCAAAAAAAAGGAGGTTCTCAGTTTGACCTAGGGAATGCAACCCGGGTTTTTTTAGTATGAAGATACCCGGGTTTCCGGGTAATACCCGGGTTCTTTCATACAAAAAAAACCCGGGTTGCATTCTCTAGTTTGACCCGTATGTTTGTATGTATGTTTGTATGTAAGTATGTTTGTATGTATGTTTGTTCGCGATTATCTCTCGTTTGGCTGAACTGATTTTGATGAGGTTTTCAGAAAAGTATTTGTTACACTCTGGAAAGGTTTTAGAATAGAAAAAGGGGTCATCCATTTATTACGTAAGCCAATTTTTGCCACTTTAGAGAAAAAGTCGTAGTGCATGGTCAATCCCCCCCCCCCCCTAAATTTTCATACCTACGTAATAAATGAATGGGATCCAAAACGACACCCGTGACGTCGTAAACATGGTTCCGTTATTAAGCGATAAAGTAGTTCAACTCGACCGATTTTTAACCGCATTAATAACTATAAATAAAGTTTATATTAGTTTGAACAATCTTCCCTGTCTTCTCCTTTTTATTCTTTTTCTTTCCCTTCTTCATTAGCCTTCTTCATCGTTGTCTTCTGCATCTTCTTCTTCATCATCTTCGTCTAATTCTTATTATTTTTGATAAACATCTTGATCTTCATCAACATTTTCATCGTTATAATTGTCTTCTTCTTTTTCTTGTTCTTTGATATCTTCTTCATCGTTACCTTCTTCATCTTCATTATCATCATATTCTTCATCAAATTCGTCTTATTCTTCTTATTTGTCTTCTTCCTCATCATTATTATCTTCCCTTTGTTCAACTTCATTGTGGTCTTTTTCATGACCGCCTTCTACTTCTTCTTCATCTTCGCATTTTTCGTATTCTCCTTCATTGTCAATATTAGCACTGCATTATCTTCTACATTATCACCATGTTCGTCTTCTTTTTTATCATCATCATCATCATCATCATCATCATCATATCTTTCTTTATTATCTTTGTCGTCTTCTCCTTCTTATTCGTCGTCGTTTTCATCATTGTATTCTTCTTCTTCACCATCATAATATAATCATTTTTATTATCTTATTGTTCTTCGTCTTCTTAATCATCTTATTCTTCGTCGTCTTCTTCTGATATAAGGTATGTTCGCCCAATAAGAGCCGGTTCCTAATAAGAGCCACCATTTCAAAAATCCCGCTCCTGATACGAAATTGAAATCAAGTCTCGCGCCGATGCTCCTCATTAACCAATTATTGAAGTGCATTGGCATTACTTGGGTTTTACGCCGCCATTCTGTCAGTATGCCTGTCGATGCAGTTCACGTCACGACGCGTAGGTCGTTTTGTATAATTTGTTGGTGTTATTCGATTCATTCAAGGGGTTCTGATTCGTTTTCGCAAGAACTTAACACATGAAAAAAAAAAGTAACATTTAGGCGTGGATTGTGAAGATAAGGTTATTGAAAGAACTATTTTTTTTTGTCAAATTAGATTGGTTTGCTCCGGGATGGCGAAGTGCCTAACAAGGACCACCTCCTTGTCGCCAAATAAGGACCAGGCTTTTTTAATATCATGTTTAAAGACTTAATAAGGACCAAGGGCTAATGACTGAAAATGTTCCTAATTATGTTGTTTTATGCTTAAAATAGTTTCACTTAGTAAATATCAATACAATACAAAACTGTGTTTTATTAAAATACATAAATCAAGTCAATTATTCTGCGTTTAAGTTTCTGTAGACTTTTTAAGGACCAACAGTACAATTCATGTGAATTTTTAGATTAATCCATCGGGAATGACAAAAACAATTGTTACAATTAACAAAAAATATTAAATAAAAAAATTATATTATGTACGGAATTATCTACGGAACAGGAATGACCCTTATTGAGAACACCCATTCCTAATAAGGTCCATTTACAAGTTTTTTTTAAACAGTGTTTGTCATTAATTTACTTCGGATTCGTGATTTTTACTTAATGTTTGTACTTCTAATATAGGCAATTTGTACATTTCAAATGTTTTTTAAGTTAAAATACTTCTTAAATCAGATTTATAAAGATTTACAAAAACCTGGTCCTTATTAGGCGAACTTACCTTAGCATAGAATCTTTCTTTATGAGTATGTTGCCCTGTTATCAATGCGGGTCATGACATACAGGCCATACAGCTTCTGAACTATCGGGGTGTCTCATAAATAATGTCGGGTATCGTATCTAAAAATTCACTTCATCATAATTTATGCATGTCGCAACCTGTTAAGACAATTCTCTATTTTTATAAAGAGTGCGATTGTTGTACTTTATTTTAGTCATACTGTCTTTGTTAATTGACGGCGTAACACGTCTCAATAATAAAAAGTATGGAGGGCGACAAATACGAAATTCGTGTATTGTTAAGACATTATTGGAAACAAAAAATTTAAAGAAGCCGTGGCAGCAAGAAAAATATGTGAAGTTGAAGGGGGAGACGTGGTAAATGAGCGGACGGCACAGCGCTGGTTTAGTCGTTTTAATAGTGGAGATTAGACCCTTGAAGATCGATCGCGCTCTGGTCGGCCACCTGTGTGGGATATTGAGGCTACAAAGGAAGCCGTTGAAAGTCAACCCAGTACCAGCACTCGTCATTTATTGGACTCACTTGGACCTTCTAATGACACTATACATCGCCACTTAAAATCAATAATCATTGTCGGATAGTTAGTGCCCCATTAGACGAAGTTCAGGCAAAACGACGAGAGAGGTTTGCAAAAAAATCCTTGCCCTGCCGCAAGGCGATCGTTTTCTCAAACGAATCGTTACCTGTGACGAAAAATGGATTTACATGAACAACCCAGACATAGCACATCAGTGGTTGGACAGGAATCAATTTATTATTTATTTATTTCATCATATGTAAGTTTACAGTACATGACCAAAGCACTTACACATCACAATAAATTACATTACATTATAAATAGTTATAAATTTACATTATTCTATATTTTTATATTATCACAAATGTCAAAATTATTTCCCATTACGATAAATTACAATACATTATACATTTTGTTACAAATTCACATTATCCTATATTTCTACATTATCAAAAATGTCAGAATAATTACACATTACAATAAACTATACATTTTGTTATTGAGTTATAAATTTACGTTATCCTATATTTTAATATTATTACAAATGTCAAAATAATAGCAAGTCATTCAGTAGGTACCATATATTTAGTTAATTTAAGTATAAAATTAAAGTCATAAAATAAGTAAAAGTAAAATATATTTTTCAATTCAAACCGCTACTACAATTGTCAAGACACAGTCTAACACGCTTCACAAAAATACCTATACTGTCATTGAATACATCTGCATCTGGATCTAATGCGTATAAATTGTTCAGTAGTTGCAGTGCTCTGTTTGTCGGAGCATTTTCACCCCGGCGTGAATTTGCCTCGCCTCCCGCAAACGGGCGCGGACGTCGGCGCTGCGCAACCGCACCGCCGCCTCCGCGTTGCGGCACTGGAACGTGCAATCCTAACTGCTCCAGCACGTAGGGATTATCAACTCTATGATTAAGAATCTGATAGTAGTGCACCATAAGAAGTAATTTTCTTCTGAATTTAAGTGTGTCAAGTCCTACCATCCCCGAGACAAACAAAGAGGGATACAAAAACGGGTAGTACCCGTATTTCCGTTTGTATATGGACCTAGCGAATTTGCGCTGTATTTTTTCAATATTTAGGACGTATTTCGCCTCGTGCGGATCCCAAACTAGAGCGTCGAATTCAAGTGTACTACGTACGTATGCATTGTACAACATTATGGCGACATCGGGATTTGGAAACTGGTATGCCATTCTCATGATGAACCCTAACGTTTTGCTCGTCTTCAGACAAATCTCCGTAATATGTTGCCGAAAGTTTAGTTGTCTGTCGAGCGTTAGTCCTAGATCGCGCATCTCCGTGACGCGTTCCAGCGGGATACCATGCAGTGTGTAAGTTGCACTTATCGGTTTGCGGATTCTATTTAATGTGATTGTTTTGCATTTGGAAACATTAAACTGTAATTTATTTGCCATACTCCATCCAACCACCGCATCTATATCCCGCTGCAGCAACTCACAGTCACTTATTTCACCAACTCCCAGAAAAAGTTTGAGGTCGTCTGCAAACAGCAAACATTTCGCATTGCTAACAAACTTCGGCAAGTCATTCACCATCAGTATAAATTGTGTTGGGCCAAGATTGCTCCCTTGGCTCACACCGGACCGGGTGTAGAACGGCTCTGATTGAAATCCCCCAATTTTTACAACCTGACAACGATCCTTTAAGTAACTTGCGAAGAATCTCAGCAGTTTTGGTGAGAAACCCATAAAGGCACACTTCTGTAGTAAGATGTCATTATCAACGAGGTCAAAAGCCTTTTTGAAATCAAAAAACGCCACGTCAACCTGACGACCAGCGTCCATCTCCCTTGTTGTATAATCCACGAAAACTGTATGATTGGTGGAAGTTGAGCGTCCCCGGCGGAACCCGTGCTGTTCATCAGCAAGCTGGGAGGCAATTTGATATCTAATTCGATGGTCTATCATGGACTCGAAAAGCTTTCCAAAGACAGATAGAACCGCTATCGGTCTATATGTTTCAACTTCTACACCCAACTCAGTCTTAGGTACAGGAGTGACTCTGGATTTTTTCCACTGGGCGGGATAAACTGCATATTTCAAAGCTAGATTGTAAATGTGTAAAAGTGGGTCCGATAAGGCGGCTATGCAATCTTTAACTACATACGGGGGAATGGCATCAAGGCCTGCCGAACTGTGTGATTTTAGTCGCTTAGCAATTACCTGAACCAGTCCCGAAAAGAAGTCGATTCGAGTCAAAGGTCTTGTTATGTGTCTGGTGGAATTATGAAGGGTTAGTGTATTTCGAGATAATTCCGGAGGGTAGAACTATTACTGCCGAGATAGATTGTAGCCAACTGACGCGGATGTATGAGGTTTTATCGCAAAAATATCCTGGTTTAGTAAATCGAAAACGGGTGCTCTTACAACAAGACAATGCTAGACCACATACTGAGAAAGTGACACTGGCTAAGATCGATGAACTTGATGGTATTGAGCTCCTGCCACACCCAGCATTTAGTCCGGACCTTTCACCGTCTGATTACTATTTATTCAGATTCATGGCAAAATTCCTTCGTGCGAAAAAATTCGAATCAAAAAAAGATGTTGAAAGTGCAGTTCCGCAGTTTTTTGCAACTAAGCCTAAAGAATGGTTTCATCAAGGACTCAAAGAACTGGCTGAACGCTGGGTTAAGGTTATAGAATACGATGGACTATATTTCGAATATTAAGGTTTTCTTTTTATATGATTTTTTAATAAACTAAATTGAACATTGAAACCGACACTATTTATGAGACACCCCAATATTTTAATATGGTTTATGTTAAGATAAACTAACGTATGCAGCTGTACGTAATTAGGACCCTTATTACGGAACAGTTATATAACTACTATATTATCCACGATTATCTCGCGTTTGGCTGAACCAATTTTGATGCGGGTTCCATAAAGGTATTAGTTTCATTCTGGAGAAGATTTAAGTATACGGCCAGGTGGGTGACAATGGAACGCTGTTTTTTTTAGTGGCCATAACTCCGAAACCAATGATTTTAGAGGTTTGCTATTAAGAGATAAAAAGTAATTTAATAATGATCTGGGTATTAACTTAATTTTTGAAGTCTGTGCCAAACCACTTCTCTGTCACTTTGGACTGGGTCAATAGTGCAAGAACTTAACTAATGAGTAAACTATATCTTTTTATGCAAATAATGGTGACAACTTAAAATGAAAGTGACTGTCGTCCAACTGACCCTAAACCAAAACCTCCAGCCAGATTGTAACAAATACACTCATACATACCTACTTACAAACATACTACATAAAATGTACTATTATATCCTTCTTAATAGCAACCTCAAAAATCATTGGTTTCGGAGTTATGGCCACTAAAAACACAGCGTTCCATTGTCACCCACCTGGCCGTATACTTAAACTTTCTCCAGAATGAAACTAATACCTTTATGGAACCCGCATCAAAATTGATTAAGCCAAACGCGAGATAATCGCGGATAATGTAGTAGTTATATAACTGTTTCGTAATAAGGGTCCTAATTAAGCACAGCTGCATACGTTAGTTTATCTGTATAGGGCTGCCATCTCTAAATTCGCCGAACCCGGACAAAGATTTAAAAAACCCGGACATTTGGCGTAAATAGTACTTTTCCCCCAGACGTGTCCTAAAATTATGGAAAAAAAATCGCTTTATTTTTCAATAAGTGTCCGGGTTTTCCCCGGACACTTATTGAAAACCCCCCCGGACACACCCCGGACGGCCTCCAAACTAGGACAAATCCGGGGAAACCCGGACGGATGGCAGCTAGGCCTCTGTACACATACTATAAACCGTATTAAAATAGTTCAGAAACTGTATGTCATGACCTGCATTGATAACAGGGCAACCACTAATATACTCATAAGCGAAAGATTCTATGCTATATCAGAAGAAGACGACGAAGAAGATTAAGATGATGAAGATGAAGAAGACGAAGAACAATAAGATAATAAAAATAATGATGATGATGGTGACGAAGAAGAATACAATGATGAAGATGACGATGAATAAGGACGAAAAGACGACAAATATAATAAAGGAAGATATGATGATGATGATGATGATGATGATAATGAAGAAGGCGAATATGGTGATAATGTAGAAGATGATGCTAATATTGATAATGAAGAATAATAAGAAAAATACGAAGATAAAGAAGAAGTAGAAGAAGACGGTGATGAAAAAGACCACGAGAACCTCCTTTGAAGTCGGTTAAAAAGTGGCAAAAATTTACTTACGTAATAAATGGACGACCCCTTTTTCTAACCGACTTCATTTGTTGCTCATAGTTATTAATGCGGTGAAAAATCGGTCGAGTTGAACTAATATATCGCTTAATAAAGGATCTGTGTCTGTGCGGACGACGTCACGGGTATCCTTTTCAGTGCCATTCATTTATTACGTTTAACAATTTAGGGGGGGGGGTTGACCATGCCTTATTCCTACTTATAAGAGGAGGATCTTTTTCTTCCGAAGGGGCAGAAGGGAACAAAAAATGGCAAAAATTGGCTTACGTAATAAATGAACGACCCCTTTTCTATTCTAAAACCTTCTGCAGTGTGTATACTGTTCTGAAAACCGCATCAAAATCGTTTCAGCCAACCGCGAGATAATCGCGTTCAAACATACATACAAACATACGTACAAACATACATACAAACATACATACAAACATACGGGTCGAACTGCGAAACCTCCTTTTTTTTTGAAGTCGATTAAAAATCAAATCTAATACCATAGCAAACAAATCGAGTAAAGCGAGCGCCGAGCGGTCATTCACCCTAGTCTTCGCTCACACGGAGAGAGCGCTCCCCTAACCGGTAAAAGGATTTCGTTCCCTGCGAGCGTAACCTTTATTATGGGTTAGGCTCTTAAAATGTGGCTCTAACCGGTACGAAAAATTAACCGGTATACAAGCCCTGGCACTAACCGTCATTAAAGCGTGTCTTAGTATCGTTAACACATGAAATGTGTAATAGTTCTGATGGATGATTGAACGACATGTTTATTGCCTCAGGAGAAATAACTGAAATATACGATACTAGCAGTTGCCCGCGGCTTCGCCCGCGTACGTTATGATTAATGCAGATTTCTACTCTTGAATAAAAGTTTTTCCCCGCGACTTCCTTTGCGTGGAATTAATAATTGACCCCCCCTTTTTACCCTCTTAGGGAATTGACTTGTGGGATAACAACTACCTATGTATCCATCCCCAGAACTCAAACTATCTCTATAGCAAATCATCTACTTAAATAGGTTAAGCGGTTATCAATTCCCCATAAAATCTTTCAACCCCCTTTTCACCTCTTAAAGGGTTGATTTTCGGGATAAAACTATCCTATGTCGTTTTCCGAGACTCAAACTATCTCTATACCAAGTTTCATCTAAGTTTCATCGGTTCAACTGAAAATAATTCTCTATAAAACTTCCAACCCCTTTGCACCCCCATAAGCATTGTTTTTCGGGATAAATACTATTTTGCCCCTTCCCGGGACCCAAACTATCTCCATACCAAGTTTCATCTATATCGGTTCAACATTTATAAATGCCTCATACAAACTTTTAACCCCCATTTCACCCCTTTAAGTAATCATTTTAGGAAATTAAAAAAACCAGGCAAGTGCGGGTCTTACTTGCGCCTCAAAGGTTTCGTACGAACAACTTTTATATTACATTTTTGAAAAAAGACGCTTTCAGCATGATTTCATGAGAATTTATAGAGCGGCTGAGTGTGAATCGGACTCGTACCCCGATTATTATTATTTTTTATCTTAAATCGGACTGATGCTTGACTGCACTCTTATTAGTTTTCCTGTAATTTATACGTAAATAATTATTATATCTGTAATTTTAGCAATTTTTTCTGTCGAACAGTTTCCGATATTGATTAATTTACACCTTTTTTAATAACTTCAAAATTATGTATTTATGTTAAAATTATACTAATAAGAGATCCTCACATTAAGCCCTTTTATTTGATACGCCACAGTCGCCACACAATAAAGTTATTTGTTCTTTTGATTTCTCATTTACCTACCCACAAATCCCCCCCCCCCCCCCATGTTTAAAATTCATAAATTGGCGTTACATGCCTGCCTTTGGGGCACTGACTTACATATGTGTATAAAATTTTAGCTCAGTCCAGCAGTTTCTGAGAAATTTCGCTGTCTGATAGACAGACAGACAAACTCGCACCATAAGGGTTCCTTTTCTACCATTTTGGTACGAAACCCTAAAAAACATCCTTTTCGCTTCCCGGGACTCTCTATACTAAAATTTATGCATTAAGTTTCATCTAACTCGGTCCAGGTGTTCAAAATTTCCTTATCAAAATTCCAACCCCTTTTTCACTGCTTCAAGGGATAATTTTCGGAATGAAAACTACCCTTAGTCATTTCCAGGGATTCACGCTTACTATATATATACCAAGTTTCGTCTAAATCGGTTCGACGGTTTAAAATTCCCTATAAAAACTTGCAAACCCCGTTTCACCCTTAACTTTTTTACCTTTAGGGGTAGTTTTCACGCAAAAAACTATTTTTTGTTCCTCCCCGGGCCTCAAACTATCTGTATACCAAGTTTCATCTAAATCCTTTACAGACTACCAACCCTCTTTTCACCCCTTTACGGGTTAAATTATTCAATGAAAACAACCCTTAGTCGTTTCCCAGGATTCAAACTATCTATTATATCAAGTTTCATTTCAATCGGTTCAACGGTTAAAAATACTCCATACAACCTTCCAATCCCCTTTTCACCCCTTTAAGTGCTGATTTTCGGTATAGAAACTACCCTATGTCCTTTCCCGGAATTAAAATTATTTCTATACCAAAATTTCAAAATTGATGCCATTTTCGTACTTCATTAACGTCCCAAAATACCATAAATCGACTCCCATATTGATATTTAGTAATTTCAACCCTATAGCACCCCAACAGGGGGATGGTATTTCACGCCCGCCACGTTGTATCATAAAATCATTGGTGTTTTCGTAATCAGCGACCCGGTCAACCATAGAAACGATACCATGTTGGTTTTCAGACTTTGTCACCCCCATTTCCCCCTTTATGGGGTTGAATTTTCAAAAAACCTGAAACACGTATATAGTCATTTATTGTTAGCAATAGGTACTCCTGTGAAGTTTCAAATAAAACAGTCTAACTAACCTTGTTTCCCTATACAAACTTTGGACCCCCATTTCACCCCCTGGGGGATGATATTTTGCATCTGCCACGTTTTATAATAAAATGGTTGTTGTTTTCGTAATCAGCGACCCAATAAACCATAGAAACGATACCCATATTGATTTTCAGACTTTTTCACCCCCATTTCCCCCTTTAAGAATTTGAATTGTCAAAAAAGCTGATACACGTATTTACTCATTTATTGTTAGCAATACTCCTGTGAAGTTTCAAATAAAACAGTCTAACTAATCTTGTTTCCCTATACAAACTTTGGACCCCCATTTCAACCCCTGGGGGATGATATTTTACACCTGCCACGTTGTATAATAAAATGGTTGTTGTTTTCGTAATCAGCGACCCGATAAACCATAGAAACGATACCCATATTGATTTTTAGACTTTTTCACCCCCATTTCCCCCTTTAAGGAGTTGAATTTTAAAAAAAGCTGAAACACGTGTTTACTCATTTATTGTTAGGAATACTCCGGTGAAGTTTCAAATAAAATAGTCTAACTAATCTTATTTTCCCATACAAACTTTGGACCCCCATTTCACCCCCTTACGGACTGAATTTTGAAAAATCCTTTCTTAGTGCACCCTTAGACCTTATAAGGGACCTACGTGCCAAATTTGGAAACTCTAGAACCAGCGGTTTGGACTGTGCGTTGATATGTCAGTCAGTCAGTCAGTCAGTCAGTCAGTCAGTCAGTTTCTTCTTTTATATATTTAGACTACGCTTAGGATTCCACGCCAAGTTTTACAACGAGATTCTGATTTTTTACGTTTACGCTGCACATTTTAGCACACTTGGATTTTTCTGCTTTTTCAGCATCGTAAGGTACTCGAAAGTAGGGTGTTATGTTATCAATATCTAGCTAATGTACTAAACTAAATGCACAATGCAGCAAATCGTTAACCCCCACGTTATTGACAATAAACTTATTACTTATTAACCGACTTCAAAAAAGGAGGAGGTTCTCAATTCGACTGATTTTTTTTTAAACATTGTATAAGGTTTCAAAACATACACAGAGTCAAATATAATCTGTGGGTTCCTCATTGTCTAATCTAATTACCAATTTCAATGTTGCATTGTTGTCATTAAACCATTTCTAAGTATCATTAAGAACGCTTTTATCACTTGACATGTCTAGTCCATCTGCCGTAAGTGGACGCATGTTTTTAAAAGCATAGACCACCAACGTCCAGTCAAATGCTCAAGTCGATGGTTTATTTTTAAGATAACATTTAATTGAAGTGGGATGGGAAACCGCTCGGTAACTCCATTGTATCGGATCTATGGGGACACCTGATATGAAGGGATTCAATGTGGCGCTGTAATGCTGGGATTGCTGGGGTGTCGTTCATATTGCTTACTTTACTACGCGCAGAGGCGACTCATGACACTTGAAGAAATACCAGAATACGAGTATGTGAGTAATTCGTCACACAGTTTGTCACAGCCATGTCTAAAAGTTAAGGGTTCCTTGTTAGAAACCCTTTACCTTAGGTTTTGATACAGCTGAAAAGATGCGTCTTCACAAAGAATGCATGGTCTAACAAAATATTAATAACGCGATAATATGTAATTTTTTTTGCGGTTGGACCTTTTAAATTAATGAAAATAAAAAAACAAAGTATATAGGTACCTACTCGAACCTAATTACGGCTCAAAGGGCTGAAATATTTTGAGCACAGAGTTTCCAAAGCTTAGTAGTTTAGTGTTTACTTAATTGAGACTGACAAAAATGTATTAGTAGGTATTATCACTTTTGCCAGCAGTAAAAATCGGCCTTAAAATGTTGATCACGAATAGAGCTTGCAATTATCCGGATAATAGTATAACTACTATTCGGATAATTCCATACAAATTACTATTCGAAATATCCGGATTTCAAGCCCTAATCACGAGGTCTGACTTAAACTGGTTCACCTGAGCGTAAGACTGCGTCAGCTTTTTGTCAGCAATTTGAATACGACCTGAGCACATAACATAAATCCTCAGAGGAACAAGCGCAACGTAAGCTCATAAATTTATCTGATCCTATTTGATCCCTTCATATGATGCATGCGAGCGCAGCCCGATTAATATTTAAACCTGGGCTTTAGAAAAACCAAAATAAGTGTGAGACTTAAATTAGTTATAATTGTTTCGAATCTAGAGCTCCACGTTATAAATGGTTGAGGCGTACGGGTAATGTAAGGAATGACGAATGACGCTGCACGCACATTAGGAGGATCAAAACTGTGTGGGGGAGAAAATATGAATATTAATGTTCGACGCTAATTATTAATCTTATAGATTTATAAACCGTTTTTAATCGGCTTAAAAACAAACAAAACGAACATTCTTTTATATTATTTATTGCTTTTAAAGGCACAAAAAACAATGGCGTTTAAGAAGTTTGTGTTTTATGTTTTAATCGCCTGTCAAGCTTTTTATCCTGTATATTATTACTTATGCAACATTTACTGGCGAGTCGTAAAAGTATAGGACAACATTACATTTCATGGTATTCGATAATTCAATGTAAATAAAGCACAGAAGTTTACGAGTCACAAAACAACTTCAAGGGCAATATTCGACTTATTTCATGAAGAATCACCTCATGACATTGACAGGCACTCCATAACACCTTTAATTACCTAATTGGTACTCCGAAAGCGTCTTGTCACCGCCGACGAACCGTTCGATTAATTTATACGAAATGCATGAAGTTAAAGTGTCAGAAAGTTGAAATAAACTTAAGCATACTGCAAATTTACCTACGAAACGCATCTACATATTACCAGAATATTACTAATTTAGTAGTAGGCACAGCACAGGCAGATAGCCTAATGTACAATAACATAAATATTAATAAAGCTGCATAAATATTAGCTATGCAATCATTTTGATCTTCTGCCCAAAAATAAAGTTTAAATATAAACAAGAGGCGAGGCGAGGTCAGTAATCACTACCTGTCTGTAAAATAATGTCGAATTGAGCCCCACTGTGTATTCAGGCGATAAAAAGCTTCATAACCGACACCCCAAGCTTCACCACAGTACCCCTCACTGGGCAAAGCTGGCATAAGCTTTCACATATTTTATTCATTAAACGATATACCACCCTGGTCCACATTGTTGACTGAAAATAAGCCTTATTGGCAAGGCTTAAGGTTCATCTATCATCAGTTAAGAGTGTTTTACTGAGTACACCCGGGTCCCGCAGTAACTTATTGAACAAATGGGGACAACCCTTTTTATTCCACCCGTTCTATGTCACATCAATAGCCATTTAGAAAACATGACATTTTTTATTGAAGCATATTGTAGTTGACTTTTAAATAAAATATTATTTATAAATATGTTAAATGTAAATGAACGGCACGGCACGGCATAAAGCATTTGAATATTTAATTTAATTAAATGAATTAACGAATAATATTTTTTGTGATGAAATCAGAAAACAATGAACGAAACCGCGTAAATTTGCCTCATTATCCACTATAGTTTATCTGGATTCCGATAAGTCATATAATTAATCATGTCCCTAATGTAAAAAAGTTATAATGACAAGTAACAAAATACGAATAAAATTTTAAATTATATAACAAGCATGTAGGACCGTACAAGTAAAAATATATATAACTAGTATATTACTGAGTATTTACTTTTAGTTTTTTCTTTTTTATATTTCTGTATATGAATACCTACCTACAAATGCTTCAAGGCAACCTAGGCAATTAAAATATTTAAAATAGAACACATGGGCTAGGCTAGTTAAATGGTCACTCACTCTGAGGACGTTTGCATACTTTGCATACATTAGAAAATACAATAGGGATAAGTAATGAATGCCTTATCTGTGGAAACATGCTAGATTTAATAAGTAAAAAATAAGTAGGTTAAAAATAAGTTGACATTTGACAATATACCTAGTCAATATTGAATATCAAGATAATGATACTTTTTGATAATTTTAATGTAATTTATCTTTGGAATGGAAATCTGATAAGACTACTAAGTTATGCTACAATTTTACTTTAATATGAAAATAAAGTAATAAAAAATGGCTACCGAGATTTTTTTCATTATAAAGAAGCAAAGTGCTTACCTAATAATAGTAAATATGTTATTTCATAATCAAACATTTAATTCAAGTAAGTAGGTTCTTTTTCCGTACATTCAGTATGGTAGGTAATATGTTACGTTTACGTATGTACAGCGCGCTGCAAAATTGCATACCCACATTATGAATGAATTCATTCATAAACTGGGTAGGCAATTCTGCAGCTGATAGGATCAAACTTTAATGGAAGTATTTGATATATGTATTCGTATAAATACATTTGATCAATATAAATTAACACGGTCACACGGTTTTTATAATGTTAATATGTCTCACAAAAGTTTAAATGTTTACATTTGATCCTCACAAAAGGCAAGATCGATTCTCATCTTGTTTTTTTTTTTTCATGTTTTCAGGAATAAGACAATGCTTACAGACATAGAGTGGGTACTAAGAAACGTCCTTATTAGCAACCAGCTCTTTTGTCTAAAAACGTCACAAAGCGAATTACACAATACTGCAACTAATTGAATTGAATGTAAAATGTAATTGTGCATCATGAACCTACGCTGATGCCTGACCTAAGGAACTCATTAACATAAATTAATATTTAAGTTAATGTTTAACAAGCAAGGAATAGGGTTTTTGTTGACCAACATTCCATTCTTAAATAGTTATTCATAACAGCGGCCTTTCGTTCGTAGACATTCTTCTATGTAAATAGATCACCCAAATGCCTACTGTGCTTCCCAAAACTTTGTGGTCGTAATGACGAGATCACACGTCAGGTCACATCCGTGATCAGTCTGGACCCGATATTTGTTCATGCCATATCACATCACATTTCATAACTTTATCCAAATGGCTCCTTTTATAATTTTGTCATGTGTGTATTGGGATTGGGCATCGGCCCTGCCTGCATATACTCTAATTAATGTCGCAGTAAATGCGTCATCTATTTAAATATATCTGTGCACCTTCATATGGAGATCAGACCCCCATCATGGCCCAGAGATACGTTTTGTCACGTCACGTATGGTGACTATGCGTTTTGTGAAGTGCATACAATGAGGCCCGAATCGTTTGAATCACAACAACATTGTTGTTTTGAGTGCTGCGTCTTTAAATATAAGTCTAACAAATTCATGTTATGTTTCATGTAGTAACGACAGAAAATACTATAAAGCTAAATGACAAGTAATGGTGTAGTGTGAATTCTACGATAAGCGAAATAGTAGCGTTTAAAAATAAACGTGACTAGATGACAGTGGCGGCGCGTCCTTAGAACTCGATTCCCGCCGGCTTGTCTAATTTTCCCACACCTGAGCACTTTTTCTACAGCTCATCAAGAAAATTGAAGCCATATTAAGGTCCGGCCTGCCAGAAAAAAATTCAGCCACCGCCACTGCTAATAGATGATGTTCCATCCGTCTACTTTTCCTAAGAGATATGACCGTAAAGAACTAAACCTTTTCATTGCTTTCCCGTAGTAAAACGGAAAGTGATGGTCGCATGGGTGACGTCACTGACACAAACTAATGGCAAGTTGGTTGAAGGGCAACAAGACTTGGCCAGACAGACTGGGGCGCCAATAGCGCAAATGTAACTGGATATCATAAAACGTGACGTCACACTCACAACCGTGACTCATGCTCATTGAGCGTAACTTACTTTACGATATATAGATTGTGTAGATTGTATAAAGTTAAAACACGTATTGTATTCAATTATTAGTCATTATATGTATAATAGTTAAATTCTGAGTCGAAGAGAGTGCATTACTGCAGCATGCTACGTTTCCAGTTAATGGTATCCATATCGAAATGGATAACAAACTGTCTTGATCGAGAGTCCAAATATGTATTCAAGAGATTTAAATCGTGGATATTATTGCACAAATAATTTTAAATACATTGAGGACAGCATGTCGTATGTAAAAATTCCCCATCTTGACAGTCAAAGTAAATTTTGCGTTTAGTAAAGATAGCAACTGGATAAGGAGAGTTTTAATACACGTAGTTAAGTAGAAAAGCCACAGACTACACAGACACCTCATCATTAAGCTTGTACAGGGAGCACGAGGTCACCACACATAAGCGCAATTTTATTCGTAAATTTCTACGATTCGAACAGCACATCTCGATAGCATTCTACACCAATTTGTAGTATAACAATCCAGGTTCACCCCTTTACCCAGATTTTTGTGGATATTTTTAATTCACATGAGTTATGATCAAAAACTTTAACTCAACTAAAATAAGCGGTCGCGCTCTCATACAAAATTAGTACGGGAGCACCTATGTGTGGTGACCTCGAGTTGTACTTATGATTTATCTAGTGGTTGAGGTTATCTGTGAGAAAAGCAAATACTAGGACAATGAGCGGAAACCGCTGCTTAAACCACTTTCTTTGAAGAAGCTTTACAAATTTAGGTTAGTTGCTCGAATAAACTTTAAACTACTACTCCCCTTTGTAAGAACGATTAGTCACAGCCGGTTAAAATGTCAGTTAAGAAATAGAATATGAAATGTTTATTGACTAGTTCAGTTTTTGTTCTATAGTATTTAATAGACTCTGTGTTAATGCGAACTGTCATACAATAGTTATTTGTTATACAAGTGGTGAAAGTTGTATTTTACGTGCGAGTGTTATTTGAAACACGAGCTAGCGAAAGGATTCTATTATTGACCACGAGCGAAGCGAGTGGTTCAAAAATAGAATCCTGAGCGTAGCGAGTGCTTTAATACACGAGACGTAAAATAACTTTCACACGTGTATAACACAAAACTTTTCACCTCACTACAGCGAGGAAAATAAGAAAAAGGGTGCAGTTTGCTCGGTTTCCCGTAATTCCTCAGGTGTTTAATACTTCTTCATCACTCGAATCACTAATTTTTAACAAAACAATCTAGAAAAACATGCGAATATTTAACGTTGATATGATGGATGAATTGAAATGAAAAGTTTTGACGTAAAAGGTTTTATTAAATGTCAGATGCGTTTTGTTCGTACGTAGACTTATTCGGCTGTCAGAACAATTTATCCGTTTTTACAAAAAGAATGAAGATTAATGTTGAATGCTGATATTTATGAATTAAAATAAAGTTGTAAGACTGTATTAAGTGTTTTTACTCGATGCAATTCATTAATTGCGATGTTAAAAATTCTGCACTTTTAACGTTTTACGTTTTGTTAGCTGTCAAATGTCACTTAAGCCACTTGTCACTTATGTCAAAACTCTTTCACCACATGTGGATAAAAAGCGATTTTCACAATAGATATTAAACAAACAAAAAGGGCTTTCCGAGCTAGTGAGGTGAAAAGGAAGATGAATGGTCAAGGTTAAATGCAGTCACCTATGACGGGCTCGTAGGTAAGAACGACATCTTATAATCCATCTTGTATTATGCATGTTTATTTGTATTGTACATGCAGTATTATCAAAGAGAATTAAGTACCTAGAGTGTTCTTTCCATACATGGCTAAATGCGTATATGTAATAAGTTTTAAGCGAGCTTTGCTAAAAGTTATTATTCAAAAGATTACAGCTTAATACGTATTAAGTGTGCTTAAAACTTAGTATAAATGAGTTAAACCATACCTCCCATACAACTTATTATTTAATTAGTAGTTTTGCTATGTATGGAGTTAGCAATCTATCTACTCATTTATCTATGGTATTATACAGGACAAGGTGCTCATAAATATCTGCACCTTTCTCACATGGAGTTACAGCGAATGCGTATCTTTTATCTTGTTATTATAACTATTTTCATCAAACTGCGTCACTTCGCCGACTGACTCAGTTAATTTTCATTGCAGTTAACCACCGATAAGATTACCATTAAATAAAACTTCCTCAATATCCTTATCTCTACTGTCTATTTAAGCATTTCTCATTGTCAAACCACCTGTCTCAGTATCATTAGTCATATCTCTAGTGTTTACATTGTGTTATCCCCACACAGCTGCATTCGGCAAATCGAGCTTCTGATTGCTTTAAGATTTTAATCAAGATAAGGGTCTTGGGGGTTGCAACACTTGTTGAGCGCTCCTGAGGGAGTCAACCCTCATCACACTCTATCCCTAAAACGTCCCGCATGTAATTAGTGCTCCGCAAATAGTGTCAACCTATTCATTTGGTGGGATACGGATAAGGTAGTCTCTAGGGTTCAGAGGTGAGAACGCATTTGTTTATTAGTATATATTTATTCTCCTTCCCTGTTTATTTATCGTATGGCTACACGTCGCTGGATATATAGAGAGGCATTTCTTCTTTCAGGTGGTACCTAATAGTAGTAGGAAAGTAGATGGTGAAGAAATTCCAATGAGTGCTACGGGGTCCAGATGGGACAGTGCAGCTGATTGCAGTTTTCTGGTGTATTATGGTAATTAGCGGTACGGAAAAAGACATCATGCCATAAGCTGTGGTTTTTGTTGGTGTGTTGTGTAACTGTCGAGCTGTCGTCTCTCACACACGTATTAAAAACCTGTATTTACCGCAAAAAACTACATGTTAGGTAAGCAATAGGTGGGTTCCGGTCACTAAAGTATTCCAGAGCGTTTATATCTACCTAGGTACCACAAATATTTTGTAAGTATAACAAGGTTTGGTGGACCTAACATTATTAATTATTAATGAAATTGAAAGCTATCTCCATACAGTTGAATGGTCTTGATTTCTATAAATTTCGCTAACAAAAATTATTTATTAGCAATCAACAATATGACCATTTTGTCAGAACAGCATAATACCTATATAGCCGACATCGCGAAGGTATTCGTATCAGAATAGAATAAAACCCAAGCTTTATATGGACTATTAAGGGCCTTTCATTCACCGAGTTATGGGAACCCACGCACGTGAGCGTACCATGGAGATTAGGGCCCTGATTACGTGACGTCGACCTCTCCTCGCCTCTCACACTAAAGCCTTGTAATTGCCATCGTAATAGTCCTTACAAAACCACTCGTTCAGGAATGAATGGTTCTCAAAAATGCGTTTTACGACTCTTCGGTAATTCAAAGTCAAGTAACAAATTCGTTCGATTACATGGCACGATTGTAATGGAACTGGACACTATAAAGTAAATCTATCAGTTTCTTGGTCTTAGAGACATTACATAACAATACACCTAAAGTAAGTATCCCTATGATTATATGTATAGGTACATACAATTTTATTTTTATTTAAATTGAAGATAAGTCAATTTACTCATCTCATACCTACCTACATCTTGCTTGGTTACAGTTACCTGTCTAATTCCGATGTTCTATAATGGCTCCTAAAGCAGCGGTTCTCAAACTTATTTTGTGACGGAACCATTTTGAACAGAGAAATATTTCACGGCGCCCCAAAAATAAAAAATAAATTATATGTGCTAGAGAGATCGATTTTTTTTTTTCAATATTAAAATATCCTCGCGGAGCCCTGAGAATGGCTGTCCTTCTAAAGAATGGTCTTTGAATCTCTATATAGAACATCTTTTATGGATGCACTCGATCCAAACACCATTCTCGCTTTTACTGCTGATGGATTTCTTTGGAACATGCACCGCTTCAATTTAACTTTTTTTCACATTCAATAAACATGGGACATCTAAAAGTCGCATTTAACGATTGCATTAGATTGGTCAGATATGTATCTACCCACAACGTCTACCAAAAGTTTTGTTTGGGCAGTTTATTACAGAACTTCCAAAAATTTCGTAATGAGGTCGGGAAAGTTGATAATTTGACAGAAACATTACGAGGCTTGGAAATTTTTATCCAGTGTCTTTACAGAAATCTTATCAAGTTGTTGCGCAAGAGGCAGCCTTACCTATGTTTAGTCAGCAGCTAATTTAAAAAAAGATTAGGTCCTTTCATCACAGGATGCTTGACTCATGAGGGTCCATGAGCTTCGTAAATCTTTGTTAATGACAATGACAACACTAGCATGCTAAGCTAGGATAAGATAACGCATACCATACCAGTGCTTACTCACAGAAAAATCACCAAAATTGTGTAGCTTGAAATGGTTGACGAACAATTCACATCGCCAGTATAATGTGAGCTTCAATTACGTAAATTTACATAGCCATCGAGATCTAGCTACAATGGGATATTTCTTACAGCCTAGAAAAATCACCAAAATTGTGTAGCTTAAAATGGTTGACGAACAATTCACATCGCCAGTATAATGTGAACTTCTATTACGCAAATTTACTATAGCCATCAAGATCTACCTACAATGGGATATTTCTTACAGCATAGAAAAAGTGGTATTATATTGTAAGGTAGCTGAAGGCGCAAGATGACGTAATATCACGCCACAGCAATTACAGACAATAATAGACGGAAGACAAAATTAGACGAGGCTATTATGGGGCAAATGTTGAATTATCAGTAAGTTTAGTTATCAGTCTCGTTCTTCACGGGGGCGAGAAGTGGCTCACGGAGAGCCGTTTTGCTGCATTGATCGTAGCAAATGGAAATCCATGATCTCTGCCTACCCCTTTTGGGATATAGGCGTGTATGTATGTATGTGTATGTATGTATGTGTATGTATGTAAATGTATCAGTAAGTTTGATGATAATGCTTGCTTGATAATTATAATATATTGTACGTATGAGACAGATAATGAGAGGTTAAAATACCTAGCATTGATTATAAACATTAATAATATAATACTTCATCGGAAAGTAGATATTTAAATGTCAGATACCATTTACCTTAGAAGGTAATTAATTTCTAATTCCAAATATTACCAAAGGTATTTAGATGAAACTATTTTGTTTGGATTATTAGTTCAGAAAGCTAAAAAAAAAATATTAATTTTTTATGCTTAATAAACAAATACATATTACATATATTTCAATTTATCATAATCATACTGCAGACAACAGAATTAGTAAAACAATAATGTGATATTGATATTTTATAGGTACGTTTTTAAGTAAATATTTTATTACCAAATGATAAGTAATTGGCTGCAAGCTTGTTTAAATATTGTAATCAGGGTATTGATATTATTGACTAGGGATTGCTCCCAGTTCTGATTTTGTATGAGAACCGGGAATTCCCAGTTCTGGTACTGGTTTTGTATATAAAATAAATACCGGGAGCACACCCTAATTTTTACCATAGACTAAGCAATTGGACTTCACAAAATCACAATATCAGATTTATAAAAAAAAAAAATTACAAAATATATGATTATTTTGCAGCATAAAATCAACATACAATTATTATGAAAAATACCAATGAAATCATTACTAATTACTGATTACATAGAAATTCCAATGAAGTAATTATTCTTAGCAGACGTAATTTCTCATACAGGTGCGGTAAGCAACCACCATCTGCAGAGAAATGGCTAATTCTTATGCAGCTGCTCTGCATGCAATACCTAATTTAAATATTTCTGGCGCATTGGTTGTGTAATGTGGATTTATGATTGCCATTAACTCTTCAATTTATGCACAACATTAATATTCATTTCGCTTCAATTGCATGTAAAGTTGAAAACTTCAAACAATGTTTAACATGGCTGTAGTTTCTGAATTTTACACTTAACTTATAATGTTTATTATAATGTTTTTTTACTATACTTTCTGGCCCATATTAATAGATAAGGCAAGGTGGTAACTGAAAGATACCTTATTTTTTCTTGGAGAAGAGAAACAAGTTTCATACACGTGATTCACTTACCCGTGTTATCTTACCTATTTTCCTAACTATAACTAATTTCATTGCTTTGCAATCAGCAAAATGATATGGTCAAGTTAAGACTTATTTGCCGTAGAAAAATGTTTTCCAATTAAAAACCTATTAGTTCAGGAATGTAATTTCAGGGTTTTAATTTATATCTTTAACATTTGTTTATAGATTAGAAAATAATAAAAAAAAATATATATTATCACTCAAGGCTAAGCCCAGTTACAGTTGTACTGTTACTTCCTAAAGTATTTTAGTCAAGTGTAACCGCATTTAGCAAGTAAGGTTACTACTAAAAATATATATAGCATTCTTGTTAGGATACTAAAAAAAGTAAAGTATAACAGGGCTTTAAAGAAGGTAAGTCCCTAGTAAATGAGATATAGGCACTTACCGGCAATGGTGAATCTGTCCATATAGTTGATGAGGTTGATGAAGCATAGTATGCCGACCGTCATGTACTCGACAAAGCTGACGTCCCTCAAATTGTCCCGCCGCCGCGCCTGCTTCTCTTGGAGCAGCGCTGTCGCGGAGTCATTGTCGCCGTTGCTAACCAGCTGCTGGTTGGAAGTATTCGGTGTTATACCACTTTGGTCCATGGTGCTCACTATTTCACTCAAGTCCTGACAATGATAACGATAGCCGCTTTCCGATTAGGTAACAGTTAGACCGAAATTTTGAAAAAACTTGCATTCACCGACTTTTACTTTTGGACTGCTTATATATTAATACAACTAAGCCCTAAGTAGTACTGATTTAATATCTACTAAATTAAGATTAGCACGAATTGTTATAGATTTCGTAGCATAATGACTCAAAAGTACGCCAACAACAACCCGTCCCGCCGACGTTCGTGACGAGAATAGTTATGGAATAGTTTAATCAGTGTTGCCAGGTTACTTCACCTAAAAGTTTCGTCGTCATTCCTAAAAAGTTCCATTTTAGGTTGAAAAGTTCCATTTTTTTCTAAATCACGAAATACCTATAAATAATGTAATTTAAATAGATATACATACCGTTTATCGAATATTTTTATGAAAAATAAAATGGTTTCGCACTTAAGTTACACTTTTTACTGGAGTATAAACAAAACAAGCATGTAATCGAACCGAACCGAACTTACTTGAGCGTTTTGTTTGTTTTCATGTTTTATGCATAGTATGGACCTGATACGGAAATAATAATACCAATTGAGATTGAACGGGATGGTCTTATCAAACTTTCAACAGGTGTGACAGAGAAGCGAGCTGTTATCGCTAGTCCTTGTCATAGTCTCACCTATTTTTTGACAGTGGAGGGTAACGAACAGATGAAATTAGCGTTTTCTTTAAGAAATGTATGTGATTACTACGAGAAAACCTGATGTTTTTGTCAGAAAGTTGTGTCGGCTACGGAAAACAAAAGTAATTTGTTCCGTCTTGTGCTGTAAAAGTGATAATTTTCGTCAACATTACGACGACATAACTTTTCACAGTGAAGTACAAAATTTTACAGTTTTCTCCTGTTGTTTTTTGTAATAATTAGTATGCTACAAACTATTACACTTGAAATCTTGTTAGAAAAGATATTCTCTTATAAAATAATACGTAAAATTCTTGCTTTGAGGATACCCCCCACCGGGATCTGAGAAGGGCAACAAAGAAGCCGACTAAATTATGTGTTGGAACCTATGTAAACTGTATGTTCAGTATTCTAATAGGTTTACGTGTTGACTGGTTTGTATAGCAACGAATTCAAATACTTTGACGTTCCTAACAATGTTGTTACCTTTCATAACTCGAGCGTCACGGAATAAACACGCTTTTACTTAATTCAAGTTTGTTTTCCTCTAACATTATGTAGGCTAGCTACGAGTTTCCAAATTTCTCGCGTTGCATGTGTTTCTATCCCTTATGGTGGACGCGTATGTGGTCTCTAGTTAAATTCTTGCTTTTAGGTTTTGTGTCATTTGATGTGATCTGAGGATCTTTGATCAAAAGCGTACTGAGGAGAAATCAGCCTGGCTCTATCTATCTATCTATCTGTACACTTGGCGGTCACCGTAGTCCGTAAGGGACTGCAATGGCAGGTCTGGGTGACGGTGTGGTTTACCGCGGCAAACCAAGCGAACCTAGCACCGGACGACATTAGTACCTGAGTGGCGCGACTGATGGCGCTACTACACAGAAAAAAAGGATATCTTGATCCGGGATGTTCATTCTTGTGTGTGGGGAGAATCGATGATTTCTTGAACCAGGTATGATTTTGTTGATCCAAGATAGAATGTTACTTGGTTCATGATATTTTTACTTGGTTTAAGAAATTATCGATTTTCCTTATATGCAAGAGTGAGTGTCTTGGATTAGGATATCCTTTTATCTGTGTAGACGATGAATTCAGTTGATTAGGGCTGAGTTACAAGGGTGTTATCTCATAGTGGTTCATGCGAAGGCACGAAGACCTAAATATATTAAATAAATTAATGCCGGTACCTTAAAAGTTCCGAAAATTGTCCTAAAATCTAAAGTTCCTTCCAAGTTCCGCGGGGATGCCAAAAGTTCCGAAAAACGGAACAAACGGAACCAAACGGCAACACTGACAGTTTAATACCGAATCAGTCCGAATCCCACCTAATCCACGTTTGACTTTGACGTTTGACAGTTGGAGTTAAATAGTTGTCAGATTTTAATAAGATTGCTACAGGAAAATATATTGTAAAGATGATTTAAAATAAATTGTTTAATTTAACGAGTACATTATTTTAAGGCTGAGCAAAATATATATCTTAGCTTTCTTAAACGGTTATTAGACATTGCAATCTGCAGGGCCCAATCTGTTGTGTACCCTGCCTCTCCCTTTCCCTCCTATGTCTATGCTTTCCCTCCTTCGGGTCGCCACACACCTAGCGGTTTTCCTCGCGGAATTACCGGAAGTAGCGGAAATTCATAGACAAATTAAGCATTTTGTCTATGAATTTCCGCTACTTCCGGTAATTTGTCTATGGCTTCCATACAAAAAATATGCTACCATAGACAAATTTCCGCTACCATAGACAAATTTCCGCTACTTCCGGTAATTCCGCGAGGAAAACCGCTAGGTGTGTGGCGACCCTTCAGCTCCCTACGGGCCCTACATTTAATTACACCCAATTACACCTTCCAACCTGACAGATTGGGCCCTGTCTAATACCGCCTTTACCTAATCGAAAACAAGTAACAATAGTATGAAATACTCTTTGATTATTAAACCAACCGGATGCGAGACGCGCTCTCATTTCTATCGGAAAAAGTCTGCCGTTTTTTGTGGGGGAGGGGAACGTGAAATGTATGCGAAACGTTAAAATAGCCACGTCAAATAAACGTCAGTCCATACAATGAGTATGACCACTGGGCATACTTATTCGGCAGCAGGCGCGGTCCCAGGGGGGGGGGTCACTCAAAAATTGAAAAAATATTTTTTGCTTAAGTGACCCCGCCCCAAATTACAGGCTGCGACCGCGCCTGTTCGGCAGAGGGGAACGCCTGTCAATGGCTACTCCCCTCCCCTTGGTTTAAAGCTCTAAAAGCGGTATTAGACATTGCAACCTGCAAGGCCCAATCTGTCAGGTTGGAAGGTGTAATTGAAGGTAGGGCCCGTAGGGAGCTGATGGAGGGATAGGGAGAGGCAGGGTACACAACAGATTGGGCCCTGCAGGTTGCAATGTGTAATAGCCGTTTAAGGAAATACTAGTAGTATATTAGGGACAAAACACACCTAAGCTGAATTCAGCAAATTCGAAGACAAAATGCTTAAATTTGTCTATGTTTTGTCTATGGTTACTTAAATTATAGCGGTATCGGTATTAGACATTGCAACCTGCAGGGCCCAATCTGTCAGGTTGGAAGGTATAATTTAAGGTAGGGTCCGTAGGGAGCTGAAGGAGCGAAAGAGAGAGTCAGGGTACACAACAGATTGGGCCCTGCAGGTTGCAATGTCTAATAGCCGTTCTAACCACCAAACAAAACAACCGTAACCAACCATAGCAACTTGAGGCATTTTGTCTATGAATTAGCTTAAAGCGGTATTACACATTGCAACCTGCAGGGCCCAATCTGTCAGGTTGGAAGGTATAATTGAAGGTAGGGCCCGTAGGGAGCTGAAGGAGGGGTAGGAAGAGGCAGGGTACACAACAGATTGGGCTCTGCAGGTTGCAATGTGTAATACCGCTTTTAATTCAATTCAGGTGTGTTTTGTCCCTTATAATAAGATTTCCTTTATTTTTTATACATCTATTACATTTTTCTTTATAAATTAAATAAAGAGTTTAAAATATATGATGAATTTGAAACATACCCTAAGCTATACGCGTTTCGCGGCAATTTGTACTGTCAAATAAAATTGTAACGTCAAGTCAAGTCAAACTCAGTCTTCGTTTATCAAAAGCGAACTGAATTTGCATATCTATCCAAATTATTAAGCTTTTACTTACAAGAATGGTGATTCTTATTCCACCTTCTTTATTAAAAGTGTAGTATAGTATATAAAGTATCAGTCCGCCTGTAAAGTTAATAATTGGATTTGTAGAATCAGAGTTTGTGTCCAACTTCAGACCCCGAAACTGAATCCGCCTAAGCTACCAGATTTAGTCGTAACCATACTGTTTTATATATAATTTTTAAGTAACAATATTCCATACGTAACAAAACCTATCATTGCAAAATTCAACCGTAAAAATGTGGAACGGTACGTACCTTTTATAATAATTCAATGCATCATTTTGAAGGTTATAATAGCATCCTAATGCAACTAATGTTTTTTCAGACCAATCAGCGGCCGGAGGTGGATTTTTTAACTCTCCTAGCCAGTATGGGAATGCAAACACACCTAATCAGCCCCAAAAAACGGTATTATATATATATATATTTTTTTTTTAAATTGTCATTTAAAAAGTTTCATAATTATAGATTTGCTTAAAAGATAGATTAACAGATACTGGGTCACAATTGTCACAAAGCAATGCCCGCTATACTCAGCATTTCCCCACTTGGTAGAGGATATCAACTATAAACCGAGGGACCTAATGGGTTCCTAGTTAGTAATTAATCTATCAAAACATATAATTCAATAGTTCATTTAATTATATGTAAAGAAAATCGCTTTCAAGATTTACTAGCATAACCAGTCCAGAAATTGGGCTTCTTAGAAACCTTCTTTTCTATAGTTTCATGCTAAAGCCAGCTTGCAATGGGGTTGGCCGGTCGAAAGTTTTTACAGATGGTGCCAGCATAGTTGGTACCTGTCAGTCCTACCAATTGTGTCAAATACTTGTTTTTTTTTTGGAATTTTCTGACCTGGATGGGCTAGCCTTTAAGCCAAATCCCATACAACAATACTAGTGTCAGGTACCAGCTATGCTGGCGCCATCTGGCCAAACCGTTGACAGTTGCCAACCCCATTCCAGTATTGTTTGTATACAAACAAATACCGGATTGATAGCTCATATTAAGAGGGCCGACAAATTAGGCCAAGTTACTCTTCTTATTGCTATTATATTGTTTTATTTTAATTTTTAAATGAATGCTACTTGGCCACTTTTTCCTTTTTATATGACATCTATAGTATAAGTTTATAATTTATATTATAGTGTGACTACTTAAAATAAACAAATTACAACATTTATTAAAAAAAATTGAATTCTCCAGTTGAATGCAACATTATTTTTAATATCAGTGTGGTCATAATTTCATAAAACAAATACAGGTTGCCAATTTAATAACACATGAGTTGCAATATCAGAAAAAATAAAGAAGTTGTAACAAGTTGCAATCTAAATATCTAAATGATAAGGTTGAAATTTCCTTTCGAACCAACTATGAGACCTATAAGTGGATGTGGATAAGATTAGACAGATGAATGCACTTGGAATACTGATTAAAGTGAAAAACTGTAAATCTTTATAGTGCAAGCCTAGTGAATTGTTTGTGTTATGAAATCATGGTTTGGTTTTATTTTACATATGATATTCCCTTAATGCTATTAATACTTATTTTTGAGCAAGTGTTAGTCATTATTGCCGACTACCTATTGGTAGTATTGGGACAAGTGACATCCTACACATTAAACACCCCCATCAAGTTTTGAACATTTGCCAATTTAACAGAGTTGAATATTCACTGCCACCCTGCCAGAAGGGTGTCAAAATTTCACTCCCCGGCAGTAGTGCTAGCGGTACACGCCGAAATTCAGTATAATGCTGCAAATGGTGTTAAAAGCATAAAAATCGGACCGATTGATCTTTAGGCCAAATGAATCGATTCGGCCCGTAGCAGTAAAAAAAAAAACAGAGTGCAGTTATGACGTCATCTTTTTTTTGTATGGAAAAAAAAAATTTTTGTTCTGAAACCTATCGTGTGTGGTATCAAATGAAAGGGCTTTCTGAGCTAATTCCAAAAATATGTCACATCATTACATTTCAGTCACATGTTTGAAATAAACATAAAAAACATTTTCAAAACATACCAAGTTTGGGCTCCTCTAGATACGACACCAAGCAATATTTTTTTGTAAAATATATCTCAAATGATACCTAATATCCTCCAACTTTGCCCCCAGGCGAAACTTTGCCCAACATTTTGAACAAATTCATTAATTTACGTAATTTTATAGTATGTATGTATGTATGTACTTTATTGCACATAAACAAGTTTAACAATATTACAACAGTAAAATAAAAAAGATATGCACAAAGGCGAGCTTATCCCTAAAAGGGATCTCTTCCAGCCAACCCATAGTATAGTATTCTGGTGCGGGCAAGTGTTGATGTGAATCTCACAAAATGGGAAAGCATGGTGAGTAAAACCCATACTTATACTTATACCTGTATATAATAAGGCAATGGGGAAAGCCAGTGAAACCTTATTGTAGAGGGTGCTCTTTTAGATTCCATACAATGAGGAAAAGAAACAAAAGATGAATGGTCCTTAACAATGTACGGGAACTATGTACAGTTAAAAGGCTTTTCTTATGCAATTGTTTCCCTATACCTTTTTGCTTCAGCATTTTCATTTTAGAGTATTGTGACAGTTGCCATTACTCTAGATTGTTTATATCGTAATTCGATTTCAAAAGGATAATGAATGAAGAAGTCTTGATGTGGGCAATGTTACGTTGTAATGTAACAACTAGTGATGGCCAACTTTCCCCAAGACAAAAAAAAATCTTAGGGCTATCGGCTTTTTGTATTAACCACTCGGCACGAAAAAAGGTGATTATTGTTTTTGAAATATATATATGACGTTTTGGAACTGTTTCTTTATTTTTTTAATGTAATTGTTAATGTGAAACCATAGTATTCAATATATACATAATTTTCTTTGGTCTGCCGATTTATTTGTAAACATTACTAAGATAGGTTCGTTATGATTTGTTTCTATTATAAATAATGAAATATAACTCATTTAATTATGTTTTGTTTAATATACATACTAATGCCTGAAAAATAAAAACATGACTAAATTAAAAAAATTAAGTCAAATGAGACAACCCTTGTACTTTGGAATGCTTGTATGCACCTTGTACCGTAAAGATCAAAAACGCGTACCTATCATTGCCCACCTAATTTGTACAAAAGTTCACGTACTTATCGCTGAACTATTTAAAGGGAATGATAGGATTACCCTAGAGATTTGCTGTAATTCTTGTTTCAATACTATAATCGCATTATTTAAGCGCAAATCGACTTGAGCAATGTTGGGTAAAACTCGATATTACTTTACCCACCCTCAAGTTCGCAAAAAATGGGATAAACTTAATTCGCTTTAAGTAAGAAAAATCCTGATATGTGCAACCCGGGTTCCTCGAGCTCACCTATCACGTTATATCAAAAGAACGTGTAAACAGTGTTTCATTACTCCGAGAATTATTAGATCCCACATTCGTAATAATTAAAAATTAAAAAAAAATACTTAGTGAAGTTATTTTCAAAATTGCTTTCTTGGGGTTTGAAATGAGGATATCAGGTATCATTTAAGGTATATTTTACAAAAAAATATTCAACCGTATCGTATTTGTAGGAGCCCAAACTTGGTATGTTTTGAAAATTATTTTTATTTTCATTTGAAACAAGTGACATAAATATAAAGATATGACATATTTTTAGAATAGGCTCAAAAAGCCCTTTCATTTGATACTACACACGATAGGTTTCAGAACAAAATTTATTTTTTTTCCATACAAAAAAAAGATGACGTCATAACTGCACTCTGTTTTTTTTTTTTTACTGCTTCGGGCCAAATCGATTAATTTGGCCTAAAGATCAATCGTTCCAATTTTCATGCTTTTAACACCGTTTGCAGCATGTTTAAGGCGTACCGCTAGGACTACAGTGAGGGATGTGTTGTCTGAAGCTAAATTTTGAAAAAAATTCTAATTCCAAGCAAACTGGCCATAGTCTGTCGATCCGGTCACTCCAGTCTAATGGTTGGCCTGACTGTATTACTTGGATAAATCAATTTTTGGAGACCCCTGGTCAATTAAGTAAAAATACCTCCTAGCAGTGGTGACGCGTCCATAGAACTCGATTCCTGCCGGCTTGTTAAATTTTTCAGGCACCAGCAGTTTTCTTACAACTTGTGAAGAAATCTTGTCAAATTAAGCTCTGGTTAAAAAAACATGCCATCACTGCTTCCGCTATTTTTATTTTTCTATCTCTATTTATTTATTCTTCAATTTAGGCATTAATATAATGCACCTATGATCGTCAAGAAGTACAATTGTACAGCAAACAATAATAACGATGCCAATAACAATTCATTTCAAATATACATAATATATCAAAAAATTATCCACTTATGTAAAATAATTTCTACTCTATATAATTTCAGGGCCGCCGAGCATCCCGTACAGCACCCATCGTAATCCGCCAAGCGCTGCACTGTGGTGATGACGGCGTGAAGATATGGGGCACAGAAATACAAATAGTGTCTCTTGTAGCCAGAGTCAGGAACATTAGGATGCAGAGCACTAAGATCACATACACGATCCAGGATATGACCGGCAGGATGAGAGCTGTGCTTTGGCTCGACCAGGAAGCTATGGATGAGGATGTAAGTGTATTTTTGTAAACTTTAGTACCATAGAGTAATTTATATAACAGAGCAGCACAGCCTAGCCAGCACACTTTTTGAAGCTTAAGTCTATCATGCCATCTAGTTGAGAGCCACTTAGGCGATTATCACACTGGTAATCGCCATAAGGATACCCAAAAAGTAAGAGGAAATATCACCTCCATCTAGTAACGAATAGCGTACTAGTAGTTCACTAGTCGTTACTAGATGGAGCTGATATTTCCTCTTACATTTTGGCTACCTTTAGGTCGCTCTCAACTAGATGGCGCTAAATACTTGGAGCCTCAAAATGGCCGTCTATCGGCCGTCGGCCGTAAAAACTATGGCCGTTTATTATATATTTAAGTCTATGTTAGTACGCCGTCAAGGTATCCAGCAGCCTACTGCAGGTTTTGGCCAAGCTGTACATGCGATATTCACTTTAAAATTACATATATGACCAAAGAGTTGCAGAATAAGCAGAATCCACTATAAGCCACATCTACTAATTTTGTTAAAATTACCACAAAATATAAAACTTGTGTCTGTGAAAACGTGTGTCTAAAACAACTCAAACTTGTGTCTGTGACCCCGTTTTGTTCTACTATATTTTTATACTAACCGTAAACATTGCTTTTGTTTCAGGATAAATCATCACCAAAGGTTAATGTCAATGATTACATCCAAATTTATGGCAACGTGAAAACGAACAAAGGCAAAAAAGTGGTGATGATTTTCAAAATAATGCCAGTTACGGATGTGAATGCTATTACATTCCATTATTTACAATGTATTAATAATAAGGTGAAAATGGAAGCAGACTCAAAGAAGGTGAGTGGAATAACTCAAGAAATAAATGCAAAAACCAACCTTGTTTTGTTACTACTACGGTACATTATGGCTATGAATTAACTAGTAATTAGTGAGATTTGTTCGTACTCGACGATACTATATATACTATCGTCGATCACTCACCTGAAACTTTTGCTTTTTTGTGAAAGAAAACGTAGTACAGAAAACAGACTAATCCTGACAAGAGCTGGTATAGCACCCTGGATATGACAGCAACTTTAGTAAAGAAATCGTGCGTAAGCCAATTCAATTCTAGACACCATAATCTTAGACTTACTTTCTAAATAAGAATAGTCGCCTACTTTTTAAACTAGTGGTTCTTAAAGTAAAGGTTAAGAAATGCTTTAAAACTTTTAATCATATGGTTGAATTTCCAGGAGAAACCTGTCGCAGCCTCTAACCCGTCATTCAACGGCGGCCTCCCCGCCAACTCCATGGTGGGCGTGTCGGACGCCGGGGGCTCCGTCAACGGCCTCAACCCGCGCCAGATGCTGGTGTTCAACCTCATCCGCGCCTCCACGCAGGAGCAGGGCATCAGCAAGCAGGACATGTATGCGTCGCTCAAGGAGCGGATGCCGCAAGTCGAGTTTGAGTATGTTTTTCGGTTGTTGCTTTAAAATAGTACATTTCGATACTAGGTCGGAAAGGATGTCATTATTCAACGAGTTCCGAGACACTTGGTCACGAGCCGCAGGCGAGTGGCAAAACTCGGGACGAGTGAAGAATGACATTCCGCCCGTGTATCGAACGACGTTTTTTAATAAAGTTGCGAAAAAATTATAAAAATGGACAATATGTCACTTTGAGGTTACTTCATCCGAACACTCGCGCCGTGCGATGCGGGGCGGTGATCATGAATCCTGAGCTGTGATTGGCTGGAAAAGTAAAACGCGCTAGTGCGAGAAATCCAACTTCTCGCATTATAAACTACTACTAGATTTGAGCAACTGTGTTAAAAAAATACCTTTATTTATTGGGCCCAGGCGGCTCACAACCCCTTCGGCCTTTTTTATTTTGGCGCCCGCCAAGCGTGGCGCGTATGGCAAACCGCCCCCGCCCCCCCCTAAAGGGGAGGCCTATGTTTAGCAGTGGACGTCTTATGGCTGAGATGATGATGATGAGGCGCCTCAGCCTCGCGAGGAAATTCGGGTTAAAGAAATTGCCGTAGGAAACCTGCCTCTTACTCGTATTATAGGGTGGTCTATCTAATCTGTACGCCTAACGGTCAGATTTTTTTTAATGTGCTATTAGTTCTGGTCAATGTTTTCCAGCATTTTCCTTATTTCTTAGTTTCAGACATATTTATACAAATCTAGAATTCTTGTTTATTAATATGTAATTGTTTTTTTATTGCAGAAACATTCTGGAATGGATGTGTGGCGAAGGTCACATCTACTCCACAATTGATGAAGAACATTTCCGAGCTACTGATGCTTTTTAACTTACTGATGTGATTCTGTACTTTCCTTAAGGTATCATGCTGTTGAACGGCCAGTTATTTTTATAATAAAGAAGCAAATTATTACCAGTTATTTTACTTACCTCTATTTATTTTTATTGTACAGTCGCTATCATATATATCGAAGCGGCCAAGGTACAAAAAAATATATTAACATACACTTTATCGCCTTGACAATGGAGGCGTAGTTTAGATATTTGTGACCACCTCGGCCGCTCCGATGTTCTGATGGCGACCGACTGTACATATATGTTTATTAAAAGGGTAAAATGACGTAGGAATTAAAGAAATCATTGTCAAAAATTATATTTATTCTTATATAATGATTTCAGTTCATTCAATAATATACAGATCCAGTGTTCTATGTACAGTTTAACTTCTTAGGGCTTGTCTTTGTTACACATTGTAATGTATGAACTTGCACCAAATACTAATTAATATATATATTTACAGGGACTTTGTATGTAATTCTATTGTTTTAACCTTTTGAGCACTAATTATTTCAGTAGCAAAGCCACTCACATGCCATATCATATCATGCAATCATACAAATTGAACCATATTTTTACAATTAAATGTAGGTTGATATCTCTAAACTCATTAATGGTTACTATTAGAATTAATATTTTGTTGACATTCAAACTTGTAGAGATTTGTCACTACAAATGGTAAAATGTGATTGATATACTAAGTTGTAATATTACATTCTGTACAGTGTAAAGTTTACACTATCTGGAATCACAAAAATATGTAACAACAAAATGATGAACGTGTTCGTCCCAGGTAAGTAAATACCTAAAACAGTTCTTCTATTGACTTTTTATCACAGCGGTATTTCAATGGATGTACTGCTCTGCTATTCACAAATTCCACAACAATTTTTATTGTTTTCCTTTTGTGATATAAAAATATAACATGGTGTTGTAGTATATAGTTTATTAAATTAGTACTGTACTGTAAGTGTGGAAGCGCCCGCAATAAGCTAAATAGCCACATTTGTACTTCACATAGTTCACATGTGTAAACTGTAAAGAATGATTTGCTAATAGTGAAACCTAAATACATTCCTTTTCCATAGAGCATGCTTACGCTTTCAAATGCCAGTATGAACAAACCCTAAGAATTTGTAAACCTATGAATTTCTTATAATTCATCCCTCAAAGCTGTGTTTCTGACATCAGCTTTGGTACCCTGATAAGTTTGGCTTTCCAACTGCACATCTTTGAGTTCTTCTTGGTCTAAAAGGTACTTCTTGGCCGTCCAAGCCTGAGAGCCATCCTTGAACATGAAAATGGCTCTGTCATCAGCTATAAGGTACCTGGGAAAAAGAAAATTATGGTAAATATGGTTAATTACATTCCATGCTATATTTATATATTTTTGCTTGTCACTAGATAGTATAAAACAAAGTCGCTTCCTGCTGTCTGTCCCTATATAATATGCTTAGATCTTTAAAACTATGCAACAGATTTTGATGCGGTTTTTTCTAATAGATAGTGATTCAAGAGGAAGGTTTATATGTATAATTGCACCCGTGCAAAGCTAGGGAGGGTCGCTAGTAATAAATAAAAGGTAATGGGATTGAGGATTTGTAACATTTTGGACCTCATTTTACTGTAATGAGGCGAAAATATGTTATGCCTAGTTGAACATCAATGGAGAGGTCTTCGTAGCTAGGGCTACAAAGACCTCTCCATTGATGTTCAACAAATTGATTATCCTAGGGGATAACCCCTTTAATTCAGTATCAAGACTCAGAATAATTATTATAACAATAATAATTGTTAATTTATTTAGAAAAGGTTCATATTAAATACACATTAATCTAAGAAAAATTTTACTAATTATATGCCTTATCACATTCATTTAATGAAATTGAAGGGATGTTTACAAAAACAACATAACTGCTTAGAGTGGTTGACACTTTTTTAAGAACATTGTTAATCGTTTCAGGTGTCAACCAGTGTAGTCAGTTATGTAGTTTTTGTAAACATCCCTTCAATTTATCCTTAATAGTCTTTATTTTAAAAGTTACACCATAAAGAGCAGGTAAAATAGGTATTATTTGGTTTATTTGTAACAAACTGATCAAAAGTACTATTGGGTTCAGGATTGCATGGCCAATTTATCAATGAATTTATTCATAAATTGGTAATGCAATTCAGAACTCAATGGTACATATGAAACTCACCTCTCTGCCTGTATGTGGTTACTCCATAGTCCTGTTTGCCAGATCTTGGTCAATTCATCAGTACGCGGTCTGGAGGGGTTATTAGCTACTGTGACAAACATCATTACTGTCTGTCCTTTCTTGGTGGCTTCCAACACTGCTTCTGGATTCGACATATCCATTTTGGTCATGTCTATTGCCGGTGGCTTTCGAAGGTGTTCTGGTAACTCGTCTTCTGGGAGAGGCTCTTCATCTTCTTCCCACTGATCAAGCAATCTGTAACCGATGATAAAAATTAAGATTTAGGTCCTAATTATGTTAGAAAATACTAAATCATAAGAATATTAAGAAAAAAAATAGGCACCTTTCCATGTCAGCCTCAGTGAAGTCTGTGATATCCTTCTTAGCCCATTCAGGTTTCTTTTGGGCCTTTTTAGAAATAGCACCAGTTATGCATATTACCAATAATATACACAGTAATTTGGCCATTATTAACAATGATAATAAAAAAGATTTATAGTAGGCGGCTACTGACTGCGAAACAACACGTCAGACGATTGGTGAATGAAATGAGTGAATGAATGAAATCAATGAAATGTCAAAATTCTAAAGTTGCCAAAAAGAAAAAACTTTCCATAACTTTTTTATCTAATGTTGGTAGACTTGACAAATCTTGGCGATATCTATGTTGGTTGACTTGACAAATCTTGGCGATGAATCTTTATCATATTTAACTTGGCCATAACGTACAACACTAGTAGATGCTATCTGTGGATCAACAACCAAAGCACTAATAAAAAAAAAAAAAAAAAATGACAGCAATGACAACAAAACTAATTTCAAACAACGCCGTTTATTTTGTTTGCTATATGATATTTACATGCAATAATATTTCTTTTTGCGTTTTAAAATGGAATGTAAGACATTCCATAAAGGGAAATACTATGTAACTATCAAACGAGGATTTGAAGATAGTAAGAGAGATGTTACGGTAACAATTATGAAAATTTTCGGCAGTGATAGCTTGGTTTGTAAATCATTAGAAAATCTACATATTTTCAAGATATAATGTACTTTGGATGTTTAACGTGTAATTGTTGCTTTGTTACAGCGGATATCTCTTTCTGACGACGATGATCCTACTTTTTTGTGCGTTCTGAATGTTTCGCGGTGCGACTACGAGGATCTCAAGAAACAGCAAGGCCTGTTGATTGACTTTGATAATTTTCCTTCGCAGCTGGTAAGGCTTCTTCAACAGTGCGCATCGAACAATATGTAAGCTATATTTATAAACTGGTTTGAACATTGTTCTAATTTTATGCAATATATATATTTTTAATTTGGCTTTACTAAAAGGAATACATAGCTGTATATTGGGAGTAACGTGAACGATCGCAGTGCACAAAGTAATAAGCAATGAAACTGCAAAGGGACATCAGCTATGTCACCTCAACTCTGAAATCCAAATAGTCATTATTGCCTTTAGGGTAAAAGGTAAGACCAACTCTGCTAATAAAATTAAAGCGAGATATGTAGTTGGTTCTGCCTTTAACCCGGTGATACATCCTTTCTTGTATAGTGTATGTGATGAATCTGTACTTTTTCACTATTTTTATTATGTTCCAGGTTCCTGATAGTACAACAAACAAATCCGGTCCAATTTTATTTTGAAATTGTTGAACACAATGAATTTAGGCGTTTGGTTCATTTGTCACTGAAGACAGGGCCAGCTACAGATGCAGACATCAAGCAACATATGGCTGACACTATAAATAATTTAAAGGTATGATGAGCACTCAATATTATAATTTTTATAGACCTTGTCTGTATTCTGCAGGGTTGTTAAAGGTATACTCTATACTTTGTTAACAGTGGATCTGCCAAAAATATCTTACTATAAGTCAGACATCAGTGGCGATGGATCAAATTTTTTTTGGCAAGCTGGTGCTGAATTTGGCTTAAAATTTCTTCATCAGCTGTAGGAAAACTGCTCAGGCGCATGAAACTCAGGCAAGCCCACTGGAATCGTGTTCTATGGACGTGCCGCCACTGTCAGACATATACTCTTAACAGACATGACGGTTGGAGTCTTGCTTATAATTCAAACAAAGAATTCTTAAGATTTTAACCCTGTTTTTTTTTTGTTATACATTATGACTTATGAGACACTCCAATATAATTTTGTAACTAAAACCGTGAACCAATCAAATACAATTTTAAAATATGTCTTGAGACACTCTCCCTTCAAAGATGTGCTGTCAGAACTTTCCTATAAAAAATTACAACATGACTCCATATTGTTTTTATATAAAACACCCATAAAAATATTTTCTTAGGCGATTATCATACTGGCGCCGTAATCGCATGCGGTAACGGTGTGCAAGCGTGACAGCGCTATACACATACAGAGTGCTATCTCGCCCGCGCCAGCGCCGCATGCGGAAACCGCAGCAGTGTGAAAGCCGCCTTATGCATCTTAAAATGTTTTCAGAATACACTTGCCTCCTTCCAAAGTTCAGCGACCAGTAGTGAAGTGATGTGGAAGGAGAAATGCATCAAAATGGAACAAAAAATACTTGAGCTGACAGACAACTTAGCAGAACTGAGAGATGAGAGGCGAAGAAGTGAAATAGAGTTCCAAGAAGCATTGAAACAGGAAAGAGAAAGGATAGCACAGGTGTGGCACCATGTTTTTCTAAATATATTAACTTAAACTCTGTTTTTGCCATCGAGTTGTTTTTGCCTAAAATTACTGGTAGTTGAATCTAGTCTAGGTATCTCTTTTTTCACAAATTGGGAAGTTTAACTGATTGTAATTATAACAGTGATCAGTGATCAATGATGAATCAGTGAAAGATCAATCATAATCTATTGTCACATATGTATGAATCATCTCATCACTATTGTCAAATTAATAAATAGAAGAGAATCTGAGTTGAAACTTAGCAAGACCAATTATATTCTATTACAACATTTTTTTATAAAAACCTGTTACTTAGCATGTTTATTTATAAGCTAATCCTGTTTTAGGAAAGACTACAGTGGCAGAAAAATGCAGAAATAAATGCAAAAGCTCAGCTTGCAAGTTCAGAAGAAGCTATACATAGAAAACACAAACAGCTTGAAGAGTTAAATACAATATGCCAACAGTTGAAAGATAAAATTATGCACTTGGAGAACCAGTTAAGGTGCCTATTTAGAAATAGTTTGATCAGAATAACATCTTGTTTCACTCCAAAAGATACATATATCTGAGACATATTATATTATTATAGTATTGCAAAATTAGTTAATTTATTATCATTAAACGTTGACAACTCAGACTAGCCTAATCTAAATCATTTCCTGCTCTAGTAAGAGTTATTATTATATTTCATCACAGTCTACTGTTAATCAGACGCGCGCAATGTCACTTATTGGGCTTTCGTTCAGAAGTTGTTTTTGTCTTAATAAGAATAAATATATATATTTTTTCTGATTTCAGTGAAAAATCTCAAAGGTTAATGCTTTTAGAGGGCGAGGTCCAGAAGTCCCACATAGAAGTGGCTACATTAAAGGCAAAAAATGCGAGCTTAGACAGAGAAATTACGGAAAAAGAAAAGCAAATTAGTAACTTGAACACAAGATGTACCTACTTAGAAAAGGTAAATTGTTTAAACCATTTTAGGCCATGTCCGGATTACACACGGCAGTGCAATGCAGGGCAGCTCCCAGTCTTATTACTGGCCCTAAAGGTGGCCAAATAAGTATTTAACCTTTTGAACGCCAAGCATCGAACGAAATCGTGCCCTCAGCGCCAGCGCTTGACCACCAAAACCGGTTACATTTTGGACGTGACATCACGTCCTGGCGCTGAGGGCACAACTTTCCGTGCACGTATTTGACGGCTTTGGAGAGACGTGTTTACCACACGAGGCAGCGAGCACATACATACATACATGTTCGCTGGTTTGCCATACATTATCTGGACATGGCTTTAAATTTAATTAGAACGCGAGATTGTGTTTCTGGGGACAAAATTAAAAACTGATGTCATTTCTGTTTCAGATTGGAAAAGACAATGCAGATCTTGTAACTGAGCTGAAAAATAATTTACATATAGTTAAAAAAGAAAAGGTAAGAATCATTTTGAGAGATATGAGCGAAGGATATCTGCATCTACAAAATAAATTCACAGTTGTGGCTGAAGTCTCTAATTTAAATAGGACTATTTTGGGCCTTAAATCCAAACCCTTTAGTAGTTAGAGGCCTGTCTGTGCCCAATAGTGGGACATAGACTGATCAAGGTGATCATGAAATGAACGCCATTAGGCGGCTATCATATTTCTGCGGTTTCGGCATGCGGCAACGATGTGCGAACGGGATAGGGCTTCGCATATGTATAGCGCTGTCTCTTTCACCCATCCGGTTACGGCACCAGTGTGTTAACCGCGATAGTCACTAAAGGCTGTAATTTTAATTTTCTTGCCCTGGAATTAATGGAAAATGTTATTTTTTAGATAAATTTAGAAGAAAGACTAGCTCTTAGCGAATCGTTGGCGAATAGGAACAATGAAGCTGCAAACTCGACTTCAGAACAGCTGCTAAAGGCAAACCAAATCATTTCGAAACAAAACAATGATATCATTGAAATGAAAGAAAAGGTAAATAATTTACTTAGCTTTGTGTTCATTGACAAACTAATGGACGGGCATTTAAGGGGCTCCCTGGCGCCAATGACCTTCGATCTGAACCCCTTAGTTTTCTAATGAGTTTTATATCTTATCATAATATCAGTAACGTCCTTAATCAATATAGTATCCTATATTTACTTCAATGTTCATCGTCTTCGAGATATTTGACATCAAAGTCGAGCAATTTTAGGCCAAAAAAGTGGTTTTCTGGTCATAACTTTTGTGTTAATTAGTTTAAAATTAAAATCTCTCTTCAGTTTTGAGAGACGTCAAAGAGGAACCCTGATATGTAGATTTTGTATATGTAAGATTCTTCACGGCATTCGAATATCGAAAAAAGTGTCTTTTTAGACCATGTTTAAAAAAATCATTAAAAAATAAGTGGTTATTTATTTCAAAATCTGGCTCTACAGAATGGAGATAAAATATTAAAGAACCGATAGCCCTTTGCCTTATAATTCTATCTGTAGTGCAAATGTAGGAATATGGACTCAAAACTGGTCAAAAATCGGTAAAAACCGTGCGGAGCCCCTTAAAACCTTACTTGTTTTAAAACCTTATCGATTTCAATAATAAAACAAAGTGTCCCAAATTTTTTATTTTTAATAACAGTCCCTACAGAATATATGTAAAAACGAGTCACAAAACTCAATTTTATGGAAAAGCGAGGAAACTTTTTTCAAAAATGCTACTTTCGCTTTGAAAACTCGGAGACACACAAAGACAACAGCTACACTAGACGGCGTTGTATCATGGCAACATGTTTAACCCTTTGACCGCTAAGCATCGGACGGAAAAATCGTGCCCTCAACGCCACGACGCAACTCGCTTATATTTTAGACGTTATATCACGCGCTAGTGCTGAGGGCACGACTTTGCGTGTGCGTGATTTGACGTCTTTGGCGGTCAAAGGGTTAAAATTCTTTAATGTTAACTGTTTTTTAAATAATAATGTTTTATTTCAGATACTGTGTCGAACAGCAATAGCATTAGAACAAGAGAAAGTTATTGAGAAAAACAACAAAGAAATTGACGAACTCAAGTCTGAAATAAGTGTTACTAAACAAAATATTGTCAGCCTCAAAACTGAGTTAGATAAGCTTAAGGAAAAGTATGAAATTAACGAGGCGGCTTTAAAGGATAGAGATGAAATGATAAAGAATAATAACATGGGTAATATTTATCGTTGTGGCTTATTGATACATCAAACCCTGAAACTTAGTTTCAAAAGGCTGTTATCAAGTTATCATCGAACAACCGGAGCGTAAGCGAAGCGAGTTCTTACAAACAACCTCTGGCTACTGGGACGTCTCGGCATTTCGATGGCTTTTTGACTTTGAGAGTTTGTTGGACGATAACTTTAGTAACGTTTTTCTGATCTTCATGAAATTTGATGGGGTTGTAGCAGAGATACATATAATTTGAGAGTTCATATTATTATATGAGCAGGATCAATGAGTCATGGAGCTAGATGGCGCGAAAAAAATCATCATATGGGCTTGTTATATTGGCCACCTCGTTTCCAAGGAAATCGCTAGTTTTCAGTTCGAACTTTTTTTTATCAGGCGATTCTGGTATTCCTTAATTGCTCATTCAAAAAATACGAGTATTGCAGCAGAAGTGAGGAGAATATAATTTATATATCCGTGTTATCTTATCTATCTATACATATAATAAAGCTGAAGAGAGTCGAAAGTCTGTACATGGAAGATATTCGAAAAAAAATTGGCTGGGGATTCTTAGAATCGATAACATAACACGTTCCAACAGTTTTTAGAATTTTTGTCTGTTTATCTGTTTATTTGACCGCGCATCACGTGAAAACGGCTGAACAGATTTTGATGAAATTTTGTATAAAGATAGTTTGAGTCCCGGGAAAGGACATAAGGCTTGGCCTAACCGCCGGCGGGGCGCAGCGCGACGTCCACAGCGCGTGACGCCGACGCGATGACTGTTCAAACAGGGCGCGCGCGGATCGCGCTCTCAACACGCCCTCAAGGCGCGCGCGGACGCGCGTGGACGCGGCGCGGATGCGCGTCCAACCGACTGTGACGGTGCGCGGGGCGCGGGGAGGGGCGCAGCGTGCCGCCGCGTCCCGCCGCGTCCGCGCCGCGCAGCGCTGCGCCCGCGCCGAGTGGACGCGCGGGGCCGAGCGGCGCGGGGCGGGACAGAAGCGGGGCGCGATGCCGGCGGGACGCAGTCTGTTTGACGTCGCTAACCTGTTAGCATGTATTTAAGGACGCCGCGGTCGCGCGGCGCGACCGCGGCGCTGCGTCCCGCCGGCAGTTAGGCCAAGCCTTAAGGATAGTTTTCATCCCGAAAATCAACTCTGAGGGGGTGAAAAGGGGGTTGAAAGTTTATATGGAGAATTTTTAGCCGCTGATACGATTTAAATGAAAATTAGTATTGAGATAATCCCTAGAAACGACATAGGATAATTTTCATCCCGAAAATCAATTCTAGAGGGGGTTAAAAGGGGGTTGGAAGTTCGTATGGGGAATCAATAACCGCTGGACGCTGGAAATAGTTTTAGCTGTGGGGAAGGATATAGAATAATTGATATCCAAAAGATATTCCTTAAAGGTGGATTACTATTTCCACGCAGACGAAGTCGCGGGCAAAAGCTAGTAAATAATAAACCCGTCACCTCCACAGTAATCCAATGGCTCCACAAGAAAATGGAAGACACTTGCGAACCAGTCAGTGCAGTAAGGCACAAGTCAATGTTCACTGGGGACGCCAAACACAGCTCCACGCCGCACATTCGGCCAAACGACAACTCGGATCTGGCCGGCTTGTCGGAAGAATCTATCAATTTCTATGCTACGTCCAAATTGTAAGTATAGTCTGGCTATCAAAAAGTGCAGTATAATATAAGTGCAAATAGTAAGGTTTACTCATCCCTTTTTTTAGTGGGGATCGAGAAAGAGATGGTATGATTCTCTCTGTATATGCTTGAAGTGAAAGACCCTGGTCAAACTATATCGAACATTTTGCTACTCTCTTGTGATTCTATTGTAGATTATTTCAAATTAAAATCTACAATAGAATCACAAGAGATTTTAAATACACTGCTATTTTTTTATCTGTCGATTGATTTCGCTAGTCGGAAACGTATCGCAATTGCATGCGATTTTAGCGTCGATATTGTGCCATATGTACGAATAGATACCATTACTCGAGCTGTTCCATGGGCCAAGTAATACTGGCAAGTAGCCCAATATTTCCCAAGTCTCATATTTCAGTTAAATGTACTAGTGCCGTATATCGCGTCACTAACTCAGCAGGGTTAAGTTCCATACATTTTGTTGGCGTTTTGATCTTGTCAAAGTCAAAATAAATTACCCCTTCCGGCTATGGTAGTGCTTCTAATCTATTAATATTTGTAATTTATTAAATATGGAATTGTTATTCTAGGTCTACGTTAGAAGGAAGTCCTGTAACGAAAACTCAAGATAACGGCAATAACATTGGTCTTGACCCGAAATACCTAAGACCGGCTGATGACAAAACTAACCAAATTGCTAAAGGTGCGTTCGTTTCTTAAACTTATCTATTTTATTTTGAGAAACAACCTGAGGGCCTACCGCGAAGTTCGAAAATCGACAAAACGATGGTCCCGTCTCTATCGCTCTTGCATATACGAAAGAGAGTGATGGAAATATTCGATTCGATGAACGAAGTGCTTCGCGGACTTCGCAGTTATAGGCCTGTTTCTAATTCAAGTATTTGTTGGCAGATTCCGGGTCGCAGAAATCCGTAAAAGGAAAAGAAAACGACAAATTCAGTTTACCTCAAGTGGATTACAGAGAGAAAAAGTCCACACGGAAAAACACCTATCGGGCAACACCAGTGTCTGCATATTTCCCTTGAAAAAAGATTATCCTAATATTCCTAATATTGTGACCGACTGCAATGGGGAGCGTGAAAGAGCCAGCATAAATGTTTATTGGCAACTCGTGAAATGCTTTATATGCATTTGATTTGTGAAAAGCAGCAATGTCGCCAAAACGTACAAAACGGTCGGTCGACCACCGATCACGTATTTTAAAGTAGACGTAATTGTGAAAATGAATTATTATTTAATGTTAACTAATATAAAACATTTATGTTTAGCAAATCATCGATCGTGGGCGTGGGTATGTGGGTCCTGGGGCGAATCCGCTAACATTAACTATTTGCTTCTCTATCGCTCTTGCATATTCGAGCGACGGAGAGCTAAATAAACGGACGAACGAAATGGTACGCGTATCAGACTCACTACTACATTCTGAACCAAAAATTTCAGAAGTATCAGGCCTATAACCGCGAACCACTTCGTTCGTCTTATATTTATTATCTTTGAGTATACAAGAGAGATAGGCGATTATCACAGTGTGATAATCGCCAAAGAGACGGGGCCAACGAATTGTCAATTTTCGAACTTCGCGGTAGGCCCCGCAAAATGTTTGCTTGGAAGTGTTGCCGATAATTTTTTATGGTTCCCTTTTTAGCCGGCCAATTTAGTTTCAATGTTGTACGTGGCTATTATAGTACATACTACATATATAAAATAGAAATATAAATAAATAAGACCAAACGTAACCAAATGTATTTTATTTTCCCAGTGAAATGAAGTTAAAGCTAAGAAGCTCTCGATTCAGTATTTTAACATTGTTTCACCCAAAAAAGCGCAAGTAATGCCAACATACAGCCCAGTACAAATCTAATATAAATTGTAATTTTTCTAAATAACAAAAGTGAACGTATTTAAAAAATCTAATTAAAATATTACACGAATACCATTATTTTCCATAAAGTTATTTTCTTATAATAAAACTTTAAATGAGCGTGGCTGTTTGAACGCAGCATTATTGTCAAAGCGAAAAAAAACGAATGAACTGTCAGATTGGATAAGTATGTGTTGGGATGGGAAGGTCAATCACAAGTTTTTTGAGTTGAGTGATTCATTATCGAGGGGTTCCATTATTTTATTTCCTGTTACATAAAATTATAATACAATAACATATAGTGCCATTTAAAACAGTGAAGTGTTATACCAAAATGATTATAACTATGTTGTTTTATACAAGTGAGGAATACGAGTGAGTTCAATGAAACGTATAGTGTAAATTTGTATTTGTGTATGGAAAGTACATTTCCGTACAATGCCTTTTGACTTTTTGTGTTGCGTGAGGCCGGGGGTGGAGGATGTGTGCGAGTTAGACTATTCCCACCAGTCCTTGACGGACGTTCCAACAGAAGTGTTCGTCTACGAAAGGACGCTGGATACTCTCCTATGCCATAGCAACCGCATCAGCGAGTTACCGCGCCAACTGTTCATGTGCCATGGCTTAAAGCACCTGGATCTCAGTGACAACGAGCTGCAAGCCATCCCCACAGCCATCTCCTCGCTGGTCAACCTTCACCATCTCAATATCAGCAGGAACACCCTCGCTTCTTTGCCTGACACTATGAAAGCTCTGAAGTATTTAACATTCTTAGATTTATGTGTTAATCCATTGGAAAAACTTCCCGATGCCATCACAAATTTAATTGCTTTACAAGAATTATATCTAAATGATACCTACCTTGAGTATCTACCAGGTAATTTTGGTAGACTTGCTAATTTACGTATACTAGAGTTGAGAGATAACTATTTAATGATTTTACCAAAATCTCTATCTCGCTCGACAGAGCTTCTTAGACTTGATTTAGGTCAGAATGAATTCCAACAGTTCCCAGAAGTGATTGGAAGGTTCACGAAGCTGCGAGAGCTTTGGATTGACAACAACAGTCTGACTAGTATACCTGGTGTTATTAAGCCTTTGGAAAACTTGATACATTTGGAAGCTAGCAATAATATGATTGAGGAGCTTCCTGTTGAAATTGGTTACTGTACAAAATTAGTGGATATCAGTTTATCAGCAAATGCTCTCACTCAGCTCCCGGACAGCATCGGACAACTTGGCAACCTGACAACTCTAAAGTTGGACAACAACAGGCTGTATTCAATTCCGGAGAGTATAGGCCAGCTCACAAATTTGGAGGAGCTTATGCTTATGTGCAATTACATTGACAAAATTCCATCTTCTATTGGTCTGCTCAGAAAATTACAATATTTCAACATTGATGACAACATGATTAGAGCAATACCTCCTGAGATAGGAAGTTGTTCAAAATTATCAGTATTATCTCTGCGAGCAAATAAATTGACTAAGGTTCCACCAGAAATTGGTCACCTTTCTTCATTAAAAGTTCTAAACTTAGTGAGAAATTCATTGAACAGCCTTCCTCAGTCCTTACTCAATTGTGATAATCTTGTTGCCCTTTGGCTGTCTGAGAATCAAAGCAAACCTCTTGTGCCTATGCATTCTGAAGTGGATCCGCATACCTATGAGCAAGTCCTCACTTGTTTCCTCTTTCCCCAAGTGCCTTTGTCCCCCATTGAAAACAAATTGGAGAATGACAAATCTGAAAATGTAGAAGTTCCGCCTTCTGCGCGCCATATTAGTTTTGTAGACATGAAAGTTGCACCTAAAATACCTGAAAAACCAGGCCAGCTGAGAAGAGCGCCAACACCTTATCCAAAAGAGTTAAGGGCTTTGGCGAAACATGCCAGAAACATACACAAAGATGGTGCACAAGATGTGTCCCCTCCAATGCAAAATGCTGTATTAATCAAAGCTGCTAAAATAACACCTACATTACAACAGAGATTTGCATCTGATAACAAAAAAGAAGTTGAAGATGGAAAAGATAATACTGATGGTAGTACTGATCCTATGAAGATTTCTGTCTATGACAATGTAACACCAGATAATGCATATGACAGACCTCTAGATCTAGAGAAGACCTACAAAAGTGTAGATCATGCATTGTACCCTGACAACAATGATGATGAAAATAATGATTATACTCCTGGTAACCACTATTCCGTGTCACAAAAATCACATTTCGGAAGTCAACATAATACTGAAGTTTATTCTTCTAGACAGGAACTTGATAGGAATAATGTTCCTGTGCCTCAAAATGTATATGCCCATACAGAACCTAAACCATATCATAATAGCAATGAAAATAATTACCAAAGTAATTTCAATAGAGCACATAGTCAGCTGCAAAGATTAAGTTTAACCTCTCAGGACAGAAGATCAAATAATGAAAGCATAATATCAACACATTACGATGATAACACTTATAATCACAGACCTGTAGACAATGCTAAAAATTTTGAACCCATTTACCATAGGAGAGAGCATCCTATAACGAAAGGAAATCATCAGGAAAGAATTTATGAAACTGAGACCTATGGTTACACTAATGACAAGAACTACAGCCAAAGCAATTATGACTGTTACAGCTATCATCCTCAAGGCAACGTGCCAAATCCGCGAGTACACACTATTAGCCAGGTCGTCAGCTCAACAACTATGCCTAATTTGAGTAACTACAGCAGTGCCTATCCTGGCCCCACTGTAGACAGCCATCATTACTCTACGTCGTCTCCCAATGCCAATATTTATGGAATGTCGGCTTCAAGTCCTACTTACATACCTACGCAGTCGCCAGAATTATATTCACCAACAGGGCACACAAATACTACTAACCCATACAGAATGACGAACACGCCACTTATTTCGGATGATGGCAGTTACAATCATGTACATGCCCCTTCCACGCCAAACATGTATGATTTGTATGATGCTATACCGAGTCCTTCGGTAGGAGCTCCGTCGAATCCACCGAGCGTGATAAGCCATCGTCACAGCCCAAGCAGCGCAATGTCTGAACCGGTGTATGGTAGAGGCCAGCCTCCGCCTTACCATATCGTCGCTCCGTACACGAAACACGCTCAATACTTCAATGGAACGGGTGGATAGTGTTTAATGAAAGGAAAACAGAGGATCATACACAAACCATGCCCATATCATCAGTAACAAGCAACTGGCAAGCGTTAGTGAGCTGATGTCTGTTTTCTAGACGTGCAATTTAAATGTGATACCTTCATATGTTGTAGTTAAAAAGGAAATACTGAGGTGCTACACGATGGATTTTATTGTTGGAGTGTGTCCAAAGGGATATTTTTATGACTGGTTCTATAGTGCGATATGAGTGCTTCGTGCATTTATGGTGACCAGCGCTTGGAAAAAAAGCCAACTGTTGTGCGTCAGAGTAGTGAAAAGGCGCGGAAGAATGCGAGTAACTACTCCTGTTTTTTTTTAAATGCAGAATTGCAGATGTTTTCTGAGTGCTCTGTTGAGATGAGACTTAGGTTTACAACGGCTCACTTTTTTCCGAGCACTGATCGTGATCATGATTAAATAACAAAAAAAAATAAGGCAGCTGACGTAGCTATTGTCAATCGATGCCAAAGTAGTGACTATAGCTACAGTAGAGTAATTACTTAATTAAATTGCATAGAATGGATATTATATATGTATATCGCAAACTGTAAAAACGAGCACTCTAGGTGAAAGCGTAGGTACTGGTTTAGTACATTGTGTAACAACTATGTTGTTTCATTATACTGTTATGATTATGATATGATTGTTAAAGTATCTAATAGTTAAATTGATAAAAAAGCCTGCCCAGAAAGTCGTGAAGCTCAGCTACTTATGAATTACCTTTTTTTTTCTCTGAAACCAGAGACGAGTTAATAATACCTACATAATGTATAAACTGCTAATATTCTCTAAAAATTGCGTTTTTCTAAAAGGATAAACGAGCTCCCAGCGTTTTTCAAAATATACGCACCTCTTGCACTAAAACCTTTGTCAGTCATGAACCTCCTTGAAAATTGTTATTGGTTTCAAAGGACTGTAAGTTGCATAGAGAATAGAAATCGGCAGTAATAAATAGAACACTTTTTGGGTTTTCATTAGAGTCGTGAATGTCGTGATCATTACCATTCGTGATATACCTATACAAAATAGATTTTAAAAAAATCGATTGGGATCGTCACGGTTGCGAATGGGTTTTTTTTTCGGTTTTTAACCAGCAGTAGAAATTCTAAGGAACAAGACAAACCTCTAACGGAAAATCGCGGATAAAAGTCTTTGTACTATTATACCTATACCTAAGTACCTAAATCAATATTGAAAAATTGTTAACTGTTCTGGTTGAGTAAAAAGTTGGCTGACAATCCGTCCGCTTATCGAAATTGCTAAAAAATCCATTAAAAAAAGTTTTCTGAGCAGGCATTGCATATTTACATTTTATCTATTAAGATGTTGAAATAAAAGCTTGCACTAAACATTTTTCAAATATTTTTGTAAAATTTGTCTCATGTGATATGATATGATGTTTGTATATAGATCTAACTTCAAATATATGTACTTATATTTTATTTTTATTATGTTTTGGAACTAACTCTATCTTTGCAATTTATTGCTGTATTTCTATAGGTACGTATACGTATATATATATATTTATATTAAAATCTTTCGTCTGTTGGCGTATCATGGCCACAATTGTCCTGGACAGGGTTCAGCAGATCGCGGCTGTTCAAGTTCATTAGGTATAAAATACATTTGGACTATATTGGACAAACACCCAATTCTACGTGCACATCGCCTAAATAGCCTAAAATTAAAATGTCTAATTTTTAATCATAATTTAGACAGAGAATTTAACAAGTGCTATTCCAGAACGTCAAGCTGACTAAATTTAGCCAGTTTTTATCCGTATTCTAAAATTTCTAAGTTGAATTGAGTGTGTTGCTACTTTAAAAAAATAAGTGAACGAATGAATGAATGATATCTTTTTAAAAACTGTAAAATCGTATTTTCTTTTAGGTTAAATATGATAATTTAATGAATTTTATTCCATTACATATATTTAATACTTGTTTACACATCTTAACACTAAAGAAACCTTAGACCAAAATAATTAATCAAATATGAATAGGCAATAGGCAACATTAAAAAAAAAACTGCTGTCAATTACGAAGAACTCGAAGAAGTTTGTTTTCCAATTGTTACCTAGTTTGTGTTGTGTAAAATAAAATGTCGGTGTCGCGAAAGCGGAGTAATAAAATGCAACAGGAGGTGCTCGTTGAACATCTCCACGCTAACTTGTTGTTAGCGAGAGGTAAGCATGTTTATTTACTAAACTCTGATTTATAATTACATCCCAATAATCTAACCCCACTTTTTCTCTTTTTCGTATGTTTTAAGAAACTAAATAAAAGTAAAAGGATACATTTATATTTATTTTAAATGCTAGAGTATGCAAAAGGGAAATTTGAGTTTACTTCTTTACATATTTTCCATTATTACGAAAGAATCTGACTGAGGTTAGTTTTTTGGAATTTATTTACAAATCGGATTATAATATGGTATGACAAAATGTGAAAAAACTATTTGAGATGAAGATATCAATCCCTCTTTTCTTCATCTCAAATTGTGTCTCGGGTTCGTTCGAGCCGTCGACTCTAGAGCGGTCACCAGCGTTCTGCGTTCGTGTTCCATTCCATGGGACCTGAATGTAACGCGAACGCAGAACTCCGGTTACGGAAGTTTAGGTACCGCACGAATATCACCACGGCACCGTACCGACAACGCCTTACCGCATCCACTGCGCTGTGAAACTGAAGCTGCCAAAATAATCAGACCCATGAAAACAGCTGCAAATTCTGTTGTAAGAGCCTTGGACGATCAACATACTATAATTGTAGGAGTGGGCAATAAAATAACAATCTGTATGTAAATTTTTTGGAAATGTTACTTGTGTAGTGATGGACACCTTTGCACCTGGTACAACTCCCAGGGGCCTATTGGAAGTATTGGACTAAGCTTGTATTAGTTAGGTGTAATGCTAATGATAATGTTATAATCAACTGCCTGTGTCATGCATGAAGTTCATTGTATGTATTTGTGTATGTGTAAAATGTGTGTCTTTTCAGGAAATATAGCAAGCCCCCAAGTGGCAGCATTTTAGGCGGACCTTACTATTACTCTGAATAGGCATGGTTGTCGAAGGACAGTGGCGGAGTGGCAGAGTGTAAGTACCTACTGTTGGAATGAAAATAAAATAAATAAATATTAGGGATTTTTTTTTACACAAATCCACAGATAACCTCAACCACTAGATAGATCATAAGCACAACTCGGGGTCACCACACATAGGTGCTCCCGTACTAATTTTGTATGAGAGTGTGACCGCTTATTTCAGTTGAGTTACCGTTTTTGATCATTACTCATGTGAATTAAAAATATCCACAAAAATCTAGTTACAGGGGTGATCCTGAATTGTTATACTACAAATTGGTGTAAAATGCTATTGAGATGTGCTGTTCGAATCATAGAAATTTACGAATAAAATTGCGCTTAAATGTGTGGTGACCTCATGCTCCCTGTAAAAGCTTAATGATGAGGTGTCTGTGTAGTCTGTGCACAAATCGAACTCCTCCCTACGTAAGCTCAATAAGGCTTGTGTTAAGAGTCGCCAGGACGCTCGCGTGAACTCGCGTCCCCATACAAACGTAGTTCAACTCTCATTTTAAAACGACAAGCTTTAGAACGACGAAATTTGGCATAGGCATTCTAGTAGTAAAGATCTATGTCGGTAATTTGTTTTCGTTGCTAAATATTGTAATACAAATAAAATACAGCAGAAATAAGTTTTGTATGTAAATCTGTATCTGGCTGTATTTTCTTTGTATTACAATTTTTAGCAACGAAGACGAATTACCGACATAGATCTGTACTACTAGAATGCCCATGCCAAATTTCGTGGTTCTAAAGCATGTCGTTTTAAAATGAGAGCTGAACTACGTTTGTATGGGAACGCGAGCGTCCTGGCGACTCTTAAGGTCACTAGGTGATGATATATTTAATAGATATAAAATACATAGAAAACTACCAAGTCTCAGAAACAAATGTTTTTGCTCACTACAGAAACAAATGCTCTTACCGGGATTCGAATCCTGGACCTCTAGCTTCATTAGCAGTGTCACAACCGACTAGGCTAAACAGGCTGAGTGCCCAATGGTTTTTCAATTTAACATTGATTTTACCTTGCAACTATGAACAAAGGCATGTTACATAGGAGCAATATAGGTTGCCTGAGTTCATATACTTTCAGAAGCACAGAAAATATTTTACATATTTCAAATTACATGATGTTTTAAAATTCCTTTATAATTGCAGATTTGGTCGCAGTGGGCACAAAAGGTGAAATCTAAGTACAGAAAGTACAGAGAACAAATGCAGAGCACTGGTGGAGGTCCTGCAGTAGTCCGTCCACTGACAGACACAGAAGTTAAGGTTTTGGAGGTCGTAGGAAAAGCTGCAGTGGATGGATTTACCAATCTGGAGACTCCACTAGTAAGTCGCCTTTTGTTTAATAGTAAGATCCTGATTTTAACTTGGTATGAGCACCTCAAATGGTTAATAAAGCTTAGGATCTTAGGGTATACAATTATGATGGCAACCCTCTAAACCTCTACTTCTTGGTACACTCAGTAAGGGTCAGCACCCATTTTATAACAAAATAATTATATCCATCCATCACCTACAGAACCTTAAGCTTCCCAACACTATACCCCAAATACATCCATAACAGAGTTCTGGCACCATATCGTGCGCGCCTCTGGAGCAGCAGCTAGTAGTAGCCGGTTACGCGGGCGAAAATTTAATCTCGATAGTCAGGGGCTTTTTTAGGGTTCCGTAGCCAAATGGCAAAAAACGGAACCCTTATAGATTCGTCATGTCTGTCTGTCTGTCTGTCTGTCCGTCAGTATGTCACAGTCATTTTACTCGCAAACTATAAGACGTATCATTATCAAATTTTTACATACAGTGTATTGTGTGTGCCGCTACTTAGCTTTGTAGAGAAATTGCTATAAAAAAAATTTTGGGGGGCACTCCATACATGTAACTAATTGTCAAATTTTTTCACATTCAAGTCTGTCACAAATGTCTCAGCTTACCACAGAATCAAATGCCCTTGCCAGGATTCGAACCCGGAACCTCTAGCTTCGGAGGCAGTGTCAGTCACTACCAACTAGGCTAAACAGGCGTACACGCCTGATTTGTCGCTTTGAAGAAAGAAAAACGGTTCTCTTGTTAAGTGACTATTTGCAATATGTTTCGGACTACAACTGGAGTCCTTCATCAGGTTTGGTGATGTAACGGTGCCAACCGTGCAGCACAAAGGAAGGCTTTTAATGTCTTTCGTTAGTATAAATTTATGTACTTGTTGTTTTGTTTTAGGTTGATTCTGTTGAAATTTCAACACCGGCACCGGCTGTGGAAATACTTGGAATGCCGCCACCAGTTAATGAACTACCACCAGTTGCTGCCCAGCTGCCAATTGCTATCCAGCCATCAGTCGCTGACCACCCACCAGATGCTGTCCACCGACCACTTGCTGTCCACCGACCACTTGCTGTCCAGCCATCACTCACTGTCCCCCGACAACTTGCTGACCAGCCATCATCTGCTGCTGTTCAACCTCCATCATCACCAGCCCAATTGCGGAGTTCTCATAGGCCAGAACGTCGCTCACTTACTACTTCGTCGCAACGACGACAGCGGAAAAGACCTTCGCGGCCCAAACCAGCAGAATTACTGCAAGGGTCATTAGACCGGAATCATGAATTATTCCGGTCTACAATAACACAGGCTGCGGAGACCTTAGCCACTGCCATCAAAGAAGCAGGGAAGGCCATTTCCTCGGCTATTAGGAACCATGGTGGCTTACAGAACAATGATGGTGGTGGGCAGTCGGTAGAATATTTAGACGAAGATCTATTAGAGTAATAGTAGGAACCATCCAATTTGTTGTTTCTTTAGTAAGCTACATAGCCCCCAAGCCAGACACAATTATGCAAACAGATATAATTATGAAAAATTATTATGTCTTTCCCGACCACGGAACAATGGTGTTCCGGACCTTTGGGAGGCGTATGCGGAGCCGAAGCCAACGCGCAGAGGCCCTTTCGACAATTTAATGAAAAGTGAGGGGTACACTAAACGGATGCTGCCCCTGCCCGTGTCATGGGACGCCCACCCACCCTATTATTGTTATTATTATGTATGACATAGGAGGCAAACGAGCAGACGAATCGCCTGATGGTAAGCAATTACCGCCGCCCCTGGACGCCCAAGTATGATCATTCAATAAAATAGGTGTTTAGAATGCTGTAGGAACTTACATGTTTTTAAATTACTTAATTTTTACATGAAAAAAAAACCTGTGTATATTTCAAACTCTAACTGACGGTAGAGGGATAAAACATATAATAAAATTAAAAAAATGCGTCATACTAAATTGATCCACCCTAACAAATCAGGGTCATGCATGACCAAATATCAAGCGGATCTGTTTCATGCCCCGGATTCGTGTCTGGCTTGGGGGTTAACAGATTATTTAATATTATCACTGCACGCGGCTGTATTCACTTGTGTTTAGTAACTACGCGCGTAGTGACTAAACACAAGTGGTACAGCCGCATGCAGTGATAATAGTGTTAATACGTCTCACGAAAGTTTAAATTCAAGATTATTTTTTGTATGTGCATAGAGTTAAAGATATAATAGACGGCCATAGTCGTAGAACTTTTTGAGGCTCCATGATTTTAGCGCCATCTAGTCCAGAGCGACTTAAGAGTCGCCAGGACGCTCGCGTGAACTCGCGACATACAAACGTAGTTCAGCTCTCATGGGCATTCTAGTAGTTACAGATCTAGGCACTGGTCCCACCGCTAGCTAGTAAGCTATGAGCTATCAATAAAAAAGACACGGCGATATTTATAGCTCACCGCTGGGCGAGTAACTATAAATATCGCCGTGTCTCTTTTATTGACACGGGAGTGCTTATCTTTTGTTCGTGTTTATAGCCGATAGCTCATAGCTTACTAGCTCGCGGTGGGACCAGTGCCCTAGGTCGGAAATTCGTTTTCGTTGCTCACAATTGTAATAAAAAGAAAATATAGCAAAAATAAGTTTTGTATGTAAATCTGTAACTGGCTGTATTTTCTTTGTATTAAAATTTTTAGCAACGAAAACGAATGTCCGATCTAGATCTGTACTACTAGAATGCCCATGCCAAATTTCGTGGTTCTAAAGCATGTCGTTTTAAAATGAGAGCTGAACTACGTTTGTATGGGAACGCGAGCGTCCTGGCGACTGTTAAAGATAGCCGAAATGTAAGAGGAAATATCACTTGCTCTAGTACGCTAGCGTTACTAGATGGAATAGCAGAGCACGTGACATTTCTTCTTACATATTTTCTATCTTTAGGTCGCTCTGGACTAGATGGCGCTAAAAACTTGGAGCCTCAAAAAGTTCTACGACTCTATTACATCTTTAAAGACAATGCACACCGAGAGCGCGGGGCGGTAGCAGCGCGGCGGCGGAGCGTGCGCGGCCCGCTGTATAACATTGAACGACGATATCGTGATTCACTCCGCCAGCGCGGCGGGCCCGCGCGTGGCGCGCGCAGGTCGGTGTGAATCACGATATCGTCGTTCAATGTTATACAGCGGGCCGCGCACGCTCCGCCGCCGCGCTGCTACCGCCCCGCGCTCTCGGTTTGCAACGGCCTTTAATGGAAAAAGTGCCACCATTTGATATAAATCTATGGTAAGTGTAAAGTTTGTATGAAAATATTTGAACCGTCCCTTCCCCTTATTCGGGCTTCTTTTCGCTCCAACTTTTCATACAAACTTAATTTGCCTTAAGGCTCATTTCAATTTACACAGAAATGGCAAGATTTATTTTAAAATATTACTTAAACTATAAGTATAATATGAAGGAATGTACCAAACTGTAATTGTAATAACTCAATAAGTAATAAAAGACTATGATTGTTAACTTTGTTTTAATTAGACATAAATATTAGAAAGCATTTTTTTACACAAATCGAACTAGTCTCATAGAAAACATCAGTCTCAGGAACAAATGTTTTTGCTTCTCCAGCTTCATAGGTAGTGTCATTACCAACTAAATTATCACACTGGCGACGGACCCGCATGCGGCGCCGGTGTGCGAGCGAGATAGCGCAGCGGCGCCGCATCGCATGCGGATCCGTCGCCAGTGTGATAATCGCTCTAGGCTAAACAGGCCAACAAATAACTAAGTAACTTCAGAGCAAGCACACAAAAAACATACGTAGAATACAAGGCAACCAACTACTATGGCAAAAGAACTCGTAAATATATAACTCCTAAGATACATAATCAAATAAGAACATCCGTAGAACAGTGCAGAATTGCTGTTTTAATCAATTAAAAAATCTATCAATTAAAAATGCACGTCGTCCACGGGCCTCATTTAAAAAATTTACGTCATTCCCTGGTTGTTCTGGGAGATCTTCAGGATCAATATGTTCTTCATCATCCTCCTCTATTTCACTTAGATCTGTGATGTCTTCGTCACTCTCAGAACCGTCACTGCTGTCTGAATCATCATTAATTTCTAATTCATTAATCATATTATAAATTGTGCAGCATGATACTATAATTTTGGCAGCTTTTTCTGGGCTGTAATGCAGCGTACGGTGGCGATGAAGGCATCTAAATTTGTTTTTTAGTACTCCAAAGCACATCTCGATCACCCCTCTCGCCTGTGCATGGCACTTATTAAATCTTGCCTCTGGTGACTCGGCAACTGGGTCAGGATGAGGGGTCATCAGCCACGGGAGAAGTGGGTAGCCTTTGTCCCCAAGAAGCCACTCCATTGCTTGGTTTTGAAGATACTGCCCTTCGAGGTGCTCGTGCACATTGCTGCTCCTCCAAACAGCAGCATCATGGGTTGAGCCCGGAAAGTTAGGGTTTACACTAGTGATCCGACCTTTGGCATCGCACACCACTTGACAATTTATACTATAAAACCCTTTTCTGTTGTAGAAAATATTACCTGGGGCTATTGGGTGGTTATTTGGAGGTTTGTGTATAGGCATGTGACTCCCATCTACCGCACCCAATGTATATGGCATTCCAAAATTGTCCTGGAACTCCTGCATTGCCCTGTCTTTCTCCTGTCTGGTCACTGGAAACTTGATCCACTGTGGGGTCAATCTTTCAATAATAACAGGACACACAGCTGCCAGACTGCGGCTTATTGTTGGTTGACTTTGAGCTAGTATATTAATTTCTCCCACAGCGGTCTGGTAGCTGCCATGGGCAAAAAAGTTCAGTGCACTTAGAACCTTTAAATGTGGGGGCACCGTCCCCGCTCGTAGCGCATCGCCTTCACACAAAGTGTCCACTACGTGCCGGCCCATGGCCCGCGACAGCCTAAACAATTTACAGAACTTTCGCTCGGACCGGTCAAATGGGTAAGATTCGTCTCGCAACCTCTTCAAATAAATTTTTTCGCCCTCGCCCTCGCCATACTCCCTCTCTTCGGCCACCACAGCAGCTATGACGTATTCTTCATCCATTGCGAAAAAGACTGATTATGCACAACTTGACTTTTTTGTGTTATAGTATTTTAAACGGGACTATTTTATTCGCCGCTAAAATTAATCAGTTTAGCTTGACGTTTCTATGTTTTTGTTTAAAAAAGACATGTACTGAATAGCATTGAAGCAGCTAAACCTAAATTGAATAGACCGCCTAAATTAAGAAACGTCAGATTCAAATTGGTGTTGTCATTTGATTATGACAGCTGCTCATAGAATAGCAAAGTGGTTTAGCGACGCCTAAATAAAATTAGGAGGTTTAGCGGCCGCCGTAGAATCGGGTCCATTGTCATTGAAGTTCCTGACAGATAGGGTGACCAGATACAAATTTCGAAAGGCCTGACAAAATTCCTGATTTTCGGCCAAAATTCCTGACACGAGCTTGAGCTAACGGGACTCACGTTTTTCTAGCTAACGGGTCGATGGGGAAACGGAAACGGATCTCAATTCTAAACCAACGTTTACTTTAAGTGTTTATTTTTAAATGTAGCAAAAGTTCTATCGTAAAACGAAATTTTCACATAGTTAACAATTTTTATTTAAATAATAGTTTACAGTGTATAGAATTTTATTGTTTAGTCTATTTGTCGAAAATTCCTGACATTTCCGTTTTCCGGCCGCATTCCTGACATATATCTAAAATTCCTGACATGTCAGGAAAATTCCTGACGTGTGGTCACCCTACTGACAGATGACTTATTTCCTATAAAAGACAAATGTGGTCATGAGCATGATAAGAGTTCTTACCTACTTTTTACAGGGCCTATAGGTATTTTTATATTTAAAATCGGCCGCATTATCATTTAATAATAAACTGTTAACTACTACTAATGTAAGAAAGGTGCAGCCTAGACTTGTTTATGGTATAGTTGGTTGGGCAACCCCAAATATTGACGAGCGAATTGGCCACTAGAACCCAATAATTATTTCAAAAATCAATAAATGTGATAGTTCTTATGGCGGCCGGCGACTACAACGTATAAGCGTTGTAAAGATTGAATAGTCGTTGTATAGCAATAAAGGCGTAAACGCTAGCCGCCATTGTGGCCCTTTTGATTTGGATTATCACATTAAAGTGTGTGCCTAATGGTTAAAATGTCTTTGGCATAAATTCTTATCTCACTATACACTAATTGTCTAATATGCTATCTAAATAAAAAAGGAACCACGGCGGCGGCAGGCGCTTACCTACGTTGTAGTTGTAGTCGTTGTACAGATTCAATATAATTTTCAAGCAATAAAGGTGTAAGCGCCGGCCGCCATAGGGGCCCTTTTGATTTGGATTATCACAATTATGTTCAAAATAGAGTGCCGATCCCTACTCTATTTATTTCGATTACCTGCTTAGTAGGAAAGTAAGAAGTGTTTATTATTTATTTAAATGTAACTGCCGAAGAATTTATTTGAACATGCAATTAAGAATTAAGTCTGATTTATCACAATTACAACGTTTATTTTTTAAATAATTTTATTTTTGAATGTAAGGCTCCGTTTGATTGTAAATATTAATTTAAGTATGTATGACTTTTATGAGACTATGTCGCAATAATTGAGTATTTTTTTAATGTAGCTAAGTGTTAATAAACGTTAATTTGTGCCATTGTCCAATTAACGCACAGATTTGTGCTTGACTTTTTCCTATTTAATTCAGTACCTACAGGACAATAATAAAACTTACGGTTTGCTTACTAAGGTCTTTGAAGTAAAGGTACAGTTCTAACAAATTAAATACAAACATGAATACGTAAATAGTTTAAATGACGACTAAAGTATAACATAACGATAAAGTATTAACAAACTCTTTAAAATATTCTAGTCAATATGCAATAAGTTGAACGGATTTTGGTAAAGCTCTAATCGAAATTATAAACATTGGGACCATTATAAGAGCGTCAAAATTATTTTACGTACCTACTTATTGTAATGTAAATAGTTTTGTACTTAATAACAGGTTAACGTGTCCTAAGACACTGGTACGATCCAGTTTTGCCTGATCTGTTACAGTTTGGGTTTGAAAAGGTTAAAACCTTAAATAAATGTGTCCTTTCTAAAAACCCTGATTTGTGGTATAACCACACAATCGTGATTAAGAGGTAAGTATGTAGGTGATAATAGAACTTGTATAGTTATGTTATGCATAGAGTACTTGGAAAGGTTAAGCTTATAACCTATTAGGATCGTAGGACCAACTTTTTGTTCACTTATAAAAAACCCTCTCCCTAACTAATTTGTTGATTCTAATTAACTCGTAGGCACAGTGAAGTAATTCGATCTGGGATATCTATAACGTTTTTATTTTTTTACAATTCGATTGTCATAATTGGCGAATAGTTTTAAAGTATGAAACGAAGGCATATGAGTTTAACTATAACCGTAGTTTTATGGATAGCCTGATGCCTAACACGATCAGACCGCAGGTTATAGTTACAGCCGAGACATGTGGTTTCAATATGTACTTGGTTTAAGTATAAATATGTACATAGCGGAGGTATGCGTAATAGTAGGAAATAATTAATGGAGTTAGGTAGTAGGCAGGACCTTTTAATTATCATTTTCGGCCTGATTTAAATTCAAAAATCCCCATCGCCTTTCAAAAGCCTTCTTATTATTTATTTAGTCAATGATTTTAAACACTCCAATATCCTCGATATCCTTACTTGAATATACCTATAAGTACGTTTCCTTTTGAACGTATGACAGATTTTTAAGTCAAAATAAAAAAACAACCCTAAATTACAATCATAATTTGTCTTTAAATCCCGACGTATTAATTCATTACTTGGATAATTATATTTTTCTGTACTTAATCAAACCATTTTTGAGCTGTAAACGATTAGTCTACAAAAAGTAACTAATTTACAATACGTAACCGCATCTAATAATGCACATTTGTAATATTTAAGATAGTTTAAATAATGCACAAAATTAAGAGGACCTCTATTAAAATTCAATAAAACGCGTCACATATTCCAATGAACACAGCCCATAATGTTAACAATAAATAATAAAATATTTTTCATTTATTCACTTATCATAATTATCATAAAGCATATTAAGTAATTTAAATGTCAATTTAACTGAGATAATAATAAAGTTCATGGGTACACTTGTATTGTTTTGTAATTAAAACCTGATTCGTTTCAAATCTGCCAAATTCAAAGTACTATTTCTTGAATTTTTAGCATACTTTATTTATTTATACATTCCACCATATAAATTGCCTGAATCACGAAAGTATTACCTATAAGTACCTACCAAAAATAATTTTTCTCTACAAACTTTCAATTAATCGGGAAAAAAGATCTAAACTCAACACCGAAAATCAATACCTAGCTGACAAATTACTGTCAAAAACTTGATACTTGGTGACAAAAGATTTAGTAAAACTAATTTCTAACACAACCTTTTAACCAATATTATAAGTATCATTGCTGAAAGAAAATCAACATCGACAAAAATGACTTACGATAAAAAAATCTAAAAAAGATATTGCTTGATAGAAATCGCCCCTAAAATGTTCAAAAGACACTGTTGAATGAACAAAACTTACGGAAGGATTGCGGAAAAATGGAGAATGATAAATTCACTGATTAAAGTTTTAAAGTAATTATAGAAAAACAAATTTTATTTAAACCGGTTTTAGTACCATTAACAGGGATTTAAATTTAGCAGATTTGAAACGGGACAGACCTTTAAGTACTTATTTTCGTTTATATAGTATTTGGGATCTCTATTCATGTATTACATATTTTATTCTATCTATTAAAGAGTGTAAATAATACAATATATTATTTATCCCTACAATAATCTATCTTACGTATAATAATTTACGTATTAAAAGTACATTCTGCATACTTATTAATACTGATGTAATACAAACGCTACATTCTGAAGACTGAAACCAAAAACATATCATTTAAGAAACTATTTTCTTGTTTCATATTTTATAATTGTGTAGGTAACTCTATAAAATTTCATACGTACTTATTTAATTCTCAGGCCATTTCTAAGGGGCAGTTATATATTTTTGCATTTATAACTTGTTTAAAATATTGTCTTATCTCACGGATTAATACACATGTATATATTTACTTAGTATATCTACGATAGAGTAATTCCTGCCTCTGTCATAAAGTTCGATTACGCTAACTCTGCATTGACTTTACAGCGGCAAATTGTGGAACTTGTCGACACTGAGTTAGTATGGTCTGACTATACATACAGCTATTCGTTTGTTATTTTAGAATTACATCCGTCGAAATGACTTATTCTTCAATAATACCATATTGAAATCAAATTCTATAGGTCATCCGCCTTGAATTAAATTGTTATTTGTTTTTCACCAATGATGCTAAAATGTTGTAGTCATTTTTCTTAAATTATCTTCTTTCAAACAATATCAGTTCTTATCAGTTTTGTATCCAAACAAATTTAACTTCAAATCCCTAGATACTCATAAATATCATGCTAGACTTTACAAGAAAATATGATAAGAATAAGTACAGATTAGGTATTTATTTATGCACATTTTTTAACACGTAGGTACTTACTCGAATATATGGACGAACTGAAGACATTATACGCAAACTTAACAGCATGTTGTTATGAAATAAAATGAGAAAGAAGAGATTTGTTCCATTATTAATAACATGGAACATAATGTTCAGTTGTTATATCTGATTTCGATCACAAATAATGTTTTTTTTTATTGCGTCATAAAAAAATAGTGTATATTTGAATGAGTTTTTATGAAACTACTTAATACAATCCAATAATTGTCAATATGAACTGGTAAATAAATAACCCTAAGCAGAAATTAATAACAAAAATATTTAATAAAGTAATTATATATTTTTAATTATCGTATGGCTACATGCCTCTGGACATAGATAAATTTTATATAAAAAAAATATTATCACTATAAAAAATATTAGTGCGATATTTTTAGATTTTAGTTTATTAAAGTTTACAAAATTGTTTCTTCTAATAATTCTGCTATTCAGTTCGATTGAAAACCCAACTGTAAGTGTAAAGCCTAGTTTTTTGGACCTCTGTCGTACGTAGATGTAGTCGCTATCAAATATATCGGCGCAGCCAGGGTACTCAAAAATATCTGAACTGAACGTGCAGTTTATCGTTGACAATAGAGGCGATGTTCAAATATTTGTGACCATCTTCGCCGCTCCGTTATATCTGATGGCGACTGTACCTATACCTACTTATTAACATAATTAATTAAAAAAAAATCAATATTGCTTAGCTCTCAAATATGGTTTCAACAAATTATAATATTTGAATTCATTTCTTCGTTCGTCTCTAGAGCAATAAAGAAACATAGTACATACGTATCTAACGTACAACTAATAATAGTATTCAGAAAGATTTATTTGAAAATATGTCATGAAATATTTCATTTATTGTGCCATAGTATTAATTAGAGTAGGTAGGTGCTTAAAGTGTAAACATGTTTTATTCGATGATTAATAAAATAGTAGTAGTGGTAAATTATATAGGTATTTTTCGGTTATCTAAAAGTACAATGTCCCACATAAGGTGGCTCCTGCTTAAAAATGTTGAAATTAATTTTCGTGTATATTTATCTAAAGTACTACAGTACTTAAGGTTTTTATATAAATCTATCGGGTTGTTGTTCAAAAATAGGGTAATAATTGAATTATTAAGTTCTTCCGAGTAGTGAGGCCTCGTTTAAAATGTATATAAGTATACATATACAGCGCTGTTCGACAAACACGGCGACTTGCTACACGCTTGTACAGTCGACGTCAAAAATATGTTTACACTTTTGGACCTTATTACAAAGGAGTAAGGTGCAAAAGTTTAAACATATTTTTGACGTCGACCGTACTATTTAACACCTATAAATCTTGCGAGGAGGGTACTGAATCGCGATTCGAAATGATATACTTTCGACAATCTCGAAAGGGTAATAAAAAAGTATGCATAGTTTTCTTTATAAAATATTTTTAATGTTTTCTATTGACCTACTTAATATGTAATTTTTGTACTTTCTTAGGATGAAAACGTTTGAAGAGAACATATTTGGAAACTATTGTTGAAATTGTTGAATTTACTTTGGAATGATTTAATGGCAATTATAATACATTTAGATTAATTCAAGATTTTTTAGAACCCAGAAAATGGTTTATACGGGTATTGTAAAATAAAATTGCATCTCAATTCGAATTATTAAATTAATTATGTTTATTTTCTTAACTTTTATGATAAGTTGCGGTAGGTACCTAATGTAATTTTTATACAAACGAGAAATATTGTAGTAAATTAGTTAAGAATATTATTCGTTAAAAGGATGAATGTAGATATTTTGTATTTTATTTGTATTTAACAAGTTTTATTACGCTTTGTCTGCTATGATTATTCAGTGGTTAGTAGAATATAGGGTTTAATAAAGGGTTTGAAACTGCACCATTTTTGTTTACCTTTTAGCTACTAAATAAGCTAGCAACTTGAAAATAAATCCTATACATAAGCAGGGGCCTGCAAAAAAGAAAGGCCTTTCGTAATAAAACTGCCCCGCTTAGTCCTTTGGTAAGCTACGCCAGTGATAGTTTCGCCATGTCCGTCTGTCTGTCTGTCCGTCCGCGGCTTAGCTCCGTTAAGTCCGTTAGCACTAGAAAGCTGAAATTTGCATTAATCACGCCGATAAAGGTGAATCTTTTTTCGTTTTGTTTCATACATTGGGTACTTACACGTTTGTTAAAAAATTTCGGACAAAAATTTATACTACATTCGAGAGCAAAAGTTTCGGGTCACTAGCATTTTCTTGAATATCTCAAAAGATATTAATTTTAAAGATATTACAGTTTATATTACTGACCCAAAATTTTTGCTCTCGAGTGTAGTATCCACTAATAGCTATCTCCTTTCCTTACTCCTACTGTAACCAGGACAAAGAATGGAAAATAAAGGCCGTGCTTAAATTGAATGAAAAATGCCTAGCTGCCTGAAAAATTGTATGTACCTAGTCCCCGAAACAGGATACCTACTTGCGAACCTAATAAGGAACGTAACAACAATGCAGTAGAAACTACATGTTTGAGAAAAAGTATTTTAAAGTTAAAAACAGACTCCAGCCCTCAGGTAACTAACTACAAATACATTACAACTCTGTTTTACCATCAAGGGTATAAGATATCGGATCGATTCTTCGCCCACATAACAGATTTATGCATACTTGTGTTATATGCATGTGCTTTACTATTTATAGTTTTCTATTTATCCTTCTTTGAGTTTCTACTTACAGTTCATTGGCCAAACAACATTAAAGCTACTTAAAAGGTAAGTTAATGTTCTTATAGTTATGTGCAACAGGTGAGTAGCACCAGAACGCCGAACCTTTGAACAAGTAATCCACAAAGCATCTAGTTTCTACTTAGAGCGAGCTATTGTAATGTGAACTCCATTTTCTTTTGTAAATATGTGTAAACGGGGTCAACTTTTCTGGTTAGCTCCGTCGGCAATGATCGGTAGAACGAAGTCATGGGTAACCGTTGTAAATATATGTTATAGGCAACTACAATACATATTTAACTTACCTTATAGTCACGAAAACTTACGACAAATATAAATAGGTATGTTCATTAAATTCGGTAATAAATAAGTCAGGGTAATAAATCGTAGGATTGTATTTGGCCCGATTATTAGGATGTTACTGTTAGTCATCTCAGATTCCAATAAAAGAAAACAAAATGAAACAAAAGAACATAACAACAACAAATGAAGGACAGTGCAATAAATGATTGTTAAATCTACTCATATTTAGGTACAGTCGCCATCAAATATATCGGAGTGGTCACGGTACTCAAAAATATCTGAACATGCACTTTATCGCCTTGACAATAGAGGCGTTGTTCAGATATTTGTGACCACTTTGGTCGCTCCGATATATCTAATGGCGACTGTACCTAGCTGTACTCAATAAAAAAAATTTTTTTTCTATGTGGTTACCAATATTTTGCACTTATCTATTTGACGAATATCCATTTCATTTAATACGAAAGTAATATTACAAAGAAAAATCTACAACTGTATTTTATATTATTAAATAATTAGAAAGCAAAAGATACTATTTTGTAGTACTTTTTTATAAAAAAATTCAATGATGTTTACATTGTTATGTGATGTGATGTGATATTGAAGTTTCATAGTACAGAGACTGTAGACTCTGTAGAGCTGAAAACCTACAAAATAAATCGACAAACTAACGAGGTCAACGAAACGAAGTTAAAAGTTGTTTTTAATTTGCATTCAGAGTAAAACTAGGTCTTCCGTAACATGGATGAAGCCTCCACCCACGTTTCCAATTAGGTAACAAAGAATTTAATATGTTCGCCTTTATACATTTTTCTATTAGGGTAAACTCCATGGTTAGTGCCACTTAATCTATAATAGTAATGGCAAATATTCGTATCTATTGCTTTTGATGATACGAGTGATCGTATCAAGAATTAGTGGCTACAACAGAGCTGTTTACCCTACATAGGTACTTATTATGTAAACAAGGTTGTATATGAAGGATCGATTAGATGCGCGCGCTGCGGCACTTCGGCTCAGTAAGTCGCCGTAGCAGCGGGTCTCAATCGCAAATACAGTCAGCTGGACCTCTATTACAAGGTAACTTTGCAATTTACACGTCTGACATATAAATGACAATCAAATGCATGCATACACACGTTCTACTATGTTATTTTAGTCAGGCGTTATTGAAATCTTAGATGTGTAGGTGTCTTCATAACGATGGTAATTCAAATTATTAGAACTTTTCTTTACATATATGTATATACTTATTGCTTTCAAATCACCTACTTATATTTTGTTCTAAAATATCCTTACTTACCTCTTTCATCACACCTTGACGACGAGTGAAACGGAAATAATTTTTCCATTCATTGGAATTGTATTTCGTTCAGGAGCCAAGATGCCGGGCGCCAGGCATAAGATCCTGGGGCACGTCCTGTCGGGGTTCTGCCACAAGATGAACCGTCGCAAACCTCTGTATGGAGATGCAATGGACACTCCTCTCAACCGATGTCTCACAACCCTAGACATCACTTTGCTTGGTAAGAAAACTGTGGATTTTACTTTTCTGAAATATCAGAGAATTGTGTTTGATGTAACGGGTATCACAGAACTTAACAATAAATGCGAAATGTCCCTAGAAACGGCATATATACGTAAGTATGTTACCGTGGGAGTGGACTAGATAGTGCTAACGTTTCCTGGTCTGGATACGCAAAGTAGGTAGGTAGGCTTATCTAAATCGGTGCTAATATGATTTATAAATGTTACCAAATCAATTGTTCCGTTTTTATGTTACTAGTATAAGTATGCAGCACTAAGTAGAAGGATGTAAATCTTATATAATTAGTGCTTATTGACCAGCAAAGCTCTAGGTACCTACCTATAGTTACTCAGAACATACTTATTATTCATAATTTTTTCTCACACTCTGCTACTTAGCGCACAGCGGCCATCAGCTATTATAAAAACATATATTATAATAATTTTAAACAATAAAGAACCGGCTACACTTAAGCTTCACCTTTCCAAATGCCCGAGTTGCTGCAAAAAATCCTCAAATCACTATAAGTGTGCCTATAATAGTTGAAAGTCCCCCCGATTTCTCCTGGATCCTATCATTAGATCCTGACCTGATAACAATGGGACTAAATGTGAAGATTATCCTTTCAAACAAAAAAAATCCAAGTCGAACCAGCCGACCAACAACCAACATACATAAAAAAAAGAAAAAACAAAGATCCCGACGAATTGAGAACCTCCTCCTTCGAAAACTTAAAGTCGGTTGAAAAGGAAAGCTCTGTATGATATATTTTACTCAGTATGTAATCAAATTTTCAGGAGTCGGCCACATGGTAGGTGCCGGCATCTACGTCCTAACGGGCGCAGTCGCTCGACACATGGCTGGTCCGGCCACGGCCCTCAGTTTCCTACTGGCCGGCATCACGTCTACCCTAGCAGCACTGTGCTATGCTGAATTCGGTACCAGGATCCCAAGAGCCGGGAGTGCTTATGCGTATACTTACGTGAGCATTGGAGAATTCTGGGCCTTCATTATTGGATGGAACATCGTCTTGGAGTATATGATCGGTGAGTTTTAGACCTAGTTAAGTAGTCACAACTTTTTATTGTGTAGATAGATATAGTTCTTGTAAATTTTGATTGTTATAAACGCCACTCCCAACATATTTATCGTTCATTGTTTAACACCCCAACATGATGTTACAAAGTCGGCCTTATTAAATGGCTCATTGGCTACTGATATTGGAATCTTTCCGCCCCAATGGCGACGTGGCAACGAATAGTAGCGCTGTTAATAAATTTAATTATTTCCCGGAAATCAATTAAACTGTCTATATAGGTACCTAGATATCGCACTGATCCAATGAAACGTATTTTATCACTGATGTGATGTCATTAACGAATTCCTTGGTGGATTTCAGGTGCTGCGTCAGTCGCCAGGGCGTGGTCCGGTTATTTGGACGCAATGTTAAACGGAGCTATAAGCAATGCAACAGTATCAATCACTGGTGAAATGCATGAGACTCTTCTCAGTCGATATCCAGACGTTTTAGCGTTTTTGATATGCATTTTAGCCTCGCTCATATTAGCGGTAGGCGTTAAAACTTCCGCCTACATCAACAACGGCCTCACTATACTAAACCTTTTAGTTATATCACTAGTGATATCTGTTGGTTTTTACTACGCTGATACAACGAACTGGTCGGCTGCAAATGGAGGGTTTATGCCTTTTGGATTCAGTGGGGTATTAGCAGGGGCTGCTACATGTTTCTACGCTTTTGTTGGCTTTGACAGCATATCGGCGTCTAGCGAGGAAGCTAAAGATCCTTCGCGGTCCATTCCTATAGCGACAGTGCTTTCCATGGCTATTGTCGCTTTTGGATACATTCTTGTCGCTCTTGCTTTGACTCTTATGGTGCCATATACCAGTATTAATCCTGAAGCGGCTCTGCCATCCGCTTTAGGTGCGGTACATGCAGATTGGGCTAAATATGCAGTTTCTGTAGGAGCGGTCTGCGGTATGACCACTACTCTTCTTGGCTCTTTGTTCTCTCTGCCCCGTTGTTTATATGCTATGTCCGCTGATGGCTTACTATTCGGTTTTCTTAGCGACATTAGCAACAAGTCTCAGATTCCTATTGTCAACTTAATTATTTCCGGATTATCATCAGCAATTATAGCCCTGTTGTTTGATTTGGAGAAACTAGTGGAATTCATGTCGATCGGTACATTATTGGCGTATACAATAGTTAGCGCCGCAGTTATAATACTAAGGTATCGGCCTGCTCCTACGGTTGACGATAAGAGTTTTGGAGTTCCCCCGATAGATTCTCCTGGGGACCGTGAAGATAGTTCGGCTACTGGTACACCAGGGACTGATGCTGGATCTTCTTCTTCAGAGGTAAGATGCAGCATGTTTTTTTTAACAATCCTAAAGTATTATTTTAATAGTATGATTTTGCTGGCCCTGACCACAACCTCCCCACTTAACGCAAACAAGTTTATAGCTGTAAAGATTTATTAAAATTACATCAAAATCCCTGTAATTTCAGATGTTCGAAGCCCTCACAGTGGGTCGTCTCCGCCCGCAATACGCCTGGCTGGAACCACTAGTCGGTGGCCGAGCGCCCGGGGCAGCCGTGTCGGGTTGCGTGTACACACTGACCGCGGCGGCAGCAGCGTTGTGCGCCCATAACCACTTCGTCGCCGAACATGCGGGCTTGTGGGCGCTGCTGCCGGATCTTGTACTCACTTCCATCATTATTGCTTGTAAGTTTTATGTTACTGTGGTTATCGACCACAGTATAACCTTAGACATTTAGATATCTAGTGCAATAAGGAGGTATTTAAACCTGGATCAATCTGCTATTGTTTGTATGATCAATATTTTATCATTAAAATATTGATTTACGTCACAATGAAAATTTGTACTCCACAGGTATATTCATAATCTGGGCGCACCAGCAGTCGCCAGTGCGGCTTCCGTTTAGAGTGCCGTGGGTACCTCTGCTGCCAGCCGCCTCTGTCATGCTCAACGTCGAGCTCATGGTCAACCTGAACGCGCTCACGTGGGCGCGGTTCGCTATATGGATCACTTTCGGTAAGTTTCTGCAGCTTGTTTACAAGAAATAGATACGATTTGAGTATAACTCACGTAAAATATTGAAATGCAGAAAGTATGTGATCTGCTAGATATACCTCGATACGTCGTGGCGCGTTTTCAGGAAAGGTTTATGCGTATCGTAGATGATGTTAACACTTGTTGCATGAGCGTTCGCATCCCAGGGCCGTAGCTAGGGGGGGGCATTAGGGGGCAATGCCCTACCTTAAAACACTAATGCCCTACCTTAAAACCTACAATTGGGTCAAAAATGTATGAAAATAAAGTTAATGCCCTACCTTAAAATTCGCTATGCCCTACCTTAAATTAGCACTGCCCTATCTTAACCGCAATTCTGGCTACGGCCCTGTCGCATCCGGTTGCTAATCCGCGTGCCGTAGGAGTATCATCAAATGATTTAGAGATTAGAAATGACGTATGGGCTGATGACAATGACTCTTCCACCAGCCTTCGAACGAACGAACTAAGTACTTTCTATTATATTCTAGGTCTTCTCCTCTACTTCCTCTACGGGATCCACCACAGCAAGCTCGGCGAAGGTGTAGCGGGTCTCCTTTCCCGATCTGCTAGCGCCGGTCGCGGCTGGGGCGCCATCGAGAAAACCTCGCGGCGCATTGGCCGCTTCGGCAGAGAAAAAAGCGACGATCGAAAACCGATCATAGGCGACGATGACCTTGCGCGGCGGGATCCGTGATTCTAGAATAAACTGTTAACTGTACGTGTGCAGTAAAGTTGCAATTTGAAAACGCGCGGTAACATTGCGAACAACCGAACAATCCATTTAGTTCCAGTCAAAATATTTAAACCAGTTTGTCCTGTGTGTATGTAGGTTTTTTGAAATTGCATTAGGTACACTATTTGGGAGCACAGAGTCATTAAGTTCCTCGCGCTAAATCCTAAGTTAAAAATTCGCTCTATCTCAATTTTTACCAGTTGGGTATGGCAAGAGCGATTGATACGATATACATTAGTCAACTTCAGCCCAGATGGCAGCACTGATGCGAACACCTGTGACACCTGTCAAAGTGAGGTGACGACAATAGGATCGTTTACCCTAATTTTAACGTTAAGGTGCGTCTTCAAAATGTACGTCTATTAAACATTTATTTAAAAATATGTGTTCAGCTCTGTCGCTTAGTTATTCGTTAACGAAAGTTACATAAAAAAGCATGTCGCTTGTGATTGTGTGATTCTTGACTTAAGTTATTCCCATTTGTGATGAATTGAACTATTCGGCCAATGTAAGCACAAATCGAATTCAGCCTTTAAACGCTTTTACGTTTCAAGGGATAGTATCGTAGGTAACTATTTGTTATTTTATGGCGTAGGTACTTATACAGATTAAAATTACTTAAATACTGAAACAAAATGGACAAGGTACGAGTTTCTAATTATACTTTATGCCGACGATAAGACTACGCCAGTCGCTGGTACCAAACGTACCAATCTGCAACTTTGGCTCAGGGTCAATTATTATAAGTAGTATCTTCAATTCAATGCCTACTTACTCGTACTTACAAACGTAACATTAAATTGTTAAAAAAATTCGTAACTAAATTAACAATGAATGCTAGTAGATTCAACTAAAGATTGTTTTAAAATATACATTATGTATAAGATACAACAATGCCAAAGACTATTTTTAAGCACAAAAGTGAAGTCAAACTTCGATTTGAAGTTGTTATTATATTCAAATATTTTAAATGAAATGTTTCCATAATTTAATTCATCCGGAATTTTAGTTAAAAGTTAAAACATGTGAATTTTATCGAAGTTATTACTTTACACCATGGGTGCCAAGCTCTCTAAATTGTATGAACCCAACTAGCGGGTTCTTGGCATCAAAAGTGATAAAATTTAATATTATCGAAAATAAGAAACACAAAATGTAAAATTTACTATAAAAGTCTTCAAAATAACAGCTACTTATTATTACTTACGTGAAATATTGTATAATTTTGTTGCGTCAGTCACAATCCTTATGCCTATTTTGACAAAAACATTATTATTTCATGTTTATGGAATTTCTAACTTTATTCCTATTTAATTTAGTTACTCATTATAACGACTAATATACCTACTTAAATAAAGTTAATTTCCTAATCTTCCAGTTTCCCGGCTGTATAGGTAACGTACCTACTTAATTATATGACAGAGGCGATTACAAACCGATTTCTTTATAACCTCAAGTACCTATACGTTATAGTTATAATATTAATTTTATAATTGTGTGTAGTTGCTTTGGTGTACTTTTATGTGAGATATATATGTTAACTGTCATGTATGAACATATCGCGTAGTAAAAGGTGTACCACTTACTTATTTAATATCTTTGATTATTGTCACCAGAGTTTTTGAAATGGTACAGTCAACGCCTCACTAGGTATACACTTTTGAACCTTATTCCGCTGTAATAACGTTCAAAAGTGTATACCTAGTGAGGCGTTGTGTGTACAAACCTAAGCAATACCCAGAACAGAACATTATACATAGCATGTAGTACAGTCAGCAGCAGAAGTAGCTAAGCGGGTGAGGTGTTTAAAATGAGCTTAACACGACTTTGTCAAGAGAATAAGAACGTGTGAAGGCCGTTTTGAACACCTTACCCTTAGCAACTTTTGATGCAGACTGTACTTCCGAAGACGGAGTCTAATTATTATACGAATGATTTTCGGAATAATTTTTTGGAATGATTCCAATTAGTAATGAACCGTCGAAAGAAACCTATATTGTAAATAACTAATTCTTAAAAATGATAGGTGTATGTATGCATGTTAATTTTACATAAAGTAGTAAATAAGTTTGTCCTGTCCTTGTAGGTAAGTAAATAGATTTGCAGGTACCTATATCTTTATAAATAAAATTAGTAGACTATTAAATAGTGACACCAAATGTGATCTTTTAAAATTTCCAAGTGATTCATCAAAGATCTATAACCAAATTGTTATTGTTTTTTGTTTGGATATAAGTTTATTGATTGATTACCAAAAATGTTTATAAACTGCATATAACATTGTTAATACTCTTAACGACATATTTTAAGACGTGTTGATGTGTACATAAAGAAACTATGAAGATATAAGGGAGTTTCATTTACTTTATTATAAGAAACTAGTATTTTGCTCTATCAGTTATTATCAATAAAACCCTTATTTTCATTGTCTAATTCATTTTATTAAGTTTACAAGAATTCTACACCTTCGATTTATCACAAGTTATTTACAATTAAAATCTACCACAAGGAGTTGTGGATATTTTATTGAAATTGTTGGAATGATTATTTTAGGCATTATCTATGAAAAGGGACCTTATAGTCGATGGCGCTTACGTCGCACGGCTCGTAGTCGTATTGCGTTGTCGTTAACGATGTCGTAAGCGCCATCGATAATAAGGTCCCTTTTCATACATAGCGTCACATTTTATTTGTACAGTTAATAACGCAATATTCGACTATTAAAAAAAGTAATACTTACTTAAAAAGAGAATACAACGATAATTGTACGTAAGAGACCCTGGTCATTAAAAAATAAGTGATTGAAAATTATATTATAACATCAACTATAAATAATTGAGTTACACACAAACACTAAAATAAATATTTCTCACAACCATAACCCAAACATAAAATACATAAAATGTAACAGCACAGTAGGTTTACTATACATATTATAATTATACAATATTATCAGGACGCAGGATAATGAATTTTAAACTATAACAAGAGTAAAATAAATTAAAATGTGTACGTCAACATTAGCTAATCCTTAAATTAAAACATTGAGACATACATTAACTAATTGGGACCGGAGACGTTTATGAACAAGGGGGTGTGATTATTATTTTTAAATTGAAGACGCCTAAAAATCAATAAATACCTACATAACATAAGTGGGAAAATTAAAAGTTATTATTATGTAAATTTGCCTATCGAGCAAAAAATTATATACGGATTCCCAGTATCTGACCTATAGTGTTAATAGATACATTAGAAAGTAAAGATATGTCATATGTGCACCAAATATATTAACGCATGTGACCCAAATTATAAACGCGAACAACTTCGTTCGTTATAAAAAAGGTATAGGTAGCAGCGCGTCCATAGAACACTATTCCCATGATTCCCCTCGGCTTGTCTAGTTTCAGGCGCCTGAGCAGTTTTCCTACAGCTCATGAAATTTTTTAAGCCAAATTCAGCACCGGCTTGAATAAGAAAATTTTTAACCCGCCGCCAGTGATAGGTAGATACAGATATTTCTATTTATGAAGTCTCCAGACTGCAGTTGAGTACACCTAACGACGTTACGATATATTATCAAAGAAATAAACTATGTAACTTCGATAATAATATATCGAAGAATTTCATTTCGCTCATTATGTCATATTTTTACTTTTTATTATACATATATTAAATTGTTTCTAATATAAATAAAACAGTCTTATCTGTGTACTGTGCTGACTTGCCAAGCGGAAGCGGGCTTACGTTGCAGCCTTTTGATGGTGGGGCGGCCCCACTGCAACCACAAGTATCCCACCACCAGGCAGATGGCTGTCTCTATGTAGAACCCGTCGATGGAGGTGAGGCAAGTGCCTCCGCCATTTTTACACAGCTGGAAGAAGAATAGTGCGACTGTAAAAACCTCTATGTAACAGAAAACTTATCATAAGTATCTGTCATGAAATTGTTTATCGGACCTGTTTTTACACAGTTTTATTTAGCTTGACTCCGTATATTTATTTATGTGCATCAAATCTTGTAAGTTAAATTTTACCACTTCCCGGTGTCTGATTGAGCTGAAATTTGGCATTTTACATGACAAGGTTCATTTTAAACCGGAACTGTGTATTTTTATTACAGTGTTCGGCGTGGGGGTGTAACTGCAACTTTTTTTTAAATGGCAACGTTTGGTTTTAAAAGTGTGCTTCACAATTTCGCGAACGACTCGCGCATTTCACATGTGCTGGATGGATGTAGGTATTTGGTTGTTCTGTTTAAGTGAAATGAGTTCTAATTGCGCGTAAATATTACGCAAAGGCGCTAAAGGTGAAGTAGAAAGAGAAAATCATATATTATTAAGGCTTTTGCACACATCAGCAAAATTATGTCATTTAAGTTAACGTTTTTTCCGCTGATGCAGCGGCTCGTGCTGTAGCACTATCATCATTCTAACTAATATCTGCGTGCTTAAAGTGCATTTCATTATTCATTGGATAAATACATCATGATTGTTTAATGATTTATTCACAGAAACGGCAAATCGCACGGTTTTTGATCGTTTTTAAAGGCGTTTTCGCTCGGACCCTTTTTTGATAATCCCACTAACTCTTAATTAGGTACTTACATCACTTTCAGCCTTTGAAGAGCAAGTATTGTCACTCATCTCAGGCAGAGAACAGCTCTTGAAGGTCAAATGGTCTATGGCCCACAACGCCAAGGTGTTAGGCCAATTGGTGCCCAGGTTGGACACAGTGTTGAGCAGGGTCATGTAGGTGCCGCCGACCGCCGGGTCTGACACTTTCGCGAAGAAAGCCATCACGGCCACAAACATGCAGTATAAGCATGTCTGAAAAAAATAAAAAGAAACCGTAAGACATAAATAATTAAAAAACTTTATTGCAGACAACAGTCTATACATTTTGTTAAAGGTACATAAATTTGCCTTTAATGTAATGTTAGTACCTAAGCTACTGAGATTATACTATAGCTTGACCACAACCGCTGTACCGCTCGCGCCATATGCGAGCGTACCGTTACAGCGGTACAGCGGTTGTGGTCGGTCCAGCTATACGAAAATAAAATAAGTACAGCCTTTATTCCTTTATATGCTATTTTTGGCAACGTGCATTCACATCCACCTGAAAATGAATTCTAAGATAAGATATGTATAGTGCAAAATATTGTGGCCTCTTTGTAGAGCTGAAGTATACTCGAAACTGGAATTCAAGGCCAATAAATCTATGACAGATACGTCACTGTCATAACCATCATTGTCGCTTATGTCACTGTCAAGTAAACTTTTCAGGTTTCGCCAACCTTTTTATAATATGCTGCTTTATATTGGCCAGCATTATCATAATAATAATAATAAAATAATAAATACTCTTTATTGCACACTCATACAGTTTACGTACAAAAATTAAACAGTTTCTTAAATCATATTATTTATTCTGTGACATTATCTAAAGAGTGGAGCGTAAGCGAAGTGAAGTACTTACAGACGTACGGATACAACGGAACTGTCAGCTGGCTACCTAGACGTCTCTGCATTTCGATAGATTTTTGATTTTAAATAATTGTTCCACGATAACTTTATAAAATTTCTTGGGGATGAAGCATATATAGATAAATAATATAATTTGAGTGTTCAAATATGACCAGATTGATCAAAGCGTTATGGAGCTTAGAAGGCGCGAAACAATCATCATAAAGTGTCTGGTTATATTGGTACACTCGTTTGCATGTAAATCACGAGTTCTCGGTTCGAAGCGGGCTACTAGTTAAAATAGGGCTTTTGTAAAAAAAAGGTAGGTATGAACGTTTGGCGCCGACTGTACTCTACTTTCAACAGTAAACTAACACGGAGACAAATCTAACGAACATATTAAACACGATAAGTTTTCGTTTTTGACTTGATGTAGTTCTTAACTTAGTCGTAAATTATTGTACCAAATGTTTTGAATACCCGAAGTAATACAAGTGCAATACCAGCTTTGCAACCAAAAATCACGGATGTTTAACTTTTTATTAGGGCGTCTTTTATTTATATAAAGTAAGTAAATACAATTACTTCTTTAAATTATAGGATTGAAATTACCAACAAATAAATTATGTTAGCGTGTTTTTAATAAAAAAGGGAATATACCATTGTACAAACATTTTACTGCAGTGGCAACATTGTAGTAACTTTTTTGGCCTTGAATTACAGTTTCGAGATTAGATAGGGCAGAATTATTATCGAACGAGCGGAGTGTAAAGTGTAAGCGAAGCGAGTTCTTACAAACAACTTTTTACTGACTTTTTACTGGCTACTCTCGGCATTTTCATGGACGGCCGGACACCAATTTAAATATGTTATTTTTCGAACACAGGCAGGTACCTTATCTATATGTGTACCTACTTACTATCTAATAGTAGCTGCAAGTAACTACTGAAGAACAATATAAATACGCATCATAAACAACTAACCTGGTGAAAGACGTACAAAGCCATCAATACCAAAAGGTACGAGTAAGAGGGCCCGGAGCTCCCAAGCAGTGATGGTGTTAGGGCCACTAAACCGGCGGCTAGCGGACCCACTAACAGGCGGAACGGGAACGCGTGGAGCCATAGAGACAGCGGCGCGGGGCCTGTCGTGTAGCGAGCTAGTAACTGTTGATAATGAATAAATATAAAAGTTACAAAAATATACTAACCATCCCAAGGCTAAGTGTTGCAAAAGAGAGACTAAACATGATTCAATAACCTGGGGTTGGGCTGGGTGGCTAATTGAAGTGTAAAGTTGCATGTTTAAAACTACTCAATTCAATTTTAAACGTTTCAAGGCAAATTAATTTCGAATTCAACAGACTAATTCAACTGTTTTAAATAAAAAATGATCAATCAAAATAGACTTTATTTTATTGGAATAAGGTTCATGTTTCGGCAGTTCTTTTAGCCATGTAAAGTGTTTGAAAAAAATAAATATCTAAAAGAGCATACCACTGGTAATATAATTTGAACTGGGACTAGTGGTACGGCCAACAACGCCATGTCTTCTCTGGGCACGCCAGCCTCAACCAGTTTGAGCCCAGAGACTGCATCACTGGCACAAAAACCAAGCTGAAAATAAATAAAAAGATTTAGATATACTTAATTACAAACATGGCTAAACAAGTTCTTGCTTGACTACCTAATCTAATGAATGGCATTGAGAAGCCAGTCACTAAAACCTATTTTTGCATTTATATTAATTAATAGAGTCAATATGGATGGATTATAACAAAACGAGGAATCCCAGCGCTCATTAGGTCATAAAAACTAATAGTGTAAATTGATACTTTCTTTAGTAGCATACTTTTTTAAAGTAACAGCATAGCCGATAACATTCATAGGAACTTTCATTACATTCATACTGCAATTAAAATTTACGATAGGTAGAAACAAAATTGATTGTCATCTGTTTTATAGTGTAGATGTCCTTGAAATACTAGATATGTAATAATGATCAGGTAGTAACACATCTACCTATTCAAATTAGAACATTTTAGTGCGACGCAAAATCTATAAATATTTACAACCGTCAGCCATCTTAAAATAGTGAACGAATTTGAGACTAAAGTTACGTAAACTTACCTTGGCTGTGAATAGGACTAACGTTAAAGTCCGAACGGCAGGCAATTTTACAATAGTATACAACTGTTTATAGGCGTCCACAATATCGCCCATTCCTCTAGTATCATTCTCTTTATGATCTGTTTCTTTAGCCTCATGTTTAAAGATTGCTATCAGGGTGGTTGATACGATGAAAATCCAGCCCCAGAAAAATAGAAAACTAGCTAAAGTGACGAGACCAACGTCTTCTGGGACGATTCTGAGATACTTATTGCAGAAGTATGGAGATTCGAGGGCTAGGAATAGGACGTAGCCTAGGAAGAAACCAGCGGTTTGGCCGACAGTGTTGCACGTAGAGGCGTGGCCTACATTGCACCTGAAATTCATTTAAATTAGATATTTTGTGAATTGATCAGTAGACTACATGTGGGCCGTGTTGTGAGAGTGAACACTAGGTGATTATTTAGGGGCCAACTTATCAACCATTGAAATTCACATTTTCTTATAAATGTTTTTATATATAACAGATAAATAGAAAATTATTCAAGATGGATCTTTTCTGCTAAAGTTTATCTAGCTAATGTCAACTTTTATGTAAAATGCTATATTAGGTAGAAAAAGTTACTCTCAAATAATTTACACAGAATTTACTATAGTTTGGCCAGAGTTTGTTCCACTTCAAGCATAGACAGGGAGAATCATACTGTCTTTGTCTAATGCTAGTACTTTTACTACTAAAAAAGGGATGGGTATAGCATGTTACTCTGACTGTTACTGCGTTTTTTGGTTTGCCAGACTATATAAACAAAATAAAGTTTACCTTTTCAACATAGTGAGAGCCCAACCATCAACGGCTATATCTTGCGTGGCGGCCAAAAAGTTTAAAAACAAGAATGTCACGGTGAGAAGCACCATGTTGGGAGCTTTTTCATCAGACCCCAGCCAGTCTGTGACGCTGCTCGACATGATGATCATGACAATGCCAATGAGGTACTGCACTGGCACTAGCCACGTCTTACGTCTACCAAACTTGGGCCAAAAGAATGCATCTACTATTGGTGCCCATAGTAATTTGACACTGAAGGGCCAATTTACGAAGCTGAATTCTGCCTAGAAAAAGAAAATACAATATGAAAACATTTGTGAGTATAGTAGTCTTATTACAAAAGAGTATGGTGCAGAAGTATAAACATATAGTTTGGCCAGAGTTTGTTCCACTTCAAGCATAGACAGGGAGAATCATACTGTCTTTTTCTAATGCTAGTACTCTCACTACTAAAAAAGGGATGGGTATAGCATGTTACTCTGACTGTTACTGCGCTTTTGGTTTGCCAGACTATATCTTTTACATTTACTGCACTTAAGGTTGGTGTCTATAGAAAAGTAAATAAAGGTAAACAAATAAGGCTGGCTGACAACTGCATTTCTAAGCAAAAAAAAACATTTGACACATGATAAAACATTATTAAAGAAATTAGTTTTTACTTAAATATGAGTAATTAATGGATATTTTCACAAAAGATTAAGTAAATAACAATTTCATGTGTATAAATTGACAAAGAAACTAAGGTTGGTTTGCCTTTGTAAAGTAAATTGGTTTGTTTACCTTTATTTACATTTCTATTGACACCAACCTTACACAAGAGTAACCAATTTCGTATATTAATTAAACCATGAATATAAATGACCCAAATATTTAATATGATAAAGTATGTTGACTTAAGAAGTATATGAAGCAAAGTAAATAGGTGTAAATATTTTAAGGATATGTGTGTAAATTTCTTTCTTTACCTGCTGTGTATAGGTGATTCCGCGATTTTGCAAAAGCATAGGCACAGCTCCCGCAAGACCAAGGGGAATACCTTGCAATGTGTACAGAAATAACAAAACGGCGATATTGAGTTCATCTCCTTTTATATTACTTTGCCCCGTATTTATAACTGCGGCGCCGTTTTCTATCAATTCTTCCTTCTCCAGGACATGTTTTCTTTTAGTTACAGACATGATTAAAGCTCGTATGGCCTAAAAATAATAAGAAATCGTAACTAAATCGACTTCCTTTTTCACCAACATCAACTTACGTGGAGGACAAGCTCATACCACATACCTTAATCTTCACACAAAATAATGAATTAATATAGCAAAACCTATTTTTGTTATCGTTTCTAATGGAACCAATAATTGAATTTCAAGTCATAAATTGACAAGAATTTTCCACGTTACCTATGGAAAATGTTTTTAAAACGCGAGCTCTTAGCACAACACGTCAGTATAATGAAATGTCAAAGTTGTCAAACCAAACCAAACCACAGATAGTGTAACATTTGGGTAGCCTAACAGACACTCCAAAATTGTACCAGACGTTTGCTTTTTAGGCTTCACTTAGGGTATGGCCGGAAACTTAGAGCTTTAAACACAGGCGACAGGCGATCCCCTCTGCCGAATGAGTATGACCAGTGGTCATACTCATTGTATGGACTGACATTTATTTGACGTGGCTATTTTGACGTTTCGCATACATTTGACGTTCCCCTCCCCCGCAAAAAACGGCAGAGTCGGCAGACTTTTTCCGACTTTTTTTTTAAATGTACAGACTTTTTGAGTTAGATATATGTTGTAGGTTTTGGAACGGTACGCTGAACAGCTGAGAGTGTCAATGTCATACATGTCAAGTCAAATCGATGCTGATGCTGCTTATTTATTTAAACGTTTAAACAAAAAAAAATTCAATAGGTATAAAAACTTACATTCCATAGGAAAAACGCCAAAAATTTGCAGAAATTTCATCTTCAGTTCCCATGAACTAGTTAGAAATGGTTCGCCAGTGTTTTCTGCGGTGTTTGCTGGATTCGCATGCGCCCATCAAGTTGCCGCACAATGTAGAAACTCTAGTGGGCCGCAGTAAAGTCACCAAGATAAAAGATCAGTCGTGCTCCCGTCACCAATGTAAGTGGTTATCGCACCGTGTGCACTAATTCATTCGTTGTAGTTAAGTAATACGACGAACATCGTTTTACTGTATATAACTGTTTACCAGGTCTTTTTTTATTTGATTCCGTTTTATTATAATAAATATTCTAGGTTTCTTTCGTTAGTTATTTTTCGATTCAACTTCAATACATTAAGGTACCTATATTTTTTAATAATGTTGCAAATCTACATGTAACATAAGTCTTAATTTTTTTCAGTATGCTTAACAGCAGACTGTAATGAATGTGTAGTTGAAGTCAAACAACTTGGAATAAACCCTTCAGGTCTGGAAGGCTTTGCTCTGAAAAAAGATGCCACTTACAAACTGGGGCATGGTACCAAAATAGAAATATTATTGAACTTCTACTCTCATGTCATAGAGTTTGATCCTCCTCCAGAAGGATTTGAGACACCTAAAGTTAGCACCAAAAGGAAATTGGAAGAAGAAGACGATTCTCCTAGGAAAAGGAAAAATCTGAAAATTGAAGAGGAAGAACAATCTAACTTATCTGACTCTACAAAAAAGAGAGATAAAGATACAATGGATCAAGATAAATTAGACATATCAGAAGCACCTGAAAATGTATGGGAAGAAATAGACAAAGGGGAACTCTATATATTCACATCTAAAGGTGTTAAATCCAGTAAGAAAATAGCTGCTTTTGATATGGATGGGACTTTAATAAAAACGAAATCTGGTAAAGTTCACCCGGTTGACACCAGTGATTGGCAGATTGCCTTTCCACCTGTGTCTCAGAAATTAAAAGATTTATTTTCCAAGGACTTCAGAGTGGTGATATTAAGTAATCAAGCTCCAATTGGGAATGGTAGAGTTAAAATAGAGGATTTTAAGAAGAAAATAGAAAATATAGTTGCAAAAATAGATGTTCCTATACAAGCTTACATAGCAACTGGGAAGGGTTTTTACAGGAAGCCTACTACTGGGATGTGGAAGTGTTTAGTTGAGAAGGTAAGCAGATAAAAGGAAAGATGACCATTATTTTGGTTGTCAAATTTGGCAGCTGGTGCTTACATAATTACATTGTACAGATTCAATATTGTATTTAAGCTATAAAGGGAACTGGCCGTCAAATGGTAGCTTTATCTAGTAAGGACCAATAGGCTAGATGAATGTTTTTCATGCACGGTATCAATCGATTCGTTTTGTTGTGAGGATCAAATGTCTATATGGGGCCAATTGCCTTAAATCAACATAAAAGACAGGAAAAAGACTTAAAGTCTGAGATTTGCATTTGTTTCTCAAAACGCTCCTAACAAAATGATATAAAGCCTTGATGTCACGGCTTCATATTTGCCCTGTTTAAAGTATGGAAAAATTATGAAATTGCTATTTTTACAGTGAAATGTTGCGTTTATGTATATGGTTGCTATACAATTTATTTCACAATAAAATGTTAGAAATCGAATGGTATCATTGGTTTTTTAAATTTCGTACTTTCAAAAATCTAAAAAACTTGAAACTTTGAAGCCCGATATCTTTGAACCATTTCAATAGATTTTTTTAATGTTTACTTTAGATCATTTTGCATCCTATCAACTAAATTTCATTGCATAATTCAACATGTGTCATCACCCCTATTGTCCAATATATTGCAATTGAAGGAATGTTTATAAAAACAACATAACTGTTTAGAGCGGTTGACACTTTTTTAAGAATATTGTTAATCGGTTCAGGAGCCAACCAGTATATCGTGTATGTGTGAAGTCAGTTATGTTGTTTTGTTGTGTTCAACAAGTTTTTTACTTACCGGATTGTTGATGGTAAATTAATCCTCTATGCATTGAAATAAGGTCTATGAATGAATATTTTTACTTCATATTATTGTTTATTGTTTGAAATAAATAACATAAAGCATTTACAAAAAAAAGACATTTAATTTCTGTTTAAGTAAAATAATCTGTAAGCATTTAAAACAAATAAAAAAAAAGAAAAATATAGGTTTATGGTCTATTCTTTCCAGAAAAATGATGGCTTGGAGGTAGACATGGTCAATAGCTTCTACTGTGGCGACGCTGCCGGCAGAGTGGCCAACTGGGCTCCCGGTAAAAAGAAAGACCACTCCATGGCCGACAAGCTCATGGCTGAAAACTTAGGCCTCAAGTTCTATACACCGGAGCAGTATTTCCTGGGGCATTCTGTTGCTAATGTGCCGTTCAGTAATCCGGAGTTTGTTTCTAAGGATCTAGCCCCAGAACCATTTGATGATAAGCTGATTGGTAAAGAGAAAGAGGTAATGAATATCGAATATATTACAGATATCATAAAAATAAATTAATTTTTGGGTCCATGTTTTGGCCAGTAGGTACAGTCGCCATCAAATATATCGGAGCGGCCAGGGTACTCAAGAATATCTGAACATGCACTTTATCGCCTTGAAAAAAGAGGCATTGTTCAGATATTTGTGACCACCTTGGCCGCTCCGATATATCTGATGATGAAGGAATGTATAATTCAAATTTGTTTTCAAGGGGAAATTAGAAACTCCATAACTGCAATAGAAACTCCATTAGTAGCTACGCGTATGTGACACATCTGAAGTTGCAAGCGTCCATAGGCTACGGTAGCGGCTTGCTAGCTTGCTGAAAAGGATGAATTAAGAATCCTCAACTATTCACGACACCAAGTCCGAAACCCATATTAAAAAGTATTCCCACATTCACTAATGCATTGCTGATCACTGTTTTTTTTTAATTTCCAGATTCTTGTCTTAGTCGGATTCCCAGGAAGTGGCAAGTCATTTATAGCTAAACAAATTGAGAAAAAATCGCAGTATAAATACGTGACAGTTTGCAGAGACGTTTTGGGATCATGGCAAAAGTGTGCAGCTGAAGCAAAAAAGTTATTGCAAGTAATTATGTTTTTTTTAAATATATATATTTAGTAGCAACCTCAATAAATATAGGATAGTTCTACCTAACTATAGATAGGAAACCCTTTTTCTGCCACCTTCGTGTACGATTCAGATCAAATTCAGATTACCATTAGTGTAAGGCCTGAGTGGGCGCTCGAGTCGGGCGTCCAGTGGGGCGGGGCGTGCGGCGTGCATGTTAAACAAATGAAACTCATACTGGTGTCCTCTGAGTGGACGCTCGGCCGCAACGCTGCACGCCCCGCCGAACGCTCCGCTCCGACGCTCCGAGTGTCTCAGGCCTTAGAGTTAGGGCTTGAGTTAAAGTAGTTTCAACTTTCTGTATTTCATATTTAAATGGCTGCAATGTTCGCGGGTATTCGTGAGCGCGCAGACCGGTTTGACAGCGCTACCTTTCAACCGATTCTCACAATATGGAGAAATGAAACGCGCAAAGCATTCATCAGATGGCGTTGATATAGTTTCAGTTCCGTGAGTTCAGGTTCAAGATTCAGAATTTAACCTTTTGACCGCCACAGTCGGCTGTGGCCGACATCGGAAAGTCGTGCCATGGACGCCAATGACGCTACAGCCAACAGCTTTGCTAATTCAATAGCGACCTTAACGGAAGTCCGCAAAGTTCCATTTCCCTTAAACAATGCGCTTGCGTGGCGCCAGTGATGCATCATTAATCCACTTCAAAAAATCAAAAAGGAGGAGGTTCTCAATTCGACTGAATTTTTTTATAATTTTTTTTTGTATGTATGTTACTCGATATCTCCGTGAATCGTGAACCGATTTTCAAATTTTTTTTCTTAATCGAACAGGTATAACCCCTAGATGGTCCCATTGTCACCAAGTCGGGGTCTGATGATGGGATCCTGGAGAAATCGAGGGAACTCTTCAACTATTATAGGCACACCTTTAGTGATTTCACTATTTTTTACAGCAACTCGGCCACTTCCTCTTGGAATAGCGGATCCTAAGTGAAGTCGGTTCTTTTTTGTTTAAAATTATTACGATAAGTACTTTCCGGTCTGTGGCTGCATCTCCAAAACATTTTCATTGACCTGCTTTGTCCTGTTTCGGACTTTTTTTGTACCTACACCATCACATGTTTAATAATCGCTAGGTTATTAACGATATCACAACTGTATTTGATTAGATAAGGTCGTTAGGCAGAAACAATGGAAATTAAAATTATTAATGGCTTTACTTACATTTCTGATTAAATGATCTAAAGTTGAGTCATTAAGGCACTGGTCCCACCGCGAGCTAGTAAGCTATGAGCTATCGGCTATAAACACGAACAAAAGATAAGCACTCCCCTGTTAATAAAAGAGACACGGCGATATTTATAGCTCACCACTGGGCGAGTAACTATAAATATCGCCGTGTCTCTTTTATTTACACGGGAGTGCTTATCCTTTGTTCGTGTTTATAGCCGATAGCTCATAGCTTACTAGCTCGCGGTGGGACCAGTGCCTAAAGCCAGAAAAATGTCTTCAAATAATAAGAATACGAATAGCGATATTTAATGACATCTATAATGACCATAATGATGGGGTAGAAAAAACAAACATTTCCTTTAATAGGCGTGATGAATTTTTTTCATGCATTACCATGCATGCTCGTTCGATTCATTTTGTTGTGAGGATAAAATGTTTATATGGAACCAATTGCGTTAAATCAACATAAAATACTTAAAGTCTGTCATTTGCATTTGCGATACCAATTATGCCCTTAAAAGGATCACCAGTATTTTTGTTACACCTTGTATGTATAGTTGCCCTGTTTAAAGAATGGAAAAATTATGAAATTGCTATTTTTACAGTGAAATTTTGCGTTTATGTATATACATTACATACCAACCATATGGCAACCATATGGTTGCTATACAATTTATTTCACAAAAAAAGTTTAAAAATCGAATGGTATCATTGGTTATAAAATTTTCGATCTTTAAAAATTCGTAAAGTTTGGGAATTTTGAAGCCTGATATCTTTGCACCATTTCAATAGATTTTTTAAATGTTCACTTTATTTGGATATATTGATCATTTTGCATCCTATCAACTACATCTTACTGCATAATGCAACATGTGTCATCATCCCTATTCCAAAGGTACAGACAAGACAGTCGCCATCAAATATCTGAACAAAACGCCACTATAGTCAAGGCGAAAGGCGCATGTTCGAATATTTTTGAGTACCGTGACAGTACAGTCGGCATCAAATATATCGCAGCGGTCAAGGTGGTCACAAATATCTCAACAACGCCTTTGTTGTCAAAGCGATAAAGTGCATGTTCTGATATTTTTGAGGACCCCGATGGCCGCTCCGATATATTTGATGACTGTACCTAGGGGCTATATGCTCATTTTTATTTAGGTACGTATTGTAGAGTCAGCAGCAGAATTAGCTAAGCGGGTAGGGTGTTCAACATGACTTAGACTCGCTCTCTTCCAGGCGCGGTCCGAGGGGGGGGGGGGGGGGGTCACAGGGGACATGCCCCCCCCAAAATCATACGTGTCGAATTAAAAAAAGACCCACTCAAAACTTAAAATTTTTTTTTTGCTTTAGTGACCCCCCCAAAATTTCAGGCTGCGACCGCGCCTGCTCTCTTCTAACAATAAAGTCGTGTCCAGCTCACTTTGAACACCCTACCCGCTTAGCTACTTCTGCTGACTGTACCAGCCAAAACCAATCCCGACGTAGGTTTGGATATTTTCAAATTTTGGATATTTGTATGAATTGGTACACCAATATACATAACTTTAGGGAACAAAAAAATCTGTAAAAATCTTTGTTTCCAGCAAGGCAAAAGCGTGATAGTGGACAGTACTAATCCCGACGTCGACTCCCGCGCACGCTGGACGTCGCTCGCCAAGGAGATGGGCGTGGAATGTCGCTGCGCCAGAATGGCCACCACCAAGGCGCACGCGCAACACAACAACAAATTCAGAGAGCTCATGAAAATCAAACATTTGCCCGTCAACGATATTGTCTTTCATAGTTACAAGTTAGTTTTACCACCGAGTAAATAATATTACTATACAGAGAGACCTCTGTAACGTCACAATCATGCTGTCACTTCTTAACGCATGACAAGTTCTCTTTCGCACTTATGCAAACGTATCGGATACGTCGTGTCAAGCTCAATTTTTTTGACAGATTTACACTGAGCTACACACACTTTGTTTTACTCCTACAAGTATTTTTCTTCTTCCTCCTAGCGTTTGTCCCAGCTTTTTGCCTGGGGTCCGCTTGACAACCTAATCCCAGGAATTGGCGTAGGCACTAGTTTTTATGAAAGCGACTACCACCTGACCTTTCAACCCAGAGGGGAAACTAGGCCTTGTTGGAATTAGGTCCGGTTTCCTCACGATGTTTTCCTTCACCGAAAAGCGACTAGAGATTAGGTCGTCAAGCGGACCCCGAGCCAGGACAAACGCTCGGAGGAAGAAGGTTTATTATTGCAATTCCGCAAGTGGCAGCAGCACGTTACTCTAAATTGAACCGTAACGACATACATAGAAAGTTCAATTTGAAATGTCAAGATCGCACGATATCAATACTGCCGTCTATAGTATCCGCAGAATTAAGTGGCGACTGAGGTCATAAAACTTCTCTTTCACACTTGCACCGCCACGGCAAAAGAGAAGGAGACAGCGTTATGAACTCAGTAGCCACTTAATTCTGCGGATACTATAGTTTAAACCGTTTACCCTTATTATGGTTCAATCTAAGATGGCAGGAGATGCTATCGCTTGTGATGGAATTAGAATCGTATCTTTGATAGAAAACAAAATAAAGAAAACTTAACGCATAAAATATACACTTTATTTATTTTCTGTTCTCTTGTTTCAGAAATAAATATACGGACCCTACGGCAAGCGAAGGCTTCAAAGAGATCATAGTAGTGAAGTTCAATCCTTGTTTCGAAGATAAGGAAGCTGAACAGGTGTATAGAATGCATTTATTGGAGAAGTGATAATATTTGTGATATGGGAATTCCGTGTGATAATTAAACAAAGTTGTAAGGTCAGCAGATTTTTATTGCGTAGCGAAGATGAAGATGTATGGTACAGATTTATTATTGAGTAGTCTAGTTTAGGCCTATTTAGTAGGCCTAATAGATTATTGTTACGGTCAACAACTAAATTTTATGGTTTTTAATAGTTTTATGGTACGGTTGTTTTTAACTTCACTTATATTTTTATTTATTGACTAATTGAGATAAATTCTAGAATTCTGTTAGATTTAGATTTCTTAATTATCAAGCTTTCGGTTGTTCAATAATTAAGTTGTTTACCCTATTGAGGGCTGTAGACAATGTAGACCAATGATGGTGTTATATTCTCCATGGACATACCATCTTTACCACCATTCTCATTTGACATTATTTTTTGATCTCGTTACATCACCACGTGATATAGCAAAACATGTCGTATATTTTGTATTGCAAGTAGCTATCACTATTAACAAAATTCTGCTTTCTAACATAAATGAAGAAAGATTTACCCATGGCGATAAATACGATAATACCTAGGATATTAAAAGTTAGAAGATTTCAACACTTAAATCGAGTATCGAGAGTTTACCTACAGTAATTAATGTAATTATTCAAGTAAGGCATTTACATAAGCGTAGTGAAAAAATATCGAGGTACAATTTATTGATTAATATACAGCAAATTTAACAAGACCCGTGTAAGGCGAAGCGTGCCTTGATGATACAATACAATGCCAAAATGGACGGATACCGTGACTTTCATCTCTCTCAAGACTTTGAAACTGAGTTAAGACCCTTAGAGTTGGTAAGGACTCAAGTCTTACTTTTGAGTTCAATACTTCTAAGAACCCTTTAGAAGCGCGCCTCATAAATGCTCGTGTTTTTTGTTGCAATCCGTTATCACGTGTAGGGCAATTACCCATATTCTGTGTTATACAGAGGATGTTCTTAAGCCATATGTGGATTGAATTAATATCACAAACTGTACAGTCGACGTCAAAGATATGTTTACACTCTTTCACCTTACGCCTTTGCAATAAGGTGCAAAAGTGTAAACATATCTTTGACGTCAACTGTACAACTTTTAGTATGCGACCAAACCTTAAATTGTGTAAAACAAGACAACACGCGTTTTTGCCAGAAACTGCGGACAAGTCTTAAAGGTCCTAAGATTCGAGTTTTTACCAACACTTCACAACTTTTCGAACATATTTTGCTTCAATGACTACAAAATCACATGATATCACACTTTTGCTCCTAAGTAGTTTAGGAATCGCGTCAAGCTAGCGATTGTCTTCTAATTCTTAATAAGTGTTAATTAGAAAGATATAATTATAGTCCCAACTCGCGGGTCTCGTGATAACCATACTGTCAAGACATCATTGTGTTAATCATTGGATTACACACAATTTTATTTACCTAATTTATTGAAGGATACTTAAGTTACAGCTAGGTAATTTTATTAATACGACTAGACGTCTCCATTTTTCACATTTTAAAAATGTGTTCATATCACTCCATTAAATAATTCATAGAATCCGATCACGCTAAGTCTTCACGCCAAGTGCGACGTGTATAGTGTAGTGTGGAGCTCCCACATAGATTACCACTTTCAAGTCGGTGCCAAGTTGCCAACTGAGCGCCAATGAATGTGACGATTCTAAGCCTCTTCCGAAAACGACACAAATATAGAAATGGAAACCACCTATATATTTTTTCATCCTAAACTTAAAGCTAAAGCAATTTAGTTCTAGGCACTAGGAGGTTTACTTTAAATATATTATCGCAGTTACGTAAAATTTTCATGTTACTCGAATTGTACCAACTTCACGAATCATTTTGTCCTGGTTGTCCTCACTTGTGCAATTACAGACCGGGTATGTCGTCACTCGTCAGTGACATACCACTGACTCAATTGCGACTCAACGAATGTGCGTGAGACCTTCAAGTATACTTGAGGATTGAGGACAGACAGGGCAGTGAAAACGGGTACATCGTAGGCAAAGTTGGAGCAGTTGATGGTAGTTACTGAAAACTTCTATCAGTTAAATTCCCAACTAACGCCGTCGCAATCTGTCGTAATCATGATAGAACATACACAATGATTCTGAAGATGCATGATTACGAGATGAGGATGACATCTGCTGGTCATTCGTCGGGGTCCGGCTCTTCGTCTTCCGCGTCGATGAGGTTGTCCAGACTCGTATCCGAGTCATCTTCGTGTCATCTGCAATTAACGAAATAAGTACAGTATTTTTTTATTAGTTCTCCTTATAAATGTCTTTCAAGGACAAAGTTTTGAGAATCTCGGTATTGTTGGCTTTTGTAAAAGAGAGTCACAGTGCTTTCGCACTGGACATACGCTATATGAGGTGTCAAGGGAATTAATGTCCTAAACAATCCTTATCGTATTCTTACACAAATCAGACCCTGGTAAGCGTTCGTAAAAACCATGCGCGTGGAAACGGCGCACAGCTCGTTCTCGCTTCGTAAAAGATCCTCCCTGCTGTTGCTTAATTTTTGAGGACGCAAAACGGCATGAACGCAACCAATTCTGTAATGCACGAAAGTGCTGGGTGGAGCTCTCTTCAAACCACTGCGCAGCGGGTTAGCTGCATATTACTTTTGTAATGATTGTTGCTCCCCACCTGGTTATAAATACGGTGTCAATGTGAGTGAGATGGGCGGGTAGAGGTACTTCAGCGGACACAGCGTGGAGCTTCCTTCGTTCGACCGCGCTGCGGGCTTGCTGGACAGCCAGGTCGCCGCACCAGCGCTCACAGCGAGCGTAGATCACGACGCCTGGTAAAGAAAATTTGGGGTTAATTCAGTCTAAGTATGCCATGTAGACATTGTAGGCGTTTAGATTGTTTTGTGCAATCACAATGTTCTCTAATTCTCCTGGGAGCCTGTTGAAAGCCGGATGGTTTTTGAGACAAATATGATTGTAATACAAGCCTCAACGAAGAATATGAGAGCAGGCCAGGAGTCAATTAGTAAAGGCATGCGGAAACTAGAAAGGGGTTAAAATAGAAGCGATCATACCAGCACCAGCGAACAGTGCGATAGCAGGCCAGGAGTCGACCAGTAGAGGCGTGAGGAACAGAAGAGCTGGCAGCAGAGCCAACGGTGCCTGCAGCCCCTGTGCTTTGCGCATGCCCAGGGCGTGAGCAGGTTGCCAGGCGCACATGAAGGTACCGCAGATCCAGACTAGATTACAAATAGAATTACTAGTCATAAACGTGGACACAATACGTCATCAACGTAACCATAACTACGTTAATTGAGGATGTCATTGTTTGTCTCACTATCATTTTACCGATTAATCATCCTCGAGAATTGCGCATATGATTCGATTGTGGGTAGGTACCTACGAATAAACGAATATGACTCAACGATTAAAAACAACGGAATGGTCTGAGAAATCTTTACTAGTTCGACTAAAGTTGAAAATGTGAGGAGTTTTGACCTACCTGGAATCCCAGCAGCGAACATCGGCAGGCGAATGTGTTCGTTACAGAAGGCCACGGCTATCATAGCAGCTGCTATTACTTGCACTATCGCTCCTACCGCTGACAATCTTGCCCCGCGGACGCATGGAGGGATGGGAGCACTGGCCTCGGGGAGAGACGTCACCACCTGCAAGATCATTAAAGGGCTGCTCGCAAGTTCTTAAATACTTATCGCTACCTAACCCAAATTCTACTACTCGATAAGATGAGGTAGGGCTGCCTACGGCCTACCTACTCTTGATCTACTTAATACTAACTTTCAATTTTGTTTCTTACTTAAATTTATACACACATAAATACGATGTCTGCTTAAAACGATTGAAAACAGAAGAGGAAACATGTATGAGCCACCTGACATGACATGACATGATAAAAAAAAATGAGGCCGAGGAAGACCATACGTGCGTTTGTAGATCAAGCCAAAGAGGGAACCAACGTAATGACGTATCAATCAGGACATTAAAACATAAACAGAGACTAAATCATTAATTACTACACTGACAAGAGCTAGGCTTTTAAAATTTTGATGATGATGCAAATACAATTTGAAGTACCAGGTGCCTAACAACAGCGTAATCACTCTAACTTCCTCATACAACAGCTACCTGTATCGTATCCCTGTACTCCTTAACAACGGCATCAATGTCAGTGGAGTCATCACCAGACGAAAGCTCCGCTTCGCTGACTTCAACATCCGACGGCACTTCATCAACAGCGGTAGGAGCAATGCGCTGGTCACTGCTGCAACTGGTCATTGGCTCAGCGTCGTCTACTACACCACTACCGTATTCGTCGAGGAGAAGACACTCTCGCTCTTCCGTTTCTGAAAAAGAAATGCTCTGGCGTCAGGAGCAGAAACAGGGACAAGTAAACAAAAAGACAAATACCTTTTCTTAGGTGCAAAATCAAGTTTACCTTTCGCAATGACTTTAGATTTAATGCTCTCTAAAGTTTTTGTGTGCCGGATAGCAGAAGGGATGAACCACAGTTTTGATTTCTTGCTCGATGTTTTAGCTCGTGTGCCTCCTCGATCTAGACGCTTATACTCGACATCTGTAAATTTAAAGTTTATAAGTCCCTAGAAACACACATAAAATGTGTGGATTAAAAAAAAACAAAATAAGTTTACCTCCGGCTTCCTTCTGTTCGGGAGTCGGTACGCAGCGCATTATCATAAAATGGAATGCTTGTACGGAAATGCCCAGTAAATGACTCGCATTCATTAGAGTAATCATGTGGGAAAGAGGACAGGCGAATGCTAGAATTGCTGCTAGACTACCTGCAAATAAAATAGAAGTATAACTACTTAAGAAATAAATAAGAGGATTTAGAGCGATTAATATATGGTGATGAATGTGATGATATTTCATGGCTAAACTTAATAGGTACCTAATTTTAGTGTCAAACCAAATCCCTAACCCGGACTTCCTACAAACGTTATGTACTCAAAAAAAAATCAAAAGAGGTGACTTTTAGTGGCGGTTTTTGATAATCGACAACAGATGCCAGAGAAGGAGATTAATATTGTTGGCTTACCAGCAGTGAAGACAGCTAACACCGGACTGCCCGTGGTTTGACTTTCATACGTCATAGATCTGGTCAGCACCTTCCATTCAGGAGAAGCCAAAGCAACCAGGATCGAGAAGAGTATTGGACATAGCTCGGTTAGAGCTAAGCTGATCCCAGCAACGGTGACTGCAGCAAGCACCGGACACACCCATGAGGGGGCTCTGGCTTCTAAGAGGGTGGTTACTGGTAATGCTGCATCTATACTATTTCTGTAAAGAAAAAGTATAATTATTAATGGTTCCTCTATAATTGTTTTGAAGCGTGGAGCAAGATACGGATGTTAAATCCGTCCAACAAATCATTCCTCTGGTCCATTTCAACTCACCCTTTTAACATGTTTGTATATAGAAAACATAAGCCAGACAAAATAATGGTTGGCAACCCGACCATCAGAATAAGAGTCTTCTTTAAACTACTGTTGTCTTTCTTCTGCGTTGGCACACAAAAAGCGTATGAGACAGGCGATCCTGCAGCAAAAAGCTGTAACGAACACAAAACAATTAAATTTATCGTTATTGCAGAATGAAATACTTACCGGGAATGAATTTTATAAAAAAGATAAAGTAACCGGACAAATGAAAATACTGTGGGGAAGGTAAATCAAAAATGTATTAATATTTAGGAAAAAAAATAAGTCATGTTTTTTAATTAAAAGGACATAACTAAAAGTTCGTTGTTCTTACCTCGTAAATAGTCATAGGTATAGGCATGTTTATATTTGCAATATCTAAGTTAAGTAGACCAAAAATTGCGAAGAATTGGCTGAATATGTACAGCAGAATCAACAGCATAAATGTGAACATCATGCTTTCCTGGAAAAGAGAAGTATATTGTAACTTACAGAACGAAACCATGAAAGAAGATTTTGATAAAAATGACTACGTTTTTAAAGAGTATCTAAAATGAACACTACAGCCGTACCTCCAAACCACACATGAACATGGCGCAGACTACCATCACCACAGTAACTCCAAGCACATCAGGCCAGGGCTCACCCAGCGCCCTAGTCTCATATCCAAACAGCCAGCGCCTCGTCCGACCGCTCGTCACGTGATCGGCCGTCGCGCTGAGGATCCTGGCGCAGATGGCAACGGCTACTAGGTGCGAGAGGAAGCACATCCATGTTGCCATGAAGTCTGCGAAGGAGCGAAGGTTGCGCTCGCGACGGCCACGGCTGGTTCTCGCCGGCGGTAGGATGTCTGCTAGTTTTTTTAGGTCTCTGCATGTGATGGCTGTAAAATAAAAAATACACTGTAATTTTCCGATGTGCTGTTGAAAAATACCTAACTGGATCACTAACGCTCATCTATGGAGTCCGGGCAACTCGCAGCTTCCAGAAAGAGTCATGTCATGGAAATAGCATTACTATTAGATTGGGAATATCTTCAGGAAACTGACTATTCAAAATTGCCGAAGAACTCCTAGAAGATGTATGGCACACGGAAAATGGCTGCCCCAACATGGTGCCGTACCGTGATACAAGAGACGGGTGTATTGGAAATGAGATGAGAGGTGAAACAGACCGCCGGACCGAAGTCGGTGGGAAAAAAATCCTACACCCTACCGCGCTCTCTACGAAAACCAGTCAATTACTTACTGGCAACTGTAATAAAGGCAGCCAGCATCAAAACAGCAGGTACAGCACAGTAGCTAGAATTAGCCGCAGCTAAAGGCGCTAACAGAAGTGCGGCTAAAGTCCATCGTGCCCCGCACGCGTCACCGCCGCCGAGCGCGCTCAGGGTGCGACTCATACCGCTCTCCGGCTCGCTCGACATTTTTCTCACAAATCACTGTAATTTACGAAATTGCACTGTTAGAAAATAAACATGTTCAGACTTTGTTATTACACAGACACCCTAATTTTAGCTTTCTATATGTTCGTGATTTGGTTTCATAACATTTTTAAATTACCTCAATAAAATACGTTATACGAGTACATATCATGATTGTAATGTAAAGAAAAAGTTAGTTGCAGGACCTACGTAGAAATGATATATTTATCAACACTCAAAAAATTACTACATTTAGGTAAATTAAGACTGTTACATTAAATTTCATAAAATATTACTTAATAGTATAGGTATATTTTGTGAGTAGGAACTTAAAATAAAGTCAATTAGATTAAGTACGTAACCAAAAGATGTACCTGCTATTTATAATTGCGTTCAGTACTTACCATGATAAAAACGATTACCCAGTCAAAACAATCACTTCACCACAAATGTTTTCAAACATGGCGCTAATGTAGGTCACCTATTTCACTGAAAAACTAAAAATCCCGATGCATTGGCGATAATTTTAGGAAAAATCGTGCATAAAAGTGGATAACCGGCAAATAAGGTCGGTTATCCATGTTTCTGCGACAAACTAGAGCGGTGAGGAGCGATGTGGGCGTCCCTGTTGTTCTGTTTTCAATCGATACATGCCGACCGCTGGGGTGACCACGCTTACGGGTAGACGTGCATAATGTAGTAGCAACCCAATTCTTCGGAAATTGAGGGAAACACTTCTAGATTTACTCGTATTTTCTTATAAACTGGTTTAATTTAATTATTGCTATGATCTTAAGGATATTGACTGCCGCGACTCTAACTTATAAGATTTTCTCACCAACGATATTCCTCTAGGCTAAACCTAAAGGTTTATTGGTAGAACTTACGGCATCAAGTCCGCCTTTTGTAACTGTATATTTTTAGTACTGTTTATTTGTGTAATAAAGTTTAAGTAAATAAATTTTACTTTTGTATTTAATAATATTACTAAGGTGAGCGTTGACTTAAATGTAACTTTTTTTTATTACAGGAGATGTCTTTTACAGTGACCAAAAGCGAGATAATAGGTACAATAATGGCATGCTAGCTGCGCTGATCGAATAACTTTCCCCGTATATATGTATTCGTTATGCCCAATGTTTATAGCACACCTTATGTTTTTGCCCTCAATTTTACACTCATATTAAATAAATAATAACGGGTAACTCACGTCACGTTATGTCTTTTAAGTATATAATATATTATTGCTCGACATGTTTCGCTCCTTAACGAGGAGCTCATAAATACGTGAGTTATTTATTTATTATGTCTGATCTGAGTCACGAAAGTTTTCCGACTTAAATATATTTACGGTTCCAAATACATTACGGGACATTTATAAAAGTTTGGACACCTCACATTATTTCATACTAAGGCTTCACGCTAAACGGTTTTCTATGGCCCCGTCACCTTGTGTAAGCAGAATTCTTTATTAAATTTCACCTGTTTGTTACGGTTCATCCGTCAGTTTAGAGACACTTGAGCTACCGAGGGATAGTTTAATTTATGGGTAACGCCAGACATTGTAAATAGAACTATTTAGTCGAACTCCCTGTGGTTTAAAAACCCACTTCATAGTTAGCGGAATCCTCATTTAAAGAGTCTCTCCTCTAAATAGGTAAAAGGGGAAATAACACTGTCTCGGGCAAGACTTGAATAAAACTTAATAGTGCGGAACCCTTCTCGTCGCAGATGAGAGTGGGTCGTAGCTCGGTTGGTAGAGCAGGGGCTGACGTTCTTAAGTCGCGAGTTCGAGTCTCGCTCGAGGCGTTGAATTATATCTACTAGGTACCTTAAACATATTTTTCTTTTACTTATTTTATATGAATAATTAATGTACCTACCTATACTCCAACTCAAACATTTATTCATTAAGTAGGCCACAAGGGCAATTTTACACGTCAGATATTTAAAAAAAAACTACACCGGTTCTAACCCTACACCTCTGACCCGAGAAGAATTACTTATGACCGGCAAGAAACTCGGCCGGACTTTATTCTTTCAAAACAACAGTACATACCTACACATCAAACCACTCTGTCCTCTACTATATACGTCACAGTTCGAAGCCAGATTTGTCAAAAAATATTCTAAAATACCTATAAATCCAAATGGAGCTGACTAAGTATCTGGGTATATCTGATTAAACACACTTACGCACACGAAAACGGTAATTCCTTAATCAAATTACGTCCTGACTCAACGCAGTTTCTTGCAGTTCGCGGAAGAATTAGGCGCTCCCGCGGGAATGACTAATATCGAGACATTTGAGACTCGGGCAAAATTCAAGCAAGGCAAATGTATGAGTCTGGAAAATTTACCTCAAGGTGACCTGGCTGAGGTAATTGGTGGAAATCTCTAGTAAGATCGAAGGATGTTTTCTGCTACGGTGTCGATTTCATAAATGGAAGTTTATTGTATCGAAGTTTAACTAGTTCGTACCGCTTTTGTTCGCTGGAACTAGAGTAATTGTATTTGTTTACGTTGTAGTCATACGATGACAGCCTTTGTAACTAATGTAACTGTAATATAATGGTACTTAATAGAGGAACAAAATAATATACAGTTAATTTTCTTTAACAAATTATTTAAAAAAAAATTATTTATATGGGGTGAACATTTCTATTCCTTAAATTTAAATTTCGTATATTGAAGTGGAAATTTCCGGAAATTTCCGAGCTCTTTTTCAATAGCATCGGTGGCAAAACCAGCATACGGCCCGCCTGATGGTAAGAATATGGACACCAGCAACTCCAGAGGTATCACATCAATCAATCACATGCGCGGGGCCGACTCTTTAGAATCCTGTTCACACCTACATAGATAGTTGAATAGTTTTCCCACAGCTTATGAAGGAAAGGTAAGCTTAAATTTTGCTGCTAAATTAGCTTTAAATTTAGTAAGAATTTATTTACGTGCTGTATGTATGTAAGTACATATACCTATGAGTATTAACTACACGAAAAAAAAAGGATATCTTCAGCCAAGAATACCGATGCAAGAATATTATTGTTTAAACACAAGTAAATTTAATATTGCCTTTAGCCCAACATATATTTTACTTGAATCAAGACCACTTTCTAGGCAAATTGTTTCCACTTCGAGCTATATACGAAATTAACAATATTGTCTCTACCAAGAAGATTTGTCTTCGATGAAGATTTTTTTCCGTGTAGTCTAGTCTAATAAAGGCATTAGCGGCAGTCAGCGTCCAGCCTTTTATTACAATACCTTACATTATCTGCAAGATGTTTCTCAGAGATTGCTCCATTTGACATCTGTGTGGCTCAGCCTCGCGGCGACTACAATTACTACAAAAGAACTCTTATCTCCAAGAACCTTTGTTCTTTAACAATTCTTAAATTCGTTGGTAATCAACTATAGAATTAAAATAAAATAAAATATTCAAGGAGCCGCTACTTCATAATAATTAGAAACAATTAAAGCGTAATCTAATTATATTCATGGATGTCACCAAATTATATTTACAGTTGTAAAAAAGATTGTGGCGGGCAGCATATTTACGGCCCCGTAGCTTTAATCTATGCTAAGTAGGTCCCTAGGTACCTACATAAGAAAACAAAGACCCTTTGGCGCTGCAGTCACAAAGAAAATGATTAGTGACAATTCTTTACGTGATATCATGAGTTTTTCGAACTTAGCCCCTTGTCCCGTTTTAAATGTCCCAGACAACTGTAATTTTCTACTTCGAGCTATTTTGCCTAAACATAAAAAAAAACAATTAAAAAAAAAGGATTTCGCTTTCAAGCCATTCCCCATAAAATTATAGGTATTATACTCGTCCTGCCCTTTGTTGCACATTGCCACTAACCCTGAAGTAGGTTCACTGGCGAACCCCTGGGGTTAAGTGCCCCCGAACCCCCGAAACCCCGATTATAAACATACAATTTACGTGTCATCAAAATGCATTAAATGGTTCGTGACTGTCGTTCGTTCCTGGTACTGTTTACTGAAATAAACTATTGACTAACACGAAACAATACGTTTCATCAAATACGTTCAACTCTGGCGTAGCGGCGTAATTCACAATTCAATTGAATTGTTGACATCTTGAAATCTTACATGACATTTTACGGTTATTAAGTTTCCTAAAGTTTCATTAAGAGTTAGTTTGACATTGTATGTACGTACTACGTATATCATTTCCAATGTACCTTTCCAGTTGTCTTACCTGTTACATTACAATTATTGTAAGTTACAGTGTATTTTTTAATTTGTCTTTTTTAAGACGAATGAACGTAGGTGAAATGAAACTTTAACCGCTGTAAAAATATCAAACTTAAATAATATATTTTTTAAACTTCAGCCCACGTAAATTTTACGCCATTTACCTACAAACCAATTTTATAGTTTTGCTATGACATCAGAAATGGAACATACTTACGAATCTCACCACACATGTATCATTTTAATTATCAAAGTGCTACTACAATGCCTGTTGCATCTCTCCCTGAGCGTGGGCGGTTCCCTATAAACGGCGGGCGCTCCAGACGGCATTCATTACTCTGTTCGGCGCCGGGGGATCACGATGAAAGTCCAAGTGTGCTTGGTGTTGGTGGTGCTGGTGGCCCAACTGTGTGTGGAGGCGTACCCGTTCCGGCCCGGGAATATTGACTATGTGAGTACTATTTTTACGTCGTGTAAAATTGGGATGTAAAGTGTCTACTAGGTAAAGTCAAAATCGTAAAATATTTTTTAATTGCAGTAAATTTGGTCCTAAAAATTAGCTCGCGATAATAATGAACTACGCATTAGTACAAAAATGTTGTAATTGAATAGTTGTTTACACGGTCTAGCGAAAATGCGTAATTAGTTCTAATTAGTTTTTTTTTAATCAATGAAATATCAACTACACCTAGTACACCTATGCGCGTACAGACTTCGATATATTATTTATCAAGGTAAATAAATGCCGGTCGAATTTTTTAAATGCGTGTCTATTCTTAAATTTGTAACGATGTGAATGTGGTGTTGAACTTAAATGTGCCAATGGCTCATTATTGATTTTGAGAGTTGTATATTATTATAGAAAGCCCTTAACAAGTCAAAAGGAATATAAATCAAATACACGTTGAAAACACTTAAAATAAAGAAATATATGATAGATACACGTAATAAAATTGGAATACCTACTTGATTCTTACTTATAATTAGGTACTCGTATTCATTAGTAGGAGTAATTTGGAAATCAACCTGATAAATAGTTGACGTAGTTACATTTGTAGATACAAAATGTTAGTAACCGGCAATACATTAATGAAACATTGCTAAATATTTCGACAAACATCTAAAGAGCAGCTGCGAGAATGTAGATTGTGGAGTGGCTCTTAACTGTAGAGCTCTTACGGTGAGAACTCCTCGTACATTGTTCATCTACACAAGAACAATTGTGTAGCTGGTAGATGCAAACTGTTAAACCTAATACATAATAATACTGTGTTTTACGTAACATTTAGTCACGTTTAATTGCCATTACGGATAATTATTATGTTACATTAAGCGAAAACTGGGTGATGCTTTGCGCACGACCCGTGTTTATTACCTACTAATTAGGCAAGACAAGGTTGTGTGTGTTATGTTTCTTATCGTATTTTTGTTTTTACATCGCTGGGCACTATACTGAGTACCTACTATAATTTCTATAGAAAAAGTTACCGGAAACTTTCGGCCTACCGGAATCTTTAGTACTTAATTTAACGTAATGCGGCGAATACGGATGTGAAAGGCGAAGGGGAAACAATGTTGAATGATGTTATAGTATAGTGGGATTGTTAAAAAAATTAATACAAACAAGGCGAATTTTACAATGCATTAGCACAATCCTTAGCTGTTTTGGAGAACGTTATTCAGATTAACGTAAATAGCCTAAACCTAACTTAACTTTAAAAAGTTCTTTTATATAAATTATGGTAAACGAATCCCTTTCTGGGTCTTGGCTGGTCCGACTGCAAGAAAAATAATGTATTTAATATGAATTGTCATATTTCTTTCTAGATGGAGGCTATACGCCGCATGCAGCAGATCCCACAATGGCATTGCATGCGATACAGGCGGTTCCAGCTCCACGGCCCGTGCAGTCGGTGGTGGCTCATGAGGCGAACCTGATTCATCGGTTAGTCGGGAACCGAGCACTTGGACGAGCGAGAATGACCATGGGTTTAAAGTTTACACTGCACTGACTTCTTCGGTTGCAGCTGATCGCCACTGGGCGCTGGCTGCCAATACGTGCTTGTTTTTATTAAAGTTCTACTTGTTGAAACTAGGTAGTAAAAATCCACAGGTTTAAAAATGATACAATTAAAACCATTTAGATACCTATGGACCTACCAACTACGTCGTTAAGCCTAATTGGCTACATCAGTATCCTCTGGCAGGTTTAGTTTGATTAAGTTTGAATATAGTTAAGTATGTTAAAAGAATTTTACCAAATAATATTCCTATATGTTGTCCTTTTAAAACCAACGGGGAACACCTTTGTTGCAAAACCGACTCTTCTACGTTATATAAACGTGCGCCTATGTCCTGGAATTAATAAGTATCATAATGGAGATCACACCAGATAATATTTAATAATAGTTTAAGTGAGTACCTAATAATGTACCTTACCTTTCACGTTAGGATCTTTTTTCATACATTTTTATAACCTTAATACTTATATACGTATAAAATGTTGTCCGTAACTGCACTTATTCCTACCTACTTTCCTTAATTCCATCGCAGGTACAATATACTAGATTTCCATATACTTTTTGCATAAAATGTGTGCTACAATTATTACGAGTATATTTCGACTGATATTTTTAACTGTAGGTATATCTAATCATAAATTTAAATGTATGGTCACTTTGGAAAAATATGTGTTATTTTAAAGCATCGACTCACTGGGTCAGTTATCAGTAAGGGACTTTCAGTAGTCCCTTATTATCAGAAATTGATAAGCATTCAACACAGCCTCTTAACCTAAAATTACCCACCTATTGGTACTTACAAAATAGTATTTTCGTACAGATACCACGAATTTATGTATTGATGAATAAATAATGTAATGTGTTTGTCTAGGTGTAATGTTTCATAACTTAAACTAGGAATTAAAGAAAATTTCTAGTCATATTTTTGTTTTATTTTTTCGTGAGTAAGCTTACGTAGGTGATCTAAAAATCCCAAAACCTTATTTTGTTTATATGTAGATAAAGTAGGTAACTGCAGATTTAAAAGAAATGTTGCGAACGAAACTATACAGAAGCTCGAGTGCGCAGATCGTCGAACGTTTTTTTATGCCTCGAGTTTGCAATATTTTTACCTCGCGAAATACCTGCACATAATGATTTTCTTTTCATAACATTTCCGAATGTAACCGTTAGCGAAAAATCATGCGAAAAATATACAATATTATTTAGTAATATTACAAAAACTTCGTCATTGCACATGCTAAACTGTACCTACCTAATTTAGTTGAGCAGGCAAGCCAAAAAGAACGTCACACGCTCTTATTCTCTTGGCAATAAAGTTGCCTCAACTCGCACTTGTAGGTAGATTTTGAAAATCGGATCTACCTATTCATTTCTTCGACACAAACGAATTTTGAAAAAAATTCTTAACAGAGTTTAGTTATGACCCCCAGATTCCAAAATGACACTGCATGGTTCAAAAGTTTATATTTTTTAGATATATATATGTATGTATGTAGATATCCGCAGCCCGATTTTGTCATCAAGATAGCGGTCGCTACTTTGCTCCGATTGCTTTCAAACTTGGTACAAAAATCGCCCTGGTTGATACCTAGGACAAGTTCGTGAACGGGCGGAATAGGGCCAAAGGGACGGCTAGGGCCTCACTTTTAATGAAATCAGTTTTTCGGCAATAACTTTTTTCGTATGCCTATAAATATACCTTCTGTTTTACTTTTATATGGCGTGGGACCTGAATATCTATAACTCCCTAAATCATATCTTTAAGAAAATATCGTTAATCGAACGAGCGGAGCGTCAGCGAAGATCGTTCTTACAAACAACAACTGTCACCTGGCTACTGGGACGTCTCGGCATTTGGATGGCTTTTTGATTTAGATAGTTTGTCCGACGATAACTTTAGTAACGATTTTCCGATCTTTATGAAATTTATTGGGGTTGTAGCAGAGACCAACAAAATTTGCGAGTTCGTATATGAGCTGGATTGAGACGGGGGTTCTGAAATTAGAAAGCCTAAAAAGGTTTTGTAAAGGGGTCCTGTTACATTGGTCATCTTATTTGCTACTTTTACGAGCAAGTATGGTTCAGTTTGGTATCAAACGAAAGGTATTGATTAACACTCTCGTCAAATCCTTATTTACTGCTTACTGTTTCATAACAATTAGCAACATAAAATTGATTTCAAAAATATTTTCAATTATATTTTGATTTTGGTGTAAATATTTTGACAACTGACTTTTTTTTAAATTTATTTGAGCTTTCGCTGCTAGGGCCATCAGCATACTGACATTAACACATTAGTTAGAGAGAGTTACCATAGACGCATAATGATGGTGACCGAAACCTATATAGGTGGTCCACAGATGAGAACGACATGTCAAAGCAACAGAGTGAGAGGCATGTGAGAGGTGGATTTAAATTTAGATGAGACAAAAACAGTCAAATCTGAAGCGATTTCGTCGCGGTAAAATTTTGCGCATCAACCGCACAATTTAATATGGACGTTTAGTTTCACCGTGATAGAAAAAAATACCCGATACCTATTTTTGGTATTTGTAGTAATTCTACTATTGCACATTTATGGCGAAACACAAGATTCGCGAGTTCATAGTTCGGGGCGAACTACTAGTTTTAGTCGAAATTTTAAAAAAACCTAATTTTTTCTGGAGAAAATTTATAACTCCTAAACGGTGAATAATTTTATGTCAGCAATATTTTCGAACGAGCGGAGCGTAAGCGAAGATCGTTCTTACAAACAACATCTGTCACCTGGCTACTGGGACGTCTCGGCATTTGGATGGCTTTTTGATTTAAATAGTTTGTCCGACGATAACTTTAGTAACGATTTTCCGATCTTTATGAAACTTGTTGGGGTTGTAGCAGATACCAACAAAATTTGCGAGTTCGTATATGCGCTGGATTGAGACGGGGGTTCTGAAATTAGAAGGCCTAAAAAGGTTTTGTAAAGGGGTCCTGTTACATTGGTCATCTTATTTGCTACTTTTACGAGCAAGTATGGTTGAGTTTGGTATGAAACGAAAGGTATTAATTAACACTCTCGTCAAATCCTTATTAACTGCTTACTGTTTCATAACAATTAGCAATATTATATTTTGATTTTGGTGTAAATATTTTGACAACTGACTTTTTTTTTAATTTATTAGAGCTTTGGCTGCTAGGGTCATCAGCATACTGACATTAACACATTAGTAAGGGTCGCCACACACCTAGCGGTTTTCCTCGCGGAATTACCGGAAGTAGCGGAAATTTGTCTATGGTAGCGGAAATTTGTCTATGGTAGCAGATTTTTTGTATGGAAGCCATAGACAAATTACCGGAAGTAGAGGAAATTCATAGACAAAATGGTTAATTTGTCTATGAATTTCCGCTACTTCCGGTAATTCCGCGAGGAAAACCGCTAGGTGTGTGGCGACCCTTAGAGAGAGTTACCATAGACGCATAAATGATGGTGACCGAAACCTATATAGGTGGTCCACAGATGAGAACGACATGTCAAAGCAACAGAGTGAGAGGCATTTCGTCGCGGTAAAATTTTGCGCATCAACCGCACAATTTAATATTGGACGTTTAGTTTCACCGTGATGGTTAGTTGAGGAAAAAATACCCGATACCTATTTTTGGTATTTGTAGTAATTCTACTATTGCACATTTATGGCGAAACGCGAAACACAAGATTCGCGAGTTCACAGTTCGGGGCGAACTACTAGTTTATCGAAAGGTTAAATAAAAAAAAAAAATATATAATCAAGCGATACTATTAAGCATTCTTAGCTGCATGCAAAAAAATGTCTACACACGAAATCTACTTGTGCGTTCTCCCTGCGGGGACGGATTTTTCTACTTGAGCTGTTGACAGTACACATTATATAAACTGTCGCCAAATGCAGTACAACTCGTTTACTCTGATGCAGTTGATTAAGGCAGTCTACAAGCGCAATTAACCTACTGCATCGTTAACTGATGGTTTCCTGGAGAAACGGGGACATTTCGAGAAGCGGCGGTTCTTGTCGTGTTCGTATTTACTTACAACAGTTAAGAGAGACAATTGAACTTTAGATTAAGTAGCTAACAGACGTATGGTTTGTTGAACCGTTAACCCATTCAGCGCTAATCACGACACGTCGTCGTCACGCCCCTAGGAAGCATTTTTGCAACACAGCGCGGAAGCCCATTTATCAGCTACGGCGTAGCGCTATGCGCGCAGCATAGCGGTGAGTGTGTGAGACGGCTGCTCTACATCATGGGCTTTCATGGGAACGCCGTTATGATGGAGCAAACGATATTGCGATCTCGTTCCATCGTATAGCTGCGTCCCTTAGACTGGCCCACGAAGGCCCGTATTGGAGAGGAGCCGAGGGTACTACTTACATCATTTGTAACGACGCTTGGCGCTCAAAGGGCCTATAAACCAATTACTCAATGACTTTATAGGTCAGGATATACAGGACATTGCACTAACCCGATATTATGTTATGTCGCAACACCAATACCGTCTCATGTTCCGGCTGATTTGATGTCCTGTTTGGTTTAAATTGGGCAATTTGTTCGTAGTAGATATCTATGTTGTAACTATAGGTAATTCTATTGTAAATGTATTTTTGATTACAGACTTAAAGAGTTCAACTGAAGAAGAAATCAAATTATTTTTAATAAATATTTTGATTTGTATATTTTAAGTAAACACCAACCATATAAATTATAGATGTCGTATACAAAGGAAAAAGTGACCTAGGCCTCCGGTGCCCAGGGTTGGGATCGAATCAGCGTCTTCTGCATTCGGGACCAGTTTTCAAATGAATGAACTGCTGTCAAGTAGATTCATATCTGCCTAATTCCTGAACTGAGAAATACCCAAAAAAAATATTTCTCAGTTACTCTAAGGTTAGCTAGAAGGGATAGGGGAAAAGTTCACCTTTGTACAAATTATGTTTAGTGTACAATGTTTTAAAGACAATGAAGTGTTACTAATAAAATAATGGACAGGTTCAGGGCCCTAGAATACTTATAATACCTATCTACTTTTTATATAATTGAAGGGGTGTCAATAGTAATAGCCGTGACATGTTTTTGGTGGACCTTTATAGGGTTCTGTAGTCGACTAGGAACCCTCATAGTTTCGCTATTGTAGGTGTATATGTATATCCAATAATACTTACATACCTACTCGTACTGTTGTGTACTAGTTTATGGACTTTTAGTACTAACCTACATCTACATATTTAGATACGTAGGTAAGCGTAATTGACTACCTACCTATCGTATGCGCTCGTAAATCTAGTAGGTGTTTGGTGTTCAATCAGACTAAAAGCTTTGAAACGTATTTAAAGATGTATTCGATCTTTAGGATTAAATAAACAATATGGCGTAAATACGAAAGTAAAGCAAACAATGTTACTTTCGTATCTACTCGGGTCGAAATTACCCAAATTATAATATCTGAGTAAAAGTGATGGAAACTCGGAAAAACTTGTAGAAATATTTACAACATTATTGTTGCTCAATTAGAGTATTCAAAGTCAAAACTAATGAATCCATTTTTTACACCGGTAGTGGTTCTTTTTTGAGCTTTCGGCCAATTCTAATTTTTTTTACTATTTTTTGGGAACTCAGCATCACTTTTATTAACATGTACTATGGGGCTTATCTTTGTATCACGTAACGTAGCAGATCTTACGGTCCCCGCCCGTACTATTTCCACTCAAATGAGAAGTTCTAAAGTTGTAGGCGGAGAATTCTTAAGCGCAAAAAACTTAGCTGCCTTTGTTATTTGATTGCGAATAAATGTTTCATGCACGGTTTCAGATTGTGAAAATATGCTAGGTAGTTATGCTATGGTAGGTATTATCAGAATGGTTTTATTTATCAGCCACTAGCTACCCGCCCCGGCTTCGCACGAGTGCAATTATACATATAAACCTTCCTCTTGAATCACTCTATCTATAAAAAAAACCGCATCAAAATCCGTTGCGTAGTTTCAAAGATCTAAGCATACATAGGGACAGACAGCAGGAAGCGACTTTGTTTTATACTATAATAATAAAGTACATATGTAGTGATAAACATCTATTAACCAAACTAGCATTGAAATTTTATTAATTTATTATTTCAAAACGAAGAGCTTTGAACTACTTATACTTAAACTTAAAGCGGAAGTGAATGTTTATGGTCGTGAAGCTATCATTTGTTCTTCGTTATTCGATTGCGAATAAAATTTATCATACTCCACTTGTGACTGCGGGACTCCGCTGCTAGTGTATGGACGTTGATCATTCTCATTCTGGTTTTCTCTATCGTTTGATAGCCGTACAATTGCAGTGTCTCGAGGAAGTACGACAGTGGTCTTTCTTGATCGCCTTTCTAGCCAGATGTTAACGCAGAAGCGAATGGTAAAATAACAAATGAGTTCTACGAAACTTAGAAGACTGGCTCCTACGAAGAGACCCGTTGTTCCGCCGACGGATACTGGTGACAACATTCAGCTGAGGTTAAAATACACAAGTTACGATCGCAAATTTAATTGTTAAGGATTATTCACGGTGTCAATGGTGTCATGTTCTAAGTCCGACACATCGACGGGCCGACACGGGGCTTTCCGAGCACTACACGAGAAGCGACCGGGCGGTCCCGGGTCCGAGCCTTCCGACACCGCCCCGTTATATATGAGAGCTTCCGTCGAGCTTCCAGGTACGAAGCGAGCCGAGTCCAGGCTGTGTTCGGTCCAACACATCATCACGTGGTCACTGCTTTGGCCGAAACTCGGCCGACATGGCACAATCGCTACGTCCTCACATTTTACATATAAGTAATACAGTTTATTGACATTTTGCAACCTACATAGTTTGGCAAACATATTCCGACACTTCGTTGCAAAGTTGTTGTCGTATAGTCTCCGGTGGTCGACGGGTCTTGCACGGGACGAGCCAGGCCCGAGTGTTGTTTGTAGCTAATAACGGCCGTCAAACAACAAAACATGACCATCCCGTCGACGTTCCGGGTACGTAACGAGCCTCTTACGACACTCTGAGGTCACGTCACGTAATGTTTTATATCCATACAAAATGAAGTGTCGGAAGTGTCGTATCGGGCCCGGAACATGACACCGTAAATCATCCTTTATTCTCAACATTCTTGTGTATAAATTTAACATTCAAGACACCTACTATTACTATAGTTAATAGATGGCTGTACCTACTTGTACCTATAGCGAACTCAAATGTCACAAGTGTCATGTGAATAGATAGCGCAAACAAACGAAACGGTAGGTGTCCCAAATTGTTTACCTGCAGAATGTAATTTTTGCGCTTTGATAATCATCTTATCTATGTACACACTAGTGCGACAGGGTCACATCACAACCTTGACTTATTCGTGGGTAAAAATACTTATAAAAATAATGCGATAATAATATCAATGGTAATTTTTCTCATGATTGCTAGTTCTACTATACTTACTCAGTAGAATTTGTGGAATCTTACCAACGAGGTCAAGGCGGCTCCTGACAACATTTCGTTTGTATCTTTCAGTGGGCAAATAAGCTAAGACCATTTCTACGGACGCCTTTTTCTTGTCTTTCTTTGATTGACGATGCCTGGAAAAAAAAATAAGCATGTCATGGGGTTCATGGCCATGCATTAAGCGTATTAGCGTAATATTGTTCATACAGTTTGTTTACCATCTCGTTAGCCTTACTCTTTATTACAAAGGCGTAAGGTTCAAAAGTAGAGAGAAACCTAGTCAACTATTTATAGATATTTAACAAAGTAACATGATGTGACCTTTGAACTTGCGAGTTCAAAGGTCACATCATGCCAATAGAGTTAACTGGCAGATATCGATAGTATTCTGATTGTATCTGTCAATAGACGACAACAGATGCGATGAAATGAACTGTGTATTATGAAATCGACTTGAAGTGAAGCGTTGCCTCAAAAGCATGGTATTTACTGTAAGTGTAAGTATATAATTTTAAAGAGGTCTTTCCTTTCTCCTCCGCCTAAGTACTTGTATTAGTTAGAGCTTTGGGGCGGCGTTTGAGGGATAAGGGATGCGACCCTCGCTCGGGATCCTACCTGGTCCAGCAAATTTCACTAGCCGTGCAACGCGGCAACGCTGCAAGTACATTTGGCACTTTTGGACCAGGTAGGAGCCGAAACGAGCCTTTTTTGATAGATAACTTTTTTTGAGTAGGTAGTGTTGTTTAATCTGTTATTAAGTATATTTACGTTTTTGTTAAATAAATATCTATAGGTACTTTTACTTAGAATTGCTATTCGATTAAGTAGTTATACTCGTATACCACTTAATTCATTGATAAAAAAAATATTACTTACCTACATATAAAAATTTAAGTGGCTGCATGCCGCTCCTTAACCCACCAGCGGCGCGGCAGCTAACATTGATGAAGCTTAAATTACCTATACATAGCCACTTTACCACTTCGTAAGTGATCGCCTGGGACGCGATTGACCATGAAATTTGTTCCTGGCTTACGGTCCATAAAGATTGTTGTCAAATTGTGCTACAGATTCTGGCAACATAGTGTTAATTAGGATTTTACTTACGAAGTATCGACATCTTTGATGATGGTGATCTCCGTCTCGTCGCAAGACGGCAGGCAGTCACAAGATAGCCCGGGCCGGGTAGCCCAGTGCGGTTTGAGGGTGGTCAGATAGTTAGCGTGCGCGTGTATGCATGCGAGTCCCGAAGCGTTGCAGCGATCTGATTCGGCTATATACATTAATTAAATAAGGATACTAGTCATTATACTATCAACGACAATGTACTCAAGTCCCAAGTTGGCCGCTGTAAGGAGAACGTGGCCCGATGGGAACATCTCCGTGGCCCTTCGACCCAGTGTGGTTGAGGCAAGGCATTGCAAACCATGGCACACCGACTTGCCTGTCCCGCCTGCCCATATAACTGTTCGGAGCTCGACCTGATGGACGCAACGCCCAGGGCGACCAACACCGCCGCCTACTGATTGACCGCCTATTTTATTTTATTTTATTTTATTTATTTATTTATTCTATCAGATCAAATCAAAATAATTAATGTAATACATTTGGTACATTTGTGTAGAGTCTGGGCGAGTAGGGCTATAAATCCGATACTAAAAGGCACTTAACAATCTCTCTTCTATAATAAAAAATAAACTTTTTGGCTGTTAGTCATAAAGTTAGTCTACACAAAGCAAGGCGTATGATGGACGCCTCGACGCAGTAATAAAGACATGATTTCAGTTATTTTCTTTTACCCTGTCATTATCACGTCCCAGTAGGTACGTGTAGCATCATTTACGTTGTCGCGCGACCTCTCCATACTTCAGGCGCGACTCGAAGTATGGAATCGCGTGCGACAACGCATGTCATGCTAAGCCGTCAGGTCTATCTCACAAAAACAGTAATATCAAGATATTTACGAGTGTCAAGCATAAAATGGTCGTTGCATTTACAAATGTCCATCTGCGCTCGTTTCCGACACAGCACGGTGCAGGCGCTGTACGAATAGTTCGGGTACAAGCCGTCTTCATTCTCTTCGTGGAACCTACAAGCTCGCTGCACTGAGGTTGTCTCTACTATAAGAGGATCGTTTTCGATATCCCGCACTGCTACTTGTCGTCTGCAAGATAATATTCAATTGTAATTTTATGTACCTATTATACTCTGCAGGTTCTGCAGCAGATATCCGACCGATTGAACTACTTACTGTTCTGAGTAAAGCATAGTGCAGATTTCAGGGATTTCATGCCATTCCCGATGCGTTCTGCTATATAGTTGCATCTCTAAGATCGGTCGACATTGTGCCGTATTCATTTTAATTAGGTAATTTATTTTAAGATACATAAACAATGCATTAAAAACACAATCTATCTTAAACATAACTCTAGCACTCAACAAATAATCAACAAATATTGAAGTTGTATTGTAGTTGCATCATAGGATAGGTAATTTTCAAGCAAATTCTGACATTTCTGATTCAGATGTTTAGGCTGTACCTATTATACCGCGTGTTTATTTGATATTATCTCAAATGGAAGCCAGACGCAAGTTTTTAAATTATAAATCGGTACTGTAATAAATATTGAGTTAACTTAACTCTTAGTTAACATAGAGCAATTGATTTTTTAAATTTCTTCGGTACGCAATGTATTGCCTATACATTTATTTGACACATCATCAAATGTGACATTCTAGGGCAAAGTAATCATGTAGGTAGCGATACATTGCGTGCTGAAATATTTTATATGGAAAAATATTTTTTTATAAAACATATGGAAGTATGTTTATTAGGATCTATACTAAGTACCCTTGGCGTATGAGGTAATACCAAAAATACACGCTGTATTGCGTAATCAATGCATTGGAGTTGTATCGTGTCTAAACGTGATTTAAATTTAGAATACGGACGGACCATTGCGTAGGTAAATGCGTTAATCGGACAGCAAATACTTAGTACTCTTACTAATATCAAAATATTTAAAACATTACCTATATGTATGTCCCAGTTGAATCTTCATAGTGGATGACTGTAATGTGGTAATGCTGGGGGCTTCATCAGTCGCCAGTGTGTACATCTAGGAAAATAAGAGTACGATAGAATTTGACCTTGATTTGACACTGTTCATGGATTACACGTGATAGGAAAGATAAATGTCGTAGAACTTGAGAATTAATGAATTTTCATATAAATCATAAGCCATAACATTTCTCTTTCCTCAGAAACTCTTGTAGTAGGTCTTACCGTTGAGTGCAGTAATAAGTCGAACTTAATGCTTGAACCCTTACTTGTCATGTTGCTTATCATCGGCAGAGGGTTCGGTTTTCTAAAAAATGTCAAAAATTTAATTACCAACAGCTTCTAGAAAAATAAAAAATAAGTGCTAATGTCGAGAAGCGAGCTACATTCAAATAAAATAAGGTAAAGTAAAGGACAATTAAAGAAAACAGCCCGCATTAAATACATTTGACAACCACTTTGTTTGCCAAGAGCCGTCAAATTATTCCACTGAATTTTGAATTCTACTTTAGGTAACTCGTCAATACTAATAATTAAAAAAACATACTTAGTCTGAATGGAATTGATGATAAAGCAAGTTCCCACATCAGTTTCTATAGGCTGGAAATATTCGCAACAGTCGAAAGGTTTGTCATTATATGAACAATTAACTACGAGTTCTGGGCACGCGCTGCGGATCAAACTGGCATAATAGCTGTAACAAAATTGAACATTCTCAATGAATTAATTGTGGCATTTCTAGTATAGTCTGCCAAAGAAAAAGTGTCAATCAAATGCTCTTAATCTCTTAACAATAAAGTTATGCTTTTTTGGACAAATGAACACCTCACACCCACGTTGCTAGTTTTGTTACTGACTGTACTAAGAACCCCGGATAAAAATGGGTCCTGTATTATGACGATTCACTGTGATATATTAAGGGAAAACGATTTTCCTCGCTATAAACACGATTAGGTATTTTGTGATAACGAGTATGGAGCCTGACTCTGTTCTGTGGGAAGCAACAGACAAATTTACATAGGCATCGCATCATCACACGAGTGACAGGTAGGTCTCTACCTACTAAATAGCATCAAATAGCAAACAGGATAAAATACCTGTAGTTAGACAACAGACAACCAGGATCGGGATTTTCGACGGCACAGACTTCAGTGAGACTATACGATATACCTCGGAAGTATGTAATGTCCTTAAGGGCATCTTCTAGATCTAAAAGGTGGTCTTCGGGCCAAATGCTGAAACAGAATATATTATGAATTATGAGCTGCTTTTGTGTCTTTTGGTGAGGTTTTAAGCCTCGCTCTTTCGAAGTAAGTCTATTTTTACTTTACTATTAACTTATTACTATAGTTCGGGAATTCTTGAGAGGCCATTAAGGCATGATTATGGCTGACCTTCCAAGGAAAGGTTACTTTGTTTTAGCTTATTCTTTTTTTGATGCGTGTACTCGCAGTTGTAACCATTACAAACCACTGAAACGTTCATAATCATTGCAGGCCTTGCATACAGCAACCAAGAATACGGGGTTATGTGGTCTCTATGAGATAACTGTTTTAGTTATAGGTATATCCCGTCGAGCGATTAAGAAGTGACTTTTGCTCTAATCTATAATAAAACTAACTTACATATCACAAACGCTGAACAGTTTATCATCATTGGCGGCCTCACAAACGGCCACCGAAGGCAGCTCCGTATCCCACTTGGTGTACGTGGTCTCCAGGCCGAAGCTGATAGGGCTCTCTCGGAATGCACCCCATGCCTCTATAATGAGGATAGCGGAGCCGTACCACGAGAGTATTACAAGAACTAACCAGAACCATCTAAAATTAACATATTAATAAAGTAATAGTATATTAAAGCTGTAAGCTTCGTTAAAAACTCAGTCCGATTTTGGAAACTGTATAACATAAACTTTTAGAAATAGATCAGGATCACATCGCAAATCGTAAAAACGTGTGACGATGACCCTAATTTGTTAATCGATTAAATTTACTTTTGTTTTTAATTTTCGACGCTAATGAAGGATTGTTATGTGCAGGGTCGCAAATATAGTTTGGCCGCTATGTGTCTGTGGCACCGTAACTCTTAAACGGGTAAACCGATTTGAAGGTGTTTTTTGTTTTTATTTGAAAGCCGGTTTTTCAGCAATTAAAAAGTACCTAACCAACCTAGCTATAACTAGCTAATGCTCAAAATTACATATACCTATCGAACGAAGCAAATACTACAAATGAAGTAGGTCCACCTACTACCTGCCTTGTAATTTACCTACTAGCAGGCATGCCGTGCTTATTCTTCCTCCTATTATTTCTCCCTTGTACAGTAGCTACACAGAGTAGACTTCAGAGGTCCAATAACGACCGTGGTGCATTAGGTTACCAATCTATTAAATTTTTGTTTGTACCATTCCTCACCTCTCAAACCAATGTTTCGTATCGTCAGCAATAAAGTGTATTCCGGCGAATGTAGTGTTTTCGCAATAATCTCTTACAAGTGTCTTGCACGTAGTCGGGGGCGACGACATTTTAGCTTTGGAGGCTATTCAGTCGTTTAGAAATACATATTTACGCTCAAACCACCACAAAGTTCAACGAGGAATGGGAATTTTCAATAAAACTGCATAGTTCGGTATTTCGTTATTAAATATTTAATTCTATAATTGCTAGTTTCACATAATATCGTGTATAGGTAATAGGTACATGTATTGCACAATGACTATCATGCACGAGCATACCTTACTCAAGGTCGCATCACTGCAATTATATTTATGTATCATTTATTTAATTTCGTGTTTTCAACATCAAGGTCATAATAATTGATTTTACTAACTAACTACATAACATTAACGCTTAAAAGTAATAAGTACTTGCAAGTAGGTTAATGGTCGATAGAGTAATGCTAAATATGGTAGGTATACGATTACAACATTACAAAAACTATTTAAAACGGGATATTTACCATGTGAGTTTGTTATTGTGAGCTTCCGATATTTCGGCACAGTTGCATGCGAGATAATACTACTCCGTGATAATTGTGGCGCCCTCTATACCCAGTTATATATGATATAGTTGCCTGAATCCAATATGGGTATAGTCTGCTTGGGCAACAAAATATAACAAATCCAATATACACATAATAATATGCTACATGAGAGTAGACGAAGGGGGTCACCTAGGACCGCGCTATTTGATGTATATTTAACTCAGAGTTGGCATTGTACATGTCTACATATATGAAAGTCGACTGGCCTATCCAGTGACTCTCCCGTACAATCGGTTACGCCTCCAGACTGGGTACTACCAACTAGTACCTTGGTATCCAACAATACCAGCTGGACGTGGGGGCTTTGCCCCCACGGGGTCCTCCATAAGCCTGCCCCCTAGACCCGGCCCTTTTACTCCAACTCATAACCGACCATACTACATGCCTTGCCTGTGTGCTTTCAATACACACTCTAGGAAGCCCCGGGCTTCCCAGTCCAATGTCCTTGCTTGTCTAGGTACATACACCGCAAGATTGGACTACGCCTTAGTAAAACTACGTTAACAAACGTCGACCGTAGGTTAACCCTTGTTCTACCCTCATGTAGTTTAGATGTCGATTATAAAAGTATAAAATGTTCACACTTACCAGGAAGGTGTCTCGTGGTCCCGTGGAGGCTCATGCACTGTAGACCGTACAGGACACCCAGCGCCTTCCACACTTTCACACGTTACCTTCCCTGCAGTTCATGTCGGCGCCAGTCCTTTCCCGCCATTAGAACTGTCATCCTATAGCTGTCAGTCAGTGTTGCCACATGACAGAATAGGGATGTGGTCAGTACCACTTACCGGTATGCATCGCGCTTGGCGCGACACTCCCAACAGCAGAGAAGGTTACTGCAGCACGGCAAGTAAGTGTCGCGTCCACTCCAGGATTTTACCCCTGGCACGAATGGCTGCGACCCTCTTGGCCCTTCTTGCGCCTTCGCCCTCTTGCTGATCTTCTGATGGTGGGCCTTCATGATGACTGGTCACTTCACAGTCAGCCGGGGCGTTCACGTCAACACCTGACCGTTCATCAAGTGCAAGAGGATCAACATCGTTTGGAGCATCTAACTCCACTGTCTCCTCTACTGTATCAACCGAGTCCCTCGCTACAGGTTCTGCCTCAGGCGTCTCGTCATCCACCTCCAACGGATAGAGATGGCCAATAGAACGTGTTAAAGTAGAATCGTCAACCTTGACCCTCGCTACTCTACATTCGCCGTCACGTCCCATGATCAACTCGTCGATCTTCCCAATTTTCCACAGATTTCTGTTTCTAAGATCGGACTTGAGCTGTACCAGATCGCCAACTTGTGGTGTTCGCTGAGACCTAACTCTGGGCTGCTTAGGTGAGTTATTGTACCTCTCCCGGAGACTAGCAAGGTACTGACCAATGAACATTTTCTTAAATTCCTCCAGGATCTTGTATCCTCTCTTCCAGCTCTCAATCAGATCACTCTTTGTGGCTGTGTCACTTGTCGGATTATCCACGGCAGATGGCCTCATCGTCAAACATTGTCCTAGGCTTAAGAAATCTGCCGGGCATAGAACATGTTCCACTTCAGTACCAACTCTCGTTAGCGGCCTAGTATTCAGCACCGACTGCACTTCCTTTATCACCGTCAGTAGCTTAGCATCCTCGAGAAGATGCTTTTCCAGGGTTCTTTTGAGGCAATGCTTCACAAGAGATACAAGGCGCTCGTAATACCCACCATGCCATGGCGCTAACTGAGGTATGAACTTCCATTGGATGTCATTTTCAATGCAGTATGGTTTTTGTACCACTTCCGAAACCAATTTAAAACAAGTGGCATTATCCGAGTACATCCTTAGTGGCTTGTTTCTAGCTGCTATGAATCTTCGTAAGGCTAGAAGACATTCTTCAGCTGAGAGGTCTTTTACCATCTCAAGATGTATGGCTCGCACTGTCAAGCATGTAAATAAGGCTACCCAACGTTTCTCCTTACCAGCCTTGGTACTCACAAACAGTGGTCCTAGATAATCAACCCCGGTGTACGTGAAGGGTCGATTGTAATTTACCCGTTCCGGTGGTAGCGCCGGCGTGGCTGGTAATGTATACGGCCCACCGCCATGTTTAATACATTGGGTACATCTCCTTATCACCTTCGTCACCTGGGCGCGTCCTTGGGGTATCCAATATCGCTCTCTGATTATGTTCAATGTATGTGAAACACCGACGTGGTAGTTACTCTCATGTGTGTCTCTTATAATTCCATCAGTGAACTCAGAGTCCTTTGGCAGTAGTATTGGATACTTCATGTCATAGCTCCAGGATGTGTTCGCCATACGTCCACGGCATCTCAAAACGCCATCTACATCAAGAAAGAGATCCAGGTTCCTTGCTAGATGTGTTCTTTTCCCATTAAGCTCTTCTTGAAAGTGAGACTTTTGCAAGACTTTTATATCAGACACTGTCTTGGCTACACTTGCCTGCTGCTGATTGTTCCTCGTTGTGATCTTCAGGATTGTCAAGTTCCATACGTCCTTCGATGGGATATTCAACTTCATCTATGGGTATACTTGAATCCTGAGTGTCCATTGGTTCATCATTGCCAGGATCACTGGGGCTTGTTCGTTCCAGGGTTCCACTCTGGTCCAAATCAGCATCAGTAGGTTCTCTCTGTGTCAGCTCACCTGGGTCATCACCCAGGACCTCCCCGACAGAAAGGAGGTTTTTATGTACCTCATAGAGTCTGTTCTGGGGCCAGCAAGACTCCTCTCTGATAAGGAACTCCGGTCCTTCAAACCACAGTTGCTTCTTCTCTTGGAACAGTTCCGGACGCGTAGCAATGTCAGCAGGGTTTGATTTCGTGTGCACGTACAACATCTCCGTGCCGGGGTGGTCACGTTTAATTTCGTTTACCCTATTGGCAACAAAGGGTGGGAGCAGTTTATTTGACCTCATCCATCCGTGTATTACCAAACTATCTGACCACAAATATTCCTTATCTACGTCAATATCGAGGTGTTTCCTCACATATTTCAAAAGTCTGCTTCCAGCTAGAAATCCTAATAGTTCCAATCTAGGAATTTTCAGGTCATCCTTATCCTTGGTCTGTGACACATGTGATTTCGCCATCAGAAGGGAAACTGACTTTCCTTGACCATCTTCAATTACTTTTAGGTAGATCACAGCAGCATATGCGTCTTTTGATGCATCCGTGAAGCAATGCAATTGGTACTTAAGACTACCCTTTGAGGCATCTGTGTTAATGTATCTGGGTACTTCAATATCGGCTATTATCTTCAAACTTTCGATGACGTTCTTTACAGACAACAAAAGTTCCGTAGGTAGCTCCGTATCCCATTTACACTTCTTTTCGCAGATATTCTGGAAAATCAGCTTCATTGCCAACATAAGAGGGCATACAAAGCCGCAAGGATCATATACACGCGCGAGAGCCTGTAGAACTTTCCTCTTCGTGTTCACAGGAGGATCTGTGCTGAAATGGCTCTCTGTCAAGTTTAGTTTTAACTTGTCTTCATCAACCTTCCATATCAGTCCAAGTACCTTGACATGGTCTCGTTTAGTACATTTGTACTGTTCAGGTATTGCATCCATGAAATTCTGGTTGTTTGAAACCCAGTCTCTCATATTCATAGACAGCTGCTCAAACGTTGCTCTTGTTTGGTCATAGATTTGCTGAGCTTCCTGCAAAGTATCGGCTCCGGTCACTAAGTTGTCCACATAGCATCTATCAGCAACCTGTTTCAGTAGGGCCTTGTTTGTTTGACTTATGAAGTGCCGGATGGTTGCTGTCAGTAGGAAGGGACTAGCAACTACTCCAAACGGTATCCTACGGAACCTCAAATATAATAGGTTATCATCAGTTGCTTCTCTGCTTGTGTCCTTCACCCATATAAATCTTGTGACATCCCGATCATCCTCTTGAAGTGCAACTTGTAGGAATGCCTTCTCCACATCAGCTAATATGCCATATTTTTTCGTTCGAAACTTCAGAAGCAGCGCTGTCAGGTCTTCCAACATAGACGGACCGCTGTAAAGACATTCGTTGAGGCTCTTCTGTCCTGCACACTTGGCGCTAGCATCATAAACCAGCCGGCCCTTGCCAGAACTCTTCACCATGTGGTGGGCTAGGTAGTGAATTGGGTGGACCGTGTCATTATCCGATCCATTACCAACAATCTCAATGATCCCGAGGTCCAGCTGTTCCTTTAGGATGGCATCATATTCTTTAATAGATTCACTATCCAGTCTCCTCAGGACGCTCTTTAGTCGACCTAAGGCCAAGCCGTAGTTAGATGGTAAATCCGGTGGGTATTCAATCCATGGCCACTTTACCAAGTACCGACCATCCTGGTACTGCACAGTCTCATTGAAGTGTCGAACTGCTTCCTCTTGTCTTGTGGCTTTAGGCGAGTCTGTAATCCCTAGGTTTTCTAATGACCAGAAGAAACTAACGTCTATATTTCTTAAGGGCAGGTCGGGCTCGGTGAAATACGGACAATTCGGGGTATGACATTGACAGTATGTGACTATAGAAAGGACTTCACTTCTATCTTCAGGAGCAACCTTTCCTGAAGGTACCCATCCAAAATCAGTATCCAATAAATAAAAGTTTTCTGATAACTGGATCTTGTTTTCTCTGAGAATTCCGCCAAAGAAGTCATTCCCTATAAGCACGTCAATAACCTCTCCAACAGTATCATCGTCAGCGAGGACGTCGACTTCACGATGCTGGAACGTTGTCACTGGAACTCTGTCTGTGATCCTTGGTACAATGTTCACTGTAAACTGCTTAGTGACGTTACGCTTCGTTTGGATGCTGACTACCGTCGAGGGGGTTGACATCTGCCGTGGTTCAGATGCTCCAAAGGTGAAGATTAGGAGGTGGTCCTTCTGGAGTGTAGGCAGATCTAACTTCTTGGCCGCTGCTAGAGTAATGTAGCTCCGTTGACTCCCGCAGTCTAAGAAGATTCTGCCTTTGATACTTTTGTTACTTTGAGGATTTCGCAGGGTCGCTACGGCTGTCTGCAAAATACTGTTCTGATTAGAAGTAGCACACAAGGACTCCAGAGGTGTAAAATTGTCATGTTTGGTATTCTCACCTGGTTTAGGATTCGGACAGAACATGACCAGATGATCTCCCTTGCAGCGGAAACAGGAAATCTTGCGCTTGCAGGACGCTGTGGCGTGACTGCGCCTGAGGCAGTGGAGACATCTTCCCGTAACTTGCTTCTGCCGAGCTTCCACGGTGCTAAATTTCCGACAGTCGCCGCTTGCGTGGCCTCTTCCATTGCAGAATAAGCAGAGCCTCTTAGTCCGCTTTGCAGGTGGTGCGCCATAGTTTCCGGATTGCTTTCGTTTTCGGCCACTTAGAGTCCTCATCTCAGTCCGAACTTGCAAAGCTTCAGTAGTGCTACTAGCGCTAGGTAAGGGGACCTCTAGACTAGGCAAGAGTGCTGCTGATTTCTCCATTGCCGAGATAATCCGGTCTAGATTCTTCCTAATAGAAGCTAGATCAGTTGCTTCACCTATCAGATGGTGCTCATGCACAACCTTTTCAGGGAATTTGGACAAAACCAGCGCCCGCAGGTGGTTTCCTCCTGTGTGCTCCCCAAGCTTCTCCAACACCCTGAGGTTCCGTTCAATGTTGTCCAGAACACTCCGACAACTGGCACTAGTGTAGTCTGCCTTTCTTAAGTTGGTAAGGGCCGTGTAATGAGCATCGATCAGCATGTCGCAGGATCCAAACCTTGCTTTTAAAGTATCTATGGCCACAGAGTAATTTGCATTGGTGGCTGTGATTCCTGCTACTGTATCGAGCGCTGCGCCCTTAAGGCAGCTCAATAGGTACATCAACTTCTCTGAGTCCGGTAAATCTCTTCTATCTACATTTGCCGCAAATCTGTCCCAGAACTCGGACCATTTAAGCTTATCTCCATCGAAAGACGGGAGACCCAATTCTGGTAGCTTAGATTTGGCAGCAAGGTCGGTTTTCTTCTTGTTGATCTGCCATGCAGTATCCAACTCGACCATGATGTCTTCAGCCTTAAATTGGTCTTGGGTCATTTCTTCTACATCTGCATCTGGTACAGCACTTAGGTACTGATACAGTTCCTTCTCAAAAGCCCCCAAGCACTGTTTCAGTTTCAGATGCAGTCCAGTAAATTCCTCTTGCTGAACACCCTCTGTTCTACATTTTTCCAGGAGGCCCTGTGCATCCGCAGTTGTTTGCGCTAATTTATTTCGCCTCAGCACCAGCCTGTTGTACAGGCTTGCCATGATGACCACTGTAAACAATTGACATTCTTACTCAAAATACTATCATAACTACTCGTCTCACTCCTCAGGTCAAAAAAAAAAGAAGGTAGGTAGTACTTTATCTCTGCGTAGGCACTACCGCGTCCGCGGATTCCGTTCATAACTAAACATTAGTGCTTATACTTGGTTTATGCTGATAATTTCACATTATACGTTCCAAACCGAATACTTCCAATATTTGTATTGGTTAAATTAAACTCATTAACTCACCTAAGTAGACGGATAAAAACTTCGTTCGATCGGCGCCTCACAATGGAAAATACTCCTTGATGCGAGAATTGTATCATCAAGTCGTCCCGACCTGGCTTGGGTACGTCCCCTACTACTGGCGCAGCTGCAAAGTACAACAAATACCAGTCTTAAAACTTCTACGACAGAATTTAACAAAAATGTTAGTTAAATTGAAAACAATTTGTCGCCGAACGGCCATTAGCGTCATGTCGGCCAAACATTTACCTGCAAACTTGCTGCGACTCGCTTCAGAACCGATTCCCTATAGGGCTTGTGCACAAATCACGCGAGGTTCGAAAGGGGGGGGAGGGGGTCCCGAAAAAATCACGATAGATCACGTGGGGGGTGGGGGGGTACATGGAGACCTCACGTGTATTTTTTATAATGAACGAAGCCGTGAAAAATATAAAAAACTAAGGGATCGTAATGACAAAATAGGCCGACCAACGCGCATTCTAACGCGGCGAACTATAGCGAGATCCCAAAGGGAAGTTCTTTGTGTAATGCGGGAAAACGACGACGTCGTGTCGTGTGGCAAGACGAAGACGATGTCGAAGGATGTATGCCCGCTACCTGCCTGCCTGAAGATGTGTGCCCTGTTGTAACGTTTAGAGACGAACCAGAACAATCCCTGGACCGACGAATGATTTAATTTCAAAACAGGTTTAATTATATTAATAAATATGTCTATTTTACTGCGCTATAAGCCAAACGATAAAAAACGGAACCCTTATAGATTCGTCATGTCTGTCCGTCCGTATGTCACAGCCATTTTACTCGGAAACTATAAGACGTATCATTATCAAATTTTTACATAAAGTGTATTCTGTGTGCTGCTACTTAGATATGTAGGTAAATTTCTGAAAAAAAAAATCATTTTAGAGGGGGCACTCCATACATGCAAGTAATTGTCAAAAATTATTTTTTTACCAAATATCAACATGATGCACGTCAATCGATAGGTCTTTAGAAATAACATTGAGGTTTTTAAAAAAAAATTGATTAAGTGGATATATTCAGAAATAATGACTCCGAAAGTCAAAAAAATTGAACCTTATTTAAGTCCAAATATTATGGAAAAATTCAAGAAGATACACTTTTGAATATTCTTTCAACGAACATTTTTGAGTTATCTCCAAAAAACTACCTACTTAGGCAGATACGACCTTGCGATATTAATTTATTCGATAGTAGCTACGGCCGGTTTTTATAGATAATGGTACGGAACCCTTCATGCGCGAGTCCGACTCGCACTTGGCCGGTTTTTTTTCTTGTACCCGTCAGTAGCACCTGTAATATAAATGTAATAAAAGCTAAAATTAAATCGGCGAATGTAGAACTTTGAACAACCATACCTATTACCTCAAAATAAGAGTCAACTTTTCAGAGATAGTAGTAAAATTACACAAATACATTTGTGCATCAACGGATACTAAATATATGGCAAATATAACATCACATTAATTGCGAAAATAGAAAAATGAACAAGGTTTTCGAATATTTAATTTCAAAATTAGGTCGAGTAAAAAAAATTCAATAAATATACGCGAGGTTAAGTGGGGGGGGGGGGGGGGGGAACTTAGAACCTCACCAAAGATCACCAGGGGGGAGGGGGGGTCAAAAAGTAGCCAAAAAAACCTCGCGTGATTTGTGCACAAGCCCATACCAGGTCTACGAACACATCAACACTTGAAGTTAGAAACCGCCGCAAGAACCACAATTAACTAAAAATAACAAAAGAAACTTCGCGTGAAAACTTTTCGCACTCAACGGCGCGGACAACAACGCTTGTATTTTTTTCCTCTGCCGGTGCCGTCCTTGTCTATGGTCATACGTATAGGGTAGTGTTGGCAACGCTCACGGTTACGTTCCGATCCTCACTTTCACAAATTAGTTTTACCGATTATCGTCACTTATATTATATGCCAGATAGGAAAAATAACCAATGTCAATTTAAGAGATTAAAAACCTCTCAAGAACATTTGACACGATTATTAATTACTAGTTACTTTTCACCTGACATTTATTTTCCACGTTCATCAACTTTTTCACTGAAAAATAAAAAGACCGAATCCGAACGTACCTGCTCACCACAGATACAAAAACCAACTATACTAATACGAGATTAATACATTGTTACCAACACAACAAATTAATTAAATTACATGTTAACTTATATCTATGAGGACTATACACAACTTGGAATTTACCATAAACCTAGAAATGAAAAACAATACCCAACATTTGGGTACATTCGTACAATAAGCATACATAACCTATCCTAGGGTGCACCCTTTTGCCGCAATTATGAATATAGGTATTTAGGTAATTGACAACGTATAAATAAAACGAAAATTTGTTTTTATTCATTTAATATACTCGCTGAATGCTGTGAATACAATTAATATTAATTAAGTGCATATTTTCCAAAGAAAATACACCAACTCGGTACCTTGAGCTCAAGGGTCAAAAATTAATTTGATTCCCCGGGACCCAAGGACCAGCATAAGGGGACTTGCACATGAAAGAACCAGACGTTGTCTGGCTTCCCATACTTGCTAATCCCAGCACCTCCACCATTTTTATGGCGCCCTCTATACCCAGTTATATATGATATAGTTGCCTGAATCCAATATGGGTATAGTCTGCTTGGGCAACAAAATATAACAAATCCAATATACACATAATAATATGCTACATGAGAGTAGACGAAGGGGGTCACCTAGGACCGCGCTATTTGATGTATATTTAACTCAGAGTTGGCATTGTACATGTCTACATATATGAAAGTCGACTGGCCTATCCAGTGACTCTCCCGTACAATCGGTTACGCCTCCAGACTGGGTACTACCAACTAGTACCTTGGTATCCAACAATACCAGCTGGACGTGGGGGCTTTGCCCCCACGGGGTCCTCCATAAGCCTGCCCCCTAGACCCGGCCCTTTTACTCCAACTCATAACCGACCATACTACATGCCTTGCCTGTGTGCTTTCAATACACACTCTAGGAAGCCCCGGGCTTCCCAGTCCAATGTCCTTGCTTGTCTAGGTACATACACCGCAAGATTGGACTACGCCTTAGTAAAACTACGTTAACAAACGTCGACCGTAGGTTAACCCTTGTTCTACCCTCATGTAGTTTAGATGTCGATTATAAAAGTATAAAATGTTCACACTTACCAGGAAGGTGTCTCGTGGTCCCGTGGAGGCTCATGCACTGTAGACCGTACAGGACACCCAGCGCCTTCCACACTTTCACACGTTACCTTCCCTGCAGTTCATGTCGGCGCCAGTCCTTTCCCGCCATTAGAACTGTCATCCTATAGCTGTCAGTCAGTGTTGCCACATGACAGAATAGGGATGTGGTCAGTACCACTTACCGGTATGCATCGCGCTTGGCGCGACAATAATGGCGCATGCAACTGTGCCGAAATATCGGAAGCTCACAATAAAAAACTCACATGGTAAATATCCCGTTTTAAATAGTATTTGTAATGGTAGGTATAAGTAAGTCATAAATAAGATGTTGATTGTACAGGCTACAGGTGTTGTAGTACATCTGGGTTAGTGAAAAAAGGCGGGTCTTGGAAGTCATGGTACGCCGGCTTTATTATTATTTAACAACATGCTAGCCGAGCTCGCCTATGTAGCCAGCTTGCCGAGCCTGAAGCACGCCAGCTTCAAACACTGGAGCCTCAGTGTTGCCATGCCAGCCTGCCAAGCCGAGTTAAGCCTTCGGAGCGTGCCATGCCTCCGACTTAACTGCCTGCCAAGCCACATGTCAAGATTGACCATAGAGCCCTGAGGCCAGTTTTATAAAGCTACAAGTTACAATATACAAGCGGAACTCTTTTTCTAACCCTATGTGTTAGAAAAAGACTTCCGCTTGTATATTGTAACTTGTAACTTTATAAAACTGGCCTCTGCACGGAAGTACAATTATACTCTATGGACTTTTCCCGCGCATTTGTTAGGAAGACAAGTTTAAAAAGTGAGAGGTCAGACTCTTGTGTGAAAAATCAAACTGTGCCGGTCGCCATTTTTACTGATGTCGAATTATTGAAATAAAAGTGTAAAATGTATTTATTCTCGTGTTATTTGCCCTTTCTGTTACATTCAGAAGTGGGTATAACTCAAATATAAAGCGCAGTTAAACTATCCAGATCGCGCTGGCCTTCTATTACGGCCTCCAGTTTGGAGCCTTGGAAGCACGGATGCCGATGAAGAACGCATAATGATTTACGCCGAAATCAAGTCTCAGCACCCTCTCGCGACTTGAAAGACAACTGTAATGAAATTTGTTACTGTGAGATAAGAATTTAGAGAAACAAAGACTGCTTGTTAAATATAAATCAGCGAGCTCTTGACCTTGACCCCAGCAATAAAGATTACAGTCAACCTGCAGATCCATGTAATTTAGTCGGACGAGACCATGCAATGAAACGGATTGTATCGCATATTTTGAAATTTGAAGCTTGAAAACGCTGTAGTCCCCGCAAAAGAAGAACGTAACAGCCTCAGAATGTTACGCGAAGCTATGGAGATAATGAAATACCAAAACTTTAACAGAGAGGACGGTTAATGTACTCTACGTACAGCTTGGGACCCAGTACTTGATGAAGAAACAACTCATTACCGGATTGAAGCCATGCTGCCGGGCCAATTTGCTAATTGCTATAGTCCAACCCTAACCAACTTTTTGACCAACAAAAGTGGAGGAGTCTAGGCAAACATACAGAGATTTATACAATAAGAACAAAACATGTTGTTATCCAAGTGGTTGTAATAAACAATCGTGACTCGACCCTATTAAGATAGCAAGAAAACCTGGATGAATGTATAAGCAAATCTGAATGAACTCAACTCTTACAGTTACCCGATACCATGAAAGAACAGTATCCAGTCAAGATTAGCATCTGAAATTGTTGACAATGTTGAACGAGCTTATTGTCAACCTCTAAGTAATATTGCCCAATACGATGAATGCCTGTGATTTGAAACTTATCATTCTGTCAATCTGTTTACAGTGGTCTACGTAAAGGGAAAGCATCAGTTACCTTCTTCAATAAAGAATTATCCTGCCACTGAAGCTAAAGAACAAAGAATTTTCAATTTAAGCACTACTCCAAATAGCCAAAAGCTGTGACACATTGCCAAGTCTACATAACAGGTCAGTTATCCTCACAATCATTCATCTGCCAATACCTTGCCATACCTTGTCACACCTTGCCATGCCATGTCACATCTTACCATATCCTGCCACATCTTGCCGCACCTTGCTACATCTTGTCACCTTTGCCTGGCCACTAATTTTCTTGTTAGTGTTAAATGGTGATCTCGACACTAGCCTAATAAATTATTATGACCACAGTAGTAGTAGATAGAATTACTAAAACATGGCAATTAAATAATAATAACATTATGGGTTAACAGATTTATTGTTTCAGTATAATCATTTATTTCTAAGATCTTGGTATTAACCGACTGACATTATGCAGCCTGTGTATAACAAAATTAATCAAAAATTGCTTATCAGTCTTATCACAGTTCTCAAGTAAAGACTAAGGTAGTTTTTTCTTTAATAAATAGAGGTTGTAGTTTGAGTAAACTTATTATAACTATTATGTAATAAGGAGGCAGGCAGTTGTGTTTGCAAGTATCCAGTCACCAAGACATGTTGTCTTTGATAAGTGATGTATATGTACTTGTCTAACTTATTTTTCTACTGGCTGAAATTTTGAGCACATCCACATCCTCTAAGATGCTGTAATAGTTTGCTTTAACACTGTTGGTCCTTCTTCTTGGTTGGTCTTCTTAGTATTAAACTAGTGTTGTTGTTCCTTTATGTTGACGGTCTCTATGTGATGGATGCCAAGAAGGCAGCGGTGTCGAAAGCCCTTACCCTTACAGCCTTCAGGTCAAGTTCCGAGTAGAAGTACAGGCATGTGAACCTGCCAGTAGGTGCACCGTTGTTTGCATTACTGTGTAACAAGCGGATCGGGTAGAGTAGTTCCCATGCAATTATGTTCTGCCTGCAGCAATCAACCTGGGAACTGAGCCTATTCAGCGCCTTGCGAATGGGCCATGATTACTTGTAGCCGGGCGGAAGCTGTTCCGAGACTGGTATATATGTGTCTGGCAGTGGGAACTGGCTCTGCCAGTGTTGTTCTTGAATCCGTTTCACATGGCTTATTTGTATCTACATAGCCTCAGATGGCAAACAGTACATGACTTGAGATGTTTGTTGTTGTACTTCTATATCTATAGTACATAGTGCATGAGGTATCTCTGCACCTGCAGTAACTTTGTTTGAAGAAAGGAAACCAAAACTTGAAACGTCAAATGAAACGTCTTGTTTTACGTTTGGGCTCAGCGTTTTGTTACTTTGTTGTGCCTTTAATCCCTTGGAAGTTTATTTAAATGAGCCATTTAAAAATATATATATATCTAATTCAACTGGTCATATGAATGAGTCTTTAACAATGGGTTAACTTAGTACGTCCAATTTTGTGCTAGAAATATCTACGGCTCCATGCTGTCCCAAGTTTTGCATTGCTAGCAGCAACGTTCCGTTCACTAATTTCTAGGCATGTCAATGGTTTATGACATACGTCACTTGCTTGACAGTTCATGACATTTCCGGTTATAGGTTATATTGTTTGTAAGTTTACTAAGTTTGTTGACTTTGTTGAATTGAAGGCTTGTTAATTAAATGGACCATATTTGGAGTGCTTTAATAATTAAATCTTAAGCAAGAATGATCTTGACGCTGGTAGTTGTGTATAGGCAGAGCAAAACAATGATTAAAGCACACATTAAACGCAGTTTCACATGTTAAGAATAAGGTATGTATTCCAGCTATGAATTTCAATAGACATGCAAGTTCTTTTTATCCTAAATAAGAGTGCCACTGCTGATATAGATCTTGGACGCCGCTGAACACCTCGTAACCTCTTCTAAATCAGTGACTACTGTTTATCTTTGTGTCATTGTACCTAGGCCGTTTTGTAATTATTTAATCTTAATCAGTGTTCTGTAGTAAGTTGTTAAATTGTCTGGAAACAAGAATTTATTTATCCTTTATTGTATTAGTGAAAGTAGACATGGCTTGGCCAGGATTATGCCTGGTAAATATTTATTTAAATCTGTTTTGTTGGTGCCCTTATGAATATTTATTTTTTAAAATTCTCTGGATTCTTGTACTTCTTTCCCCGTTAAAAATATTATGCTAAAATGCCAGGTTGTACTTTGCTGTCTGTCTTTGATTGGTTTCATTAATTGGTGTAGGTTAGGTAATATACCCTGTACTCTGTACTTACAATGCACTGGTAGATAAGTCTTCCTAGCTTGATAGTCTAACTTTGGTGAGAATGGTCATACAAAAAATAGATGAATGTTTCAGACTTAGATTCATTTGTATCCATGGTCATATTACAAAAATTGGAAACCTTTGTGAGAACAAAGCCTAAAGTTCAGATCATTAAATTGAGGCTAACTAGTTGAACTATGAACTGTTTATTAAGCATTGTTATTGTTCCCATTGCGGGAGCAATTGTTGCAGGATGGCCGACTGTAACAACATGCTAGCCGAGCTCGCCTATGTAGCCAGCTTGCCGAGCCTGAAGCACGCCAGCTTCAAACACTGGAGCCTCAGTGTTGCCATGCCAGCCTGCCAAGCCGAGTTAAGCCTTCGGAGCGTGCCATGCCTCCGACTTAACTGCCTGCCAAGCCACATGTCAAGATTGACCATAGAGCCCTGCACGGAAGTACAATTATACTCTATGGACTTTTCCCGCGCATTTGTTAGGAAGACAAGTTTAAAAAGTGAGAGGTCAGACTCTTGTGTGAAAAATCAAACTGTGCCGGTCGCCATTTTTACTGATGTCGAATTATTGAAATAAAAGTGTAAAATGTATTTATTCTCGTGTTATTTGCCCTTTCTGTTACACTAATGAAGGATTGTTATGTGCAGGGTCGCAAATATAGTTTGGCCGCTATGTGTCTGTGGCACCGTAACTCTTAAACGGGTAAACCGATTTGAAGGTGTTTTTTGTTTTTATTTGAAAGCCGGTTTTTCAGCAATTAAAAAGTACCTAACCAACCTAGCTATAACTAGCTAATGCTCAAAATTACATATACCTATCGAACGAAGCAAATACTACAAATGAAGTAGGTCCACCTACCTGCCTTGTAATTTACCTACTAGCAGGCATGCCGTGCTTATTCTTCCTCCTATTATTTCTCCCTTGTACAGTAGCTACACAGAGTAGACTTCAGAGGTCCAATAACGACCGTGGTGCATTAGGTTACCAATCTATTAAATTTTTGTTTGTACCATTCCTCACCTCTCAAACCAATGTTTCGTATCGTCAGCAATAAAGTGTATTCCGGCGAATGTAGTGTTTTCGCAATAATCTCTTACAAGTGTCTTGCACGTAGTCGGGGGCGACGACATTTTAGCTTTGGAGGCTATTCAGTCGTTTAGAAATACATATTTACGCTCAAACCACCACAAAGTTCAACGAGGAATGGGAATTTTCAATAAAACTGCATAGTTCGGTATTTCGTTATTAAATATTTAATTCTATAATTGCTAGTTTCACATAATATCGTGTATAGGTAATAGGTACATGTATTGCACAATGACTATCATGCACGAGCATACCTTACTCAAGGTCGCATCACTGCAATTATATTTATGTATCATTTATTTAATTTCGTGTTTTCAACATCAAGGTCATAATAATTGATTTTACTAACTAACTACATAACATTAACGCTTAAAAGTAATAAGTACTTGCAAGTAGGTTAATGGTCGATAGAGTAATGCTAAATATGGAAGGTATACGATTACAACATTACAAAAACTATTTAAAACGGGATATTTACCATGTGAGTTTGTTATTGTGAGCTTCCGATATTTCGGCACAGTTGCATGCGAGATAATACTACTCCGTGATAATGGCGCATGCAACTGTGCCGAAATATCGGAAGCTCACAATAAAAAACTCACATGGTAAATATCCCGTTTTAAATAGTATTTGTAATGGTAGGTATAAGTAAGTCATAAATAAGATGTTGATTGTACAGGCTACAGGTGTTGTAGTACATCTGGGTTAGTGAAAAAAGGCGGGTCTTGGAAGTCATGGTACGCCGGCTTGTGGAACCGGGGTGCGTGGAACTGCGCGGGCTGGAACTGGTGGAACTGGGGCTGCGGCTGGTGGAACCGACGCGAAACTAGTCCGGAGTGAGTCAGCAGGTTGTATATCTGGCTGCGAGGCACTTTGTCTGATTCTCTGTCGTACACCTGATGAAGGAAATACCTTGTTAATATTTTCTCGTTTTCATGTTACACTTAAATATTTATTCTTAATTTACTGTCAAAAACAGGATGCACTGGATGCAGCGATAAACATACACTTTCTTGTATTAGGCCTAATGAACGGACTTTTAAGGATAGTGCTAGGTGTTAGGTATGTACTTAATATTAACTTATTTGACTGTTTTTCTATAGTTTCCTGGTTTTAATTTAGAAGGGTTGAGGCAGTGTGAGACAGTTGACATCAAAAATATGTTTACTCTTTTGCATCTTATTTTATTTATTACAAAGGAATAAGTTGCAAAAGTGTAAAAAATAGCATCTTTGTCGTCGACTATACTACGTAGTTTTCGAGACAATCGCATTACTGCCAATTATTAAAGATAAGTAAAAGTACAATTATCTCGAAAACCAGGGGACTTTTACCCATTAAGTAGTATTTATTCTGGACTCGCCTAAGGTGCTCTGCCGATGCCGGTAGTTAGAACGTTAAAATCCATAAATTTTATTTATTGATTCATTTATTGATTCATTTATTGATTCATTTATTGAACGAAAACGGGTTACATAGATGTTGAAATAATAACAGAGTATCTCCATTTTCTACCTCCATGAGGTGTACAATAATTCTTACATCTAACATGCATTAAATACTGGTAGGTATAGCTTAATTGTTAATACATGCAAAATATTCGTTCAAACTATAAAAGCACTTGTCTGTCAGCCATGTATACAGTTTCTTTTTGAATGCTTCCAGTGGCAACTTCTTTAAATTGATAGGAAGATGATTAAAAACTTTGGCACTCATAGCCGCAGCAGTTTTTCCATACGAAGGATATTTATGATCTGGGCATATCTTATCAAACCTATATTTTTCTAACAATCTTAGTCTTGGTTGTTTGTTTTTAAAAAGGTGACTATTGGCCTTCACAAATACGGCAAGTTCATGTATGTACAGGCAAGGAAAGGTTAACAATTTTAGTTTTTTAAACAGTGACCAACACGAATCTCTTCGTTTTAATCCATATATTGATTTAAGACATCGGATTTGTCGTCTAAACACTATAGCCCGATTGGCGGAATTTCCCCATATCACAAGCCCATATCGGAGATTTGACATGACATAGGAGTGATAAGCTAGAAGTGCAGTCTTTTCTGAAGACACTTCGTTGAGTCTCCGAAGTGGATGAATAAATTTACAAAGTTTATTAACGATGTGTTCAGAGTGTGGATTCCAACTCGTGTGGCAATCGAGTTGAAGTCCCAGAAATTTTATTGTTTGTACATTTTCTATCTCAATGTCTTTGCTCACTACCTTTACATTCGCTGGTGTACCTTGGGGAGCATAAAATTGCATGCATTTAGTTTTCGACATATTTACTTGTAAGTTGTTTGCTTCTAGCCATCGGAGGATATCATGGAAAGCTTTATTAGCTATTTCATTATGTTCTGCTTCGTTGCCCCCTTGAATAATAATCGAGCAGTCATCAGCGAATAGGACCATCTTTTGATTCGTAGTTTTTGGTAATTCATTTATATAAAGTATAAATAAAAGTGGGCCCAAAATGCTTCCTTGCGGTACGCCTACTTTTATGCTCCTCAGGTCTGACCTGTAGGTATTGAGTGACTTTGTACTTTCAGAGTAAGAAACTATTTCAGTATATTGTGATCTGCATTCGAGGTAAGACTTGAGCCACTGATAACATTTTCCTCTTATGCCATAATGGTATATTTTTCTTAAAAGTAGTGTATGGCAAACTCTGTCAAAGGCCTTTGACATATCTAAGAATATCACCGATACTGGAATTTTTTGATCTCTGCAGTGTGCTACAGTATTAATAAGTTCAAAGATAGCCTGAGTCGTTGATTTTTTTGCTCTGAACCCATATTGAGAGTCTGTTATCACGTCATTTTTATCCAAAAAATCTAACATTCTGGTGTAAATTACTCTTTCAAAAATTTTGGAAAATATAGGAATAAGAGCAATAGGGCGATAATTGTCTAAGTTACGTTTGTCACCATTTTTAAAAATTGGCTTGGTTATAGTCGTCTTTAGCTTATTCGGAAATACTCCGTCTCTTATTGACAAGTTTATGATGTGGTGTAAAGGGTACACAATAATATCTGCGTTTTGTTTTATTAGTGACGTGGGAATGTTGTCGTAGCCTGTGGACCTAGTATTGCGTAGTGCTTTAATTATTTTAAGAACTTCTAACGGGTATACAGGAACTAAAAAGATAGAATTTACAACTTGTTTGCTAACATTACTATATATCGCTGGATTTTTTGTAAGTTTGTCGGCGTGATCTACGAATTTATCGTTAAACGCATTTGCAATTTTTGTTGGGCTGTTAATAACCTGGTGGTTTTGGTTAATTTTACTCGTGTATTCGGTTACGTCTTTCTTCTTAGTATAGTTATTTATCACATTCCAGGTTGCTTTAGTAACATTATCAGACTTAGTAACATATGTGCTGTTTGTATTTTTTTGAGAATTAAGGACACATTTCTTAAGGATCTTTGTATACGTTTTATACTTATTTCTTGCTTTTCCATTTCGACTCTGTTTATATAGATGCCTTTTGTTTTTACTTGATGTTTGTAATCCAGTTTGGCTTCCTAATATTTTTTTCCTTAACTTTGATTATTGGGAAACATAGATCAAAGAACATAACAATTAAGTCATGAAATTTTGTAAATGCTTCATTAGTTTCATTTGCCATATACGTTTCGGAGAAAGATAAGCTACCAATACATTCCCTAAACTTATCTTTATTATATTGACACATGTCACGTTTCCAACTATACCATCTCTCAACTACTTTTTTTTGCCCTACTGGAATACCAATTAGTTGAGCAGTGTGGTCTGAGAGTTGAAGATCGAGAACTTGAGGCTGTTTTTTTATTTCGAAGTTAGATGCGATATTGTCAATACAGGTACTAGTGTTTATGGTTATTCTAGTCGGACAGTTTACTTGAAGATAAAAGTTATATTCTTGTAGTATTCTTTCGAATTCCACGTTTGTCGGATTTTGTTTGAGGCGGTTAATGTTAAAGTCACCACAAATCAAAATTTTTTGCTTATGTTTTTTAGAGAGTCTAATAATAAATTTATTACCGGACAACGGTATAAATTTACCTGAGAATGAAAGGATCGATCATCAATATCATCATTATTTAAGATAGATGATAGATGATTGTGGGTACCTACTGGACTTAATGGTTAGTGATCTTAGTTTGACAAATTGCCTTCCATCGAGTCCAGTTCGTCGCATTTCTCGCAACACCAATTTATCAAATTAATGCTATTACGGAGAGCTGAACTTTAGTTTCCTTTAGGAAAGGGTAATCGTTGTTGGAATAGAATTGAAAGTAACCGAACACTAGGACGATTGATCAATTTAATTTAAAAACAAAAGTTACAAACAACCAAATTTCATCTACCATAGTGACTTAAAAATTGTGACTACAAAACCACCAACCTACCAAAATGGTTTGTTATTTATACGTAAAATATGTGTTTTTGTTAATTTAATAACTTATTAACAAATGAACTTGTTTAACTTGTTACCAAATTATGGCTATTATATTATAAAATAGTTCGCTTATCCTTTTTTAGTGTACCTAACTTTAGATTTAAATACGTTTTCAACCGTCTTCAAGATTTCGAAGGAGGAGGTTATCGTTTCGTCGGGATCTTTGTTTGTTTTTTTTTTGATATTTTTACTGATTATTCCAAGACGGCTGCACCCTATTTGGAAAATTCTTTTTTTGTTTAAAAGAGTATACTTCGCAGTTGGTCCCATATTGTCACCAGACCCAGATCTGATGATGGGATCCTGGAGAAATCGAGGGACTCTTCAAATATTATAGGCACACAATTTGCGATTTCACAATTTTTTACATCAACTCGGCCACTTCCTCTTGGAATAGCAGATCCTAATAGACTGGGAGCAAAATCTCAAATTCGCTCTCCTTCTCCATGCGACAGGCAATTGATATTACTTTTGGGCAACCGGGCTTTTTACGTGGTTTAGACCCTGCTGTATCCGAATCGCCGGTTGCCATCAAAGAAACTACAACCAGAAGTGAGATACGGCCAAAAAAAGGACCCGTTTTTTAGCTTTTCTTAAATAACTCGAAAACAGTAGCACCTACCAAAAAATGTTCTTCCACTTAAGTAATCTACATAAAATTCTCTATAAAAAAGGTTGTATACAGTTTTTTGCTGGGATCAATGTTTAATGAGATATTAAGGGACTAAGATAGACAATAAACATATATACTAATTAGCTTTTTCCCGCGAGTTTGTCTGCGTGGGATTAACATTCGCTATAATAAATTAATGAAATGCCGTAGTATAATCTTACAGCAAAAATAAATTTAACGTATAAGCTTTTTTACGTCTACAGTAAGCAACAATTCCATACCAACTTCAACCCCCCGTTTCATCCCTTTAAAAGATGATTACTGGGATAAAAACTATCTTATATCCTTCCCCACAACTCAAACTATCATCACACCAAATTTCATCTAAATTGGTTCAGCGGTTTAAGCGTGAAGAGGTAAGAGACCCACTGACTAGTCCAAAATTATTAAACTCTCTCTCCTTCTCGATGCAACAGGCAAAGCATATTACTTTTTGTTTACAGAAGGGTCCAAATAGGGTAAAAATCTATTTGGACCCTTCTGAGTTCGAAATTTAAAATATTTTTTTACCGGAAGTGAAATATTTAAGGTGGCGGCCAATATAAACCTAAGCGTCGAAAAATCTATGTTCCTCGTATGGATACCCCCCATTAATTATGCTTTATTTTTAACGATTGTTATTTTTGGGAATAACAGTTGTAATTATAATATTTTGCAATTGCCATCAAATAATGTTACATTCTTTACACCCACTCTTTACACCTTTACAACAGCTCCATCATTCGCCTGAAAGGTTCCGAGCTAGAAGGCCCTCAAGTATTCCGAGGTGCCGTCAGCGCAGGAGATTGCACGAGCAGAATTACAATGGACCCGTAAGAGCAACGACGACGGGGTACCGGAGGTCTGCAGACGTGTTCCCAAAACCCCGTCCACAAAGCGCGTGGTGGAATACAGTGTTGACGGCGATTTATAACTTTAAAGACCAGTATATTTGGAACCATTGCAAATAGGTAATCTTTTTTTTTAAATACGTGTCATTACAACTGTTATTCCCAAAAATAACAATCGTTAAAAATAAAGTATAATCAATGGGGGTATCCATACGAGGAACATAGATTTTTCGTCGCTTAGGTTTATACTGGCCGCCATCTTAAATATTCCACTTCCGGTAAAAAAAATATTTAAATTTCGAACTCAGAAGGGTCCAAATAGGGTAAAAATTCGTGTAAACAAAAAGTAATATGCTTTGCCTGTCGCATCGAGAAGGAGAGAGAGTTTAATAATTTTGGACTAGTCAGTGGGTCTCTTACCTCTTCACGCTTAAACCGCTGAACCAATTTAGATGAAATTTGGTGTGATGATAGTTTGAGTTGTGGGAAAGGATATAAGATAGTTTTTATGCCAGTAATCATTTTTTAAAGGGATGAAACGGGGGGTTGAAGTTGGTATGGAATTGTTGCTTACTGTAGACGTAAAAAAGCTTATACGTTAAATTTATTTTTGCTGTCAGATTAAACTACGGCATTTCATTAATTTATTATAGCGAATGTTAATCCCACGTAGACAAACTCGCGGGAAAAAGCTAATTAGTATATATGTTTATTGTCTATCTTAGTCCCTTAATATCTCATTAAACATTGATCCCAGCAAAAAACTGTATAGAACCTTTTTTATAGAGAATTTTATGTAGATTACTTAAGTCGAAGAACATTTTTTGGTAAGTGCTACTGTTTTCGAGTTATTTAAGAAAAGCTAAAAAACGGGTCCTTTTTTTGGCCGTATCTCACTTCTGGTTGTAGTTTCTTTGATGGCAACCGGCAATTCAGATACAGCAAGGTCTAAACCAGGTAAAAAGCCCGGTTGCCCAAAAGTAATATCGTTTGCTTCTCGACAACGATTTCTTGAAAAAAAAAACCAGACTATAAGTGAAGTCGGTTCTTTTTTTGTTTAAAATTATTACACGGAGAATTTTTTTAACTAGAAACAAGTAAAAAATAGTTATTCCCAGGACAAGTAAACGTTTACTAAAAACAAGTGAACCCTTTCCTTGTTTTTAGTAAAGTTAGTTTTAGTAAAAAAGAATTCTCCGTGTACAAATCGTCATCTCACCAACTGTTCCCCGCTGTGGAGTAAGCTGGTTAGCGGTAACAACTGCCTCAGATGGGGATTGTGGAGAGCCCTGTTTCGGAGGTGCTGTGGGAGGGACTCCTCCTCCCGTCTCACTTGGACCACTGCAGGATGAGGGGGATGCGTACAGCTCACTAACCATGAGCTTGCAAGTACGAAAAACATCGATGTCCACATTATGCCTGAAAAATGTAAAATTAGGAAGATTATAAAATATTGTTTAGGCTAGAAAACATTAACAGTCCGTGAGCTCTAAAAAGAACCTTCGGGTTTTAGAAAGAGACGTCGGGTATCAATCAACAGTGACCCATGAAAAAGCAGAACAGCAATATTACCTTCGTGTGTCATCGCCGATTCCCGAAGGTTCTTCTTAAAGCTCACGGACTGTACCCTATGGTGCTTACTTTGAAAATTGCGATCGTAAAATTGAGTTTTCAATTAGTATACTATTACGATGAGACGGCTGTGATCTACGGATAGTACGGACCGGCGTTAATATTATAAAAAAATATTATTTCAGTTTAAAGGAAGCTTAAACAACGTAAATAAGACATTCTAGATAATTTACTGTAACTCGTTGACCTGTTGAACTAATTGTTTTCTTATTCTAATAAAATTATTTGTTATAGAGGCTGACTTTTAAATTCGAGGTATTCCTTCAAGGAGCTAATAAAAGAGCTAATTTTCAACAAATGAATCCCCTTTAACCAGTCAGAAGTATCTGGTATCTGGTTACCGAGATCAATAAAATCAAAGTTTATTATTATAACTTTGATTTTATAAATGCCTGTATAGTCTGGTTTTTTTTTTCAAGAAATCGTTGTCGAGAAGCAAACAATATTACTTTTGGGCAACCGGGCTTTTTACCTGGTTTAGACCCTGCTGTATCTGAATTGCCGGTTGCCATCAAAGAAACTACAACCAGAAGTGAGATACGGCCAAAAAAAGGACCCGTTTTTTAGCTTTTCTTAAATAACTCGAAAACAGTAGCACCTACCAAAAAATGTTCTTCCACTTAAGTAATCTACATAAAATTCTCTATAAAAAAGGTTCTATACAGTTTTTTTGCTGGGATCAATGTTTAATGAGATATTAAGGGACTAAGATAGACAATAAACATATATACTAATTAGCTTTTTCCCGCGAGTTTGTCTACGTGGGATTAACATTCGCTATAATAAATTAATGAAATGCCGTAGTTTAATCTGACAGCAAAAATACATTTAACGTATAAGCTTTTTTACGTCTACAGTAAGCAACAATTCCATACCAACTTCAACCCCCCGTTTCATCCCTTTAAAAGATGATTACTGGGATAAAAACTATCTTATATCCTTCCCCACAACTCAAACTATCATCACACCTAATTTCATCTAAATTGGTTCAGCGGTTTAAGCGTGAAGAGGTAAGAGACCCACTGACTAGTCCAAAATTATTAAACTCTCTCTCCTTCTCGATGCGACAGGCAAAGCATATTACTTTTTGTTTACACGGATTTTTACCCTATTTGGACCCTTCTGAGTTCGAAATTTAAATATTTTTTTTACCGGAAGTGGAATATTTAAGATGGCGGCCAGTATAAACCTAAGCGACGAAAAATCTATGTTCCTCGTATGGATACCCCCATTGATTATACTTTATTTTTAACGATTGTTATTTTTGGGAATAACAGTTGTAATGACACGTATTTAAAAAAAAAAGATTACCTATTTGCAATGGTTCTTTAAAGTTAGAAATCGCCGTCAACACTGTATTCCACCACGCGCTTTGTGGACGGGGTTTTGGGAACACGTCTGCAGACCTCCGGTACCCCGTCGTCGTTGCTCTTACGGGCCCATTGTAATTCTGCTCGTGCAATCTCCTCCGCTGACGGCACCTCGGAATACTTGAGGGCCTTCTAGCTCGGAACCTTTCAGGCGAATGATGGAGCTGTTGTAAAGGTGTAAAGAGTGGGTGTAAAGAATGTAAAGGCGGCAGCATCGCCGCATGCCTGGTCTTCTGCAGGAGTGAGTTTACGTCATGTTCGCGCATATACTCCGCAGCCTCCTTTTGGGTCAAAACTGTGATACTGAAGGTGGCTACTGCTACTGCTGGACCTGGACACCATCTTCTATATCTTACTTCCGGTCTAACATTATTTGATGGCAATTGCAAAATATTATAATTACAACTGTTATTCCCAAAAATAACAATCGTTAAAAATAAAGCATAATGAATGGGGGTATCCATACGAGGAACATAGATTTTTCGACGCTTAGGTTTATACTGGCCGCCACCTTAAATATTTCATTTCCGGTAAAAAAATATTTTAAATTTCGAACTCAGAAGGGTCCAAATAGATTTTTACCCTATTTGGACCCTTCTGTAAACAAAAAGTAATATGCTTTGCCTGTCGCATCGAGAAGGAGAGAGAGTTTAATAATTTTGGACTAGTCAGTGGGTCTCTTACCTCTTCACGCTTAAACCGCTGAACCAATTTAGATGAAATTTGGTGTGATGATAGTTTGAGTTGTGGGGAAGGATATAAGATAGTTTTTATCCCAGTAATCATCTTTTAAAGGGATGAAACGGGGGGTTGAAGTTGGTATGGAATTTTTGCTTACTGTAGACGTAAAAAAGCTTATACGTTAAATTTATTTTTGCTGTCAGATTAAACTACGGCATTTCATTAATTTATTATAGCGAATGTTAATCCCACGCAGACAAACTCGCGGGAAAAAGCTAATTAGTATATATGTTTATTGTCTATCTTAGTCCCTTAATATCTCATTAAACATTGATCCCAGCAAAAGAACTGTATAGAACCTTTTTTATAGAGAATTTTATGTAGATTACTTAAGTGGAAGAACATTTTTTGGTAGGTGCTACTGTTTTCGAGTTATTTAAGAAAAGCTAAAAAACGGGTCCTTTTTTTGGCCATATCTCACTTCTGGTTGTAGTTTCTTTGATGGCAACCGGCGATTCGGATACAGCAGGGTCTAAACCACGTAAAAAGCCCGGTTGCCCAAAAGTAATATCATTTGCCTGTCGCATGGAGAAGGAGAGCGAATTTGAGATTTTGCTCCCAGTCTAGTATACGATACACTTGTTTAACAGGGATACTTATCATGATATAAAGATAAACCACAATTTTACTAGGTCAATGTGTAAAATTACGGTATCTACGTGTAACAAGTGTTTAGCTGTCCTCTTTTATAGAACGTAAACAACAAAGACGGATGCACGCGGACATGTAGCGATGTCCAAAGATGCGTCCGTCTCTCGCAACAACCGGACAATGACTTGGTTAAGGTCGAATTCACTTTCAAACGAGTACCTACATCTCGTGAACATACGACGATAACTAGTCGTTCGTAAGCTTTACTGCTTCGAGACAACGTCTTACAATGCTCAGTGTGAGGTGCTGATATTAGTAAATACATTGGTCAATGCTCTAGAATGTTCTTGTGAGAGGACGTAAACGTAACCCGTGAGTACCGCCTGTGGCGTTATTAGGGCTACCCTTGACTCGTTGAAGATAATAATAAGTATGAGTGGCCGAGATTACCATAAGCGCGCGGAATTAAAAGAGATATTTGTACATACGTCAGCAAATAAGTATTAAGCAATAGGTAATTAGGTAGAGCTTACTATGGGAATACGTTGATATATCTAAGTATTTGTTTATTTTGTGACAGCTAAAATAGTAGTTTATGTAACTGTTACGTAATAGGGGTCCTTAAAACACGAGTGTGGTTTTATGAAACGAACGAAGTGAGTTTCATAATAAGATCACACGAGTGTTTTAAGGCCTAATTACGTACAGTTGCATACACTGCTTTATCTACATACATATTATACACCCGAAATGATGATTGAATGACTGCAATTGCACGGATTGCACCGACATCGCCATGACCAACTCGATTGTGTCGGCGGTGTCGGGCGGCGCATGCCCGCACCCGGATTTTCATAATGATATCGAATTTTTGCTTATTATTTGATAATAATAACATCGTTACAGATAACATATTTGTTCTAACTACTAAGAAGACGTTCGAAATTTGAACGTAATTAAGGTATCGCCGATACTAAAATGTAAACATTTAGATGCAGCCACAGATACTCATATCTAAATATAGGGCGTTTGCTCATCGATCCTGACCATAAAATAGACATATTAGGGTATGGATGTAGATAAAGTAATTCTTTTCTTAATCACGGTGCTATTCACGAGAATGAAAAAGTTTTCAGTTCCCCGGGATCTTATTGCTTTCTTGCACTTTTTTATGTTTTATACCTTCGTACATCGATTATTTGAAGACGGTTGGACCTAGTTCAAAATGATAATACATCACAATTGGTCCCATTTGAATTTCGGCAGAATTTAATGACTGGATCCTGCGGATCCTAGAGAAAGCAAGGGAACTTTTAAAATATGCCAAATAAAATTTTCTTTATCTTTATCTTTAAACGTTATAGGCAGAGGGGCATTGTTTTAATAGCTGGCGCATTTGTATTTTGAAAGCATAATTCGGTAAAGTGGGAATCATCAGCCATAATCAAAACTAGGTACTTTACGTTCGGCATTTTATTTGTGGAGCAACTAATGATACCGTTCTATTAATTGATCATGAAACACCATAATAAAACATTGTATCCTAGCCGTGTTATGGCAAATTTTAAATCAAGTACTGTATAGTATGTAACTTTGTACATATATTAATAAATATAACAATACATAAAAAATCAAGTACTTGAATTGCACCTCAATTTGGTGAATATTAGCCTATTAGCAGGTATTAGTTCAAATTAATTACCTACCACTCTATTATCCATTAGCAATTAATTAACAATTAATTAAGTTTAATTTTCAATATAAGCAATTAAGTATATAGGTTTAGGTATTTATATTCACAGACATTTACAGGTACAGTCGCCATCAAAAGATCTGAACATGCACTTTATCGCCTTGACAATAGGGGCGTTGTTCATATATTTGTGACCACCTTGGCCGCTCCGATATATCTCAATGATCTAGAACAAATTACTACATACATACAAACAAATTACTTCATAAGTTTGTGTAATATCGCATTTCTGCCCACGGGTATAATAAAATTTGAATTTTATTATTCCCTACTATAAGATGCGCGGTCATGCCTTGTTATCGTCGTTAAATATGGCTGTCTTTATGGATATTTAACGCAAAATTCTTGTCTGCCACAATCTCAACTCTCAACGGTTAACCAGTATAAGACTGACTACCGATTCCGCATATATTAAATTCGTTATAAATCTAAGTGTCTATTCTATAGGTACACTCGCCATCAAATAATATCGGAGCGTCCAAGGCTGCAAGGTACTCAAAAATATTTGAACATGCACTTTATCCTCTTGACAATAGAGGCGTTGTTCAGATATTTGTGACCACCTTTTGGCTGCTCCGATATATCTGATGGCGACTGTAACTACTATTTTCAACATACTTGCTTGTAACGAGGTACTTATTCCACCGCTTTTAGGCTCATAATCCTAGATATTAAACACGCGTGCTTTTCACGATAATTATATAACTAGTGCTATCTATACATATAATAAAGGTGAAGAGGGTCAAAAATCTGTACATTGGAGATATTAGCAAAAAAATTAGTTAGTAGCTCTTAGAATCGATAACAGAACACGTTTCGGCGATTTTTAGAATTTTTGTCTGTTTGTCTGTTTGTCTGTTTGGATGGGGAGAGTTGGCGTCAAAACGCCTGAACCGATTTCGATAAAAACTTCACTAGCAGGTTCTACAGACCTCTGGTCAGGACATAGGCTATAAAAAATACGAACTTTTTGGATTAAAGGGGGTTTAAGGGGGGTTTAAACTTTGTATGGGAAATGCCTTTATATTGTAAATAAATACTTATGCATTTGTATTTCAACTATATATTTTTTAAACCACGGCGATGGCAAACAATCATACGACCCGCCTGATGGTAAGCACTTAGGGTAGCCAATGGACGCCTGTAAATCCAGAGGTTTTATGTGCGCGTTGCCTCCCTATAAGAATCTTTTTTTATTTACACTATATTGCACGAAATACAAAACTGTGAGACCAAACGGCGGACATCATACCAAATGGTATTTTCCACCAGTCAACCATTGGGTCTATACAACAGACATGTACAAAAGGTGCAAGAATAAAAGTTAAATTAACTAACTATAAAATCAAACGGAACATAGTGAAACACGGAAATCGAAAAGTACCGGCACACCCTACCGAAAAAGAGTTTAGATAAAGTTCACCGCGTGATGGGCGTCAAAGAGAGGGGGGGCAAAAAGAAAAAAAGACACCACACTATAGCTAAATATACCGAAAATTGTTACGTTGAACATTTGAGATGGGAGAAGAAGAGTTTTGATAGAGTTCACTACGTGACGGGCGGTAAAGAACGGGGGGCTAACGGGCGCACTAAAAAAAACGGTAATATTGCAAATTATACCAAAAACTGCTACGTTGAACATTTGAGATGGGAGAAAAAGAGTTTGATAGAGTTTACTACGTGATGGGCCGCAAAGAAAGGGGGGCTCGGGGGGCGGAGCCCCCCGCATAAAGAAAAACCACACCGTACTATTGCTTATTATACCAAAAATTGTTACGTCGAACATTTGAGATGGGAGAAAAAGAGTTTTGATAGAGTTCACTACGTGATGGGCCGCAAAGAAAGGGGGCTCGGGGGGCGGAGCCCCCCGCATAAAGAAAAAACACACCGCACTATTGCTTATTATATCAAAAATTGTTACGTCGAACATTTGAGATGGGAGTAAAAGAGTTTTGATAGAGTTTACTACGTGATGGGCCGCAAAGAAAGGGGGGCTCGGGGGGCGGAGCCCCCCGCATAAAGAAAAAACACACCGTACTATTGCTTATTATACCAAAAATTGTTACGTCGAACATTTGAGATGGGGGAAAAAGAGTTTTGATAGAGTTTACTACGTGACGGGCCTGAAAGAAAGGGGAGCTCGGGGGGCGGAGCCCCCCGCATAAAGAAAAAACACACCGTACTATTGCTTATTATACCAAAAATTGTTACGTCGAACATTTGAGATGGGGGAAAAAGAGTTTTGATAGAGTTTACTACGTGACGGGCCGCAAAGAAAGGGGGGCTCGGGGGGCGGAGCCCCCCGCATAAAGAAAAAACACACCGTACTATTGCTTATTATACCAAAAATTGTTACGTCGAACATTTGAGATGGGGGAAAAAGAGTTTTGATAGAGTTTACTACGTGACGGGCCGGAAAGAAAGGGGGGCTCGGGGGGCGAAGCCCCCCGCATAAAGAAAAGACACACCGCACTTTTGCTTATTATACCAAAAATTGTTACGTCGAACATTTGAGATGGGGGAAAAAGAGTTCTGATAGAGTTTACTACGTGACGGGCCGGAAAGAAAGGGGGGCTCGGGGGGCAGAGCCCCCCGCATAAAGAAAAAAACACACCGTACTATTGCTTATTATACCAAAAATTGTTACGTCGAACATTTGAGATGGGGGAAAAAGAGTTTTGATAGAGTTTACTACGTGACGGGCCGCAAAGGAAGAGGGGCTCGGGGGGCGGAGCCCCCCGCATAAAGAAAAAACACACCGTACTATTGCTTATTATACCAAAAATTGTTACGTCGAACATTTGAGATGGGGGAAAAAGAGTTTTGATAGAGTTTACTACGTGACGGGCCACAAAGAAAGGGGGGCTCGGGGGGCGGAGCCCCCCGCATAAAGAAAAAACACACCGTACTATTGCTTATTATACCAAAAATTGTTACGTCGAACATTTGAGATGGGGGAAAAAGAGTTTTGATAGAGTTTACTACGTGACGGGCCGCAAAGAAAGGGGGGCTCGGGGGGCGGAGCCCCCCGCATAAAGAAAAAACAGACCGTACTATTGCTTATTATACCAAAAATTGTTACGTCGAACATTTGAGATGGGGGAAAAAGAGTTTTGATAGAGTTTACTACGTGACGGGCCGCAAAGAAAGGGGGGCTCGGGGGGCGGAGCCCCCCGCATAAAGAAAAAACAGACCGTACTATTGCTTATTATACCAAAAATGGTTACGTTGAACATTTGAAATGGGAGAAAAAGAGTTTTGATAGAGTTAACCACGTTATGGGCGGCAAAAAGTAGGGGGCTCAGGGGGCTCCTCCCCCCGCATACAGAAGAAACACACAGTACTATTGCTTATTATATCAAAAATTGTTAGGTTAGACATTTGAGATGGGAGAAAAAGAGTTTTGATAAAGATTACCATGTGATGGGCGGGATAGAAAGGGGGGCCAAGAAAGAAAAAACACACCGCAATATTGCTTATCATACCAAAAATTTCTAGGTTGGACATTTGAGATGGGAGAAGAAGAGTTTTGAGAGAGTTTACTACGTGATGGGCGGTAAAGAACGGGGGGCAAATAAAAGGGAGCAACCCGCATAAACAAAAAACACACTGTAAGTACTATTGCTAATTTGCCATGGCTGACACAGTCAAATCTCAGACGCTTTCAGTCGATCTTTTCGGATGTCGAAGTTATATGCAAGAAGTCAATTTTAGCTAAACATACTGTATGAAATATGACATGTAGAAAGCGTTTAGCAATGGACTGTTGAGGGTAACGAAAAGTGACAGAACCTACTGCAACGCACGCGAGCGAAGCCGCGCGGGTACAGCTAGTAATGTAATAAATCCCATCAAGTGACGTTGGTATTCTAGTACCAAGTCTTATGTGCGCAGACAGAGGCGATTAAATTTAGACGGGTATTATTTTTATTTTTTCTAAACTGATTAGAAGTTTGCATGGCAAAAAAGTAAAAATAGTACACATTTACGAGAAAATACAAATTATAAAATCCTAATTGTGAAAAATAATCATTTCTAGTAATTATTTTACTCATAAATCTCATAATACACAATAGATTATGTTTTAAACACAAATTATGTTTTAGTATTGGCTGTTTGTCATAAACCTTTGCCTCAAGGTGCGCGTGAATGCAAAAAAATGGGCGCCATATTAAAAGTTTACTTGAAGTTACAGTTTATTTGTTAGATTTTTCTAGTTGTGTTTTATTATTATTAATTTAAACAATTTATACTTTAAATGAGTAAAAAACCAACTTTAGTGTTCATTTAACCTCCGGGTCCGGATATGTTTTCAAAATGTCATTCCTACAGACTAGTAAAATGTTGTCATAAAAATCGAGTGAGAAATACATGTAAGGAAACATTCTAACTTATTTGACAATAAATGTGAAGTGTTGGATTTTATGAAATGCTTCGAAAAAGAGTTCCAGAGAAATAGATCCAGTCAATAACATCAAAAAACAGGTTAATTAATTTAATTAACAAAGTCAGTAGGTACCGCTATCCTGTAAGCATTCTGAAAATCAATGTATTTGTCAAAAGTTATTACTTACAGTTTTCTGTTTTTTCCTCGCAAGTGTGTTGAAAAACGTCGTATGAAACGCGTGTGCTTGATCATTACATAGCTCGGCTTCCTTGTGCACACTCACTTCGTTCGTGCGCACAATAGCGCCTCATATGTAATGATCAATTTAGCACACTTGTATCATAATGTACTATTATTCACAAAGACGAGCTTAGCCAGGGTGTATATAATAAGTACTTATGTGAGAGTTGGCAGCGCAGGTCTTTGATATCAAAATGGAAATGGAGTGGATGAATTAGGTACAAACCGTTACCGTTGTCCATTTCCAGGGGTGTAACATGCGCGTTACCGAATCTTTAACACTTACATTTCTGAAGAACCCTGCAGTCCCTACACAGTGTCTAAGTATGTAGGTATATTGCGTTCTCTTGAGAATATCTCGACCACATCTCGACAGTTACGTTCTACAGAACTATTCGCGGAAGGAAGTTCGTTTGAAACGGAACAGTGCTCTCTAGTCTCACATAAACTATGAATACTATGATACAAGCAGTATAACCTACATATTCGTAGAAAGTCAGTCTCTTCCTTCTAACAATAGCGATAAAATATAGCTTGTGAGTATGGGATTACCAAAAAAATTAGAACAAAAATTTGGCAGCTCCGAACAACTGACAGGCCAATATCGTCAGGCCGACCGATAAGTAGTGGGTGGGCCCCATTGGGGCATAGAACACGGTCAAACTTTTCATACAAGATTTTTTAACGATGATGTTCACGTTAATAGAATGTTTGGTGCAACCGGCCTGTCGTTCGCAGAGTACCGAATAACGTTAAGTAATCTCTAATCTATTTTTGATATCTATTTGGCATGAACTTATATCCAACTAACAACCAGAAAACGATGACCTGATTATAATACTAAACGTAATTTTTGAAAAGTCCATTTAAGTTTGAATATCAATTTAAAATTATACTCCTAGTAATTTAGACGGATCCAAGTCCGGGAGCGGATGAACTGAACGGCATCAGTATTTTGTTAAAGTAAATAAACATCTGCCATATCCATAAATAATAAATATGAATTTCATTACCTTTTAAATAACTAATTATTCCGACTACCTAATTAAACACTTCTTTAAAATTAATTTTTAAATACTCCATTCACTGTCGAAAACACAATCACATTTCACTTCACAGAACAATGATTTTATTTTTATTAATGTTAGATAGAGTATCACCGGTCAACACCGCGGTTGCCTCACATTTGAGTCTCGTCTCAAGCACCGAGGAACAGCCACCACTGTTGCGTTAGTCCCACCATTCGGCAGATTCAATTATATATAAATTATTCATTTATTACGCTGTTTACAAAATTACGCGGATTGCAGTGGCTGAAAGATTATGCAATTAATGTTAAATTATTGCAAACGAATTCTAACAAGCCAATCCTACCCAAAAATGGGTTGTAAAGTATTTGACCCGTCGTTGTCAAATGCGTCCGATTATTCAATTAAATATAATATTAATAAAAACCGATTACCTAAACATACGAAAATGTATTACTTATCAAAGTTTTAGAAGTGCAGTACGTACAGTCAGCAGCACAAGTAGCTAAGCTTGAGCTTCAAAATGAGTTTGACACGACTTTATTGTTAAGAGAATAAGAGCGCGTGAAGGTTATATAGAACACCTACACTTAGCTTAGCACATGCTTAGCTACTTCTGCTGTTGACTGTACAGATCTATTTAAAACCAAACTGGTCAAGTGCGTGTCGGAGCGCGTTCAGTGAAGGGTTAATCTGTCTGTACCTTATATACGGAAAAAAGTAAAAATAAAAGGGATCTGAAGGGACCTGGAGAAGTGATGTAGGTACATAGTACATTAAATGTGGCATTTTAAAAAAAAGGTACGGATTGCCCGCACGAAAAAATTGCAATCAAATTACACAATAAAACAGTGGCACGCCAAACAAACTTTTACGTTACGATGATAGTTATTTAGAAATATTTTTGGAAATATAGACTGCAAGCACTAAGAAGTCTAAGAACAATGTTTGCAATCAAAGCACTTACATCCCTCCACAATTAAATAAAGACGCTAAATACACTTCCAGCAAAAACACATTGACATACATTGATATAAATAAAAACTTTCATAACGATTTTAAAACCTTGATATTTTTATGCTTTTGTTTTAGTAGCACGTGTAATATTTTTTTAATTAGGTACGGTGCGGTACAGTCAGCAACTAAAGTTGCCCAACGAAATAAGATTACAAACGTAACTAGACACATAAAATTACATGAGTTACTGAAAAGCACCCCAAACAAGCGAAAGAGATAACATTTGTAGTACAGTCATTTTATTTTCAATAGTATGGGAAAAATGACAAATTTGGAAATAATTCATAATAGCAGAAGTATTTGTTGTATGGCTTAAAAGTCATGTTAATCATTGCGTAGACAGTAAATCCCGTTACCGTTACCGTTACCGTTACCGTTAACTGACTCGGCCAGCCAGCAGTTCTGCTGCAAGGACTCAGAGGCGTGGTCATACAAGGGAGGGAGGGACGGAGAGACTCAGCGACAATGCTCAGATGCACGTACTGGTACGGTTCAGGCCCATCGGTCGGAGGTGTATAGTACGGCAGGTTAACAACCTCCGTCCAGATTAGCCCACTCCGAAATAGGACGTGTATCCGCGCCTTTTCTTGTGATCTTTCCGTCGTCAGCCACCCCGGCATGCTCAGCAGACCCTCCTGCCCGAGGCACCGGCGAGTCAAAAATACAGGATGGGTGTGTAGGGCTTGTGCAGTCAGGAGAGGATAGATAGGAAAGTAAGAACCAGGCCGAATACCAGCATCGTACCCAGAGTAGGGAAAAAATAAATAGATAAGTGTGTAAATATGTACGACAGGATAAAGACTGCGATATTTTATGAATGTGCTTGTAACGTTTTTTTCAATGACGACTCGACGTTCTGATCATTTGCGGTCTCGTTTTCGTATATTTCCCTTGGTTTATATTCCGTGTCTGTTCCGATTGCTTATACACTTGGTTCACTTTTCCCTGTTTTGAGCAATGGATTTCCCGTACGGCGGTCTTTAGTCTGTGTAACGTGTGATATCCTGCTTCAGGGATCTATGTCTATTTGAGACACCACTTTTTGGCTGTATATAACAGGTGCAGTTAAGTCGTCCGAAAATGTGTCCATGGTCGCATTTCTGCATGGTTAGCATTGTCCATGGTAGTTTTTTTTTTGTTATCGTCTTGCCTTCCAGGATCTCGTGTGTCTATTTTTGATTGAGAGGTTGTTAGCATACGCCTAACATGTCCTTTAGTATATTATGAACGTTCGTTTTTCCTTAGCTGCGATCTGTTGAAGATGAGAGAAATAGACTTCAAGCCGCATTACCTATATACATTAATCTTGCTGTACGGCACTCGATTTTATACAATATTTTTGAATTCAGTAATTCAGCATTACGGATGGCTTTGTTACGTCTGGTCTTATTGCCGCTCATCTGTTGTCCGCTGCTGTAGTGTGTGTGCCTAGGTGGTAGGTACCTATTTCTCGTGACTTGAACTTGATTAATTTACCGCCTAGGTTCCTTGGTTGTTATAAGTGTTATAACATACACACTAGCCCACCGTATATATCAACATTGAAGACGACGTGTACAGAGATACTTGAAGCACTGAGATATGTAACTTCATTATAGTTATAACTACAACATCACGAACCAAAATTCACACCTATAATCTACCGTAAAAAAAATTAATGAGTATAACACAGTTTAAAACTTGGCACTAAATATTGGATCACTTCACAGAAACAAGTATCATAAGTATTATATTGCTTATTAAAATTGGCTACACTATAAGTTACACGCACAATTCATCATTCGATTCCTATGTGGAATGGTGTGTGGTTGACGATCACTTAGTTACTCTTTACTTGCTGAAGACATAGTAAATAAGCACAAAATAAGGAATTTTGTAATTAAAGCAAGTAGTTTTTTCCAGCTTCTTTCAAACGTGATGTATTTGAATTGGCTATATACGATATTGTTCATGTTTCATTTCTTTACTTTGTTGTGGAATATCTAATCAAGTTTTAATATCTAACTTTTTTGTTTCCGCCATTCGAGCCCTAACTCTGAGCCGTTAAACGGTCGAGTTTATGGCCTTTTGCTGTAGGGTCGCTATGCCGGTTGGCGGACAGTTAAGGAAGTTGCTGACTTCAAACCCCTTAAAAAAATAGTAATTTACGGTGAAATATGCTAATTTTTTATACCAATACGTTAGAAATATAGTCTATTTGTAATACAAATATGAATACTGACTGCTTTGCAAGTAAGTTTTGATAAAATTAGCGATAAGTGAAAAAATACCCGAAATGCCGGTTTGCGGACAGTTTTTTCAGTATGCGGACACTAAGTGCTAGTTGGCGGACATGCAGTTTTATGCAATAAAATTGCAACTGAACCAAGTTTTATCTGTTTACATTAGGCTTTAATATCAATGGTACTATATGAACACCGTTTCTATCAAAATATAGTCTCTTCGCGGTCCTTACGACTTTTAAAATGTAGGATTGTTTGTTTGAAAAAAACGTCGTTTAACTGACTATATCCAAAGTCGAAACGACGTTAAAAGCGTTGATTAAACTTGATCTTCTTTGTTTTTTCCATACTTAATGGACGGTGAGTTCAAAAGTGGGGGGAGGGGGTAATGAAATTAGATACACAAACCTATTATTTTGGAAACTAATCACTTAATCATAAAAAACTGTTAGCAACGTCGAAGCTTGTTTTATACTATGACGGTAAAAAATAAACGTGCGGCTTGTCTAATGGTAAGCCGCTATCATAGTCTATGGACGCTTATAACTCCAGTTGAGTAACAAGAAGCACGTTGCCGTCCAGTAAAAGAACAAGGATATTGTGTAGATAGATTACGGGACAAATATAGACCGCTCACAACCTACATACTGCATCGTTGGGAACTATCTAAAATACCTATGGAATGCTATACCGCACATTGGTCAATCTGAGAAACTATATGAGAGATGCGGACTTAGTAACGCTCTTTAAGGAAAAGGTCAATTATAGATGACTGCTATATTTATGAAGAAATATAATCTTTTAGCATCACTGGCCCTTGCCAGCCATTGCCATTCGCCAAGGTAAAAGTGAAAAGACTGGTAACTTGCATACATATGGCGGGAAAAAGTTGATAACTCAAGATATAAAAATTGAAGAAATTTGAACCTTTCATTTCGATTTCAACCTATTTTTTTCAAGTTCAAATTTATTAAAGTTTTTGTCCTGACTTGTCAACTTCTTCCCGCCATGTACGGATTATTAAATAATATTAAATTTAGTACACTGCTTCGGATAGGTTGTCTAAATGTCTACCTATTCTACTATCTTTTATTCTTCCATGATAGGTAGCCCACACTACAGTCACTCCCATATGTTTATTGCACCGCTGGTTGCGTCGGTCCAGCATTACAAATTTTGAAAATTTTTAACTCATGTCCATATAGAAAGGTTTGCCACCGTCGTGGTATAAAAAAAAAGAACTGCGTATCTAAGTATCTCAACAAGAATTACTGAAGATCTGGTCAAGATCGTAAGGAACCGTTGGGTGAGGGCACAGCACGACCTATCATTGTTGAGATCCTTAGAAGTTTATGAGAGACCTATGTCTAGCAGTGGGCGTCGTTTAGCAAATGTAATGATGGTGATAATGATGAACTATCTCAACAATTAGAGAACACCAAACACGCCGCAAAAGCAACGCATAGGTACTTTACTTCCTGTGCACATTTGTGTCTGGACTGGATGTCTAAACAAGAGATAAGTGTTTAAGAAAAGAGCTCAAAGAGGACCCAGTGTGTTGACGGCGAGGGACCTCTCTTGTTCCTTTAGCCGTCAACACAGTGAATCCTCTGGAGTTGCAGGCGTCCATAGGCTACGGTAGCTGATGAAATGAGCGTACAAACTACATAACTATTAATTTACTTTCCTAAAAATCCCACGTATCCGCATACTGAAATCACATTTTACAGAGTCGCGGTTGACCGGACAAGAGTTTATAAGCGGTTTTAAAAATTTATTTTACTATCGATTTTAAACGAATTAAGTGGTCGCAAACTAAAAAATAAGTAGTTCGGCAACTAATATTAACATATTATAAGTATTTAAGTAGTATTTTTAATTATGTGTCACACAAAGTGAAAATCAAAAATCGGTATAAGATGCCACTAAGCGGACACGTGTCCGCCAACCGGGATACCTAACAAATTTGCATACGGGTTGCGCGGACAGTCAATATTTCTATAACTTTAGAAAGATCATGAGAAAATCTCTGTAAATAACGTACATTGGTTCATAATTAACCGAACTAAATGCCTAACACAAATGTAACACGAATACAAAAGAAGAAACTTACCTTTATCCGCGCGCCTTGTTCTTAATTTATTCGTAAGATATCGACCATTTTGGTCACTACTGAGGAGGATCGTATATAAACATTTTTTTTTTCTGGCTAAAGGATGCATCAATTGTTTTGAAGTGAATACATTATTATTGCATAACTATCTGAGTATCACCAAACAAATTTATTTTATTTCTAAGAACAGCAGGAATCTTATTTTTTGCATTTTAAGAGAAGTTGACGACCATTTGTCCGGCTACCGGCACTGTCCGCGCTACCGGCACAATGACCCTATATTGTCTTCGCAGGAGGTATTCCGCAGCACATGTTTCGGAATCGAGTGGGCACGTCATAAAGCACAAACAACCTTTTTTTTGTTGTATTTCCAGTAGAAATTTCAATGGCTGAGTTAATTGCACAATGTTCCCTTTAATCTTTCTCTTTAAGCTTACAACTTGTTTGTTTTAGTCATTTTTGTTTTGTTTGTGATATTCTATTGTATAACTGTGACTGCAATCTGCTCTGTTGATGTTCCTGGTTTTCCGGCTTGTTTTTGAACTTGTGCACGTGTGGTGATTGTGGCGTCCTTCTCTCGCAGCGTTTAGGATTGCAGCCCGCTAACTTGGTGTCTGCTATTGTAACGTAATTGCATTACAGATCTTTACATGAACATTCTCGAATGTACCTATAATTGGTAAGGGACGAAATAATGTGTCTACCTGTCCTTCAACCTAACCCGAACGTTGGTTATTGTGATTATTGACACACAGAATTATTAACTCTTAATACTTAAATAAATTACGCGGTGCTTTTTTGTATAAATTTGTAGGTAGTTATTTTGTCGTTTATATTCGTAATCAAATAAATAACCATGCTTATTACTAATTTTGTAACTCAAGCAGAAACATATGCAAGTGAAATCCGATTACAATATTTGGTTACTTAATAAGTAAGTTTTGGTAAGCATGACAGTGCGCGCACGCATGTTATTCACGTTAAAGAGTTTTGTTTTCGACAGACTTTGTGCCCTAAGCATAATACTGCTATCATTATTGTGTAGGTACCTAAGGACCAAGCTATATTCCGTTTACCACAAATAGCACATATTATCATGGAACATGTTTAGAGGGCTACTCGTCTAGTTACCGAGGCTACCGATTTTAGCCCACGTTTAGGCACTGCCTGGAAGCGTGAGGCGGGATCATCCGTACACGCACTTCACTGGCTGGTACATGCACAAATCACACAATGATATATGGGACCCATTATGGGAGCACTTCACTAAACTATTTTTCGCGAAGTCGGGAAAACGTATAAACATAGACCACGTATATGACCATGTAAATGAGGTATGGTCGGCATATGCTCGAGGTACGTCGTAATATATTTACTGTTTATATAATCAAACAGGGACAAGATGCATGCATATTATGGTTGTAGGTGTAGAGGATTTGCATAAGTTAGGTAAATTCGACTATGTAAAGAGATCAGTAGATATTGGTAGATTGTCGAGTTAGGTTTGTCAGGTCACTATCTAGTGTTGAGGCGAGAGCCGCGAGAGATTAGTAACTAGGTAAGGTAGAGTAAATAGGCCACCTGTAGTACTAAGGTGGTCTCGGTCCTCATACGGGATATCTGTGGTATGGGCTAGGAAAAGGAACGGGCTCACCGAGTTTGCTTGTGGAGAACGCAGAAGTGGCCGTCACCACGTCTATGCACTTGATTGCCGGGAAGCCGAAGCGTTCTCAGCCCTGGTGGCGTGATCACTAACCACGAGCACTTAAAAATACAACACTCACTAAATTAAATAACTATTTGAATAACATTAATGACCGTACGATACTGGGGTTACTACGCACAGTGTTCACAAAATTGCCACTAAGTAGAGTTCGGCCACGCTGACTTAGCTTGCGTATGCGCACTTAAGGCTCTGCGGACGGTGGATTTGTAGTAACATCTGGTGTCAGACGTCTATTGTTTTACGGGCTCTGGGATGCGTCCGCTCGGGTCGGGGTCCCAAACCAAAAAAAAATTGCGTAGACAGTAAATCCTACAAAAAATTGACCTTGAAAAAATCCTCATTTAATTAATTTCTAAAAAATCGCCTAAATAAATATATCAATATTTTATTATTTATTATGGTTCCTTAAGACACGTTATTTATGGATGACGGAAAATCAGACAAAAAAAAAGAAACCCTTCATATACATTTTGATGAATATTTACTTCCCGATGGAAAGTTTGTAGGATTTTTCGTTCAGTCATCTTAGAATGACATTTTAAAACTATATAAACAAAAAAATTGCTATTATAAATTAATGTTTGAAAAAAAACGTATCTTTACTGGGCTATTGTACCTAGTCTTATTTTTCATTGCTGTTTGCAATTTCCCTACATAATATTAAGTAGTTCCACAAAATAAGGAATTTAGTGCGTTTCTAGATCAAGCCAAAGAACGAGCCAACGTCATGAAGTGTCATCAAGACCGAAAAGCATTAGCAGAATACACAACACAACAGAATAGCAATTAATACTCCACCGACAAGAGCCAGGGATTTAAGATGATGAAAAGTACCTAGGTACCTACCATAAATTACCTACAGATTGTTATACTCGTAAGACCGGTTAGCCGGCTATACAATTTAAATAGATCTTTCCATTTATATTCTGTAGCACCATCCGTCATTACTCAAAGCATTTTGTGGCATTACCGCACTTATTGGTGCCCATCACTTTGAGCAACAGCAAATTATTTTACGCAGCGGGAGCCAGAAATAAATCTTTTATTCAGAAAATTATAGAACATGACTAATGGTGTTCTTCTAATACTTAGTCCTAAGCTTATCATTAACCGACTTCAATTCCATTGTGGAAGGAGGTTCTGCATTCGGTTTGGTGTTTTTTTTTATGTATGTTCACCGATTACTCCGAGAGCCGTGGTCCGATTTGAGTAATTCTTTTTTTGTTTTAAAGGATCTACATCCAAGGTGGTCCCATAGTAATATGCTGCTGTTCTGATGATGGGATCCATGAGGAATTGAGGGAACTCCTCAATTTTTAAAGGCACATGTATGTTGATTCGGGTGTTTTCTTAAGCAACTCGAGCATTCCCTCTTGAAAACCACCAATTTGATAGAGAGGACCTAATGATGAAGTCCGTATATGATACGTGGACCTTTCCTTAGATAGAATGGGTGTATTATGAACTTTTTTATATATCTTTACCGATTACTCCGAGACTTGTTGTCCGATTTTGATAAATATGAGCGTTTTCACAAAAAGTTGTTAGTTTTCACATTTTTGAAATTTTAAGAATTTTTTGCATATTCCTACTCAGAATCGTGAGTACTATCAACTCCACTATGAAATTAAAAGTGTCCTGTTCCTCTTACGCTACTTTTCTATGGGCACTTATATGAAAGTAGCGTAATGGAACATAAAAATTGTATGAAAATTTTGGGACACTTTTCATTTCCTAGCAGAATGAATAGTACTCTCGATTCTAAGGAGGAATATCCAAAAAATTCTTAAAATTTCAAAAACACGAAAACCAACAACGTTTTGTGAAAACGCCCATATATAACCACTAAAAATGGAAAAATAAAAACTTTTTACAAAAAAAAGATAAACCGACTTCAAAAAGGATAAAATGAATCATTATATTATTTATATGCGTTACCAACTGATATGTTTGAAGTCGGTGCCAAGCCACAAATTACAAAACCGGTCAAATCATCTTCAAGTGTGAACATCACAAAACATCGATACTAATAATGATGCAAAACGATACTAATAATAATGCAAAGGTGAATGCGATTTCATGTGTTACATTTTCATGTCTAAACTACTAATCCTATTTTGATGAAATGCGAAACGGTATATAGGCGGCAAATTAAAAAAAAAGTAGACGCGTAACATTGACATTCCATAGACAATTTGAATATCGTGCCTTTTTTACTGACACGGCGTGTGTACTGGGTATATGCGAGTATAGAAAAATTTATCTAGCAATTGAACTCCTTTATACTTCGGATTAAACCTTAGATGAAGAAGGATAAATAATTCAAACTGAACCACGGGCTTCGTTCGACATACGGATAGTCCCAACAATGTGTTAACATACAAACATAGGACGCATGATTATACTTTCTGTACCTACTTGCCTAACAGTTAACGCATGGTCGAGACGAATGTATATCTACGTGCGATTCATACCGTATTAGATTAGTTATATACTAAAAATAACAATTCACAGAACACATCGCCTCGTTCGTATTAACTCTTCCAAATTTGGCTTGGCACCGACTTCAAACATATCAGTTGGTAACGCATATAAATAATATAATGATTCATTTTATCCTTTTTGAAGTCGGTTTATCTTTTTTTTGTAAAAAGTTTTTTTTCGTTTTATTATCTTCTGTCTGTTGCTGTCTTCAGTGCGCTTCTGTGGGTTTGAATCGATATCAGACCGATATTTGTATACAGGGTGTAATAAAAATACTGGTGATCCGTTTAAGGGCATAATTGGTATTGTGACTAAGAAAAAGTAGGAGTGTTATTTTTTGTATGGGATAGGTGGTCTCAGTCGGCCTGCCCTCCATACAAAACCAATTTTTTTTCGCGTGTTTTTTTATTCTTACTTTATCATATTTAAAATATGATACCAAATATACCAATTATGTATGCCCTTAAAAGGATCATCAGCATTTTTGTTACATCTTGTATAATAAAGGTAAGCATACCCAATATGTAACTTTGATCATAAAAAGTCTGTTCGATTTTCGATAATTATCTGTCGTTGCATGTCCCCTACAATATTGGCTAACGAGACCGGCGCCTAAACTCATTAATAATGATTTAGCCTTACAATTCAAGACTTACCTTGAGCAAAACGCAGCCTTTGTTCATATTGCTTCCGAAACACTGGAGATTGGGAATGTAGATTAGTTTGCGCAAACTCACGTGACGGCGCCAGCCGGGGAAAGGTGAGAAGACCTCGGCTGCTGCTACCATCGCTTACCGAGCGTTCGTATCACACAATAAGGCTGAGTTACCACCAGAGATGAGCGAGGATGTATTTATTTATTTAAACTTTATTGCACAGTAAAAAATAAGTACAAATGCAAATGTATTGCGAGGAATGTGTTTTTAAGGACCAAAGAATCACTTCATTTAAGTAGGTACTTATGCTTATATACTTAACAGACACATTCCTCGCAACGTACCTATTCTCGCTGATCTCTGGTGGAAACGCAGGTATGGAACAGTATTCGATGTCAGGCAAACGGTCGTCACATCAGGATACATGATTATGAATTAATACTAGTTTTATGGATGTGATAGATTTTAAGTTCTTATAGTTACTGACGCGAGCGAATTTTGTTGATAAAAGACTTTTCCAAAGGACACTCTTGCAGAACTTGACAATCTAACAGCAGGGCATGGTTGTAATGCACGTAAAAATTAAGTGGTTTTCAACTTGGAATTCCTTTTAAAATTTAAAGTTTAAGCAGATACAACTTACTTCATTGAGATGAACATAATTTTAATGTTAAACATAAGTATAAAACTTGTCAAAGATATTCGGGCGGTCACCGACTATCAGTCCGCCTGACGATATCGGCCTGTCAGTTCTTCGGAGCCGGCAAATTTTTGTTCTGACAGGCCGAGATCGTCAGACAGATTGCAGGCGGATTGATAGTCGGTGGCCGCCTTTAGAAATACTTTTCACCTTAAAATAGTTCGAGTGAAGCAAATGCTTGCTAAGTGATAATAGTAACGACCGGCGTGATGGCCGCCTGACCGTGGTAATCATAATTGCCCGAAATATTACTTACGCGGATTGCACTTCTTTACATAATAATATGTAATGTCGACTAATGTACCAACCGAGACCGACACCGCATCTTAGGTTACAAGTTCGAAGTTAGCCGGCCGAATCATACCGACGGACGGATTAGACGTTGACTGGCAGAATAGGAGCGGCCGTTACTATTGTGACATTGCCGCCTTTCTCCCATCGCAGGAATAAGACGTAGCTGTTTGGTGAAGAAAACCATGTTTTCCAAGTCAGGCAAAGTTGTGCATCGTAGACTAAGTTGTAGCACGGTACCTACTAATATTTGGTACAGTGTTATGTTGTTGCGCTTCATGCTGTTGACAACAGGGGTCCGATTGACTCAAGAGAGTGTATGTAATGTAGGTAACCAATAGCTAACATCAACATCTATTACATTGGTGGTTTAAGCAATAGTAGCCGATTATACCTACCTAACAAGCTGTAATGTAATCTTAAGTCCAATGACCTCAGCTCTATACATATTAAAAAAAGTATTTATTTTGCGCGAAATTTGGAATTTAGCACTTACTTTGTATGGAGATTGATTGCCTTTATCATTTACTTGTCTTTATTATTTTGTACAAACTTTGTGTATATAATGGGAGCACTTTGTAGCTGAACAAGGTAAAGCAATACCCGAGAGAATGTAGGTGGTTACGAAGATTATTTTTGTTTGGCAACCAGTTTTGCAACCGGTACGCCGGACAGAGCACGTGATTAGCAGGCTATAATTATTGAATGCGTAAGATTTAAGCAAAATGTAGCTACTATAAAGAAGGTAGATTAGAATAAAATTAACTATCTCATATCATATCCATCAACACGAGAAGAATCGATCAATCAAAACAAATGACCCGGTATAAAGTAGAGGTTTGATTTTATCACAGAAATTGAATATTTAAGTACTTGTTGGTTTTGCTGGTCTACGCAGCACACTTTAAAAAGTCATTTGTTCGAGTGTATTTCCAGTTTTTTCTATGAGTCACCCACTAGTTTATATTTTGAAGAAAATAAATCGCGTAACATGATTGTAGACAACAAACATTCTCCTTACGCTTTAGCATATCGGCGTCGTTATAGAAAGAAATCACCAGAATATTCCAAATATGAAACTATAAAAGATAGTGTGAAGGCAGTCGGGAAAGAGTATTGTTCCGAATCTTCAATTTGTGGACTCAAACATCTAGTTAACGATAATACTACGCGTATGGAAAGGTACCTATTCGACGCTCACGTGAAAGTATTTACTGATACCTGTTCGTCTTAATACTCGTTGCAAGTTGTTTTGAACTTGTTGGGTTGCTGCCAGCTTAGTCTTGTTTGTCGTAATTACACTTTTGCAGTACTGTCGGTATTACACAACTGTTATGTCACGTGAGTCTTATCTTCACAGGATCATTTGGGTCATAATCTTGATCAGTGCGCTGATCTGTTCCGCATCCTTGGTCTGGCTTACCTTTAGAAAGTACTACAAAGCACCTTTAGTGACCACTCAGATGCCGCAAGGTGTTTCCGTTAGTACAATAATCTTCCCAGCTGTGGGCATCTGCTCGAACAATAGGATCAGTAAGCGAGCGGTAACTGAGCTCGCTGAGAAACTGTAAGTTTTTAAACCATTAGTTTACGTTAAAGGAGAGGAGATTACCTACTTACCTCATGCTTTTCATTCAGGCTTAAAGAGGAACGTAACAAGAAGTACAGCAAAACTGAGATGACCTCGCTCCTTTTAGGTCTGGGTCAGTTATACAACCTGCAAGGTTTAAGTGAGAATAATATGAGAGCTAAGCAACTCCACATTGCACTGGGTGATTATGACGTCATCGAACTTATGCGAAATGTAGGTATCTTATTTTGTTAATTTTCATTACCTACCTAATATGTGCTTTGTATAACTTGTAATATTGTTTGCAGCTTACTCCGCGCTGCGATGATTTGCTGTTGCGATGTGCTTGGAATGAGAAGGCGGAGGACTGCAGTCATTTGTTTAACTTCCGGCTAACTGTGAACGGCTTTTGTTGCACGTTCAACTACCTTCGACCGTCTGACATTTTTGAAGAGTATGCTCTATATAATGTTTGCCTTCTATACTAATTTTTTAGACAGTTTTTTTCACATTTTTCCCAAACAATAGACCCTTTAATGCTATCAATCTTTTCAAAAGTGAAATTGGTTTATATTGCTCAATTTATAACTACTATACATATTATAGGGCTACAGTATGAGGTTCTTCAAAAAAGGCAACGCGCAATGTGAATCCTCTGGGGTTGCAGTCGTCCATAGGCTACGGTAACTGCTTACCATCAGGCGGGCCGTATGCTTGTTTGCCGCCGTCGTGGTATAAAAAAAATTAGCTAGATTTTAAGAATTATAACTGAAAATCTCTCCTCTAATATTTAAATACAATATTTAGGTAGAAAAACCGAGAACAAATCTTACAAGAAATTAATATTTGTGGCTGATACTTCACATTTCAGCAGAAACAGCGGTCACCGAAGCATGGATATGTACAAGTACGGAAACAAGTCCAGTTTCGACTTCGATATGGGACTCAAAGTGCTACTTAAGATTGACGAAAGCGACGACTTTTTTTACAACATTCCATCTCTCGGATCTACTGTAGGTTCTTTTACTATTTTTGTGCTTGTTTTATGTTGATGAAATTCACCTCACAATAAATACATGTTCGTATTTTCAGTTACAGTTTTCTGACGCTTACGATTTCCCGGATGGTCCTAGTGGAAGCTTTTCGATGAAAATAATTAGCCCCAATGTTCAAGTAAGTCGAAAAAGTTCCTTAGGGAATCTTCCGACTGCATCACCAGATGAGCTCCATGATAATACATTATTGATTTGTCATAATCATAATGTATTTAAGTAACGAAGGTACTTATACCAAAATCAAGATCAATCAAATCCCGGAGAGTGGTTCAAATTTAATTTACAAGATTTAAATCAACATAAACAATGAGCACTTGGGCAGATAAAAAAAAACCGGCTAAGTGCGAGTCGGACTCGCGCACCGGGGGTTCCGGTTTTCGCAATTTTTCCTTTATCTGTGCTATAAGACGTTGCTTCGTACCATTTCGAGATTCTGAGTTCACGGGAAGTACCTTGTAGGTTTTTGATTCCCTTGCGAGTGTCGAAAATTTGCGGCATAAACAGTTGTATCTTTTGATTGCGTTGCCTTAATTAGAAGTTTAATTTTTTACAGCTCCAAGAGACAGTATACAGTGTGTCTCTGTAATAGGAGCAATAAATTAAAACGTAGATTCTACTCCTCAAACCAGGAAACGTTTGTTCAGCGACTTTTAAAAATAACGTATGGTTTGATTTTTATGACACTTTAAAGTTTTTTCGTACACGCAATGTATTCCGAAATTGACTATGTCTGTAGGGTGACAAGCAATGTCAATTAGATGGATTTTAACGTTCATTGAAAATACTATTTAATTTGTATGAAAAAGAGACAATCTACAAAATACATATTTTTTTAAAGTTGTTGAACAAAAGTTTTGTGGTTTGAGGAGTAGAATCTATGTTTTAATTTATTGCTCCTATTACAGAGACACACTGTAGACCTGAGTATTTGATATAATATAAATTCCAGCTTGATACCTCCACGCGTTCCTGAGAAAAAGGGTCTTGACAGACAGACAGACAGACGGACAACAATGTGATCCTATAACCCTAAAAATGCTAACTACGAGTATACTCCCACAGATGGTAGTAAGCGTTGCAGCGAGTTTCACCGAAGCGTCACGCGACATCCAGCACGTGTCCGTGAAGCTCCGCAGCTGCCTGTTCTACGACGAGTCCGCGTACCTCCCCTTCTACACGCACAGCGACTGCATGCTCAAGTGCCGCATGCTCTTCCTGCTGCAGAACTGCAACTGCACGCCGTTCAACATGCCCAAGATGAGCAATGCCAGGACGTGCGACATGCGGGATATACCGTGCCTTGGGATTTATTATGGTGAGAGCGCTTGAAAGATGAATTATGCAGCTTTTTTACAGATAAGAATGGTTTACAGCTTAGTTATCTGTGTCCAAAAAACTACAACACCTCAGTACTCAGTAGGCATGCCTCAGCGTCCCATTGATTCCGACTGACTTTGGTTATGAAGTTACACAGGCTTTTTAATATATCATAGTATGGATTTGAAATATTCAAACAAATACTTTTCTAAGCATTGCAGCGCCATCTGCATATTGCTTTATTCTCATTACTAAATGATCAATGACATTGAAAGGTTTAGTCGTAGTATCCATCAAATTCCAACGTTGAACATAATGATCGCTTGAGTGACTATTAGGCGTGAATTCTGCAACACCACTCTGATCTGTGTGCAACACCATTTAAAATGGTAAGTTTGGTATGCGCACTTGCGTAGATCAATCATCGTCAATCACTAAATCGTTTCAAGGTTGAAGATGTTGAAATATCACCAGCTTAATATTTTTTTTAACTACGACAGCGGCAAAACAAACCACATATAATCTATACTCTATTCATCCTTACTTGTCAATAAAGAAAAGAATTGTAATGTTTTTGGGCAATTTTGGAAAAATGCCATCGTGGCATAGCTTATCAGAAATGTGCTCTGTAAAAGTCATTTTGGTCTTCAGCCCAGTCGATCACCGTCCGACCCGAAGTGGACGAAATACCAGCAGAGCTGGAACTCGATAAGGTGGGCGGAGGCATCCCCTGCCCCATGTGCTATCCGACGTGCTCCAAGACCATGTATAACTTCGATTTCAACAATGTCATCATTTATCCTAACTACTTGAACAGCGTACCGGATGAAGACAGAGAAGACTGGCTGTGAGTGCTTTACTAAGAATAAGACCACGCTATACACCAATTTGGCACTCTTGGCCGCTTCATACCTACCACATAGTAAATCGTAGCAAGTACTATGCAGAGTTCACATGTCGTCCATGATAGTCTTAATGTATGACACATTCTCTTTCTCACTTAGACTCGCCTATAGATTGAAGTGACATACCACTGGCCTTCTTTACTTACTTCACGCACAAACTGAAGCGTTGCCCCCACAAAAATTGGCAGCATTTGAAACAACAGGATGATCGATACTTTCATTTGGCATAAGTTTCATCTTGTTACCCGATTAGGGGGATGAGGTATTTTTTGATACCTCATCGAGTCACCCTAAAAGTTGGCTGCATTCCGAATGCTCCAGGTTTGGCTCATCAAGTACCTAACAAAGAAAGCATAACTTTTTACGCTGCATCTCGCTTTATCTGCCGAATCTTGCTATCCGATTAGGTAGGGTGACCAACTACAAGCTTAGTAGGTAGTACCTACTAAGGTGAGATTTCGTCGAGGTTTTATATATTAAAGTATCTAAACGAAAAGGGGCTTCAAAATTACAAAGTATATGGTTTATAAATGAAACACAATTAATTTATTAATTCATTAGAAAATATTATTAACTACCGTTTTAGTTATTAAAAGCTAACGACGTATTTCAAAAGTTTTAAAGGCACAGTGGTTGATGGTACTTTCGTTTCGGAAGCTAGCCTTCTCAATTTTGGACTTCGGGCTACCAACCATTTGCAACCAAGTCTTCATTTCTTGTAGCGCCTTCGGTGGCCCTTGTACTTGTCCGATCACGGTTCCTTGGGCGGTGTTCATTACCCACCCTTTCAGTCCTAGTTCAAGAGCTCTCTTCTGCGTATGTTTTCTAAAGTAAACGCCTTGTACTTTGCCAAAAACTTCAAAATCGGCTGTAACCAACGTAACCTTCTTGTCCGTCATTCTTCAATTAATCTCCTTCTTCAATTAGATAGTATTTTAAAATTTGTTAGTATTGTAAAAGTACAGAAAATTTTGACGTTACAAGTTTTGTTGCTTGGGAAACGGCATTCGTTTAGGCCTGTCCGGTTGCATAGCAGTGGGGAGGTTGCTATGCGATTGATGTATAAAGGCGCGTTCACATTACCTATACTCTGTTGTCGCTCACGGTAGCTATGCCGTAAGCATAGAGCTTTTCGGCCGTACGGCATAAAGTTCTCCGTAAGGTAATACAGGTACTTAGAATATACTCCATATTTGAAACTCCCGACCTCCGACAGCGCTCACCCGCCTTGCTAACTGGTTTCCCAACTCATCATCTTTCAGAGCCTTAGAGAGAGTTTTAATGTACCATCGGGTTCAAAAATGCATGGGCAATTTATTAACGGATTCATTGATAAATTGGCCATGCAATTATGAGCCCGATGGTAACTACAGTCGCCATCATATAATATCGGAACGGCCAAAATAACAAAAATATCCGAACGATGGCGGCTAAGCAGAGGTGTTTTTAGTGAATTTACTGACGGTACCTAACATAAGTACAGTCGCCATCAAATATATCGGAGCGGCCAGGGTACTCAAAAGTATCTGAACATGATACACCACCTTAACAATAGACGCGTTGTTCAGATATTTGTGACCACCTTGGCCGCTCCGGTATATATACCGATATATATATCTGATGGCGATTGTTCAACAGAGAGCCATAGGGACTTAAATCGTGTCGATTCACTTAAAAGATAAATAAGATCATTTGTATGTATAACACATTAAACAAGAAATAAAAGGAGTGGGAATTATTGAACATGTCATGTTATACTAAACAAGTGGTAAAGGTACATAACGAAAATTTACTGAAAAAAAAAGTTGTTTCACCAGGACATTATTTATTTAATGAACTACTTAAACACTTTTAACGGCGTATCGTAAAAGTCTGAAAGCTGCTGAACTTTATTGGTCCTTCATTTTTAAAATCAACCTTTCCAATCCGGGATTTGGGGCTACCTATCAGCTGTAGCCAACTCTTCATAGCCTGTACCTTCTCTGGCGCACCTTGCAGCTGACCAATCACGGTGCCGTGAGGAGAATTCATCACCCATCCTCTGACCCCTAACTCCAAAGCCTTTTTCTGGGTGTATTTTCTAAAATAGACGCCTTGTACCTTTCCGAAAACTTCAAAATCTGCTGTGTGAACAAAGGGTGGTTTGTAATTCGACATTTTTGCATAAATTGTAAGTAAATTTTCATATCAAGCGAAAATAATATATAGTTTTTGACATTTTATTAACGACATTTGACTTTCATCTATGGTTTTGAGCTGTTTTGAGTATTTTTTTATGGCTTTTTTAGGACATTAGCAGGGGGGTACAACTCAAAGTAAATCTGTCAAAAAATTTGAGTTTGACACGACGTATCCGATACGTTTGCATAAGTGCGAAAAAGAACTTGTCATGCGTTAAGAAGGGACAACATGATTCGTGACGTTACGTGACATTACAGAGGTCTCTCTGTTATACTATTATTTACTCTGTGACATTAGCCAGCAGAATGAATGAAAGGTTGCTTTTCGATAAATAGAAATATCATAAAGCTCTATACTGGAGTAAGCTTAGGTACATTTCCCCTCTGTCAACGTTATTAGCAGGAAAATCTAATAGGTTTATAAAAACTATTTCAAAAATCGATTACACGCATTCAGTTCATCGTTTTCAGTGAGTAAAGAGCTCCGTGAAAATGCCTTTATGTATTGTTTTTAGGTGTAAAAAATGTTCTATTATGTCTAGTTTACAAAAATATGAAATATAATTTCACATGTAATTATAGTTTTACTTTTTTTATCATTACTATTATGATTAAAAAATTAATCCATATCGAAAATCCAGCGTCGTTTACTGAATCGATTCAAAGATGATCGTTTATTTTCTGACTGGCAGTAACTATTTTGACGTTTGACACTTATGCATATTTAACGCCCCTAAGGATTGCTGCCTTCTATATTTTGTTTGAAAATACAAGCAAAAATGATCCTTGGCTTTTTTGTTTGACATTTGCAAGGACTGCATCCGATAATGAACCATATTTCAACATATTTAAAGTCAACTATTTGTTGTTCCATTTAGTGTCGTGACTTACTGTCAAATATGCGTGATATTTTCAAGTGAAAGGTACATCATTGTCCTTTATCAATAAGGCGATGCTACTATAAAAATTTATTTAGAAATAAACTTTATTAACAACCGACAATGATGTACCTTTAAATTGAAAACGCCATACGTATGCTACCTCGCCCCCCTCAGATTTTGGCAGACTTTTTTGTTTGGAAAGATGATTCGATGTCTCCTCCAGGAATAGAGCTTTATGAGAAATATATATTAAAAATATAAATATATAATTTACAATACATACTAGGGCTTAAAGTTTCAATTTATTAATGTCTAGAAAAGAAACTAATAGAGCTAGTAAGATGTCGTTATCTTTAGAAACTAATACATCAGTCCAGGACAGAAGTAGGGAATGGGATTTAAATTTTTAAGAGGTCATGAATCATGATATAATTCGGTATGATCGTAAAGGGTACGTCAAGGTAAGGATACGTCAGAAAAAATATGATTCAAATCCCCTTACCCCCAGCCAGCACTCGCACAGAGAGGAGTCCCGAGCATGGATTCTTTTCAGGTGAACAGGGGAACAACAGTGGCCTAATCTTATTCGGATGATTGTGGAGCAGAATTGTTTTGGGATAAGGATTCTTAGCGAACCAAGGCTTTTTTGTTACGTTAGGTTGTACTAAAAAATAGGGTTTAGTTTTCAGCATTTTATATTTTTGGTGTTGGAAACATAACGTAAGAAGATGGCAAGAAGTGGCCTGTTTAAATGTTTAGTTTATGCCAAATTTATAGTCACGTTTACACACGACATAAAAAGGTCGACTACGGCTTTTTGTGAACATAACATAAGCTTTCCCTCGTCACAATCATGGAACAATCGTACCTAAAGCGAGGTTTAGACTAGCAAGTTTACTTGCGGCAAGTAGACACGCAGCTATATCACCAGTATTTTTGTTACACCCTGTATTTACACCACCCTATTCTGTGCATTCATTTCTTGTATAATAGTCAAACTTACAGCACAATGCAACAAGGCCTACGTTTACTTTACAGTAAGTTAGTTCAACCGTGTTTACAACAATAGCTATGAACTAAGCGCAGCTTGCGAATACGGCACCAGACTTGTGATGCAGCGCTTGTTTCAGAGTTGGTGCCAACTACACTGGGGCCTCGATTGTTCACGTGAAATACGCAAAAGAAGTTGCGGATTGTTACGGACAAAATGTTATTATGAAGTGGTTCGATTTAATAAGTAAGTACTTGTCTTTAATAGTACATTACGTACCTAGGGCGATGAAATAAAGAGAGGCTAAGACCGCGGGCACTTGTGGCCCGAACCGAAGGAAAGGGCCATAAACAAGCGATCTATGGCCTTCTTTATTACCGCCCGTGGTGCGTTCATAATTTTAAGTCTTCTTTACCTTACCTTACATATTTTACCATAACTATTATAGTAACTTATACAGTGTGTAAATTTAATACGGGCGAATCTCTTAACGGTGATTAGTATAGGACATAAGAAATGTAATTAGATAACTTTTACTTAGAATTGCAATTAAAATTTTATCCGTACAAAATAATTCGGCCCGCAATGTAATGCAAACACACTCGCATTAAACGTTTGTTGACAGTTACTTTCGATACCAAGTGTACAGTAGGTACATTGTTGCTGATAAAATTTTCAAAAAACTTTTTACAAAAAAAAGATAACCGACTTCAAAAAGGATAAAATGAATAATTATATTATTTATATGCGCTACCAACTGATATGTTTGAAGTCGGTGCCAAGCCAAATTTAGACGAGTTAATACGAACGAGGCGATGTGTTTACCGTATATCTAATAAATACGGTATGGATTACACGTAGGTATACATTCGTTTCAACCATGCGCTAACTGTTATGCAAGTAAGTACCGAAAGTATAATCCTGCGTCTTATTTTTGTTAACACACTGTTCGGACTAACCGTACCTCGAACGAAGCCCGTGGTTCGGTTTGAACTATTTATCCTTCTTCATAAGGTTGAATTCGAAATATTAAGGATTTTTTTTTTTTTTTTATTTATTAAAGTTCAAAATATTCAAATTAACGCAGAGTTTCATGAGTACTTAACTGCTAGATTGAATAGCTAGATTAATTTTTCTATACTCAGAATACTCAGATACACCCAGTACATCCACCGTGTCAGTGAAAAAAGGCACGATATTCAAATTTTCGATGGAAGGCCAATCTTACGCGTCTACATTTTTTTTAATTTGTGCCTTTTTCTGATTATTGACAAAATAGATGTGTATTATCAGAGTATAAATATATGGCTGTCACATTTCATCGAAATTGGATTAGTAGTTATATATTTATCAAAATCGGACAACGAGTCTTGTAATAATCGGTAAAGATATATCAAAGTTCATAATACACCTTTTCAATCTAAGGAAAGTTCCTCATATATATAATTAGTGCCACTCCATGAAATTGGTGGATTTCGAGAGGAAATGCTTAAGTTGCTTCAGAAAACACCCAAATCAACATACATGTGCCTTTAAAAATTGAGGAGTTCTCTCAGTTGCTCATGGATCCCATCATCAGAATTCATCAGATTAACGTAGGACTATCTTCAAGGTAGTTATTTTCATACAAAAAAAGAATTATTCAAATCGGACCACGGGTCTCCGAGTAATCGCTGAACATCCTACATTTAAAAACATCTTCATCATTATCATCAAATCAATCATCATTATCAGGTCCACTCCATGAAATTGGTGGTTTTCGTGAGAAAATGCTCATAGCTTAAGAAAACACCCCAATCACCATAAACAAACAAACAAACAAAGCATTTATTTGCAGAAGAAGGGTAATTTTACATGTGTTTGTGTAAATCATAGTTTCACCTTTTTCGACTGTTGACAAACAGTATGCAAATGTTACAATTATAAAGGGTAGGAAGGTGCATTTTTATAAAATGCAACTAACCAATATGTGTTAACAATCTAAATTATCTACTGACATAAGTAACTTTCCTAATTATAATATAATATACTAAATTAGCAGAAATATTTTCTTTATATTGCGTTCAGAACGCATATCACATCATTCATGATATTTCATATATTCCTTGACATGATAAAAACATCGGTCGAGGAGCCAACGTCTTAACGTATGCTGAAATTCTTTACCTTCCAGTGCTTTTATTTGGACTGGCAACTGATTGTATATTTTAATGCTCATATTATACGCGTTTCTTTTATATATATCAGTATTGCAGCGTGGTTGATTCAGAAGGTTTTGATATTGCATTCTTGGATTTGCTCGATATAGTTCGGACCGTTTTACAAAATAATTTGGATGGCACTTAACAAAACTACAGATTTTAAAAATGTACATACATGCTAAAGGTAAAATGTTGTGCTGTTGAAATAAAGGTTTGCAGTTGCTGTCTAACCAAGCATTAGATATTGCACGAATACAATTCTTTTGCACTATGAATGCTCTTTCTACATCCACAGAGTTACCCCATAAGATAAGACCATAGCTGAGGATGGATGACACGTACCCATGGTATGCTATAAGTGCTGCTTCGTAAGATACAGATTGTCTTAGTTTTCTCAAAGCGAAAGAGAAGCGGTCAAGTCTAGTACATATGGAATTAATATGCTCCTTCCAGTTTAGAGCAAAGTCAATATTTAGTCCCAGGAATTTAACTGTATTGCTTTTCTGTAAGAGATCATTATTGAGATTGATATTGATTTGTGGGGGGATAGAAGTACAGTAATGGAATTGCATAAACTGAGTTTTGCTGAGATTTATAAGAAGATTATTATTAAGTATCCAGTTATTAACGTCCGTTAGTGCTTTATTGATTTTTTTGCATACACGTGCCTTTTAAAAATTGAGGAGTTCCCTCAGTTGCTCATGGATCCCATCATCAGAACAGCACCACATTAACGTAGGACTATCTTCAAGGTAGTTATTTTCATACAAAAAAAGAATTATTCAAATCGGACCACGGGTCTCCGAGTAATCGCTGAACATTCTACATTTAAAAAAATCTTCATCATTATCATCAAATCAATCATCATCATCAGGGCCACTCCATCAAATTGGTGATTTTCGTGGGAAAATGCTTGAGTAGCTTAAGAAAACACCCCAATAACCATACACGTGCCTTTAAAAATTGAGGAGTTCCCTCAGTTGCTCATGGATCCCATCATCAGAACAGCACCAGATTAACGTAGGACTATCTTCAAGGTAGTTATTTTCATACAAAAAAACAATTACTCAAATCGGACCACGGGTCTCCGAGTAATCGCTGAACATCCTACATTTAAAAAATCTTCATCATTATCATCAAAACAATCATCATCATCAGGTCCACTGCATCGAAATGGTGGTTTTCGTGAGAAAATGATTGAGTTGCTTAAGAAAACACCCAAATCACCATCCATGTGCTTTTAAAAATTGAGGAGTTCCCTCAATTTCTCATGGATCCCATCATCAGAACAGCACCAGATAAATGTGGGACCATCTTCGAGGTAGTTCCTTTCAAACAAAAAAAAATATTCAAATTGAACCACGGGTCTCGAAGTAATCGCTTAAAATCCTGCATAAAAAAATCTTCATCATTATCATCAAAACAATCATCATCATCAGCTCCACTGCATCGAAATGGCGGTTTTCGTGAGAAAATGCTTGAGTTGCTTAAGAAAACACCCAAATCACCATACATGTGGGTCTCGGAGTAATCGGTGAACATACATAAAAAAAAAAACACCAAACCGAATGCAGAACCTCCTTCCTCGATGGAATTGAAGTCGGTTAAAAAAATAATTATTGGGTTACAGTTAAGTGTAAGTAAGTAACTTAAAAAAACATCTTATTTAATGATTACACTAATGAGTTCTATGTCTGGTTTAATATATGGCCCGTATTAGATTTACACACTGTATAGTAGAGCAACACAGCCTAAGACCTTTTTGAAGCTCAAGTCAATCGCGCCATCTGCGTGAAAGCGACCTAAAGATACCCAAAATGTAAGAGGAAATGTCACCTGCACTGCTACTCCATCTAGTAGTTACTAGTGTACTACTAGTACTAAGGCTGTAAGTTCTTAGGCTGTGCTGCTCTACTATAGTTACTCTATGCCGTAACTTAGCTTATACTAAAACCACAACCTAAAGGTAAACATTACTGCAGCATTATCTAAGTTACTGTGTTACGAGATTCAATCATATGAAGAAACTTTGCAGACTTGATTGGCGGTTCGCTAACCGATGGTGACTTATGTAAACAGGAACACTAAAAATAAAACCTAGACTTTTAGAAAGTTCGAATAGCTAACAACCTAACATTTTCACAACCTGATCAATTCATTATAATAATTTTATACGTTTATATTTGCTAACCAACTGATATTTTACAATGTTGTAGCAAAATTTATATAGTTGGTTAGCTTCTTATTACAGTTGCCATCAAATAAATCGGAGCGGTCAGGGTACTCAAAAATATCTGAACATACACTCTATCGTCTTGACAATAGAGGCGTTGTTCAGATATTTGTGCCACCTTGGCCGCTCCGACATCCGACATATCTGATGGCGACTGTACGTGTACTTGTATTTGGGTTGTAATACAATCGAATACAATTTTCGGGTGAATATATATTTATTCCGTGAAAAGACATACCTATACTTACTTACCGCATGACAGCTGCTTACCAAACATGAGTGTAATAAGTGTTACTCATTCAAATAATACTTACTCTTATTATGGTGAACTTCACAAGTGTTTCTACTGGTGGTTCAATTGTGTTACGAAATGGTGGGTTAAAAGTTGCTCGTAATTCGTGACATACACATTTTAATGATGGATAATCCAAAATATTGGAATCATTTTGTGTTTTTATTAATTAGGAGCAAGTCTTATGTCATAAATTCGTAACATAATGAACCCGCTGACGGAACTCTTGTGAAATCCACCCATTATTCTGAATTATAACTACCTATACCTCTTAATTTAAACGGTTAGGTGTTCACTAATCTACATTGCCTGCAGGCAACATAGGATCAACATGCGGCTTCGTCACCGGCTTCAGCTTCGTGTCAGTGCTCGAGTTCTTCTACTTCTTCACCGTGAAGTTATTCCGTGAGATACACCAGCGCCAGCAACGGCGGAGGCATCGTGACCACTCCGCCATTCAACCCCCGCTCCCCCACCTCAAGCCTATCACGAGATACCGGCCTATATACTGGAACGAGTTGGGGAATAATGTGCAGAAAAACCATTAGGAACATCAGCAAATATAAATAGGAAAGTCAGTGATATCCGAATCGATGCTAAGTAAGATATGGAACGATTTGAGGAGTCACGTGCTTTTTCTTTTAAGAGTTATTGTTGGTTGATGGAGCTAGGTTATTCTTTATGCAATAAAGGTGAAAATGAAGGCAGGTAGGTACACCTATAAAAAAATAGGACTCCACGCGTCTTTTAAAGAGCAAGAAATGTGTTAGTGTATTTGAAGATCATTTTAATGCCATAATAATATTGGTAGTTACGTTAGAAATTTGTAGGTTAAAGTTATTGAAGTAACTTGCGCTAAAAAATCTAACCTTCATTTCAACGGTTCCAATCAAATATAAAAAAAATCACCCATTATTGAAAAGAATAGGTACTCATTTACAACAATGGAATGGACCTTTAGTATTGGTCATTAATAAATAATTAGCGATTAATCGCTTATCTGCGATAAATCAAAGCGGCCTCGGAAAGGGCCTGTAATAACGACAGATAAATCACACATCTGCGTAGTTTCCACGCCAGTGCCGATAACATCTCTTTGTACCAAGCTTTTCTATGGAATGGGATACGCAATTAGTCTGAATTTTTTATTACCTTATCAAGGTTTAAGATCGCAAGCTCGCACCATGCTACTGGGTTTATTCGATATTATAATTATAGTGTTCCACAGTAGAGTTCCAATTTGTAGTTAATAATTGGCATTAATAAGAGTTTTAGACAGTTAGGTACGTTTTAATAGAACCGATGTGATTTTTATGGAATGATTCGGCGCACTTAATAAAATAATTTGGACGTGTAACGTACGTTTTATTTTACCCCGGGTTGACTAAAGCGTAACATGGATATAAAAGTGAAAAGATACGTCGAAATTTGGTGGAACGGCATCAAAAGTCTACCAGACACAACTTCTATTCACGGTTTTAGATTTATCGCCGATTCTAAGAGGCATTATGTTGAAAGGTAAGATATTTTACGGTTGTCTGGAAGACAACAAAGACCGCCTGTTATTTACCTATAATTTGTTTAAGAATATACATTTTCTGTACTGGTTTTCTTTCTGAGGTGTTCAATAATAGTACATTACGCACCTAGGGCGGTAACATAAAGAACGTCTCAGATCGCAGATATTTGTGGCCCGAACCGAAGGTAAGGGCCATAGACAAGCGATCTGAGGCCTTCTTTATTACCGCCCGTGGTACACAATTTCACGTCTTCTCCTGGGTGTGAAGTGAGATTTGCCGCTACGCCCGTGGGCGTAATATCTCACTTACCGCCCAGAGTGACGTAAAAAGTATTACTATTGTATTGTATTTTATAAACCCTAGCGAAAAAAACCATTACGCTGCAAAAATAGCACTTTTCTCCAATGTACTCGGAAAGGTTCACCTTACTGTAGCAAAATGAGTACGTGAAGTTCTTCATTTTTTACCAAAACGAATTAAAAAAAATAAAAATCCTTATTGTCCTGTTTTAGCGGACGCGAAGTAATTTGTCAACGCCATCAATATGTGTACACGTTTGCACCTTACTCCATTGTAATAAGGTTCAAAAGTGTATACATATTTGAGGCGTTGACTAGTAAAATCCATTACTGTATTGTTTTTTACCTTATAAACTTTTCGTCCGACTAACAAATATCATTTCAAACAGCCAATTACTTAAGCGACATCTACACCGTCTGAACGGCAATCCCTTCAGATTATAGGATAGAGCGAGATAGTGAGATTAAAAACCTTGGTTGTCTCGTTCTTTGTCATAGCACCGCGTCTGATCGTGCGAATGAGGCTAAATACAATCATAGACAACAGAACTTTTTTTAAGGTTTAAAACGGCTATTAAACCGGTATTCCACATTGCAACCTGCAGGGCCCAATCTGTCAGGTTGGAAGGTGTAATTGAAGGTAGTGCCCGTAGGGAGCTGAAGGAGGGGAAGGGAGAGGCAGGGTACACAACAGATTGGGCCCTGCAGGTTGCAATGTGTAATACCGCTATTAGACATTGCAATCTGCAGGGCCCAATCTGTACGGTTGGCAGGTGTAATTAAAGGTAGGGCCCGTAGGGAGCTGAAGGAGGGGTGGGAGAGGCCGGGTACACAACAGATTGGGCCCTGCAGGTTGCAATGTCTAATAGCCGTTTAATCTTTTACAGTTGTATGAAAGGAGCATATTTAATAGTGTCTTAAATAGCTTAGGACGAAAATTTCTTTTTAAATATTATTTGAATGAAAATTGGCAGTATACATAGTGCTTTATACTTAAAAAATATGTTATAGAGGGAAGCTAATTCATGACATTGAACGTTAATAACGTAACCAAAACCTGTAATTTATTTCATTTACTTTACTTTATTTCCTCGCACATTTGGAGAAAAGCACTATATATGCCTCGACGGGAATAGAAATTCGTGGACTCGTCTTATTTTTTCGGACTCAGCTGCGCTTCGTCCGAAAAAATCGCTCGTCCACGAATTTCCCTTTCCCGTCCTCTGCAATAATGTACTATTAACTACCTACTTAATTTTCCGGTCGACCTTAGATTTGGTTGGTGGCTAACAAAAAAAAAGAGTAGGTATTCTATGTATAAGCTCATAAAGGTCACCTAAGATAAATTATTATGTACAGTCGCCATCAGATATATCGAAGCGAGCAAGGTGTTTATAAATATCTGAAAAACGCCTCTATGATCATGGCGATAAAGTGCATATTCAAATCTTTTTGAGTACCCTGGGCGCTCCCATATATTTGATGGCGACTGTACCATTCTTTATATGGTGAGCTCTGTTTTACAGAATCTTCTGGCTGATATTCGTCCTGTTGTCATGGTACGGTTCCTCTCTTCTGATAGAGGCTCAGTACGACGCCTTCCAGAACAACCCCATTTCCTTCGTGGTGGAAACGACTTATAAAGACTGGCAGACCCACTTTCCTTCTGTGGCGGTTTGCGAACACGATAATTCCGCACGTATTGAGCATGTTTCTGACATGTAAGTACCTATAGTAGGATTTTTATAATATGTTCAAATAGTAGGAAAAGTACATTTTTCTACTCGCCGACTATAATGCTTGAATTGAGACTTTGTACAGAGAACTACCAGCGCATACATTTCGATGGTCGCATATTCGTCGCGTGGCCGGGAGGCGCTCGACACCTATTTTAGTTTTGTCGACAAAACTAAAATGGATTTTCATATAGTACGTTTTATTTAAGGTGTCGGAATTGTAGGTAGAAATCCCTAGTAAAATTCCGACATCTTAAATAATTACTACCATACAATATTTTAGTTCTCTCAGGTGTCGAGCGCCGCCCGGCCACGCTGTCGCGGTCGGGCGGCGCTCGACACAATCACCGGGAGATGGTCAGATGGAAGTTACATAAAAAGACAGCAGATTGTTACGCATTTATTGAACTCTATTCTAACCGACTTGCCTAATTTGAGTACTCGTAGAAAAAGTATTGTATACAATAGTGACATAAATGAGCTTTTCAATCTCGTACCTTACTTAGGCCACTCAGCAAGCTTCGTGGCCTAAACACGGTACTCGATTGTAAAGCTCTTTATTATGTCACGATTGTATAAAATACTATTGTCAAATCGGACGTATATAAAATACTTACCTATTAAGAGTCCCACATTGAAATTAATTTGTGAACGAAGTGAACTCTTACTAAACGATAAGTTAATGATTTAAAGTAGGGATGTTTAAATAATATATTTGTAATTCTTATATTCTAGTGCCTTATATTCTAAATTGTAGGTAATGAAGTTTGTACTTAGGAGGTAGGAGTACTTATACTTGACCTGTTTCTAAAGGCTATGGGGTGAAGATCACGATTTCAACATGGAGGAAGTCTTGAAGGAACTGGCCTATTTCAAGGGAATAACTTATTACACGTCGCAATTCTGTGGATTGGAGGATCCGTTGCCAGACTGCGTCAAAAGCAATCTCAGTTACTACGCCAATCTGGTATGAATGAACAATAATTTGATGCTTTTCATGTTTGCACCGGGGCGGCAATTTCCTATGTCTTATCACTCATTATCTCAGCCATAAGAGGGGGTTGCCATACGCGCCATTCTTGGCAGGCGGGTTGGCGCGAGCAGTTTTTTTTGTTTATTGTTGTTGAGGCTTTCGGAAGATGCTGCTGCCCATCTCCCGGTATATTCCCTTAGCAGACTCCTACTGCAACCACGACGGGACGATATGGTGGGGGACAATTCGAAGGCCGGACACCCCACGGCACTGTGTCTTATTACGCTATTATTATATGGCTCTTCTACATGATGGGCCATCATAGGGACGCAGCTATGCGTTAGAAGGAGCTAACGATATTGCGATCTCGTTTTGTTGTATAGCTGCGTCCCTATGATGGCCTATCATGTAGAGGCAGCCATACATGTATCTATTTAATATTAAAATAATGTGAGCTCATGACACATATTGACATATATATTCATAATATTGATATTCAAGTAGCATACAAAATATATTTATATAAATTTTAGGTAAGAACACCTTGTGAAGAAATGTTGACCAACTGTTCTTGGAACGATCAACCTTTTCCATGCTGTACGTACTTCAGACCTTTGGATACAGAACTCGGCACATGTTTTGCTGTCAATACAATACAAGGAAGGCAAGTTAACATTCAATTAATGTCACCTGTACTGCTACTCCACCTAGTAGCTACTAGTGAACTACTAGTACGCTATTTGTTACTTAGGTGGAGTTGCAGTGCAGGTGACATTTCCTCTTACATTTTCGGTATCTTTAGGTGGCTTTAACATAGATGGCGCAATTGACTTGAGCTTCAAAAAGTTCTTAGGCTGTGGCGGTCTATCTATATCTCTATAGTCTTTGGTTAAATTAAACTAATATTAAAGTAGGTACCTATAGGTACATAATTCATAATATTCAGCCATTGAAATAACTACAGATTTTTTACCTCCCGAAACTCCGTAAGAGTTTATTTACTTCCAGGCGTTTATCAAAAGCGGTCAAGTAGTATTATAAGTACATAGTCCTGTTTTTGTGACCGTTTGATATCTTTCATAGATTTATAGCCCCAATATTTCTTAAACTCAACCTGTTTCACGGTATTGTATGTTACCAATGTTTCAGGGAGGCCAACCCGCCTAAATTTCCCATGGTAAGCAATACAACCACTGGCCCAGGAGCTATCAAATTTAACGTGATGGTTAGCGCAAACGTGTATGTTCTGAACGAAGAAGAAGTTCCATCTCAGACTACTCTGGGATCGGACGTTCTGACTATCGCACCTGAAGTATCCCAAAAGTGAGTTCACATTTAGATGTAAGAATATCAAAATTATATTGACTAGGTATTTACAATTACTTTTCCTCTTACAAGCCAAGAACGCCTCAAGATATCACGAGTGTCTTGCCAACAGCGCCAAGAAAAATTGTTATAAAAAATGCTGTCAAAGTAATCTTACTAGTTTCATGTAGGGTTTATATTGGCTCACTCGCGTCAGTATCATGGCGTTAAAAGGATTGATACATACTGTTATTACAGGCGTTATATTTCAATAAGAACCATTGCCAACGATGAGGCGGCTCGCTTCATTTCTCCAGTAAAAAGAAAATGCCGCTACACATACGAAAATTTCCTGGACGTATACCGTCACTACTCCTACAGTGCGTGTACCGTTCAGTGCAGAAAAGACGCGCAGATCAGATTCTGCAACTGCACAAATTATTTTACGCCTAACGTTCCAGAGCATTTGAAATGTGACGTCAATGGCATCATTTGTCTTAATAACCACATTAATGAACTGTCGGTAAGTGACTCTACCAGTACATAAATTACATAATAGTCAATGTTTTTGAAAGAAAGTCAACGGATTTGACTCAAATCAATGAACTAATACCCTGCGAATTACCTACATGCAATGTTTTTCATGACACTTGCGAAGAAAACATAGTTTTAAGCAAAAAAGCGTTAAATAGGGTAACAAAACATTTCATAACGCCCTAGGGATTAACCTATTATTTATAACTTCGACTACGCCTGCGTGTAAAATCACCATAAAGCGTGCTTTTAGACGCAGGCAGAGCGGAAATGATGAAAATACCTACAATTGTTATCCACATCTACCTAGGTACTGAAAGCTAAATGGTCAAATCGTCCCGGTTTGTACTGCGACTGTTTGCCGTCTTGCACCGAGGCCGAAATATCTGTCGTCAAAGACTTCAAACTCACCGCCTCGACTGAGTTTGCTGCCGTCCATATCGAGTTGGCTATTCTTCCAAGCGAGCGCTATAAGAGAAACGTTGTCAGAGGCATACTGGATCTTGTAGGTAAAGTTAAATATTCATTGTTCCATAGAAAGAAAGAAGATAAATGTAACATTCAGGACGCTACAATAAGTTAACCCTTAAGCCATGCCATAAGGCAAAGGGACATCTATTTACCACCAGGACACATTGAATTTACCAAAAAAGGTTACCTATCATCAATTCTTTTGATTATGATTTAACATTTTCAGAATATTTGTTTCTATTTTTTTCTTTATTTCTAAATATTGTAGTATTGTTAACAGACGGTCTGCTTAATACAAGATAAACTTTTTCAGTGTCCACGGGTGGCACAGGTGGACTATTTCTCGGAGCTAGCATTCTTAGTTTCGTGGAGTTCGTCTACATTCTACTGCTCCGTCCTTTCTGCGATATCTATAGCCAAAGAGGCGTCGATCATTGGCATAGGAAGTTCGGTAACCGTCGGCTGGAAGACAACAAGTTTGTACCCAACAAAGAGTGGAGCTATCATGAAGGGAATGGTGGAGCTGGCTTGAACCAAGTGAAACGCCGGTTTTTCAAAAGTTAGATTTAATCAAATTAACATTAGCTATGAATATAGACAAAATATTTATAATTAATATCTGATACACACCATGTTTACTTGTTAAAATGTTAGAGAAATATTATTTTGAATTAGTCTTCATTTAGAAGATAGTCTTCAATAAACTCTTCAAATACACCCATGACAATTTTTCTGTACCCCTCATCCTTTTGCATTACATCTTTAACAAAGCTCGCCTTTTCTTTATACATTATTTCATGAAATTGTACAGAGTTCCCGAATGCGTTTGTCGTCATATCGTCATCCAACCAAAATATTTGCACTAAAGAAGCGTGTGTTACCAAACCCCATAGATTTAGTTCTTTAGCTGATGTCATAAATTTGTCTTTGCTTATAATATTTTCAATATCGATATTACTGCTCTCAAGGATAACTTTTAGTTCATCGTAGTAGTAGTTCAAAAAGGTATTAAGGTTTTCTTTACGGAAGCGAGGATCCAGATTGCAATGTAGTAGTTGCATAACATCACCTGCAGGGGGCATATAACGCGCTGCCACAAAGTCTACAAAAACGCAGTCATCAGGCACAACACTGTTATCTTTTAGTTTCTGGTAACGAAATAAAATGTTATTATTCCATAAATCTCTATGGCATATGACGTTACGATGTTCTGAAGAAGCATCGGCTAGGGATAAAGCGGAGTTAAAAACAGCATTCCAGCGGTTTTCAATGATTTTCATGTAGTCGACATTTAATCTGTACTTTGAAAAGGCTCTTACGGCTTCTAAGGCTGTAATTCTGCATTGGCTGAACCAAGGATCAGTGGCGATGTATCCACCTCTTCCTAAATTTTCTTTATACTGTTCATTGATATTATAAGGTCTCTGAAGTTCTGTAGTCTTTGCTTCTTCAAAGATGATAGAGCTAGCATGGAATCTGGCCAGAGCTTGAAGAGCTTGTAAGGTGTGTTGCCTATCAAATTTATCATGCCTATTTCTCATTTCATATTGTTGAGCTGATAAATCCTCAAATACAACTGCGTCTTGCAGGCATGTTACAAAGTGTGGGCTCCATGGTTTCAAGCCTGAAATTAAGATATTTTTTACAAATAAAATAAGAGTTACATAGGTACTGCCTACCCAGCCTACCTACCTATTTATTAACTATCACTAAATAAATAAAACTATCGCGACATAATTAAGACCTTTTCAGTCGAGTACCGTGTTGAGGCCACGAAGCTCGCTGAGTGGCCTAAGTAAGGTGCGGTGCGAGATTGACACTATTTTTTACAAAAACTCGGCCACTTCCTCTTGAAATAGCGGATCCTAAGCGAAGTCGGATCTTTTTTTGTTTAAAATTATCATTAAATTTAGTGTTAGGGAGTACATTTTTGAAATTATGCGTTTCGCAATTTGTGGTAAAATAATGTTTATTGCCATATAAGTCACATACCTACGCAGTACGAGCCGCGTGAGCGAAGTGAAATACACTGGCCAATCAAAAATTGGCCAACTTTTAGTACTTTTTTTTATGTACATATCACGTCCATTGCCAATAATGCCAATATCTTTACATTTAATGCCTTTCTTGCTGGGTTGATATTTTTCTTGTCTCCCATACTGTTTTGTATGGTGGAGTAATATTGCGCGACTTAATTTGCGAGCAAACAAATCGAAATCCATAAGAGTATAAAAACATAGTTTCATTTTACTTTAAAACTTTAAATTTATGTGAATTTCCTGTTACTTAGGTACATAATATTTGCAGTTGGTAGTGGTAGCGTATAATTTGTATGGGGACAACCCGGACAACGGCAAAGATAAGTTTGTAATCACTATTCGTATTCGTAAAATGACAAACGTGATATTCGTATTATTCGTAAAAGTGGTATTCGTAGCATCACTAAAAATAAGAAAAAAAAAATATTAACTCCGTTTTGAACGAATATTATCACATGATTATGATGATCAGTTATAGAGCCAGAAAAAGTTATTCTGGATTACCACCCAGAAATCACTAGTTTGTTTGCAAGTTTATAAGGATTAATAAATTGAAGACGTTAATATACAAACAAACGTTAACCGAAGGTTTTTTCTGAAATCGTCATCATCGTCCTCCTAATGTCCCGGCTTTTTCCACAGCTCAATTAAGCCTAGGGTCCGCTTGACAACCTTATCCCATGAATTGAAGTAGGCACTAGTTTTTATGACAGCGACGGCCATCTGACTTATTTACTGATTAGGTCCGATTTCCTCACGAAGTTTTCCTTCACCGATATGATATGTCTAAGATTCGAAAAACTCAGTGATACGAGTCGGGATTTGAACTCCAAGCCTCCGGAAATAGGTCTTTCCGCCGGAGGCTTCCGGCGCTTTACGTATATAAAAAATATGAAAAAAATAATTACGACTGAGTGATGACTTATTAAGTTCAAAAAACAGTTTTAGCTTACCTGGTACTGCTAAATTCCTTTTGATAACGTCATAAAACAGAACTTCCTTCTCAAAGGCCCCAAAATCCTTCGCCATACTTGCTTTAGCTTCATTTGTTTTAGAAATCGCCTTGACGAAGAAACACAACAGTTTCTCTTTATCGTTCGATGTTACACATATTTGTAATTTCAAATAGTCTGCCACAAATCCAATCATTTTGTCACTGGCATAGTGCACGTCGTATTTATCTATGATGGTATCATCGCTTGCATATCCATACTTCGTAATTATCAATTTGATGTCTTCATCTGTGATGTACTGCACTTCGTTGCATGAAACGCCTTTATTATTGTTCATTTTGGTTTGGATTTCAATCCGACCGTTTTCTTTTCGTAGCTTATACTGTGTCCCACTGCTGGGCAAAGGCATCCCCTCACTTCCGCCACTCGTCACGGCCTAGTGCATATTCTATTCTCGCCACTCGCTACAAAACGCGTCCATCAGATCGTCCCGCCATCTCCGTTATTTCGGTATTATCTCAAACCCAATTCATTATAATATGAAGTAGGCACTGTAAACCACGGTAGGTATTGTAGTTTTCTGCTTATTGTAAATAAGTAATTAATATAGAGTAAATATTTAAAATACCTATGTAACTAGTGATAAGCGAAGGATAGGAAACAAGATAAATTGTCGTTGTAGTTTTCAATTGGGCAGGTAATGTAAAAATTTTTGAAATACAATAGTTTTATTAGGTAGGCTTTAAGTCTGTAAGTGATATTTAGAGAAGTATCACAGTCCTAATAATTAACATATCATATGGAAGTCGGCAAGGTAACACGTTCTAAATTTATAGGATCCTGTTCAAATCACGCTTTATTACCAACTTCAAGAAACTGTAATAACCAAACAATTCGCGATAAAAAAAAAAAAACAAATGTTAAAAATTCCAAGTCCGTTACAGATACGAACATTTGCACCACTCTAAGAACTGACACTAGACACTACACAGCAGTCACAGCACACGTCTCACTGCAAGAAAAAGATGATTGCATAGCCGGAAATTGCATTGAATTGAATGACTTTAACGAATAAAACGTTACTTATTGCTTAAAGCGTTTGGTCGTGTCCGTCTTTGGCTAGGAGTAGCTATACAGGTACTGGTACTGATAATGACGTCGTTAAATTGGCATAAGAATTTTGATATATTTAGTATTTTTATTTTTGATCGTACGCCGAATCTTGGTGCACTAAGGTCTGGGAACCTAGAAACTAAAATTAATGTAACAAGTGACCTTCATACGAGTATATTCATATCATAATTAGGTACCATTATTGTTAATTGCTGTCAAACTTGTACAAACTTTGGTGTTTGAAACTAAATTCACACCCGAACTTTAACTTTGCATGGACTATGAATTAAGCTTATATAAAGATGATAAGCTTCGAATCATTATTATTACCTATTCATTTAGAATGTAGTTTTCAATATCCCTTCAAATACTTCCAATGCAATTTCCTTGTAACTAAAATCCTCTTGCATAATATTCTTAATGAACGTCGCTTTATCATTTAGCATTACGGTTTCGAATTGTTCGGACTCTATATTCCTTTTTATAACATCGTAGAACATAAGCTCCTTCTTTAATGGTGCCATCTCCCGTGCCATTCTTGTTCTGGCAGCATTTGTTTTAGAAACAACTTTAATAAAATAATTAAGCTGGTTTTGTTCGTCGTTTACAATCATAAATAGGTACTTTTACTTTTGGTAACTATCGTTTTGATATCTTCGTCTGTTACGAGTATATATTGTTCTTTATTTTGTGCTTTGAATCGATCATACATTTTACTAGTAACTTTATTTTATGTTTATTCAAAGTTAAGTGAACCCAATAAAAAAACAGCCACTGGACTTTATCGCAGTTGGTACGCGGTGTCATTTACTGTGCTCAAATGTTAATTAAAAGGTAATTTGTCCTAAACAAATACTAAAACTAATTATATTTGAGTTCAACTGGTAGGTCACTGTAATTAGTTAAAAGAGTGCCGAGAGTATCATTCGATATATAAAGAATTGTATACTTAAGGGATATCTACCTTCAAGCGAATTTATAACCCCTCCCTTCGCTAGCCTGCTAGGTATACTCCGATCGGCAAGGCGCCGCGCGGTCACGTCAAGTTCGGTTATTCCAAAAATAACTCTCTTTTTCCGTACTTAACTCCTAAATTAAGTATAAGTAGCTTTAACATTTCACCTGCAGATAAATTATAAATGCGTTCCGAAAGTTGTTAAATGTTATTACGAAAGTGCATTCCCGGATATTCAGAAAAATACGTAGTTGTGGAGAAATAGCAGTTTATAGGTATTTAGTTAATATGGTATACAAGAATGATACGAGAAATAATGAGAAAAAAAACAATAGTATAAAATGGCTTGCTGTTGGTCGGTTTTTATTCTTCCTTGTCCGTAAGGTAGTATTTATCAACAAGATCTTCGAACAGTTCCGTAATTCTGGAGCAGTAGGCTGCATCTTCTTTAGCTACGTCAAGTATCTCTTTACTGCGTGACACGTTGTTTATCCTGTCAATAGATTCTGGGTCACAGAACAATTCTTCCCTCTTCTTCACGGACAGAGCTGTGATTGGCACTATTATAGCCGCTTGAGTCATCCCGAACAGAACACTTTCGTCATACGACTCTTGAAACTCATCTTTATTTAAAATCGTAGAAAAATCAACTGCAACTTTATTTTCTACTTCTTTAGATAGCTCTTCATAATAAACGTCCAGCATATCATCAAGATATTTATCTCTGAAGTCTTTCGTAGTGTTAAAGTATATTAGTGAAGATAAATCCAATGTGGGAGCTCCATACAAAACTGTCTGGAAGTCAACTATCAATGCGTGATACTGTCCATTGCCGGCTTTAATAAGTATATTGTTACTCCAAAGATCGCGATGGATCACAGTATTACGGTATTTCGAACTAGGTTTTGTTAAGATTAAAGCATCATTAAATAAAGAAGTTATTAACTTAGTGACGTTGTTTGAAAAGTTTAATTCGTATTTGTGTTTGGAATTTGCTTTGAGAAATTCAATAACAGCATTTCGTCCAGTATTGCGCCAACTCAGGTCCTCGCATTCTTCTAAGTGTTTGCTGTAATCCTCCGATAGTCTGTAAGGTCTATTAAATTCTTGAGACTTTTTTTCCTCGTAAACTAATGACTGCGCGTGAAACTGAGCTAATGTTTTGACTACAGCCTTCATTTCTTCGTAATTTTCGACGCCGTTTTGCGGAAGCATTTGATATCCTTGTTCTTTCACGTCTTCGAATACAAATATATCTTTTTTTATTAAGAGCGATTTCGGTCGCCACTTGCTCCCTGGAATAAGTAAATCATTTATAATGTTACCTATATAAAAGCTTAAAACTAAAAATACCAATCCAAAACAATGATCCTTCATCATACTCCTAGCGTTTTCCCCGGCTTTTTGCTACGGTTCAATTTGAGCCTGGGCCCGCTCTGCAACCGAATCCCATAGTTTTTACGAAAGCGACTGACTACCTGACCTTTCAAGTCAAAGGGGAAACTAGTTCTTATTGGGATTAGGTCTGGTTTCCTCAAGGTGTTTTCCTCGGAATGAATGATATGGTATTCAATCCGGAATAATGATATTGTAACATAGTAAAGTCAATCTAAGCATAGATACAGTAGTATGCCCAGCCAAGTTCGAGGAAAAAAAAGACGTGCGACACTACACGCAGAGTGTAGATCTGTAGATATATAATTCATATGAACTTCTTCTATTATTCCACACACTAATACATTTTTTGCTTATTAAGGACCTAATTCTTTTATGTTCCAGTACATCTTTACCCGGCTTTAGTCTTCACCCGTCCGAAAAATGACTTAATTCCTACCTACTGAGAAAACAAGTACTAAATTAATTGAATTATTAAAATTGGTTGCAGTATGTTTATGCACGCAAATGCTTTAATTCTACTGCAACTTACCTCCATTCTGGTCAAATTTCACGAACAAGTCACTCAACATCACGTATTCCTTACGGAAAAAGTTAGATTCTATCAAAAACTGAGCCAGCCATTGGTCCTTTGGCATGGACTTCACAAAGAACTTGAATTCAGAGTGGACTCCTTTTTCTTCAACAGTGACTGTTAGCTTTAAATGTTCTCCTAAGTAACCTATCAAGCTGTCTGAATACTTCGAAATAGTAAAATCAAGCACTTTGAAGTTCCCACATTTTTTAATTATTGCATTTATTTCCTCGTGATTTAATATCATCATAACAGTATCACGCAGTCTCTTCAGAAAAGTTATACAAGTAAATAATAACCAGAGCCAAGATAAGACATTAAGTTATGTTTGTACATGATATCTAGTCAAACTAGTTGACGTTCCGCTCCCCCGCAAAAACTACAGTTCTGTAACTACAGTTCTACCATTAAAAAAACCTTCTTTTTTTGACTTTCGACCAGTTCCGCCATGGCAGACTATCAAATTCGGGCTTAGCGTCATTTTTATGGGAAACCATTATGCATTTCATCACGGTATCAAGTCGGTACGAAATTTTGCGATGGGCTCTTCTACCACAGTCGTTGCAGCAAAACAAACAACTACCGAGCTGTGCGCCGTGAGCCGCGCCGTCACACCGTACCAGTGTACACCGCGCACGGTGCCGTTACACCGTACACGTCACCGGGCACGGTGCCTTTACACCGTACACGTCACCGGGCACGGTGCCGTTACACCGTACACGGCACCGTGCACGTCGCCGTGCCGCGGCGCGACGCCGTGTATCACACCGTGCACGGCGCCGTCCAACGTTGACGGCACCGCGACGTTACACGTTGGCCGGTGACGTGCCGTAGACATGGGGCCACGCCCTTAGGCCCCTACAGCCTACAGTCCTCAAGGATGTATTTCAAATAATATAATGGTCATCAATCTCTAGAACTTGAGCTATGCATGCATTTTTTTATCAACATCCGTTTAATAGCCGTGAAAAGGCAGGCAACAGACCAACATACAGTTAGTTTTACATATATATTGTAATTATTAAATATCCTCTATTCTATGAATTCAATATAGTTTTAGCCGACCAAAAATATGTCAATAGAATTTCAAACTAATCATTATGAATTATGATATAAGGTTCGCAACAGATTGCACTTCGCAAAAGCTATTCAAAATGTATTAATGACCACTAAGCGAATCGTATTATCGGAGCACCCAAAAACAAGGTCATTTCATCTTTCAAACAGTGATAAAAATTTAACTATTATGGTTAAAAATGATTATGTAGTTAAATATTTAGGCACCTTCTACAAGGAATGAATAGGTAAACAAATAAAAAGTAGTATAAAAATTTACTCTTACATTGGTATACCACATTACACACATTATTATTATTATTGGCTTTACTTACATTACAGCTGTAATCACCTTGATATGGAGTTAATTGAACTTGTTATTTATTTTGCAATTATTTTATCACAGACAAATACCTTCCTATAATTCTCTTGTGTAATTAGTTTTATTATGTAAACAGCGTTAATGTCGTCTGGTGACGTGTATTTTAGTTCAATTATTAATATTTAAGTAGGTAATGTAAATAACACAGTCGCATTATATAAAGATATACTGTGTACCTGCTGTGAGACAACGCGCAACCAAAGTGGTAGGTATATTATAAATTATAATTTATAATAAAAAAGGATTTTTCCAATTCAATGTCTATAAGGGTAAAACCGGGGTATTAACGGTTTACTAAAATAACTTATAAGAATATTGGCAGCACAAGTAACAAACTAAAGAATAAAAAAATAAAAATACCAAATAAACTAAAACAAGTTTATTTTCTTAAACCAAAGATCGCCCCCGCCGCATCTTCTTGGACCAATGGCGTCGAAAGAATCTTCTTTAACCGTTTCTTCTTAATCGCTTCGTAATTCGGCGTCCATAGCTGCGTCTTGTTCTCCTCTGGTATTTCCTTGACTTCGGTCTCCTCGTCTGAAGATTGAGGGTCGACTTCCATAGCACTTGTCTGTTCCTCTGGTTCCTCAACCACTTCTTGTCCCGATATGTGTTCGAGGAACTCAGTGCAGATTAGACTGACGGGTGGTAGCATGTGGGGGGCGGCTGATAAGAACTGAAACAAAGTAATTGATTGTAAAGTAATTGATGTTGAAAACACACACTGACTCTACACATTCGAAAAAATAATAATGGCAATAATAATAAAATTAAAAAGTTAGGAAAGGTCTTTTAATACCTTTTCCCGTAGCTGCGCAAGATCTAGGAGCTGCCCCACAAACTGGTTAAAAATATTCCCTCATTTTATACCTTTGTATATATCTAAATAATTATGATATGTTAAACAGGACAAACCGGTTATATTTTGGACGTGATATCACGTGCTGGCGCTGAGGGCACGACTTTTCGTATGCGTGATTTGAGGTCTTTGGCGGTCAAAGGGTTAAGCTCACATTAAACCGTACTACCCCTTATATTTCCCTTCAGATTATTCCACATGCACGCTCCCAAGCGCTTAGATTTCATCACAAAGTACTTGTATTAGTATTTAGGCTATTATTCCATAGCGTTCTAAAATAGGACGTACGTTCTTTGATTTATAATCTAGACTGTTTTAGCTGTCATCTATACCAAAACATACCTGTCTAATAGCACCAGTCCCCAAAGCGTCCGAGTTAAGTTCCTCCAAGTCCCCAGCCTGAGCGGGCGTCACTTCTGACACCTGCTGTTCAGCCAGTAGGGCTCCAAAGTTGGACGTGGGAAGGTTCTTATGCGAGATCACTTCCAGGCGGTCTTTCTTGGACTGTTCGGGTTCTAGGCAGTAGATTTCCTGTATAAAACGAAAATGTGGTACATTTTGAAAAAAATAATTCAATAAAGATGGTTTTTCCACTAGCGACGGAGGAGATTAGCGTAAACAGAAAGAACTAAAAATGAACTATTAGTGCAAACATACAAAAGTGCAAATAGTCTGGTGGAAAAACAACCTAAGAGTATATTGTTATCTACCTACTCCTATCATGTGTATACTAGTATTTAAGAATACGCGAATACTTACGCGAATTCTGCTCTTCGATATTTCAGTAGTTTCCCACTTTGATACTTTTACGGGTTTACATTTTGTTTGGATAGTACAGTCGCCATCAGACATATCGGTGCGGCCAAGGTGGTCACAAATGTTCATGTTCAGATATTTTCGACCACCTTGGCCACTCCGATATATTTGATGGCGACTGTACATGACAGTTTCACCGCCTCATAACTCATACAGCTAAAAATACGACTTCATTCGTACGGATAAGGTTTACTATTGTTTGTTTTGGCGGTTCAAAGCTAGGTTATTTTGCACGGTTTCCATTGGGCATAAAAAGGTTCGGTTGTATTATACTCGTATCGATAGTTAACTTCTGTGTCACGTTTATTGGATGATAGGTATACATCTCAGTGTGCGCAGTTAATATAGCTAAAAATCTGCTTTGACATTACATTTTTCCACAAAGTAATATGTATGAACAAAAATATATTTAGGTAATAATAAAAATATTCCTTGTCTCTAGACAACAGATAGTTGTGATAGTAGTGTTATAAGTAGTGTTATTCATAAGCATCTGTTAGTTATAAATTCCGTGGATAAACAATTATATCTTATTGTCTGTACTCTTCATTTTCACATTTGTGTTTTAGAAACACCCAACACTTGTGGACGAGTTTGGTGAAAGCTCCCACTTTGTCCGTACACGTACATATACTTCATTCTTTCACTAATAGATAGTTTTAGGAAATACTAGTAACTCCTACATTGCCAAATGTTACAGAAGTTTTAGGTTAGGCGATTAATACACTGGCGCAAGCTAGTGACAACGATATAAACACGCAGAACGCTAGCTCGCTCGCGCACCGGCGCTGTATGCGGAAACCGCAGCAGTGTGAAGCTTTAAAGCACTTACCGAATCATTTCTCATGAGGTACAGCCGCGCCTCGTAGTAATTAGCAGACTGAACGAAGGTGCAGACGTTGATCACGCCGGTCCTAGGGTCCAGCACTTGGTTCTGTTTCACGATAGGTGTGGAGCTGTGCGGGTTGAATACGAACACTGAAAACATAAATTAAACATTGCGATGAGTAGACCTCTAAATATCCGCAACACAGGCATGTGGCTATATATAATTACAGATACCGTCAAATGGCCCAACTTTGCCCGCTTTTTTCGGAAAAACACGAATTTCTCAAAAAAATTGTATGATAACATATTCTTGTTTTAAAATCACTAAGTCCATAGTGATCATATACATCCATTTTTTTGGCAAAATAATTTTTTAATCATCATTTTACCCACTTTTTTGGCGGTTTTGAAGGCGGGTAAAGTAAAGTCGGGTTGCGCCCAACATTGCCCACGTCGATTTTGCACTTAAATACAGCTCTTATGGTATTATCATATAAGAATCACAGCGAGGTTTTGAGTAATCCTATCGTTCCCTGTTAATAAATACGCGATAAGTACGTAAACTTTTGTATAAATCGGGTGGGCAATGTTAGGTACCTGTTTTCACTCTTTTCCATACAAGGGGCACCCAAGCATTTCCCAAGTACTAGGGTTGTCACTTTTGAGAAAATTTCTTCAATTTAGTCATGCAATTTTTTCAAGGCGTCAGTGCAATTATTAAATGAAGCATAGTTTAATAAGTTAATTCTTAATACTTCTAATAGAAAAAAATGATAACGAGCTAATCATAGTAATGCTTGGCATGTTATCATTTGTAATAATAGATAGATTGAATACTATGGTTTTTCGTTACAATGTACTTTAATAATTAAAAAAACAGTCCCAAAACGGCATATATTTAAAAAACAATAACCTCCTTTTTTCGTGCCGAGTGGTTAAAACACAAAGGTGACAACCCTAAGCCTTTTTTGGTCGTGGGCAAAGTTGGGCGTCACTGGTTGCTACATTTCTACTTAACATTGCCCAACGCCACAACTCCCCCACTAATTATATTTTTTAATTGAAATACAGATATAAACAATCTACAGTTATTGCCTTATTACAAGTCATAGGTGTTACTCACCATCGGTTTCCCTATTTTGTGATATGAACTTAAACTTTTCATAAAAAATTGGCCCGCTAAATAATGCCCCGAACTCAACGAGTTCTCACAAGCAACTGAATGAAGCTAGATACAAATGTGATAGGCTATGTTGCCACGCCTATAACCTATTTTCTACTAAAAATAGTGGTGTTGCCAGAAAGCTATTACATTTTCTACAGTAACAGATTTTCTTTAAAATTGTCATTTTGGGCAAAGTTTGGTATGGGGGCAAAGTTGGGCTATTTGACGGTATTTGTTTTATTTGTTTCAGTCCTTGAAAATATTTCAAAAAGCTAGTTCACGAGTTATGGTTATGGTTTAGATAATTTGTAATAAAACATCTTTCTGACTGGAGACATCAATGTTCTTGATGATGGTTACCATTACTTACTAGCATATCAAGTATGAAACAAAACTTCTCAATATTTCAGAGTACCTAGCATATAAATTAGAATTAGAATTAGCGTTTGAGATGTGGTGCTGGCGCCGTATGGAGAAGATCAGTTGGAAGGAGAAGATAACCAATGAAGAAGTTCTATGTAGAATAAAAGAAAAGAGAAATTTGTTGAAAACCATAGAAAATAGGAGAGGAAGGATGCTTGGACATCTGCTACGACATGACGAATTTATTAAATAATATAAAGAACATCGTAGAAGGTAAAGTTGAAGCAGACAGGAAGCCAGGAAAGCCAAGAATAGCGTACATGGATCAAGCCAAGGAAAAAAGAAACGTTGTGTCGTATCAGGCCATCAAGGAGAAGGGAAAGGATAGATATACATGGAAAATGCTCCACCGACAAGAGCCCAGCTCTTAAATAATTGATGATGATGAGCATATAAATTAATATAGCAACAGTTAATGGGCCGGATATTCTAGGTAAGCATAGAGAAATAAGAAAGCTTAGAGTGAACACTCCATACAGCTGGTTATTAGCCGGAAACATAATGAAGGCACGACGGTTAAGGGGACTAAGAAAGGAGCGGGCAGGGGGCCTAACTACCAAGTTTTACAACGTGTGCACATTTTTTTCTCTATGGTACTGTTGGTTCCTTTAATCATCGAATGACTTTATGCTTTATTAGTGACTAAATACAGTCTAATTTCAAAAGCTAATTAAGATTCTATCGAAACTACAACTCACCATCATTTTGGTCGGTGACTATGGCCATCTTGTTAGAGCTGACGTCGGCGACGAGGCACGTGGGTCTGATCTGCACCAGCCATTTGACGGACAGAGACAGGAGACTGAATACCGCCAGGCAGTTCTCTGTCGTGCATACGAGCTAAAAAAATTGTTCGTAAATTATAGGGATTTACTGAATAACGCAGATATCATAATAACTAAAAGAAAGCGAACAGACAACGACGCGGATCTAAAACAAAATTAATCTATCCTGGAGTAGAGTTAAAAACTGCAAAAGTGTACTTATAGAACTATTTAATTTAACCCTTTCGGCGCCTATGACTTGAACTGCACTGCAGTACATCACTGTTGCACCTCAAACCCACTTTTATTTTGAAACTGCTTGATTTTGAATTTATTTTATATGACATTAGTTCTAATCATCACTTCAACAGTTGGTTAACCTTTTGGACGCCATGACAAATGTTAATGCACTCATTCATACGCCAAATCAATAATGAGATTAAAGTAAAACGTATTATATTACGACAGATATATACATATTTGCCGTTAATCCTGCGGTGAGACAGTCGATAGCGACGCAAAATTTAAAGATTGCTAAGACGACTGCTAAGATAAAATACTCACATAATGTGCAGCATTACTGTTTCCGAATTGCACGTGCTTCCCCTTAGGACGCAAGGCCGGATGCGATAGCGTGGTTTTCATATTACATAAATGCGTGTCCCAAAGTGTCAGTTTACAACCAAACCACGCCGCTATAAGCGAACCGTCCTGCGATATCGCTATTCCTCCCATTTCCGTCTCAGAATCAACCTCTACCGATTCCAATTTTTGAGTTTCAGTAACATCTTTATGCATGTTCATAATCTTCAGTATAAGATCGTCTCTCCTACCAACAGCCTTCATATAAGGATAATCGGTTCTGTCAAACAAATTTTTCACTTCGAACTTTTTAACGTCATTATAAACACTGCTCGTAGAAAACTGAGCGACTCCAGAAGAATAATAACAAGCTGTAAAACAGTACCATGCGGGTTTTTGTTTTTTGAATATTGGGACTGATTCCTTCTTCCATATTCTGAATTTTTGATCCAAGCCAGCAGTGACGCAGAACGCACCTTCGCCGTTAAGGGCGATAGATACGACTCTCGAGCCACCGTGAGACAGGTTGACACAAGTTGCAAGTAAAAATGGTACGGAGCTATTCTGCTCTAATTGGCTGGCCCAGAACTTCAATCTTTCCTCTGGGTATAGTACGCCATCATGTCGGTATTCTGATGTGACGAGCCACGTGCCTTGCGAGTTCATTGCAGCGCAGGTCACTTCAGTTTCTAACGGTATGAGGTTGACTTTGGATTCTGCTGGGACGCTGTTCATCTGTGTTATGTCAAGCTGGAAGAAAAAAAAAGGTTAGGTACACTATAGATCACATTTTCAAATTATTATTATTTTTTATAGCTTGGTAGGCTGTCATACTACGGAGCAAATTTTTGGAATAAATATTGGGAATTACAAACTACCAAAAGGCCACCGGATCTAGTTGTTACTAAACTGTAGGATAGGATAGTAAACTAACAAGTGTTTTGTGTCCTAAAAATTCTACACTTATTTCCGTGCGAAGGTTTTTGTCTATGTGGTATTACTTACATGAAAGCGCTGGTCGTCCGCCCATGAACAGACAACCAGTTGGTTTTTGGTACACAAGGTACCGCCCGTGGAGCGCACTACTGAGGATAGTCTGCCGCACTCTAGTATAGTTCAATGCACTTCCATTTGAGCGTTGGCTATAACCACAATTTACAAGGACTACTTACATTAAAGAGCATTTAGTCAGTTCTGGTGGAGTACATCTGCAGATAACCTGGTCGTCTGCCCATGAACAGACAACCAGTTGGTTTTTGGTACACCAAGGAACCGCCCGTGGAGCGCGCTACTGAGGAAAGCCCGCCGCACACTCGTATAGTTTAATGCACTTACATTTGAGCGTTGGCTATTACTACAATTTATAAGGACTACTTACATTATAGAGCATTTTATCAGTTCTGGTGGAGTACATCTGCAGATAACCTGGTCGTCCGCCCATGAACAGACAACCAGTTGGTTTTTGGTACACCAAGGTACCGCCCGTGGAGCGCGCTACTGAGGAAAGCCCGCCGCACTCTAGTATAGTTTAATGCACTTACATTTGAGCGTTGGCTATTACTACAATTTATAAGGAATACTTACATTATAGAGCATTTTGTCAGTTCTGGTGGAGTACATCTGCAGATAGCCTGGTCGTCCGCCCATGAACAGACAACCGGTTGGTTTTTGGTACACCAAGGTACCGCCCGTGGAGCGCGCTACTGAGGAAAGCCCGCCGCACTCTAGTATAGTTTAATGCACTTACATTTGAGCGTTGGCTATTACTACAATTTATAAGGACTACTTACATTATAAAGCATTTTGTCAGTTCTAGTGGAGTACATCTGCAGATAGCCTGGTCGTCCGCCCATGAACAGACAACCGGTTGGTTTTTGGTACACCAAGGTACCGCCCGTGGAGCGCGCTACCGAGGAGAGCCCGCCGCACTCTAGTATAGTGCAGTGCACACGCATCAGGGCGCTGGCTATGATGACGGCTGGAAGGAGTACAACAATTTGTTAAGCTCAAACATAGTTAATTGGAGATGGACCAAAAAACCAGCGAACATGTTATGTCCGTTGCATTTAAAAGCTGTTTATGTATAATTGAGCTGCCTTGCGGCTTAAATTGTATTCAGATGTTTTTTGAGTGGTTACTGGGATTATACTAATACACCTTAATCCTTGTTTCGTTTTTAGTTTTGCTAAGGCTCTCTTATAAATAATGTTTTAAGCGATGATACTTCTTAAAATTCTTAAAAACTTAAGGTCAATTTTTTATATTTTAAAAATTAAAAAATTATGAATTTACATAAAATCAAAGTCCTTGCCTTAATTTTGTGACAAAATTGATGATCAATGTCCAACTCGCTTTAGTCATGAAACTGACAGTCAGACATGACTTAACATAAATTTAAGCCGAACTAATTACAGTCGCCATCAGATATATCGGAAGGGCCAAGGTGGTCTAAATAACTGCACAACGCTTCTATTGGCAATACGATAAAGTGCAAGTCAGATATTTCTGAGTACCTTGGCCGCTCCGATATATTTGATGGCGACTGTACAAGTTAAATGAAAATACCCAGAAAAAGAAAAGAGCTCAAGTTTTTTTTTAATTTATACTTAACTAGCGAGCACGGGTTTTGCACGGGTGCAATTATACATATAATTATAAACCATCTTCTTGAATCACTCTATCTATTTTAAAAAAACCGCATCAAACTCCGTTGCATAGTTTTAAAGATCTAAGCATACATAGGGACAGACAGCAGGAAGCGACTTTGTTTTATACTATGTAGTGATTAGAAGTGGTTAGATTACTTACAGTTATTAGATAAAGTGACAGCAATGTTGGAGTTGCTGACGGCGATGTATTTGACGATTCCCGGTAGCCTGGGGATGTAATCCTTTGCGTCTGCCTTGTTGGACAAGTTGGCTATGCTCCATTTTACCAACACCTTCTCCAAGCCACCCGTAATTAGATAACCACCTGAAGAAAATGTTGAGTTGAGACATTTTAAAAGTGACGCAGTTTAAATTTAAAATTAAAATACATAGACACAATTCATAAAATTGCCGCGCTAGGCAGCTCGGCTAGTGTGGAGGTGCCTCGGCCGAAGCACGTCAACACTAGCCGAACCATATTCCTCGCGAGGCGGTGCGCCAGGTGTAAACCGCCTAAACAAGCGAAAATAAAATTTAAGATCGTAATAAAAATTGGCATTACTTTATGTCATAAAATGGTAAATTATCATTTTATATGTTCACTTAGTCTGTCAGAGTCAGTCCGTGTTAAAAATAATCTAGATAAATGCATCGTATATATTTACCTGATGGAGAAAATCGCACAGCAAAAGCTGGTAAGTAATGCCAATGTAACACTTCTCTTGCCACTTCCTGGTAATTGAAGAGATTGCCTCTGATGATAAACGCTCTGCCGAGGGTGTCCACAATCGCCACGGCAGGTTCACTCTGGTGCGTTGCCACATCCAGGACACGCTGCTCGTTGTAGTTGGAGAGACTAGAAATTGTTATACATTTTTTTTACACAAATAGTCCCACAGTAAGCTCAATAAGGCTTGTGTTGTGTTGTGGGTACTAGACGACGATATATATAATAGATAGATATAGATAAATACTTAAATACATAGAGAACATCCATAACTCAGGAACAAAATATCTGTGATAAACACACAAATAAATGCCCTGACCAGGATTCAAACCCGGGACCTCCAGCTTCATAGGCAGACTAGACTAGGAGGCTGTTTCATAGGCAGGGTCACTACAGACACACTACTTTGATATATTACAGGCAATATTTTTTATCTTACCTAGTCTAGCCATAAGTTCTGTTACTTGTGAAAATAATCATATTTCTTTGACGGTTCAACTAATTTACAAAAATGGTATATCTATTTATAGATAAATTAATTTAGTTTTTAAATGATATATTTTTATCTAGAAATGTCCACATATGGCTTTAACATTTGCTTTTTAACGATTTGTTTCGTACCTGTTAATTCACGCACCTTCTTTATTGGAAAAAAATCTACCCTGCCGTCAAGGTTGTTTTTAGAGAATCAATATTTATGTGGTGTTTAGAACAGACCATGTCCTCTAACACCGACCACAATTAATTGTCCAGGGAATTTAGGTAAGTGCTGGAAAGGGGCCAATCAGCATACTGAGAAGAACAAAGAAAATTACTTTTCAGGTAAGACTGGGTGGAGTGAGCTATTTGAAGTGAGGCCGAATTCTCCTGAAAAGCCTAAAGCATATTTTTGTATATTGTCCTGTTAACAGGTTTTACCATAGTATTTTAAAGCTCATTTTGATACAGTTTGACTGAAATTTTCAGTCGCTAAACAAGCCTGTACGGAAAAATGGATTTTAGAGACACCTTGATATGACGCATCTTACTAAATCATGAGCTATGCTGGATAATGACGTTGCTGAAGCGTGTATACTATAGTTTAAGCTTCTCGAGTGTTGTGTGCTTACATTTATATATTTCGTTTGTTGTATTGCTGTATGACATTTAAAATATTTAAAGGCAACTGTAGTAAATTCCCCCATAAAAACGGTGCGTGAATTTTACCATTGAAAAGCTGATGATTAAAGGCTTGTATTAAAACCAACATTGGAAGTTTCGGACAAAGGATATATTACTTAAGAGCTTTATTTTATTACCTATTCATAAATATATGATTATTGTAATCAAATTACATTACATTGAAAATTATTTACGTTTTTGTTTGTAACAGAACTTATGGCTAGACTATGTATATTGATAATCTTGTATGGCATGCATTTTTTTTAAAGTAGAGCCCCTCTGACGGTTTTCCAAGAGGTTTTTTGTTAGACTTTACTGGTCCAAGTTGTTCCTTATTAAAACCAGTACACAGTTCATTTGCCTTTTTAAGCGCTTTTGCCATGCTTGATGCTTGCAACGCAAATGTTTGACTAGTTGACTTAAGTTTTTCACAATGTGTATAAAAAATAATATGAAAGTAATACTCACTAGCCATGGATGTGTGCTCTATCCAAATTTTGAAAGAAAACAAATTTTGTCAAATTTGTTATTGCAGCAAATCTTTCTTTTTTATACCATCCGACGGCCACTCTAACACCTCCAAAGTAAGGTATTTGTGAACTTGTGAATTCTGCTTCTAATACACCAATTTTCAGATAATATGTTGCAAGACATATTATATTTGCTAGACCGAATTTATTTGTTGAGTTGATTGAAGTTATAAAGCATCTCTCACTATCAATTAGATCAAAGGTGGTAACTATTCTATTTTTAAGTTGTAATTTCTGAAATAATATAAAAACATCAGGAAATAAATGGTTAGGTCCATGTGGGAAGGACCGACATAAAGGCTAGACCGATTACATGGCCCAATAATACATGTATATGCACAGTTGGTAAACTGCTTTTTTGCTATAATGACTAATTTAAGTTACACATTATACCAAAATGAAGTGTTATGGGTGGGAATAAAATGAACTTAATAGGCAGTATTTTCTACATGATGGTGTTACCCATACTGACAACATGATTAGTATTTTTTTAAGAGTTTCATGATTATAACAAACATTGACTTTGTATTTTACTTACATGGCTAATTATAACATATGATTAAAACATTAATTCTTCTATAAACATATTTATAATTATTATTAAACTAGCTTAAGCCTGCGACTTTGCCTGCGTAAAATGAACATATGCCATGTGGAATTAATGAAACACCTTAGTAAAATCTAATAGCAAATATTAATATAGTGCATTATGCTATTTTAAGTCCAAAGTGAGTAACAATTCCACACTCCTGTTTTTAGGGGGATGTATGGTATGTAACACTTAAGAGATGATTTCTGGGATAAAAGCTATCCTATGTCCTACCCCAGGACTCAAGCTATCTTCATGTCAGATTTCATCTAATTCAGTTAAGCAGTTTAAGTCAAGAGGTAACAAAAAGACAGAAACACTTTCGCATTTATGACATTAGTATGAATGGATTTTTAGTCTCAATTTATAGGATATTGTCAATATTCCTTGAATAGTTAAATCTAAACCAGCATGCCATGTTCGTGTACCTTTTTATGGAATTTTCATATGAGTTTATTTCATATATTAATATAACAGTAAACAATAAACTTAAGTATAAATAAAAACTAATCTTAAATAAATATATTATACTAAAATAACCAGTCCCCCCGCGGCATGGTGCCGTAGATGCTGGCAGCATTCCCTCTCTGTATGGCAATGCCAATACGTTGAGCCAGGAAGCTGCCAGCTCTACGGTCACCGGTGGAATCCACTAACCTCTTTGAAATCTCTTTGAAGAGAGCATGGGCATTAGGACCCCACGGGCCGAGGGTCTCGACGCCAAATGGAACAAAGTTGTATTCGACGCCGAGGCCCCCGTACTTAGTTTTTTTATGGAATTTGTATATTGTACCTCAGATGAATAAAGATATTTTATTTCTTACTTCCAACAACCAATAATACTTACAAACTCCCTAAGTACAGTTCCACTTTCCCAATTCCATGTTATAAGCAGCCCACTTCTAGAGCACCCATACAGATTGTAGCCATCCTTGTCAAAACAAATGCCGATCAGTTCATCTATTGCCGTCTCAGCTTCTAGGGTGCGTACTAAGTTTCCTGTCTGAACACTATACACCCGAACGATATTTTCGACAATTACGACTAAAGATCTGTAAAAATAATCAAATATTTTTATGAAATTATAGCTAGTTTCGTCTAGACACGTACATGTAAATAAAAGAGCCAACTTACTGCTCATCAGGCGAAAATACAGGGCGACGGTCGATAATGCTTCTGCCAGCCTTTCTACTTAAGGTATATTTTGTGGGTTCTTGAATAGGTTTATGTGTTTTCACTACCATTTTGCTAAATGTTATTTATTTCTCTCAAATTCAACACATGCTTTTCTAACCTAATCACGCGATGCCACTGTCAAACTGACATGATGACCATCTTTTATATTCAAGACATATTCAAGATGAATTTATTATCACTGCGCTTAAAAATTCTCTTAATCATTAATATTTTACGGCCAAGTTAACGTTATAAAAAGTATCTGGAATAACTAATTAGACGCTCAATGTTGGTAGAAGATCCGTTCAAAATGTATTATTTATTTGTAACATAGGTACAATTTCAATATGATTTTGAATTTGATTATATTTATATTCCTAAATCGTAGAATACAACCATTTTATTGGTTATTTTCTTACTATAATTTCTTAATGTACCAGTGTACGGAAAATAGTACTGGAGCCGACGGAACTGGTAATTTATCAAAATTATTTACGCTTGGCTTCCATATAAGATTGTAGAGCCCGTCTCGGAGATCACGAAAACATAAGTCTTAAAGGTCTTAAATGGGCGCTAGTATGTATGGCGTCAAGTTGAAAAAACGAAAAAATGGCCTTAATTTATCAACGAGCTAACACCTCCAAATTTTGAGACACGGTAGAGCCCACCTCAAATGACCTACATACCGAATTTAAGACCATTCCGGTCGGCGCACTAGATTTTAAGACCAGTTAAAAATACGAAAAAATGGCCTTAATTTATCAACGAGCTAACAGCTCCAAATTTTGACACACGACAAAGCCCACCTCAAATAACCTACATACCAAATTTAAGACCATTCCGGTGGGCGCACTAGATTTTAAGACCATTTTAAGAAGTAATGGATTCCATACGAAAAATAGCAAAATAGCTTTAAATTCGGTTCAAAAATACATTTTAATGGGTTGACATAACGGCATATTCATTATCAAGGGTCTCATAGTTAGATATGCCGTAAAAGTATACTACATAAGTCTTAAAATTGGAAAATTCATCATAGCAGTACTTAAGTCAGGGTGTTTTGTCCTTAAGTCAGGGTGTTTTGAATTCATTCATTTTTCATTTTTAACTTTATGGTACAAATTTCGATTCAGAAAATCGGACGTAATTCTTATAGACGTTTTCTAACAGTCACTCATAACCCCAAACAGACAAGCGTCAAGTAAGGTGCTCCTAAAATATGTAGCTGTCTGGAAAGAAAATATTCATCTTAACGCTCCAATTTTCTAAAAGCCTGTTCCTATTGTCGGTGTGTATTTTCAGACTTTAAATAAATGAAAATACCGTTGCTTTTTTAATCAATTTTAATTTAGACAACACCATTATACTATTTTTTCAGACAGTTACATATTCTAGGAGTACCTAACTTGACGCTTGTCTGTTTAGGGTTTGAGTAAGGGTGAAAGCAAACGTACGGTGGACTGCACGGCTGCCTGGTTCGGTAAGGGTGAAAGCAAACGTACGGTGGACGGCACGGCTGTCTGGTTCGGTGACCTGACCGAATCACACACGCACACGTCCGGTTGTGACATTTTGACATGACATTAGGTTTTTCACCTCACTAGCTCGGAAAGCCCTTTTTGTTTGTTTAATATCTATTGTGAAAATCGCTTTTTATACACATGTGGTGAAAGAGTTTTGACATAAGTGACAAGTGGCTTAAGTGACATTTGACAGCTAACAAAACGTAAAACGTTAAAAGTGCAGAATTTTTAACATCGCAATTAATGAATTGCATCGAGTAAAAACACTTAATACAGTCTTACAACTTTATTTTAATTCATAAATATCAGCATTCAACATTAATCTTCATTCTTTTTGTAAAAACGGATAAATTGTTCTGACAGCCGAATAAGTCTACGTACGAACAAAACGCATCTGACATTTAATAAAACCTTTTACGTCAAAACTTTTCATTTCAATTCATCCATCATATCAACGTTAAATATTCGCATGTTTTTCTAGGTTGTTTTGTTAAAAATTTGTGATTCGAGTGATGAAGAAGTATTAAACACCTGAGGAATTACGGGAAACCGAGCAAAATGCACCCTTTTTCTTATTTTCCTCGCTGTAGTGAGGTGAAAAGTTTTGTGTTATACACGGGTGAAAGTTATTTTACGTCTCGTGTATTAAAGCACTCGCTACGCTCAGGATTCTATTTTTGAACCACTCGCTTCGCTCGTGGTCAATAATAGAATCCTTTCGCTAGCTCGTGTTTCAAATATCACTCGCACGTAAAATACAACTTTCACCCCTTGTATAACAAATAACTATTTATGCCGTACGGCGGCGAACCGTATGTGTGCGGGGAACTGGCATTTAGTATGAGAAATGCGCCTTCAGGCGACCTGACGCGGCGACCGTATACGGCGACCTGACATGCAAACCGAACGTTTGCCTGGGCCCTAACTTGACCGAATCACACACGCACACGTCCGGTTGTGACATTTTGGCATGACATTAGGTTTTTATGCCGTACGGCGGCGAACCGTATGTGTGCGGGGAACTGGCATTTAGTATGAGAAATGCGCCTTCAGGCGACCTGACGCGGCGACCGTATACGGCGACCGTATACGGCGACCTGACATGCAAACCGAATGTTTGCCTGGGCCCTAACTGTTAGGAAACGCCTATAAGCATTACGGCAGATTTTCTGAATCGAGATTTTACCATTAAGTTAAAAATGAAAAATGAACTTTATGATTCAAAACACCTTGACGTGATTCAAAACACCCTGACTTAAGTACTGCTATGACGAATTTTCCAATTTTAAGACTTATGTAGTATACTTTTACGGCATATATAACTATGAGACCCTTGAATATGAATATGCCGTTATGTCAACCCATTAAAATGTATTTTTGAACCGAATTTAAAGTTTTTGCCTATTTTTCGTATGGAATCGATTACTTCTTAAAATGGTCTTTAAATTCGGTTTGCATGTCTGGTCGCCGTATACGGTCGCCGCGTCAGGTCGCCTGAAGGCGCATTTCTCATACTAAATGCCAGTTCCCCGCACACATACGGTTCGCCGCCGTACGGCATAAAAACCTAATGTCATGCCAAAATGTCACAACCGGACGTGTGCGTGTGTGATTCGGTCAGGTTAAAGCGGTATTACACATTGCAACCTGCAGGGCCCAATCTGTCAGGTTGGAAGGTGTAATTGAAGGTAGGGCCCGTAGGGAGCTGAAGGAGGGGCAGGAAGAGGCAGGGTACACAACAGATTGGGCCCTGCAGGTTGCAATGTGTAATACCGCTTTTACTGAACCAGGCAGCCGTGCAGTCCACCGTACGTTTGCTTTCACCCTTACTCAAACCCTAAACAGACAAGCGTCAAGTTAGGTACTCCTAGAATATGTAACTGTCTGAAAAAATAGTATAATGGTGTTGTCTAAATTAAAATTGATTAAAAAAGCAACGGTATTTTCATTTATTTAAAGTCTGAAAATACACACCGACAATAGGAACAGGCTTTTAGAAAATTGGAGCGTTAAGATGAATATTTTCTTTCCAGACAGCTACATATTTTAGGAGCACCTTACTTGACGCTTGTCTGTTTGGGGTTATGAGTGACTGTTAGAAAACGTCTATAAGAATTACGTCCGATTTTCTGAATCGAAATTTGTACCATAAAGTTAAAAATGAAAAATGAATGAATTCAAAACACCCTGACTTAAGGACAAAACACCCTGACTTAAGTACTGCTATGATGAATTTTCCAATTTTAAGACTTATGTAGTATACTTTTACGGCATATCTAACTATGAGACCCTTGATAATGAATATGCCGTTATGTCAACCCATTAAAATGTATTTTTGAACCGAATTTAAAGCTATTTTGCTATTTTTCGTATGGAATCCATTACTTCTTAAAATGGTCTTAAAATCTAGTGCGCCCACCGGAATGGTCTTAAATTTGGTATGTAGGTTATTTGAGGTGGGCTTTGTCGTGTGTCAAAATTTGGAGCTGTTAGCTCGTTGATAAATTAAGGCCATTTTTTCGTATTTTTAACTGGTCTTAAAATCTAGTGCGCCGACCGGAATGGTCTTAAATTCGGTATGTAGGTCATTTGAGGTGGGCTCTACCGTGTCTCAAAATTTGGAGGTGTTAGCTCGTTGATAAATTAAGGCCATTTTTTCGTTTTTTCAACTTGACGCCATACATACTAGCGCCCATTTAAGACCTTTAAGACTTATGTTTTCGTGATCTCCGAGACGGGCTCTACAATCTTATATGGAAGCCAAGCGTAAATAATTTTGATAAATTAACAGTTCCATCGGCTCCAGTACTAAAAGGGGACCACTTTGTTGATATGGAGTTAGGGTCACCACACACCTAGCGGTTTTCCTCGCGGAATTACCGGAAGTAGCGGAAATTCATAGACAAATTAAGCATTTTGTCTATGAATTTCCTCTACTTCCGGTAATTTGTCTATGGCTTCCATACAAAAAATCTGCTACCATAGACAAATTTCCGCTACCATAGACAAATTTCCGCTACTTCCGGTAATTCCGCGAGGAAAACCGCTAGGTGTGTGGCGACCCTTAGAGTTACTAGTATTTTCGAAAACTGCACAATTTACAATATCTATTGGTGAAAGAAAAAAGTGCCCTTGTAAATCGACAAAGTGGTCCCTTGCACTAAACTCGCCCACTAATCATGCTTGAAAGATTAAAATTATCTTTATTAAATACCCACATTGAACAGATAATTCATTAATATCAGCATCAAGTATCTGGGATCGTTCGGTTGTCAATGTCAAAACTGTCAAACCAAAAGGCGTAGCTTGCGTTAATGTTGTGTCAAATATTTTATTGTTGTTTCAAGCACTTTGTAACACGTGCGTGTAAATTATATTAGTAAAAATATTTATTTTCAATAGTAATTACTAAACAAGAAATTATCATGGATATAGATGGCACGGAGGCTCAATTGCAAGTCCGATTTGTTACGAAACAAGAACAGTAAGTATTCATGTTTGTGCACAATTTTGCCGGTCTGGTAGCTTCACTGTAGTTCTGTAATTTTCTGCCTAGTATCTCAAGTTCATATTTATATCATATTTGTCTTTCAGATATGCAGTCCCCGACAGTCCCTACGCCATACAAAGCAATGTGCAATCTGCAGACCTCAACACGTTGGTCAATGCCCTACTCAAAGAGGCAAATAGCTCATCAAAAACAGTTGAATTTGATTTCTTAGTGTGCGGGGAACTTTTGTGCTCACCTCTCGGTGACCATCTTCGAGAAAAGGGTGTTTCTACAGAACTGACTTTGGAGATAGAATATCTGGAGAGATTCCCAGCTCCAAGCCCTCAGGACTGTTTGATGCATGATGATTGGGTGTCAGCAGTACAGGCCCATGGAAATTGGTAGGTAGAAAGTAGAAATCCTTAGTCAGATTCCGACACCTTAAAAAATGACCACCTTACTACCTAGGATAATTGAGTCGAGTTTCTTTTGTTTCAAATTGTAAAGAAACACTTTACAGGACTTACAATTGGCTTCAATTTCCTTACAATAAAATGGACCATTCTTTATTTTCTTTGTTTACTTTGCTCTATTCATTTTATAAGAACTATACGAACCCTCAGTACCAATTTTTTTACAGCCTTTTCACTTAGACAATTTTATCAACGTCATCAGTTTTTCCTGAAGTCTTGACATCATATCCTTCTGTTGAAGACCAAGTTCCTCCACAGACTAGATAAATTTATCTGAATAGGTGTGATTACACCTGACACACTTCCTTGCAAGGCAGCTCGGCTATTGTGAATGGGCCTCGCCCGGAGTTTTGCGGCCGCGCGTGTGTTTGCCTCTGCCGAGGCAATTCTACGCTAGCCGAACTGCTTCCCGCAGAAATTTCCTCGCGAGGTGGTCCCTCAGGTGTGGACATGCCTAATCAACAGTGGAAAATTAAAGCTTATCAGAAATACGTTTGATGTCATTCATTCCAGGATCCTGTCAGGCAGCTATGACAATAGTCTACATATCTGGACCACAAAGGGGCAGCACAAACTCGCTATACCAGGCCACACGTCTCCGATCAAAGCAGTGTCTTGGGTCTCAGTCAATGTCGACCAGGCAGTTTTTGCAAGGTAACGGGCATAAATGAGGCAGGCAAAAACCAATGGGTTTCTACTGAAAATTAATTATGATTAATGTTTGAGTAATTAGGTATAAAGCAAAGTATGGGTGCGGTATTACTGTGGTAGACTGTTGTAGGGTATTATAATAACCCTTTGGTAATTACATGCACAGAAAGTTGTGCATTCAGCGTCAGCATATCACGTCCACAATATAACCGAGTGTGCTCGCGCGCTCTGGCGTCAGTGGTACGAATTTTCTGTTCAACGCTTGGCGGTCAAAGGCTTAAATGATACTTTTAGAAAATGCACCTGCAAATGATTCTTTCAGTAATATGTTGCTTGTGTGAATATGAGCTGCAGAAAGTATTCACAATGAAAATAAATATATTCACTTACATTAACAATTTTTTGTATGTTTCTTGCTACTGCAATTGCTATACCTGCATTTTTTAATATGTTGATTTTTGTTTTTTTCTATCATTGATTTGTGTGAGACAAAGCGTGTTGTGGATTTCCATTTGTCACCTGACGAAGCCTGCGCTGCAGTTAATGCATAGTGGATATTGTATTTTTTTTTGTGTGTGCTGACTGACTTGTAATTGTGTGATAATGAATAAATTAACTAAATTAAAACTTAAATAGGATATACTAGAAAAAGTAAAAGTTTTTGATAATTATTAAGGATAGCCTCATGTGTATTACAGTATTACCTATTGCTTGTATCCTAAATCACCCACAAAACAAATATTACTTTATTTCCAGTGGCTCCCATGACCAGTCAGCCATGCTGTGGGTGTGGAACGTGTCCAACAACTCCGTGGACTGTGTGGTGACGTGTCGGGGACACGAGAAGGGAGTGGAGAGCCTCTCCGTGTCCGCAGATGCCTCCAGGCTCGCCACAGGCAGCTGGGACACTAACATATGCTTGTGGAGTGCCAGTGAGTAGATAATCTTATTTCCAATGGCTCCCAGGATCAGTCAGCCATGCTGTGGGTATGGATCGTGTCGAACAACTCCGTGGACTATGTGGTGACGTGTCGGGGACACGAGAAGGGAGTGGAGAGCCTCTCCGTGTCTGCAGACGCCTCCAGGCTCGCCACGGGCAGCTGGGACACTAACATATGCTTGTGGGGTGCCAGTAAATAGATTTCATAATCTATGCCATTTATATTATACAATATCTGCTTTTTTATGAAATGGATTTCTCCCTATGTACACAGCAATGAGAATTTTGTCAATGTCTAGTTGTCTATGTTAATGAAATTTTATTTATTTAAATAAATATAGGCCTTGCTGATTGTAAGGTGATACCCTCCCTACAAACATGAAATTATGAAGGTTACTTTTACTGTGGTCACGACTACTCATGATGCCTTCAGCAGGCGCGGTCGCAGACGAAAATTTTGGGGGGGGGGACACTAATGTAGAATTTTTTTTTCAAATTTTTGAGGGTGTCTGTAAAAAAATTTTTCTATTAGAAATGTAGGATTTTGGGGGGGGGGGGTCACATGGGACATGACCCCCCCCCCCCAACCCCCATGGGACCGCGCCTGGCCTTCAGGTGTTCTTGGCATTCAAAAGGATAAACAGCCAATGCATACACAAACTAAAACAGATTTACTGCCGTGCTACTCGAAAAATCAGTCTTATCTATGGAGTTTCATAGTTTAAGATGAAAGGTGGTAATCTCGCTCGCAAACGTCAGTTTACAATATCTAAATACAATACAAATATAAATTAGCCGTTTTTTAAATTCCTTCGTCATTTACAAAACCAGGTTTGACCGTCCTACTCTTGTGTTCTTAATATCCTTTTTTTTTGTCTTTCAGGTCTTTCGGATGAAGATAATGTCCCAGCCAAGAAAAGAAGCAAGTCTGACCGAGGACAAGATCATGGAAATACAAGGGTAAGGGTATTATTCTATACCTTCAATACTGACTACATACTACATCCTTGGCCATATTTGGATCTTATTATTAATAAAAAAAATGCTCATGAGATTTTAACACATCATATTTAGGGACTAAAATGTCCTTATTCGCTTAGTTTCAGAGTTAATAGCAATTTTAAAAGAAGAAAACATTTTTGAATCATTACTCAGTGTAAAACGCCTTTTTGATAGCGATGTTGCCACTATGGGACGCAGTGCATACATCCTTATTGACGGATATCAAAGTGGCAAGGAACACTTTGCATAAACTAGTTTTTACGCGAAAAATGCACCTAGTTTAAAGCGATAATTTTATAATAAACCCAATATTGTGTTTAGGTTTTCACTTCATATTATAGGATTTTTAGATTAAATATGAAACAGAAACGAAAAAAAAATGGTGTTTACTATGGAGCAAATTCCGGTTTCCGAGCCCTGAGTACAGATTCAAAAGCGAAAAAAAATTTTTTGGCGAATTTTTCTTTCGCCTCAGGAGTTTGTTGTTAAAATCTTTTGGGTATCTCGTGAGCATATTGTATTATACAATAGGTAATGCCATAGATAAATGAGTAGATAGATTGCTAACTCCATACATAGCAAACCTACTAATTAAATAATAAGTCGTACGTATGGGAGGTATGGTTTAACTCATTTATACTAAGTTTTAAGCACACTTAAATCGTAATACGTATTAAGCTGTAATCTTTTGAATAATAACTTTTAGCAAAGCTCGCTTAAAACTTATTACATATACGCATTTAGCCATGTATGGAAAGAACACTCTAGGTACTTAATTCTCTTTGGTAATGCTTAACTGCTATTGCGTATCAAAGCTGTCATTTCGGACCTCCTGTTTCATAGGAACCATTGGCAACGCTAAAAGGGCACCGCGAGGCGGTATCCGGCGTGCAGTGGATGGACTTCAACACGGTGCTGTCCAGCGGGTGGGACCATCTGCTCAAGATATGGGACTGTGAGCTGAACGGCATCAAACAGGAGATTGCCGGTTAGTGTAGTACCATTGTCAACCATATTACCAACAGATAAGGTCAACCAATAGACACCGCGAGGCAGTGTCTGGCGTGCAGTGAATGGACTTCAACACGGTACTCTCCAACGGGTGGGACCATCTGCTCAAAATATGGGACTGTGAGCTGAACGGCATCAAACAGGCGAGCGATTGCCGGTTAGTGTAGTACCATTATCGACCTTATTACCAGCAGATAAGGTTAACCAACAGCCAGTTGGTTAAGAAAAGATAAGCTTTCAAGACAGGACAGGTTGAACTGGCAGACCAAGTATGACACTATGTATATGTGACACCAGAAACTATAAATAATATAGACAGCCAGAGTTTAAGAACTTTTTGAAGCTCAAGTCTGTATCGCTTTCTGCACGAGAGCAACCTAAACATTGAGGTAAATATACAAGAGGAGAAAACTTCATATCAACACAACGTTAGAAGCGTGCCACGCGTCTCGTATCACGACGTACCGACAAAAACGGAGTGTTTATATTCTAAAATGAACTATCGAAGTATATTTATCTCTTTTCCGCTAGGGTATTACGATTGCGCAAGGCAATATTGCCATCTTTGTCTGTCATGGATATCGTGATATTCGCTGTTTCGTACAGTTCGGTGTTGCTACAACATGAAAATATTTCCTAGAAATAATCGATAAATATTTTCAAATATAATAAAATGACATCAGTTATCTATGTTAAAATGTGTAATTTTTTAAAGTAAAATGAAAAAAGTGTCACCACTTAGAACTTTTTCGTTAATTGCTATCAAAATTGTTACCGGTGCTCTTTAAACATGAAACAATTGTGAAAATTTAAAAAGTGGCTACCAGCTTGAAACCCTTGTTTCTGGACGGATTGCTTTCAATCTTGATAGGTATCTGAGGTTCTGTGTCATGTGTTTTTATACTTTTATAACGAGCCTAAGCACTTCGTAGGTACTGAATAAAACTTCATATTAAAATATTTACATTTAATAATAATATAATATTAAGTGTACTACCGTATTGTATTGTAATTGTTCAGTCCGAGGTATAAACGTAACTGCGCAATAAGAAATTTGTAAAATTACAAAGAAATTAAACACCGCTATGTAACACTACTTTTTCCAATTTTGATAACATTTTCATATTGGATAACTACACAAACCCGCATATATCAACTATGGAAGTGATCAGTTCATTATTTTTTTAATAAGGTCGAAATGAAATCGAAATTTAAAATCGCGAACTTTAAAACCTCTTTATAAGATATAATATAGTATAGCATTCAAACAAGCCAGAATTTCCCAAAAATACGAGAAATTCAAATAATGTTTTACTGGCAACACTAAGTCTAGAAAATGCCGCTAGTTGATTTTCGTATTTTTTCGTGCTATTTACGACAATTTGAGTGCAGAAACAGTAAACTCACTTGTGAAAGGTTATTCCGTGTTATTTGGTGTGGGTTTCGGATCGCGACGTGCAAGATTTTATGGTACATTTTGCCATTTTCACGGACCAGAATCACTGTCACCGTCAAATTGTCAACTGAGTTGACGTAAGCCTCTCACGAGCCTACAGGCTTCTATCGAGTTACACGCATATGGCCTCTTACTGCAGATCTAGTCGTATATATCGATGAACCTAAAGAAATAAATATAGTAGGAAAAAATGACATTGCGTCACAGCGACATCTAGTAACGACTAGCGTACCGTAGTAACGCTAGATAGTCTCTGGTGACACCATTACAGTGTCATATATGTATGTCTAAATCACAGCTATGCCTACGGCGCACTGTTTATGCTAGTGTCACGTAATTTTCGATTTGTGCCTTTCCTAGCTCCTTAACCTGCATTATTCCATAAGGCGATTGTCACACTGGCGCCGCATGCGGATCCGTCGCCAGTGTGATAATCGCCTAAGATACTTATGATTTGTGTTAAGAACAGGATCGATCTCGCATCATGAATTTGATTGAAATGTTTGTTTTTTCAACAACCGTTAGCCTTTTGAACGCCAAGCTTCGGACGGAAAAATCGTGCCCTCAGCGCAAACGCGCGCGACCGCGCAAGGCAAACCGGTTATATTTTGGACGTGATATCACGTCCTGGCGCTGACGGTACGACTTTCCGTGCGCGTGATTGGGTTTGGCGGTCAAAGGCTTAAATATCAATCGACGTTAGTAAAAAGTTAGGGAAGGTCTTCAAGGGGCGCACGCGGCAGGTACAAATTAAGGAAAAATTCGTCGCACGCGTCTGCGCCAGTAAGCGCCGCTCATATTATTTTACCCAATTTCTACGCGCGCCAGCCAGCTGAATCCCTAGCCCATTTGGCGTCGCATAATTGGATCCGGTAGCTTCACTCATTGATCGATCGATTTAGAATTAGAGAATCTACTTTGTATCTGACTGATAATGTATGTTGCAGGCAACAAAGCATTCTTCGACGTGGACTGGTCTCCGCTCAACAACACCATGATCACCGCCTCAGCAGACAGACACGTCCGTTTATATGACCCAAGATCTCAAGGTAGGGATATTTACCCTCTTTGGTTTATTAAGGTTTTAAAACAGAGGATGTCCTTACCCAGTAGTGGGATACCAAGTAGGCTAACGAAAAAAAAGATTGAGGTCAGGATTGCCAAAGAAACCTTTTAAAATGTTGTTCACATTGATGTTTGGGGTCGTCAGGATTGCCTATTTGAGAAGTAATACATAGCTTAATCACTCAACTCTCAAGATCATTCACTTAAAATTAATACTTAACCAGCAATTGCCTTCTACCTGACCTCGATAATTATGTTCGATAGACAACTGGTACAGTCGCCATCAGATATATCGGAGCGGCCAAGGTAGCCACAAATATCTGAAAAACGTCTCTATTGTCAAGGCGATAAAGTGCATGTTCAGATATTTTTGAGTACCCTGACTGCTCCGATATATTTGATGGCAAGTGTACAAAAGCTTACAAATAAAAAATGTTCCAGAAAGCATAGTAAAGACGACGTTCACGTCCCACAACGGGTGGGTGCAGTCAGTGCGCTGGTCGAAAACTCGGGACACGCTGTTCCTTAGCGCCGGCTGCGACGGGCAGGTCAAGCTGTGGGAGACCAGAAGGTTTGTTCATTTCAACTTTGTCATGAAGGTTACAGAGTACATTTTGCGTGTTCGTTTCAACGCTATATAATGAGTATAAGACGACCATTGCGCTGGTCTGAGGCGCGAATGTTTCTGGGATAGTAAAAGGTTTGTCGTTTGATTTTGAAATCTATCTAAACTACGTCTCTATTGTCAAGGCGGTGAAGACATTTTCAGATATTTTTGAGTACCTTGGCCGCTCCGATATATTTGACAGCGACTGTACAAATATTAAAGTCGATTATTGTCACTCTTGGTACTCTTGGTATAGTCGCCATCAAATATATCGGAGCGGCCAGGGTACTCAAAAATATCTAAACATGCGCTTGACAATAGAGACGTTGTTCAGGTATTTGTAACCACCTTGGCCGCTCCGAGATATATTATCTGAGCAGCCAGAACGGCTGTTCAGGAAAATTTTAGTTTTAACTTTGTTTTAAATGCGCAATGCAGTGTTTTGTATTGACTGAAGTCATAGATGAACTTTTATAATAAGTATAATATAACATGATCACATTGATCACTTTTGGTATATACTTCTCGCACCTATCTTGGCTCTGTGACACAACAGTCTTCCGTGATTATATTCCTAAACGCCTTTAAAAATATTCATCTATTAGTGTCCCTATTTCCTTAGCGGTTAATTTTGCTTATTATAACATATTCTACCTACACGATACAGTAATAGAAACATTTTGACGCAAAAAAATCATTAAAAAATTTACAAGTGCTTAAATTGTGTCCATTAAGGAGCCAAATCTCGGTCCAGTGGCCAAGAAAGAAAGTATTTTACGATGTGCCCGGTATATAGCTAGGAATATCGACGAATGCGTTGCTCTAATCGATCTGCTGTATTGTTTATCAGGCACATCGTGATATTCCTGGCCAACTTTTAGGCATATCATGAAATGGCGGCGTTTCTCGATATGCCTAGGAAATTCGTGATCTGGCGGATTTGAAGATCGGCCGCCGACATATACAATACACCCTGTTGCACGGTGGCCTTTAGACGTATGGCCTACAAAAATCGAAACGAAATATTCTTTTTATTTATTATTATACTTTACCAGTGACGGGGCATCTATAGACCTAAATTCCCACCGGCTTGCCTCGTTCTGGAAAAATGAATATCATCTCAAAAATAAAACATGTCAAAGGAGCTTTGGGTTGCATTATGTATTTATTTCACGGGGGTGAGAAGTGGCTCACGGAGAGCCGTTTCGCTGCATTGATCGTAGCAAATGGAAATCCGTGATCTCTGCCTACCCCTTTTGGGATATAGGCGTGATTGTATGTATTTATTTTTACTACTCACTTTATTGTTATATTCCAGCCCCCGCACCCCGCTGTACGACCTGAGCGGTCACGAGGACAAGGTGCTCTGCTGTGATTGGTCCGTGCCCTCGCTGCTGGTCAGCGGCTCGTGCGACAACACGCTCAGGATATTCAAGGCCAAGAGCGCTCTCAACGCGTAAACTATACAAGTACACTACAACAGGTAAGCGAACCCTTTCAACGTCAAATAGTAAACCAATAGGCTACTTTCATATGAAGTCAAATCAGCTACTCTTTAGGAAACGTCAAAACGATTTGTTATATGAAGTTTATACGGGAGACTAATATTGTGACGTCACAATCACAATACTATATGATTTTTCTACTCCTGCATTCTAATTTGCCAATAAAATGACTGACATGTATATTCAAAGCATATACTTTATGAACGTTGTCATAAGATGATTCAAAAGTCGATTCTTAGGGATATAATGGGTCTGTTGGGCCCCGCACCGGCGCCGACCGCCGCTGTAGGCAAGGGAGGCGCCGGCTCAATCCGCCGGGAGATTGAAGACAATTGTATAGAGGCAGCAGGTCATTCGTCGAACTCAATGCTTACCGGCTTGCCTAGCACTCGTAGAAAAACTATTGTGTGCAACGGTACATAATTAGGTCTTAAAATTCTCGGGTGTTATTACAAAATTCGGCTTTGCCTCATTTTGTAACTTCCAGGCGCGGTCCCAGGGGGGGGGGGGAGGGGGGGTCACAGGGGACATGACCCCCCCCAAAATCATACGTGTCGAATTGAAAAAAGACCCACTCAAAAATTTAAAAATATTTTTTTTGCTTTAGTGACCCCCCAAAATTTCAGGCTGCGACCGCGCCTGGTAACTTCGACCCTCAAATCTTAAGAACCCTTATTATGTAACTGTTGCACAAAATACTATTATACATCTCCTTTATAAAAGGTTTAACCATTATAAAATTATTTAAAGCGCAAACACATGTTACACCTGGTTTTTCCCGTGTATTTTTGAGATTTTGATTTTCTAAATGCAACGAACCAATTGAGTTAATCTACTGGAAAGTAGCCTATTAGGTGACAAGAAACCCAGGAGCGCATCGAGTGACATCGTTTGGAGCATTTTTTTCCGTGGTTTAGGTTGCTAGCCACCATACAGTCAAAAACAGTCATTACCGCTAACACCCGACTATATTCCAACAAGAAATTGTAGAAATTAAAAAGTGGCAACATCGTAGTGCAATACTGTCGTCCCGTTTTTATTAGATTGATTTGAAAGGGACGATACTACGATGTTGCCACTTTTTAATTTCTACAATTTCTTGTCGGAATATACGTGCGGGCGTAAAGACAAATTGTAGAAAAGTAACGTACGATTGATATCCAACGGCTTGAATCAGTGTTTAAATAGAGTCAAAGGAATTTCAACCTTCTAGACGGTACTTGAATTCCATATTTAAATTGCGTGGTTTAGCGCTATCACTGCTGCATATAAGGTTCTAAATCCTTTGACTCTGAGACACGTCGCCACACTTAGCACTTGGCACTTACTTAAGTGATTGATTGTGGTTGGTGCGACTGGCCCAATGTCGTGAGCCCTCAAAAACAAGAACTATTGTAATGTCACTTACAGTCCGTGAGCTCTAAAGAGAACCTTCGGGTTTTAGAAAGAGACGTCGGTTATCAATCGGCAGTGACACACGAAAAAGCAGAACAGCAATATTACCTTCGCGTGTCATCGCCGACTCCCGAAGGTTCTCCATAAAGCTCACGGACTGTACACAGTTTATTTCCAATTTCTGATTGGTTTTCATACATATAATTTGCTACCTTATGGTAGTTATGGTAATCAAAAATCTAAATTGCAATAAACCTATGTTTGGGTGGAGTGTTTTGTTTGCGTTAAGAGTCGCCAGGACGCTCGCGTTCCCATACAAACGTAGTTTAGCTCTCATTTTAAAACGACATGCTTTAGAACCACGAAATTTGACATGGGCATTCTAGTTGTACAGATCTATGTCGGTAATTCGTTTTCGTTACTAAAAATTGTAATACAAAGAAAATACAGCCAGATACAGATTTACATACAAAACTTATTTTTGCTATATTTTCTTTGTATTACAATTTTTAGCAACGAAAACGAATTACCGACATAGATCTGTACTGCTAGAATGCCCATGCCAAACTTCGTGGTTCTAAAGCATGTCGTTTTAAAATGAGAGCTGAACTACGTTTGTATGGGGAAACGAGTTCACGCGAGCGTCCTGGCGACTCCTAAGGTATAAAAACTCGTCACAAATTACTAGTAATTTACAAACAAAATTCATAATTGATGTCTTATAGCCTAAAAGTAAGATATGACGATGAAAGGGTTTCAAATGCAATTGATTTTAAATTTATTAGTGTACTCAAATTAGCGATATCAAAAAAATTCTGTGTTATTATTAATTCGTGTTATGTATTTAAAATTGTAGTACACGATATAATTCCACATAGTTATTCAGAATATGCGTTTGTAAAAATAAGTAACTTTTCCGATTTCCGAATAGCGGATCCCAAATTGCGTTATTACTTCCTATATTAGTATGTATTTTACTACTTATTCGTAATTTAATGCGCGTCGTGTTTATTAAGCTATGTTACGATAAGTAATATAAACAATGAAACATAATGTCAACTTAATTAAATTGTGACCGCTAGTGTAAATGTATTTCTGGATTTGTCTGTGAGATTTGAGTAGGGTCTGTGCGTCATAAAATAAAATGATGAACTAAATTTGGTTTCGCTTGTTTTATTCAATCACTTGCTCTTACAAAATATGTTCAATGCAAAGGAACATGAGTCGTCACAATAAAACATGCTTCTTAGTACCATTTTGTTTTATTTATATATTATTTTAGTTTCCATTCAGCATAACTATAAATAATGCGGGTCACATAAAATGCTCATAGCACAATATAGAAACTTGCAAACACTTTGTAACAAAATAGATACATAACTTTTTCTGTCTTTTCTCTGAGAGAAATGCTTACTATTATCATAGTTATGCCAAACCTCACGTCATAACACAACGAAGCAACATGTTCCTTAAAAATATTCTTTCTTACCAACAATTTCATTTCTTTTTTTTTACATTTTATGAAGTTTTATTTTCGCTTTTCGTATTTCTAGACTACCTAACTAAATTGTTAACTAAACTATGCTACTGTCTAGACTAGTCTGCCGGGTAGAACACCACACTATAATAATACACATTGGACAAATACATTCGTATCGACACTTCAGACAGATTTTTTTGATTAACTTTTCTTTCTTTACACTTAGTCAACTACATAACAAAAGAGGTGAAAGCAAACGTTGTTGAACGGAAACTTATTCGACGTGTTGCTACTGCCGAGTCCTTACTTACGCTACGGCGCGCGCGGCGGGCGCCGCTTCAGTCCATTCAAATTAAATTATTTAATAAACTAACAAAGGAAACTACCCTAGAGGGGCGCCGCGCCGCGCACGCCCACATATATTAAGCTAGGGCTCTATTCTATCTATCTTAGCGTCGAAACATTTTTTGCTAATCTATCTATCTATAGTTAATCCTAGACCTACGAACTAGCCCTCTGTCGCCGCCCTCCGTCTCCCACTAGTCGCTCTCTTCTCTTACATTAACACTTAGTTTAAGAACATTTACTTACACGAGCTAAGAGTTCGATCTATTTACCGACATGGTATTTCTTCAAGTTTTGGTTTTATCAATTGGTTCCCCAATACCTAACATCGTTTGTGCTCTTTGTTTGATAGTTCCTCTGCCTACACATAACAAATGATCCGCAATCTGCAATACACCTTAAGTAAAGTACTTATCATATCACACATGTCAGAATGTAGAAGTGAGTTTAACTAGGAACACCTACGATTTCATCCTCGAGTTCGATTTTACTCCATGTGTGGAAATGCAACGATTAGACAGCCACATTATCTTTTATTAGCCTTTAATACAAAACTTTTAAACGTCATCTTTACATTAAGTCTACGTTTATGATTACGGTAAGTTCTCTATTACCTGTAAAAATATTGTGTAAAGCACAGTGACGCCACTGCAGTATGTCTCTGAACATTACTTTAAAGGAAGCTGAAGGCACTACCATCAAATTAAGTTATTGCTTCAATGGAAGGAAAGCATTAGAAAAATAATTTCATGCTAAAATATTCTATATATCGACGACGGGTAATTCACAAAGGTTTTTGCCGCTATGTCATATAAAAGTAAAGGGAGTGGGTCTATTCTAATTGTTTATACTTCACCGACTTAGGGAGACATCGTGGAATGAAAATAAACCCTATATCTAGCACAGGAAAACAACCTTACGCACATTACACACCTAGTCGAAACAATCACGGTGCACAAAACTGAATAAAATCAGGCGAATCGAGTCGGGTTACATTATATACGTTGACATCAATTTTAAATGCAAAGTTTAGCGGAAATACCTATCGGAAGACTGCAATTACAGGAAGCCACAGTGTACGTCAACACTAAACAACCCAATACACGCAACATCTACTTAACTAAGTACCACGACTCGCACGGTACTACATTGCACTTCATGGTTATTCAAATTTCACAAGAAGTAAAGGCGGTTTCTTAGTCAGTTCCATTAATTTGGCTCGATCAGAAATTATACGCACATAACGCTGATCTACGGAGTATTATGGTTGAAGGTAACACTAATAAAAATCTCACTTTCCGTTAGCCTTTGTGATGTGAGTTGAGTTGTACGATACGAACCGATACGAGGGTAGTGAGTGAGGCAGTCAGCTGTGACAGCGGCGCGTTCCCAGCCGTCGCGTTCGCGGAACAAGTTCAGCCTTAAATGAAACCAGGAAACGAACCGATACAGATCTACTTATTCCTTCAAAATCTACGTAATTCATTCAAAACCTGTAGCCGGCTAGTCTCTGTTCCTGTATTGTTCACCGAAAGTCGGAGATTCACAGGTTTTGAATGAAGAGGTCACGCTTAATCGTCTGTTAAAATACAGTTAATATATCAAACATTTAACTAGTCTTCAGTCCCTGAGTTGTATAAATATTTTCCTACTTCTTACTCGACTTTAATGATTTGTATACGTTGGTTCTGATGAAACTCTTGACGTGCCAAAATAGAATTAAACAGTTGCGATATAGTAGGCTTTTTACTCGTACCCATCAACAATGTATATACATATCCATGTATAATTTATATATATTCAATATAAAAATATCAAATTTCATATAAAGTCATAAAGTGTACCCAAAACCTACGTGATGGTACAAAAAGTGTTCGTTTACACCAAAACGATGTTTATACTTTGGATTTCAAATCCGATACATTTTATAACGTGGAAATCAATCGTGGAATTTTGTTTGGAGTTCTCTACTGGAATGTGCCGACCGCCTACAAAATAACAACTACAGTTGACTTAGTACATGATTCTCAAAAAAGGATCACTCTATCATGTATCCGAACATGAGTTTCCGACGACGTACAAAAATGTGTATAGACGCGTAAAATGTATATATAGACTACATCCAACTGCTTATTGCTAGTACGCGGCGCAAGTGCGAGCGAGCGCTCCCCTTGTTCCGCCGGCCAGCGCATCAGTACACGCGGGTACAGTACATATAAATTAATTCAGTCTGTTCTGGGTTTGGCAACGACGTCGTATTTGTAAGTACGTATTTTGAATTAATATAGTTAGTTATTCTTTACACTTACTATTGTCTACGGCGAGAAATTAAGAATGAGAACTAAGCAGACCTTCTTAAATTGCTTATGATAAAAGGCGAAAAGTACACACCTAGTTGTGGCGTAGTGAACGTTGTGAATGAATTATAACCGGGTAGGTAAGAGTGGGATGGTCGTCGCGCCATCCTTGTCGAGGGTTTGCCGAGGTCGAGAGGCACATAGTTTCATTAGCGTCTACTTATTACATTCTTGTATAACACAAACATTAATCTTTAAAGTTAGGTAAGTATTGCGATCCTTGGAAGACTGCACCGGTATATGAATGTTTTAAGGTACATAATACTGTATAATAGGCAGGAATAGTGCCACTTTTAAAATAAAATATTAAAGCACCATGCCAAACACATTAATAACTGTGGAAAATGTTGATAGAGCAAATCCTAATACCTAGGGAAAGTGATAAATAATATTCATGGAATTGTATAAATAATCTCTAAAAGAATTAACACAGAACGAAATAAAACTAGCGGAGCCCGAGCGCCCCGCGAGTGTTTGCTCTATCACAATTTCACATCAAGCCATCCTCCCGCTGTCCATCTACGACTTGACATCATAAACGCTTTTTTTTTCAACTGTATTTTAAAAATACTTAGCTTGGAAGATTCTAAATCTTCGGCATTATTATCGTACAAAACCTATTCGGTGTTTCCACCCTTCTTAGCCAATACACACATAACTTTCTTTAACAATGGTACTCTTTACTTTACAATACATCGTCCGTAGACGTACTAACACTTTTGATTCCACATGATATGACCTTTTCATCCTCCTAACCAACCTCTTGCAGATATTGCTTCACTGCTCCGATGTTAACAGTTACGTAACTATCCGCTAATCGCAAACAAATAATACCTCCTCGCAGTCACGAGACTCGTCATATTAGGATTGCACGGTTTCTTGGGATTCTGATTTACATCCGATTTACAAATAGTCCGGCCATCTTACAACTTCAAATATGACACTGCGTTAAAAAATAGGATTGTGAATAATGCCCGCCCAGAGGACATGTCTAAATTTATAAATCATGAAATTATACTATGCTAAAATAAATACCTAACTATCTTAAATAATCTTGTCAACATGTTCAAAACCTCCGCCTAAAATCTTAAATTTGAAATTTCATAAAACAATAATAAAATTATAATGTAAAAACACATTTAAAAATTGCAGCTATATCTATACATCAAATCCTCTCGTCGAGCCGTCAAAAGACCTCATCAAAACATCACAGCGAATCGAACGTTAGCACGAAGCCGAGAGGATGCCGGGCCGGGCGCCGGGCGCCGCCCCAAATAAATAGTCGAGAAGACACTCCAAGTACAAGTAGGCTTAGCAACTAGAAAAAGCGTCGGCGACGGGAGTCGCGCGAGCGGAGCTTTCGATGAAGTCTATAACGGCCGCAAATTAAAACTAAAACAAATTAACATTGTAAAAAGTCACAGTTGCTTTGATTTTTGGCTCGTGTACAGCACGGATTGTCAGCATGCGGGGTCTACTTGGGCGGCGGGTACGGCTGGTAGGCCTCGTCCGGGGACGCCGCCGTCGACGCGTGCTCGCTCTCCATCGGCATCTGGATGATGGGCGGCGTCGGGCCCGCGAAGTACTGGTACGGGTGCGACGCGAAGTACTGAAACACAACGGCACGTGTCAGACACTACACACACACTCGGACACGCGTGCGAGGGAAGCGGGGGCGAGTGGGCACAGCGGGGCAAAGCATAGGATACGGCTCTGTAGCAAGTTCATATCGACACTCACGTATAATTCATTATCCGGCCTTAAGCTGTCCCAGTTTACCTGGAAAACAGAGAATTGATATCAGTCTCGCTTTCACTTTGACTGAATTCTCCATTCCTATTCGGATTGCTCTTTTAATAGATCAAATCGGCCGTTGAATTGTGTGTGATAATAATAATGTTTTTTATTCAAACATCCAAAATATTGTGTCGTTAAATATAAGTACATATTGGTAAATATGTTATGTACGAATACATTTCTAAAATCATAGAATATATTTAAATTCCTGCTTCTAAATAGATAAAATAATACATATGATTTTTTTTTGTATCACGTTTGTCCTCCATTAAAATGCCTTTTAGAAACAAGTGATAGTAAATGGTACTTACGTATTGGCTAGGCACAGAGTCGATGGGTATGTGTGTGGGGTGCGCCGGGTGTGCGGCGTGGTGCGGCGGGTGCGCGGGGGGGATGAGCGCGGCGTACGGCGCCAGCCACGCGGCCGGGTGCGTGGCGTGGTGGTGGTGGTGCAGCTGGTGCGGGTGGAAGGCCGCCACGCCGTACACGCTGCCGCCGCGGTACACGCCCGCGCACTCGCCGCCCGCGCCCGCGCTCACGTTGCCCGCGTACACGCCGCTGACACCCATCGCCTGTAAGTACTGCGTGATCAATGTTGCGGTAATCCACAGTAGTAGCAGGAGCTTTTGGAGGCTTCTTTGCAAATGGTACTGGAGAATTGGCACCAGGATCGCTGATTAGCGTAAGTGTTCATTAAGTATGTATTTAAACTGAGTGAGAACAAGACTCGCCAAGTTATTGACACAAGATATCACGTTACAACTGGAGATAAATTCTGATATTAGGTGCCCGAGACTACTCAATGGAAGAGCGCGTGTGTGGTTCTTTAATCAAGTCTACAATTGCTTTGTTGCCGCCATTGAAGTAACAGGAAATGCCATCCCTAAGAAATTTAGTGGAAAAACCACAATTGGAAACGAAAATCAACCGTGGAAAATCTGAGACCTTCGGATTGCCAAAGTTGTAGTTTCTAAGTACGTCAAATTGTGTAGTACCTGAGTGAGGGAGTCGTTATTGTCCCGCCACGCGCGGCCGTTGTTGTCGCCCTGCTTGTTGTAGAGCGCCTTCTTCTTGTTGCCGCCGTCCGCGAACTTCACCAGCAGCGGCTCCTTGGCTCCGGGGATCGGGTTGCCGTTGAACATCTGGAAACATGACGATATAGTCAATGATACATCTTGTACAACAACTTACAGTGCGATAAGAACACATTTAAACGTAGAATCACATAGCTACGGATTGAACTTCAAAGTCTCCCAACATTATCTTTTGAATTGTTCGAGTTACTATCAATCCTGACTGATCTTGACACATAACTCCTTCTCAATTGTTGCTAAAAATGTGCCAGAGCCTACACAAATGAGCCTCGATGAACGTGGTCATTACCTAATTGTACAAGAACGTTATAAGCTCAAATCGTCGAAATTCAGAAGTGGTTAAATTATTTACCTGAATGATCTGCTCGCACTTCTCCCTAGACTCCATACGCGCAAATCCAACGCCTTTGCTATGTCCATGCGTGTCGCGCAGGATCCTCGTGGACACCACTTGTCCGAACTTGGCCAACAGTTGGTCCACGTCGTTCTCCTTGAAGTGCGGGGGCAGGTTCGCCATGTAGAGGTTCGTGGGGTCCTGCTCTTGTTGCTGTAAACGGAAGCCCCGAAGGGAATGTGAAGAACCTGTCCGCTGAAGAGGACATTAGGTGCCTGAACACAGAGAATTGTAGAAGCGGTTACGGTCAAGATTAATTATAAATGTGACTCTCACGCGGACGCTGTTATTCTGACTTTTCAAAGCGAACCATGGCCACGAATAATTTCGTACCTTGACATGTGCACTATTGCTAGCTGACAATCATGCGCATCCTTATGGACAGCGTGCGACAGCAATATCATTTATCAAGTCCTATATTGACATGTACACGTAAGAGCAGATCAATGAAGGAAGTTCTTCGTATTCGATGGCCGTTACGTTACGGATTGTATATATGATCGCGGAGGCGATGCTCTTGATAGACGGTAGAATAATATCCCAGATGCGGGCTCAATCTAGACCGTATCCGGTGTGAATTCGATGTGAAAAGGCTTTTTCAAAGCGCGATTCCAATTACGAAAGTAGCTCTTTTGAAGCAGGGCAGATAGAATTTGCTCCGGGCTTTGCGATACCGTAAATGTTTATTCGGGATGTAAATTTCATGACCCCATAATTCCTTATGAGTAATTTTATACATCTGACTTTATAGGCAGGGTGTAAGGTGCCGTGTTGAAGGTGTTAAAATGTAGTATATCCTCTGGTGTTATAGCTAAGGGACTTTATTTAATTGCTTCACTTTGGTAATTGAAAACGCGCAAGTAGATTATATTTTATTGGCTTTACGTTTGAGAGTTTTATGTGATTGTAAATTGTAATTAATTATGAGTTCCTTTATGACACTGGAGTGTTTCAAAGTGATCGAATTACAGTCAGCGGCAATGCGAATAGGAATGTACTTTCCAAATATGTAGTTGTGTTATTGTTATGTAAAAAGAACGGCTTCCATATTTGTACAGAAACGTAATAATGTCGCTGACCGCAGACGAACATGATATAAACTGTACATCGAGTGGACTGTACCGCACGATACTGATACTCTAAGCATTGATCGCATGTACCACAGTGAAGGGAAGGCTGTTCCAAGTATGTTAAAGTTAGCTTGAAGCCCGCATAGATTATCTAGACACTGAAGCCAGCGTTGACGTAAATCAGCAGATAGATCTAATATGCTATAGATTACGTAGTCGAGATGGGCGTTAGACATCAGCAAGAGATTATGAAGCTAGTTAATTTGCATACACATATTATTGCTAGTTACATATTGTAAGCATAGAATACCCAGAGCCCAGTAGCGACATACTATTGTTAATTTTAACGCTGAAGCATACGACGTACAGAATCGAAACAATGTTTAAAATAGATTAAGAAAGCGTTAAATTTGCGTCGAAATGGCGTACCTCTGGAGGGAAAAGGTATATACTCACAACACATTAGTGTTACATGGGTCTGTTCGAAAACGCTGACTGAAACTACGGTCCCAGTGCCACTGGCGAGTGAATGATAGCCTCGTAAACGTGACAACTGACACATTCCATTTTACGCGCACAGTTATCTAAACACAGGGCCTACTTCTAGACACTTTAACTATATTGAATCAAAAAGACATAGGCATTATTTTGACTTTTACAGTTACACTATTCACCTTGGTCAACAAGGGTAAGATGCTGCTACAATGCATTTCAAATCTAGTTTTTACAATAGACAAAGAACACGACTTTACTTTAAAATGCTTGTTTAAAATGGTATCAGCATTTGAAATAGACAAGGGGGTAAGTACTCACTAAAGCTATAAATAAGGGTAGACGGATCGAAGGGTCGGACCAATGCTGCAGTCTTTAGGTTTGATTAGTCAGGATGCGGGAACACTGATTAAATAATACTACAAGCGATACGCCACTCATAAATAGGAATAGGAATTTCTATTCATTAACACAATAACGTAATTATTCTACAAAATTTCTATTGTTCTCGTAAATTATTGTTATTCTTCCATTTATGTCCCTTGCTTACAAGGGTATCTACACTGAGAAATTCAAATACAGCGCATCAACGATGCGTATGGGAAAAGCCGCGCATAATTATACGGTAAGGCATATTAAGAGTATCATATCCTCTGTAATATTAAATAATCGGTGACGGGAGAGCGGAGAGTCGGCTAACGCTGGTGAAGAGAAGGTAGAAAGAAGGATGAGACAGCGGAGTAGGAGCAGGCGGTTAGTCATAATAGTATTACTTGCATGCACAACGTACACGGTTCAGTCTACGCAGGAACCAGATACCCACTTTAGCCATCTGGGCCTGAACACCTTTGGCTTGTAATCCTTTAACAGCTGCCTCCGCTGATGCGATTGTCTCAAAATCTACAAAACCGTAACCTGCGGAAACAAAAGTGAAATATTTCTATAGTAAATGGCCTGCGGGCAAACTTAACGACATTATTTTGACAGTGAATCATGCTCGGTTATCATAGGTATGTAAAGTATCGAGTATAGGTATGAAATATGCAGCCTATGATTATGTAACTAATAACATTAATTGCCTAGCGGAATGAAAATGCGATTGTCAAATCGAGGTGAGGAAAACATTTTGTGCGTCAAAGGAATCTGTATCCATCTGTGCTTTGTGCATTATATAATAAAGATGATCAACTACAAATAAAAGAACACGTATGTGAAATAAACATATCGTAGTATGAGAACATTATAAATATGAATCAAATTGAAACTAGTGGTCGTGCATATATTGGAAAAAAGTCTCACCATAGATGGCTTAGGTTAATGAGGGTATATGGTATTCTAGAAAATAATATTATATTAAATAATTCAATCACGAAAAGTTCTCTTGATGCACAATCTATTAATTTTAATATAGAAAGATATAATTTATATACATACGTGAAATAACTATGCACAGACTTTTACGATAGGTACGTATAATAATTCAATAGACTATGATAGTGTAACAAAAGACGTACGGAATGAATGTTGTTTACCTTTACATTTATTAGTATTTTTATCCAATATTGCTTTAGTCGAGATTATGTTACCATACCTGAAAATAAAAGTCAACTTTTAGGAACGTTCAAAGGTAATAAGATTAATAATTCTAAAAATCCCTCGTTGAAAGGAGATATTAATTATTGCAGAGGGGCGGATGCCGACGCTAATCCAGAATTAGTGAAGATTTAAATTTAAAATACGGCGTAGTTAAGCAATACAAGTTGGCTAAGTATACCTATACAAGTAAAACCAAAGTATGGGATGTTGGTTTCAGACTTTTAGAAAATTTACTACACTCGAGAGCAAAAATTTCGGGTCAGTAACATAAACTTTAAGATCTTTAAAATGAATATCTTTTGAGATAATCAAGAAAATGTCAGTGACCCGAAACGTTTGCTCTAGAGTGTATTTTTACAGTATACTGTATACCTATAGGTATGTATATCCAATATGTATCTAAATATCTATCTACGACAGACAATTTTGAGAATTTTTTGCATAGTACCCTATGTAATTTTTTAATATTTTTTTAATAAATTTTTTATTTACACAAAAAAATGGTCATCATAAAATTTGTATACTGCGGTTCAACTTTCACTAGATCTCCCGCCTATACAGAATTTCCAAATGGATTGGTAGGTATATATATATATAAGTATAATAATTTAGTATCAGTTACTAAATGTCTCGCTTATCGTATAATGCTTACATCTGGCACATTTGGACTAGGTCCTTATCGGTGGTGTTCTGGCTGAGCCCGCGAATGTACAGGTTGGTGCGGCTGAGCTGCTCGCCGGCGGCGCCGGTGGTGGACGCCGACGACGCCGGCGGCGGCGGGGCCGTGCTCAGGCTGGTGGAGCGCGTGCCGCCCGCCGAGCCCGTGTTGGATGACGACGAGGACGCCGTGTTGGCCGGCGACGCCGCCGTCGGTACCCGCGTACCCGTCGCGCAGCCGCCGCCTATCGACGCACCCGTGTACTGGAACAAGAAAATTATCCACTTATAATAATGACGTTAAGTTTGCCTGCAGGCCATTAATCTACCGGTCTCCTAGCCTAGTAGGTAGTGACCCTGACCAGGGTCAGCCGAAGACACCTATGAAGCAGGAAGTCCCGCGTTCGAATCCTGGTCAGGGCATTTATATATGTGTTAATCGTAGATTTTGTTTCTGAGTTATGGATGTTTTCTATGTATTTAAGTACTTATTTATCTATATCTATTTATTTATATAATATATATCGTCGCCTAGTTACCACAACACCAGCCTTATTAGCTTACTGTGGGACTGGGTTAATTTGTTTAAGACGATCACATAATATATATTTTCTATTTTCGTTAATTTTGTATTGACAAACTCTATTTAAATAGGTACACAGAGGGAAGCTAGATGTGAAAATGTTACCTATACCAAGTTAAAAAAACGGGCATACAGGCTATTACACACGCCCTCTGTTCGGTCCACCCTCAGTCGTCTAGCCTTGATAATGTCGAGCTATCGGGCTAATAACTAGTTATATGAAGTAAGCACTTACTTATTTCTCCATACTGTTTCGTTTGTCCTAGCAAGTTTCCTTCCAGAATTGTTACTAAGCCAGTGTGGGGCTTAGGTAAAACCCGTTTCCATTAGTCCACCGGAGCGCAGGACGCTTATTGTTAGTAACATGCAAAAATCTAGGATGAAATAAGTGTAGGTGTAACGACCAAGCATTAAAAACGCCCCCATACTTACTCGTACATATTGATAGAGTTAATGACGTCATGGTTGTTATCTTATCGTGCGCTAACCTAACCACAGCGAGTATTATCTTTGTATGTGCATCACAAAGGTTTTACTTTCAGTTAGGTACTTTTATATATTTACGTTCAATGGTGTACATTCCGTATAAAATGAATTTAGTGGAGTATAATGTACCTATTGTACCTAGTTGTCTCAATAACGAATAACTTTATGGTTAAATTACTAAACAATATGCAATTATTTACTTAGATAAGTATGTATTGCATATCATAAACACAAAGTCTAGCCCCAATCTTCAGATATAAAAAAAATAACCATCACGCATGGTCCTTTCAAAACAAATATCTTACACTGTTATTGCAAGCCTGTATCCTGAACATGTTTACTTACATGTTTTTATTCTAGAAATCAACCCCTCTTTTTTGTCTCGTTCCCCTATTACTGAAGTTTTCACTCATCATACTACTTGAAACAACTTTTATCAAGTAGTAGAGACCACTCAAAGTTTTGCTAAAGTCCACTTCGCACATCCCATGGAATTTTACCTGGGTAAACAAACTCATACGTTGTCAGAACGACTATCCCTAACTGGAATGAGTGTTAATAATGTCCTCATCTCGACTGGAGTTGCGGAACGATCCGGACGAGCGATTTCATTGAAAATAACTGCTCTCTACGAGACGTGTTAAGACGTGGCCTATTAGTTATTCAGCCACGGTAATGAATAGGGTGGAGTAATGAACGAATGCCGATTCCGAGCACGCACCCTTAATCGACTCGTACGCTGTCGTACGATCTAGACTCGGGCAGGCGTGGATCAGTCAGATCAACAAACAAGCACCTATATTGAAGTTCATGCACTTAGCAGCTTGATACAAACAAGTAGCGTACACGGAAAAAAAGCTTCCGGGATATTCTCAATCTAAGACATTATTATATTATGTTGAAAACATTTCCTCGTGACAAGTATTTATTTCCTTTAATGAAAATAAACTATAGTTTTAAATATAACGAAGCAAATATATACTTACAGATTTTCTAGTTTTCTTTTACCTAAGATAATACTTGTTTGATTAAAGTACAATCTCTCTTATTTACTCAATATACTCTTGAAACAATACATTTTTGTATTTCTATTTAAAGAAAACGTGGTTTTATTAAGCGAAGACTCATATTTTTGGTCAAGGAAATAAATACATGTACGAGGAAATATTTTCAAGATAATAATAATGTCTTGCATTGATAATATCCCGGAAGCTTTTTTTCCGTGTAGGTAAGTTGTGTTTTTTGACAAATTTTATTGCAATATAATTTAGAAAGATAAAATTATGTCGAAGATAGAACAGTGAGCACCTACAAGTATGAACCAAGGTACAGTACCTACGTTAGATTTCATTATTTATACATTACGGTGGTTAAGTAAGTGAAAACAACCCGTTTAGCTTCTGGTAGCAATAACAAGATATTATTTAGTTAATTTTCAGAAAATGCTACGTATTTTCCTGTGCGGTAAATCAGCGTACCTAATATTAGCAGAGCTCGAATTTGTAAAAATTGTGCGCATCGAGAAAAAGTTGTGAATTTTTGACCATGGATAGAATGGCCCACGATAAATATATTTTAGTATTGGAGGTCCGTAAAATTTTTGGACCTTCACGTCAAAATCAGGGGTCCTGTGAAATACGTTATTACTCTATGGTTAAGGCTGCTAGGGGTTGTGTGGTATCATTTCCGTGTAAAACAGACATGCGGAATTCATTTGTGATATTAAAAATGTAAAATTTCTTATTAAAAAAAAAGTTGTATGGCGAGGAAAAACACAATTTTTTATTTTTTTTAGAACGTCATAACTAATATATGTATATATTTTTTCTAATAATAAAAAATATTATAAAGGAGCATATTTAATGTAGTTTCTAAATATATACAATTTTTAGGCTTATAGTATACAAAAACTACGCGAAAAAAAATGTTTGCTTCGTGGTGTATATGTTTTCTCCATAATAAGTATCGAAAATCAATGTGAACGTGAACATCCGTAGCGTATTGACCTTAAAATGCATGTATTGCTTGTTATTAGTAAATTTTATTCATAATAACTTCACAAAATGCAGAAATAAAAAAATACAATAAATAAAAACATATTTTTCCTCCTTAACTTTAACATAAACCGTCACAATTCAAACGACGCGACGTCTGTTTTCCGTTACTCAACTTAAGTAAAAAAAAAACAGAAGTTTTTTGTATTAAAGGTGTATAAAATGTATATGTTTCTATAATCTATATTAAATATGCTTCTTTATAATATTTTTTATTATTTGAAATAAAGGATATATATTAGTTATATGACGTTCTAAAATAATAAAAATAAAATTGTGTTTTTCCTCGCGGCACAACTTTTTTTTTAATACGAAATTTTACATTTTTAATATCAGAAATGAATTCTGCATGTCTGTTTTACACGGAAACGATACCAAAGAACCCCTAGCAGTCTTAACCAGAGAGTAATAACATATTGCACGGGACCCCTGATTTTGACGTGAAGGTCCAAAAATTTTACAGACCGCAAATACTAAAAAATATTCATCTTTGCTCACTCTATCTATGGTCAAAAATTCACAACTTTTTCTCGATGCGCACAATTTTTTTCGCATTTGTACTGAGACAAAACCCTACTATATGTCGCTATTACACATATAATTAATGGAAATTATATTGTCTTTATTATCTGTTAACAAACTAGTTCCCTGTAATATAATTAAGACCGCTTAGTTCGAGCATCGACACGTATTTAAACCATAAAGTCGTACGTTTATCTACCTGTGCCTTAATTAAACCGTTATCAAGCGATAGTAAGTTCAGGTAGTTGAGGAAATTCGCAACGTGTGCCTACGCGATAGCTCTGTTTTGGTACATGTGTAGTAATGTTATTTACATTTAGTTTACATATTAAAGCCATAAATTGCGTGGCGTTGACACGACGACTCGCTCCGCTTTGGGCGCCGCGTTACGTTCGGTAATGATAAAACTTGTGAGTAAATTAAACTGCAAGTTAATTACTGTAATTTGTGGAATGCCGTAAAATTATCGCAGGTGCATTCATTTGGTATTCCAGTTTTTTCAATTCAGTATTTCTTCTACTTTCATCTTATTTAAGCTCTTATGCTCTTAGTATAGTCAAAGAAAATGTATTTAGGCTTATATGTAATAAATCTTTAAGAATATTACTCCAAAGAAACTGCTAAAAGGCACTCCTATTCTAAAACTACCTAAGTATGCACTTATTCATTCTTTTCTGTGAAGGTGTTCGAGGAATCCACTAGAGAATTCTCACTAAGCCGATATTATTTACTTTTCCGTCTAGCGTTTACTTCTAAGAACCTCTGCTTTAAGCTTGAAATATAAATAGGTTTAGTTAAAAGCAAAGAAAATGGGTATTTAGGTTCCATTCTATTTATATTTAAGGAATTTATTAAGGGTAAGCAGACAATAGTTCGGTTCAAAAACTCCATGTAAGACTGGTTTCACCTCTAAATTATATTTATTTTTCGTATAATAACTAAATTGTTAACTGCGCCTGTGAAATTTAAAGCTATCAGGTAGATAAGATATTCATGTAAGCGGCCCAACCTTGTTAACAGAAAGCGGAATTTTAGCGGATTCGCTTCGTAAACCGATTGGTATCCTGTAGAGTGGACTGGGCAGGCAATTGTGCCAATTTGTGTAAACTGCCGCAATTTCGTGTTAACGTCGAGTTGGCGACTAATGCTGGCGTGGACTCGCCGTTGACTAGACAGAATACACAGCATGTGGATTTACGGAATTACGGAAGTTGTGGGTAAAAAAATGCAACATGAAGAAAATACGAAAGAGTGTTGAAATATAGAATAATAATATTACATAACATAGCTTTAGATACACATTGGCTTTTTGCATTGCGCTTTTTAACATAGTGCGTAGGTTAATATTCTATTCAGAACCAGATTTAATTAAAACTTAATGAATAAGGGGGCATGGAGTACCTACCATGATGAAGAAATCATATTTTTTTAAATTAGTTTCGTTTAAGATACCTTAATGATATTAGGATTTAAAATGCCCACAGAACACAAGATACATATCTCTAGGCGGAAAACAGCGTCACGTCAACAACAAATATGTGTGGAAACAGACATGACACAAAGGACCTTAAGAAAATACTGTACGCTAACTCACCTAGTATTTAACATTATTGTACATGGTTTTAATATAATTGTAATTGCATCATCCTCTCAAACTTTTCATAGCCAGTTAACGTGCGGTTTATTAGAGAATATCCGTATTCAGTCGCTAGAAATATTAAAAGCACGTAGAGCGCCATAAAAACGAATCCTTCCTTTCAGTTACTTTGTTGTGTAGATGACATTGTAAAATGTAATTGACGCACTCTGGCCGCGAAGCCTCTCGTTATACCAAGTTATAAGTGGCTATAAAATTGTGAAATGTGTGATTATTGCCGTTAAGCTCAACAGGGGACGAGTCCACATTATATCGGTCACCTGAACAATTGACTCAATCAACTTTATTACACTTTAAAGTTGAAATTAAATGTACGTCTGAGTTTTGTACGTTTCTACTAAAATGTAACACAAATACACAGCTTAATATGTCAAATTATAATAGTTATACAAGTCCTTTTTTTACATAGTGATTAGTATTTTTATACCGTATCCATCTTTGCAAAAATTTAATAAATTATTTATTGGTTACCATCTCGATATGGGTCACGCGGCACGCAGGCCCATTTTTTTTATTGAATTCAAGACTTCTGTATTCATTTAATTTAACAAGTACACTAATATAAAAGTTTTGCCTTGTCTTAAAGCTACAAATAAATCAAAAACCAACAAAACATCGTACGGATCGACATGACAAGAATGAAACCATCAATTATCGACCCGCAAAACGGTAATAGCGCAAAGAACCCGGCTGTGAAGTACGTGTCCGTTTAAATGGAAGCTCCGTCCTTGGTCCCATAATTAAATACGACAGGACAGACGGCCGCGGCCCCGCGGGACCAGCGTCGGATTTAAGTTTTGTTACTCGGAGAATTACCACTCGGTTTGGTTAACGGAAACTCCGCCGCCGTGTAACCGAGATTTATCGCAGGATAGTTTCGCGTAGGGTGGACAAAAGTTTGGAAAGTCCTGAAAAGATCTATGTTGATATAAATAATTACATTTTATTCAAAATATGTTAAGTTAGCACTTAATTCACTCCGAACCCTTTTGTTGATAGAAAACTTAAGGAATCATTCTCATGTCTGTTTGTCTGCCACCAGGTGCATGTAAATACAGGGTGTAACAAAAATACTGGTGATTCGTTTAAGGGCAAATTGGTATTATATTGCGAGTAAGAAAAAGTAGGAGTTAATTTTTCGGACGCGAACAAAAAAAATGTATGGCACACGTCGACCCACCTGGTCAACCCTCCATACAAAACCAATTTGTTTTTCTTAGTGTTTCATAATTAGAATACAAGACCAATTATGCCGTTAAAAGGATCACCAGCATTTTTGTTACACCTTGTATACAGTGTGTAAATCCAATAAGAGCGACGGATCAAAGGAATTACTAGTTTATTACGGGAATTAAGAGTGTATCATTTATCAAGAGGTTTAATGAATTATTATCCCGTGATTATTTTTTGTAAAATTACCGAGCAGCAATGTACTGCAAACATGATTGAAGCAACCGTCTGTCAACTGTCAAACATTGTAGCATACGTAGTAGGTACGTAAGTATTTCTTTATTTGCCGCATGACCTGACGCCGCACGTAATTGGTCAGTAATTCTGATTTGTCAGGAATATCTAGACGTCTGGTTACAGTGGTTACCCTGGCTCAGAATTACTTCGTTTACGACCTTTCGACCATTCCTTTTAAGAGCTGATTCGCACTTTGTCGTAACACCTTTTGTAGCTTGCAACATTTGGAACTGTCAACCCGATGAGACATTGTTTCCAAAATGATTGTGTTTGCATTGCAGATAGTGACATTTGTGCCGAGTAATAACGAAGGACCACGTGTGCCATGCCGCAGACATTTGTGTTATTTGCAAGTAAAATGGGGCCCCCAATCAGTCTGGCTTAGTTCGACAGGTGTCGGGGGCGGGAGCGAGGCTCTTGACGACTAATCATCACGTCGCAAACACGCTCAAACTTTTGACAAAGAACCTATATTTTGCATACTTAGTACGCTCCACGTTGTACGTTCGCGAGTAATTTAAATTTCTGACGTTTTTCTCCCCTGTCCCTTAACTTAAGGTTTGGGCATAAATATTATGCGTCGACGTTTTTACGGCTGTTTTTAATTTGTGTAACATAAAATCACTGAAAATGGCTTACAAGTAACGTTTTTATGAAAACAGTAATATTCTTGTTATAAAGTCATTTTACTTAGTAGTAAATCTGTTGAATACATCAAGCTTTGATGTGAATTAACTGAAATATCGTAGGGAAGGCACTCGAGATAAATGGATTTTTATTTGTATCCAAAGAGGTAGTAGGTACGGTTGCAAAGGGAAATGCAAACATCGCACCGGGCGAGTCCACTTGACAAAAAATATAAAATGGAAATTCTGAAAGGTCGGTACCGCTAGAAATAGACGTCAAAGCGATTCGGTGGATTATTTGAATATTGCTTGTTTCATACCGACGGCGCAGGTGGTATCTAATTTAAATGTTGAGAGAACGTTTGTTTGTATCGTGAACTTAATTATTTGATATTTACTCTTAAATAATGATGCTTGACTGAGCTCGCAAATTTCTCTCAGACAAAATTTTAATAATGTTGAAGAAGGTAAATCAAGACAATTTAGGATACATATTATGCGATGCGACAGATAATTAAGAACGCGATTCTTTTTTTCATACAACTGCATACAGATATGACTTTGGAAATCCTAATTAAGGAACGTTCCTAATTAAGTATGGAGTTATAATACGTGTTGATTGGACCCATCTGTATTTTCTAAAGTACAAGTTTTACATCAACTTTGTTTGTATTAAAGTAAACCTTGTTTAAACACCCGTGCATTGTATTATTCAATAATAAAATTGGTCAACCACACATTTTTCATAAAATTTCCAAAGTCATATTTGTATGCAGTAGTATGAAGAAAAAAACTGTGTTCTTAATTATCTGGCCATGACTGTATATTATATAGGCTAATGTTGTCAGTAAATGAATAGGTTTTGCCTGATGTAAAAGTACCTACCTACATACTAATTACTTTTAATTTCGTGTTACAAAATCAGCCGTTACCTACTTTACTCGTCACCCGTGAGTTACAGGAGACAGTAAATTTTTTTTAGGTAATTTTATTAAATAAAATGTATTTATTTGCCCTAAATCAGCTAAATTAAACTAAGCTACACTTAATTCTAAACCTAATCCTTATCCATTTTCATTTCCGCGTCATAAAAAGCCTACTGATTTCCAATACGTGCTCGTTCCTAGGTTATTACCGACACACACATATAGGAACCGCGATGACGTCACGCGCCCCCGCCCCCGCGGCGCAACAGTTGGTCGCGGCTCGATAGCGCTGCGCGTGCGTGGACGTCACGTCACATGGTACCCGGTGCCCATGCCCACCACGCTCACGCTGCCAGCTTAATTCCCACTTTTTAAGTCGTTTTGTATTATGATTCTGACCTCATTCGGAAAAGTTTCATGTTAACAGCTGCTAATTGACTAGACATCGCGGTGATATGTAGATAGGTACCAGGTAACCTACTCGTGCATTAATTTATACACTACTTTGAAAGAAGGACGATTTTTTTTTGTAACTCCTGTAACGATGAGTACACGGTATAGATTATTTTTATTTTACAAGTGTAATTAACGCTTAATAAGGCTCTACACAGTAGAGTCAAAATAAATATTAGGTAAAAAGAAATACTTAGTCGAAAAAGATGAAATAGTTAGTCCGCAGGCTTAAGGATAAATAAGCAGTTACGTGCTAAAACTTTGACTACATATAAACAGCTGTTTGGTGAAGAAAACCATATTTTCAAGCCAGGCAAAGTTGTAGTATTTACGTGACGGTACTTAAAGCATGGGTTAAGCCGCCGGGCAAACTATAACTTTTACGATTAAATGCAATTTAACACAGTGAATCACATCACACAGTCAATCCTTCGTTAACACAGTGAATCCTCCTTTTTGTAAAGGGGCGGCATCGCGAATGTGACCTTTCTGGAGTTGTAAGCGTCTATAGGCTACGGTAGCTGCTAAACATCTGGAATGCCTAATGCTTGTTAGTCACCGTCGTGGCAAAAAAAATATCTAATTAATTTCTAAGTTGAAAATTATTCCAGTTAGAAATGAAGCAGCAAATATAGAGTGTATGTATAGAGCTAAAATGATACTAATCAAAACGATGCTAAATCGAGTGACACCGATTTATTTGTCAATAAAATGCTACATTTATATTTACTACTCGTACTCCATAGCATTCACACCTTCTAATAGCGAAAGCGCAACGTTTCCAACACAACACATAGAAATTCAATCGCTGCAAAACTATGCGCAAACTGCAAAAACGCGGGCACGCGTTATAGCAACAGCTGCGCGAGGGCGAAACATTTCCAATTTAATTAACTATAGACAGTTTGCAGATGAAATTCCGGTTTTAGGGAACCACTTTGTAATAACATTCATTCAAAATCCATCTGCTATTCACGCTAAAGCTCACGGAATGAAACATAAATCCATTCAATCTATTAAAATTGAGCGCTCCATTTGTTTTATCGCCGTTTCAATCAGCGGATTCATCTGCAGTTACTAGGACTGTTTCGATATGTATATTATATAAATATGTAATAGTATTTTGTTTCAATATTTGTGAACCTAGATAGGGCTTACATTGATTACTGATTAGTTTTAATTTTCACATTGCACGTAAAATATACCTAGATGTACGAAATAAACCGTATTAACCTATTCTGGAAACCCATGGTACCAAATAGCAATCTACATTGCTTTTTGACTATTCTAGATATATGTACACTGAAATTATTTTTTGTTACCAGCAACCAAACTTCGTCTACCAGTAACTAAGTTTTGGGGCTTGCAAACTAAGACTTATTACTTACCAAAGTGTTTTGTTCTTTATAAGGAAACTTTGAGTTATAAGCAAATAAACTTTATTAACTCCTTACCGAATTTTGGTTATTAATAAAATAGCCGAAGTAGTTTGCCTGTCCTTTTTTTTCAGTGTAGATAATAAACTAGTGCAGCCAATACACCAAATATGCTATATGTTCATTCAAACCCCGTTCGATTTAACATAACCTCTAGTCTAACTTGGGAAGAATGATTTCTGCTCTATTATTTTATAATAGTATACATAGTAGGTAGGTATTAGCAGTGTCTGACCGGTGCACAAAAATGTAGGCGTACAATACCGTTTTGATAGCACAAATAGGAAATCCCATTCAAACATTAACAGAATTAACGGAAATAATTTGATTGATACGAAATAATGGGAGGAGCATTCGGGAGCCCGCTCCTAATGGAATAGCAGAAATAATTAACTTAAGTCCGCACCTATCGCTCTATTTCTTATCGCTCAATGTTAATTGTTGCTTTGGACCTATTGTTAAACTTTGTGAGAGCGAATAAGGCCTCCTTAATTGTATTAAATCATAGCCCCTGGGGAGATATATTACAGAGGGTTTGAAAACTCAACTCAATGTTCATAATCTGTCTCAATTCAAAAGTTTTAATTAAAACATATATATGGTGAAGGTAAAAACTTGGTTACAAAAAGCTCTATCATTATTAGACATCATTTTTATGTATTATTAACAAAGTTTATATTTGGTCAGAGGTCGTTAATCTACGAAAGTGTTTAAAAGAGATTAATAGGGGTCATCAATTTATCGCTCGCAGCGTATTTAGAAGAAGGAAAAACATCGGTATTTAAGGGCGACAAAACAAATTGTCAGCGACAAAATACGGGCACCCTCTGTTTTCGCTTCGTAAAATGGAGGTTCCACTCAGACACGACGTACGGCTTTGGGTCAAGCGTTTGCAAAAAAAAAAACGTTTACCAGTGCGCGAGCGTATTTAAATATCGGTAGCCGGCCCGGACCGCGTCACTCCCGGATTAACATAATTCAACAAAAAAACATCCACCCTTACGGCAAAAAAACAAAAACCGTTTTTTATCCGTGTGCGATGGACCCAAATCGCGGTCCACAATATTGGGCAAGTTTGGTCGGCGAAATTACGTTAGAATTCTTATGGGATGCCTTGTCGTGCGTGATGGCACGGGTGACTTGAATAATCGGTATTCACTTTACTGGACTTTATTGCTTTATCTTGAATAATTACTTAACAACCAGTATGAAAAAAAAAATGAACTTAAAAATAATAGACAAGCGTTTACACAGATTAAAATTAAATACGACAGTACGCACTTCATCTTGAAAGTAGGCATTACTCTTCACAAAACATTAGCCAAGGCATGTATCGTCGCGTCACGAGGGGCGTGGGTCCTTCACCTTCCGCCAGAGCCGAAATAAATCTAATTCTTCGGATGACAGATATCAGCAAGCCTTGTTTATTTATACTTTCACTCTGAACTATTCGAGGGCCGTGCACATGTGCCGCGACGACCGCTCATTCAACCAAAATAAACTACGTTCTAAGTCAATAAGCTTCGTAAGACGGAAAGCTCATAATAAACATTCCGCAAACCCGACGGAATTTTTAAGTGACGATGAATATTTGATTGACCATGATCATGAATAAAATGAAACATTTTGCTACAAATATTAGGGGCCGCCGTAATGACTCCGCTCGACATTGAGAAAGGATCTTAAAGAAAACGACCAAAGAGAAAACTCCCGAAATAAATGTGGTAATTTCATCTACAAAAATTTCCCTCCTAACGCATACATTTAAATACATCAGCATAATCTTTAAATGTTATGTGAGTGTAGGGCCAGGAGGGTTAAACTTGAAGTATATGGTTGGCTATCGTAATCGTAATAGGTATGTAGTTCATGGTATTGGCTAATGCGTGAAGTACGCAGTTGGGAAATCAAAAGGTCTTGATGTGGCAAAACTGTACACTTTTGTAGGCCAAAAAAAACGTAGTTGCCGATTTGTGCATTATCTATATAACATAATTTATTAAGATAATTTGAGTACAAGTTATTTTACTACTGTTGCTACCTGCACAGGCTGTAGTGACTCAAGCTGGGGGGTGATTTTTGAGATTCGAGCACTCGAAAGTGACATTTAAAACTCTGAATAAAACGATGAAATTATATTTAAAAAATAACAGCGATAGAAATTTAAAATCATGATTATTTAAGCTATTAATTCCATGTGAAAAAATTTGCGACAAACTTTTGTGTGCGATTATTTTCGAGCTTGGATTTTTTGAATTCGAGCGTCCGGCTGTCAAAAATCGGCCCCCTGAACTGGATTGTGAAACAGTAATGCACGAACTACGATAATATCTGCTACTATTAACTATCACACATATTTTTCCCTTCATTAAAGCTAATGTAGACTCTTTGTAGGTTTTTATAGGTAAGTAAAGATTAATTTCATGGGTCGTCCCGTACAAGGGATAAAGTAGCACTTAACAAACAAAAAATGGTTAGTCCCTTTTTACCAAAAAAGCGAGGTCTATTTAAGACTCGCCGCGAGAAGGGCGCGACGAATCTAACAAGCTCCAGAATTGTGACAGGGCTGACAGCTGACATATTCTCCTCATTAATCAGGCCGGCGGGCGACGCCATATTTTGATTCGTGTCTTGTCGAAACTGCCGAACCCTGCTGCCGAAAACACGTGCCGCCCCACATATCATATCTCGCTTTTTCAACACATTTTTTTTCGCCAAATTAATATTTAAATCTATGTAGATTACGGATAGCTCAAAGAGTTCGCAAGAGTCTAATTTGCACGTCGGCAAAATTTCTCCGTAAAATTAAGGCCACAAAAATGTATTATAGCCACGTACGTATTAGTAGGGTACATATACGTAACCAGACGTTTTATCTCTTTCAAGGAACAAGATCGGGAATGTATACAATTAAAATATAGCTTTGTTTATTTACTAAAACCGAAGGGCTGTAGACGCAGTTGGGCCGACAACTGTAGTTTACTGAGTAAACATTATATTAATGAAAGCTATAACATGGTCATAAAGATGCTATTACTTTGCTGCTCTCGTAATATACATACTTTGCTTTTATAGAAAATACATTTTATAAGTACTAATAGCATCAATGAGTTGTCTAGGTGGTATATATTTAATCTTGAGTCTTGATAGCAAGTTTGTTACTATTGTGCTCCTTAAAGTCCTTAATTATTGTACAAATGTTCAAAAGCTATCGAAATTGTAACATGTTAAATAGGCCATTGTCCCAAATATCAGCGATTCTTATTGAGCTTTAATAATTTGTAATAATTTGTATCTTAAGTCCATGAACTTAAATATTTCAATTCTATTATTGTTCATGTGCGAAGTTGCAAAAGTTAGCGATATAATAGTGGAGGCCTATTTGATATTCCACGGGGCACCCCCACTCGCGGAACTACAGGACACAACACGCCAAATTCGGACGCGCTATATCGGGTAAAAACGGAACTGGACGATTTATGTTCATTCATTATTAATTAGCTTTATGTGAAAGGAAACTTGCGTACAGGGCTATTTGCTATATTGATCTAAGCCATGAATTATGCATAAAGTATAAAGTCACCTCACTGTCTGCGATGCTATGTTGTCATCTCTTTCCTATCATCTATAGTATTAAGTACGTTTTACGGTTTTACACTTAGTTACTTAAAGAAACTGTAAAAATGCGATATAAAAGTCTAGTTTACTTTCCTTCCTACGTGCCGGAACACTTTTAGTATCCACGTAGTAAATGTTTCACAGCAATAGCGGCAACGTATACAATCTCAGCGTCTAGTGTCTCGGAATTACACGGCGTATAAAAAACAACGTAAGAAGGAAACAGATCGCATAAGCGGAATTCTTTTTCAGAATCGGAAGTAAAAAAAGAGTTCAGCATCGTAGGCGACCATGAGATAAATCCCGAAGGAGAGGCGTTGTAATAAAACACGTACGACGCGGGCCGCTACATTTTATTTCAAAAAGCGATAAGGGCGCGAACGCAAGGAAATTCCTTTTACGAGATTCTTGTGGAGGGGGTGGAGCGATAGGTGCTAGACGGTTGGCGGAGAGCACGCTCGGGCTCGGCGACATCTGGCTTGTGTTGGCGGCGCCTAGCGCGTGAACCCTCCGTGCCACCACCTAGCTACACAAGCCGTATCTCAACTCCAATAGCTGACGTCCACACGGTCCACATCATTAAAACGAAACTCGACTACAACAAGGAATAAAACAGAAAACACTGCAGAGCTTTAACATAATTACGCCGATATCTGTTACCTACACAATTAAATATTAGGCGATTGTTAACACGCTTCATCCCTTTCATTTTCGCGGACACGATTTTGACGGATTGGCTGAAAACTTTGATAGCATTTTCAGTTATTTCCTCGATCCTGGTGGGATATTTCTAAGACCTGCTTTTACCAGATACCTATCCGGAATTGCCGTGAAAATTTGTAGGCTTTTCTAAAAGGTGTGCTAGTGGCATAATGTGTTAGTGATAGTACTCGACTAAACCCTGTAGCAGTAAACATCGAGTAATTACTTACTAGTTAATAAGCCACTTAAATTTAAGTAAGAAGTTTTAATTGGTTGAGCTATAGCTCCAATATTTATGTTTCCAAATCCGAGTTCATCTAAGGCCCAGTGGGGATTAGTTTCTAAGTGCATTTAGGAGGTGAACATCGTGGTTTATTGGATGGCGTTGCCAACGGCACTCGAGTCCGTATAAAGGAGGGCAATATCGCTTGTTGTCTCGTCGCTTCGTTCTCCGACGCTCGGCACTCGCCTCTTAAATTTTGTTTATGCAACAAACACATTTTCAATCTAATCTTATTTTGTCAAATAAATTTCAGGTCATTGTTTAGTATCGGGGATATTATTATGATTATGACCCTGTCGGATATTTACACGTGTTCTTTGTGGATATTTTTCGGGTAGCTAATTTACATAGTAGGTACGGGTGTAAACGGGACTTTAACTTTTAGTAACCTACAATGTGCCATTTTTGTTATGATGTGTGAATACTGCTTTTAAATGCTTATATATGAGCAGTATAATAAAATATGTGGTTTAGAAGGTCTTAAAAGTATGATTTATGTACTTGATTTATTTGCGTTCCGAAAAAATATTACGAAAAGGTGAAAGTATGGAGCCAGCAATTTTAAGTAAAATATATAACCTCATAGTCACAGTGACAACCTCTTAGGATCACGGTTATAGAAAAGGTCTCCCTAAGCTGTCTAGCCAGTTCACATTTGATTTATCGAGCAGGATTGCTCACAAAGTGCTTGCGGGCCGCAACTACTCACGGCGCGTCGCTTTATTTGCACTGTGGAGTATCAAACTTGTACATTAATTAGTTTCATGCAAATCATGATCCGGTGGCACTGCTTGCGGTCGAGAAAAGCATTAATCACGTAATATTGTTTATGTAATGCATAACGAGCAAGAGCGGTCGGGGCGCAGAAATTGATGGAGTGCTGTCGACGCGCCAACTTCTCGGTTAATTATCCAGACCCGTGCTGGCTGTGCTGTGGGTTCTCATTGCTTATCGAGGCTAGCGCTCGGGTGACCTAGCTTAACTGTGATGTCTAAATCTATACGTGATCGTAGAATGAATTTATACCAGTCACTGCAAGCTTTGGATTAGCCTGCACTTGGTAAGCAATTTGAACTCACGGGCTGGAAGCCAGGCTCGGCAACCGACGAAACAGCACATAAACAACTAGATAGATAAGATACCTACCTACATTAATACATTCGCGTCGTTTTATCATTTTTACTAGAATAAATGCGTGACTCAGTTTGTGTTTTATTGTTTAAGTTAGGTATTGGTTGACTTTATTAAATATTTCCCATTCAAAACTTAGAGATTTTATGCAGGACGTACAAAAATTACACTTAGCGGGTCACTGGTCACTGGTAATATTTCATCATGCTTACCCGACTACGGCGAAGCCAAAAGGAAGGGCTACGATTTTCGCAGACAATGTAGTACATATGTACTGTATATTTGTATTTACGTATGGTTCCCCGTAGCACCTAAATTATCCACCCAATTTTGATGAAACAGAAGTCAATCGATTCTTTATTATGGCCCGGGTAACATAGGCTACATTTTAACTGTCTTCAACAAGATTTTTCGGGTTATAGTTTTTTAAACTTTTTGCTTCTTCAGATATAGTTTTCGTTTCCTGAAATAGAAACCCATTTCAGGCACATTCATCTCGTAAAGTTTCGTTTGCAGTTGCAATTCTTAAGCCGCTTTATAAGCGGCAATCCAGGATCTACTTACAGCTAAAAGGCCTTTGAAGAGCGGGTATTTCAGCGCTAGCCGCTCTCCGCTTTAACGCCAGGATCAAAAAGAATTTCAACTACTTATGTTTGAAGTACAAGTTGCATATTTGGAAATAGAGACAGCTTTAAAGGAATACAGTACTACTATATTCAGATTTTTGTGCTGCCTGGAACTGGAAGTTCTCTTGACGAAAATTAGCGCTACGATGCCGTCTTTGCCATTTCTTATTCTTTTGTAATCATAAAAGCTATTCTATTCTTGACCATATGACTCATAATTTCTTTATATTTATAATACTTATTCGTATTAGTAATATGGTTTTCACTCAGAACAAATGCGACACAAAATTAACTAAATGCGCACTTTTTTTTCTATTTTAAGCTCTGTGTCTACAGGTACCTAGATTTAGATTTCAAACACACTAAACACGGAAATTGCAGAAAGCAGAATAACTGAAGCTTAGAGCCCAATGCACATACAGTCAGCATACACTCAGCTAAATTACTCTGATTGAGTTTGTCTGTACTCAGTTGAAGTTTACGATAAGGTAAGGATACGATAAAATCCGTATAAAACTGAGCAAATGGGAGTAAAATGTATATTTTTATATTAAAATATAGTATTTGTGCATTAATAAATGAGTAAATATTGAATGATAAGAAAGTGTACTCTACGTAAAAGCGAAAACGCTATAATCACTCTACGTGCCGTAAAGTAGGCTCAGGCGCTCATAAAGTGTTCTCATTAGACCCCGTAAATGATGCCGCTGCGCTTATGCATAGTATAGGGACCTATACTGATATTTAAAATACAAGGAGCGATGGCGTAGGAGCGTACATACCTATATACGTTGAATTTATTGTGATTACAGACAAATTATATTATTATAAATATTTAACAACATTGCTCATACTGTCATTCACTTTCGCGCAGTCGGGGAAAAAGGCGTTTTACAATGAGTAATGATTCAAAAATGTTTTCTTCTTTTAAAATTGCTATTAACTCTGAAACTAAGCGAATAAGGACATTTTAGTCCCTAAATATGATGCGTTAAAATCTCATGAGCATTTTTTTTTATTAATAATAAGATCCAAATATGGCCAAGGATGTAGTATGTAGTCAGTATTGAAGGTATAGAATAATACCCTTACCCTTGTATTTCCATGATCTTGTCCTCGGTCAGACTTGCTTCTTTTCTTGGCTGGGACATTATCTTCATCCGAAAGACCTGCACGCCTAGCACATGACTGATGCGACAGTATCTCGCGCGCGAGATAGACTACCCGTGTCTTTCTAATTGACACAATCAGAAAAGGACGGATAGACTATCTCGCGCGCGAGATACTGACGTGTCAATCATGTGCTAGGCGTGCAGGAGTATAATATTTTCTAGGATTTTCGGCACTATTTTCCGTAAGTACAGTCGCCATTAAATATATCGGAGCGACCAAAGTAAGTAGTCAAAAATATCTGAACATGCACTTTACCGCCTAAAACATAGAGGCATTGTTGACATTGTTCAGATATTTGGCCGCTCCGATATATTTGATGGCGAGTGTTTAAGATTTTAATTGAAAGAATGTGTAATTTATAAGTATATAACGACCTGATATCACTGACCTCGCTCCTTGTTTGAACTCTTGATTAATTGACGAATTAAGCAAGGCTGTGGAACTAAAGGGATCTATAGACGAAGCAATTTATTGGTACGTACATTCGATTGAGGTAGTTGTAATGGTATACCAATTACTCCTCGCTTTACGAGGTTTAGGTATATTCTACTAGCTTCCAAATCGAGGAACTTACATTATTTTGGACTTAGTGGCAACGCAGTTAAACAATAGTGCCTTAGAAAATATTGATAACATTTTTTTTAAGAAAACGGTAGTAGGCAGCTTACATTGAAGGCTAAATAATTGTGATATCTTTGCCCTTCAGCGGCGTTAGCAGAGTATGTTACTCTGCCTAGCCCGCAAAAAAGGTATTGGTAAGTTGTTAAAGTAGCCTATATGCCTGTAACTTCAGATCATTTACAAGCGCGTTTTCAACCCTTTAAAAGCCTAGATAGGTTGTCCCTTTCAAAATAATCATACGTGGGTAACGTAATTAACTATATAGTGCCATTATTAGAGCGAAGAAACGCTTTTCTGCTATCCGGATGTAGATATCACTATACGGCGAGCGGTGTGTAAAAAGCGGCCGTGGGCATCATGATGTCAGACAGTTCTTCAGAGCACAACCATACAGGCGATAAAACACACATAAGGAGGCAGTCTAAGAAGAATATGAAGGTACCTGGTGCGGCGTATAGGGCTGCTGCTGTGCGTAGGGCTGCGGCTGCGGCGGCGGGTACCGGCAGGGCTGCGGGTAGGCGGCGGCCCACTGCTGCGCCCCGCGGTACTGCGCGCCCGCGCTCGCCATGCGCGCCGCGCACGAGCCCGCCGCGCCTGCGCTCGCGACCGTCACCGCGCCGCCTGCGCCGTGAGCTGAACGACAACCGCCGGTGCTCTGGAAAATAAACCAATAGTACATTACAGCAGAGGCTGGGAATCCGTTTGAACACGTATAGTGCTTTTCTCAAAAAAATGCGTGGAAATAAGACCTAAAACCTAATACTTAAAGCCTAAAAGTCTATCGCACTCGTGGCCGGCGCGCGCGCGACAGCGACCGGCGGCGCTTGACCCGCAAACTAGTATGAAAATCCTTATCATATCAAGTGTCACTACGGCGCCCGAAATGTGATAGGTACTTCCGAGTCTATTATAACGAACGTAACGACAACATTTCCGCGCATGTTTGAGAAAATTGTTATTACCGAGTAACCAGGAGTGCAGTGGAGTGGGTGTGCAGTGGATGGGACTGGCACAGGACCGAGGAGAGTGGCGTACCTAACACAGAAGAGGCATATACTCAGCAGTGGGTGTATACTGGCTGAAGAGAGATAAAGAGACCAGGAAATGACATCCCTAAGAAATTATTTACGCCATGAGTTATAGTGAAAACCACTGAAAGTCTAATATACTCTTTGATTGATGCGCACAAATATTATTCACTTGTTTATGACAAAATCCTGCACATGAGCTCTACGAGGGTGTTGCAAAGATTTTGATAAGATAGGACTATGATTAAAAGGCTTATCGATTGAATCATCAATATGACCTATTCGACCCCAAGACGGCACTTAGTTAAATCCTAGTTGGTGAGTCTACCTAGATGACAAGCGAAATCATACAATTTATGTTTTAATTAAAAATACTTAGATATTTATGGTGACGTGGAATTATGAATGGTGATGTTCGATCATACACTAATATGTCTTTTGTTTTGGAAATCTAAGAACATCAGCCAATTTTATTGCATAGGTTCGTGGCATGAGCAGTAAATAGATACATATATATACATATATGAATAGCGGTATTTTTTATAACAATTACTTATCCAAATATCCATTTTTATTCCTATCAACATAAGCGGGATAGTTCCTATTTTATGAACATCTAAGGTGTATTAACACAATAACTTCATCACGAACATAGGTTAGAAGAGGTCCTCGCGGCGTTTAAGACAAATTAAACGCTCGCCTCGTTCACACGGAGCGGCGGCGGCGACTTTCACTGAAGTGCTCATTTATTTAGTTAACATACTATACGCCGCGAACGATAGGGGCCGCTCTGAGTGAAGGCATCAAATTACAAGTCGTTGTCCTCATAAAGTAAACAGTTTCTACTACTGCCGTGCAATCTTTCTATAATTAGTTTTAAGATCCGTTAAACAAATATTAATTAAAGTTACTTTCATGGTTTAACGTTGTTTAGCTCTCGTATATGGGAACGGTATACGCCAAAGGGTCTATCAAAAAACTTGTTTTGAAAGAACTATCTTTTTGACCCTTTTGGTGGTGCTTGAAAATAAAAGAAAGGAAATGATAATGAGGGTTGGGTCTTTTATCGGGCATAGGTATTTTTATGAGGACATGAATGATAATTTCTAAGGTAATTAGTGGAAACATAAATAGGAATGAACCAACACAACATAAAATATCGATTGTTGTATCCATCTAGCAGCTATTGGCAAGATTATTCGATAAAGTTGACATTTCGTTATTTATACTGAACATATATTTAAGCCTACCACGGATCAAATGTTTGCCATCCCCTAAAGTTCGCAATGATATAAGTAACATCGAACAGAAATAAGATTAGATAGAAGAATACAAACTAGAGATGGGCCGACTAGTCGCCGACTAGTCGGGAAAGCCGACTATTCGGCATCATTTGTAGTCGGCGATTAGTCGGCGACTAGTCGGCAAAAAATGCCGAATATTCGGCACTTTAATACCTACAGGAAAATAAGAACTTGGCAGAACTTTAACCCTTTTCTTAGTTATGAATATCTAAATCTTATTATAGTGTTTGTTTTCTTTTTGCCTTCAAACACGCCAGCGCTGGTCATGAACGCGTGATAGACAATGGCACGGCGGACGAAGCGAAACGAGCGTAGGGTTGCCATATGGAAAAATGGAATGTCCTGATAAAAATCCGGACATCACCCCAAAAGTCCTGACATTTCTAATAACAGCGATTTAGCGTACTCTTTCTAAACACTACGCCGGTGGCAAAACAGCCTGCTTGATGGTAAGTAGCTACCGTAACATATGGACACTTGCAGCTCCAGGTGCCTCATGTGTGGTGCCGACCCGACTCCTTAGAAAAGAGCATTCACTGTGTTGATTGCTAAAGAGAAAATATAGTCCCTGTCGTCAACAAACTGCATCCTTTCAGAGCTCTGTAAGGTCGCCAGAGAACACAACACTATGAGTAAGGTCTAGTGCTATTTTTCTGTAATGTGGAGGGGAGGTACTTCCACAGTCGGGCTCTGCTCCATATTTGATCGAGTTCACATTAGCTGAGCTGGGCCCTCACATGACATTTACGTCATTTACGTTTTTGTTTGTCTATCTTATAGTTTTCTCTCATTTGCTCAAAGGTTAAGAGTCCGGTAATGTTTTTTTTCGATTTCGCTCAACTTTTTGATGCGATTTTGCAGTAACTAACATAACTTCTATAATTTTGTATACATATTATGAAAGATCGTTTCTTTTTGGATGGAATAAATACAACGATTTTTTAATTTTATGCTTTATTTATAAATAATTCACCCTAATCTAACACCTGTTTCGCGATTTTTGCTTGGAGAGGTGAAAAGAGTAAGGTTTTTATTGATTTAAATTAAGTTATATAAGTATGTAAAATATATAAATACATTGGAAAATGAGTCGCCTGAGGAATAAGTGTAACAGTTTTTTTCATTTTCATATATATTTTTTGAGAGAGAGTGTGTTTTACTAGAGCAATTTTGCTAAAAATTGCCGAAGTTTAGGTGATATTTTTGGAAAGATACTAAAGTATTTTGCAAACATAAAAATACAAAAATAAACTTCATTTTATGCTTTATTCAGATAGTATGAAACATATTAGGGTCCATAACAAATAATAATTAAAAATCGTACGACAAAATTACATGAATCAACGTCCTCACTAAACATGCTCTGTAAGAATCGAGTTTTAAGGTATTAAATATTAATATAAATACACCTAAAGTACTTTTTTGCAATAACAAGACTTCAAGCTATCGTACCAAATGCAATTCATGAGTATAATGTTATTATTAGCGATTTTCGTTTTCAAATCGTTACCGGACTCTTAACTGGAAGAGATCCCTTACAGGGATAAGTTCGCCTTTGTACTTTGTTTTCTCTTTTATCATGTTTTATTGTAACTTTTTTATGTACACTAAAGTGTTTACATACATACATACATACATTTATACGCAGTACCCATACCCTCTTAAAGCTTGAGCTCATAATTATAAATAATAATCAGCGTTTATTGATCAAAAAGTATTCGCGTTCTTTCCCACATTTTTTTTACATTTAGAAACGTTATAGTTTTTGATATATCCAATATTTTTATATTTGTCATAAGAGCAGTTAATTAATGAGTTTGTTAAAGACATTCAACAGTTGTCATTAAGTTATAGAGCGACTTATTTAACTTTCGGCTTTAAGCCTTCCAAAAAATGCTTAATACGTATTTTGCTAAACTAACTGTTAAAAGTTATAATACGTACATATTTAATAAAGATTTTAATAACAAAATATTGTCAAATTCATTATTGATTTGTTGAAAATTGAATAGGTACTTACACTTTGTATGTACTTAAATTTTGTAATAAGCGTAGGTATAATGACGTAATTTCTAAAAATCCTGACACTTGCCAAGTCCGGCCGCAATCCTGACAAAGGGTCAAAAATCCTGACATGTCCGGACAAATCCTGACGTATGGCAACCCTAAACGAGCGTTTCCGATTGTACCCGAACTTAGCTAAAGCCTACGATCGGCATTGCCGACTAGTCGGCCGATTAATCGGCAATTTGAAAACCGATTAGTCGGCCGATTGTGTAGTCGGCAAAAACCCTAGTCGGCCCATCTCTAATACAAACGTTTCCCAACAGCCACTACGATAACAAGCACTTGATGCACTTTTGAAACATGAAGCAACACGCGAACGCCCTTAAAAGTACCAACACATGGTTTTGATATACTGTAGTCAGGAATCAGATATTCTCACATGAGCTAGAACGCCTAGTTGCATCACTTTGACGCAGACGTATTACCTACTGTAAGTGCCGAGAGCCGTGACTAAGCGTGTCTGCACACTTTCGCAAATCTTAGTATTAAGTATAGCTAACGTTAATAGTGCTAAATACATAAACTTTTTATCTACTACTTAAAACGCTATTTTCTCCGCGTATGACTTGCTTATAAATAAAATGTCTTATATAATTGTGCCATTAAGTATCTGTCCGCCAAACACCTAAATCATTCAGCATACTTGCCCATACATACATACATAAGAAAAATCTAACTTTGGACACATTTTTTAAGAAAATAAGTAGATTTTCGTATGTAATATGGCATTTTTATTTACCACAATCAACTTCTTCTACTTTTCAATGTGATGTTTTAAAGTCAAAGGTCCATCATTGTCGGTTGTTATAAAGTTTATTTCTAATTTTTTTTACGGCATCAACGTTTTATTGATAACCAACTATGATGTGCCTTGGACTTGAAAATATCACATTTGTTCATTTATAATGTTTTCGTATTGAGTTGTATGCTTTATCATCATAATATTTGAGATTTTCCTTCAAGCTTGTTTGACGTCAATATGAATATTTGCTCTCCGTCTTTAGAGGGGTGCAAATAGGAGGGAGAGGAAGGCACGGTAGGGGTGGTAGTTGGCGACTAAAACCATCTGAGCCCTTGGCTTTTAGTCACACCAAAGCCAAATAAATAGGAAGACTGGAGTATAAGGAGGTTAAGAGTCGCCAGGACGCTCGCGTGAACTCGCGTCCCCATACAAACGTAGTTCAGCTCTCATTTTAAAACGACATGCTTTAGAACAACGAAATTTGGCATGGGCATTCTAGTAGTACAGATCTATGTCTGCAATTCGTTTTCGTTGCTAAAAATTGTAATACAAAGAAAATATAGCAAAAATAAGTTTTGTATGTAAATCTGTAACTGGCTATATTTTCTTTGTATTACAATTTTTAGCAACGAAAATGAATTACCGACCTAGATCTGTACTACTACAATGCCCATGCCAAATTTTGTGGTTCTAAAGCATGTCGTATTAAAATGAGAGCTAGGGGGCAATTTTTGGCTTTCGAGCGCCCGAATTCAAAAAGTTTAAGCTCGAAAATAATCGCACACAAAAGCTTACTGCCAATTTATTCGCATGAAATTAATAGCTCAAATACCTACTCATGATTTTAAATTCCTATCGCTGTTATTTTTAAAACATAATTTCATCGTTATATTCTGAGTTGTAAATGTCACTTTCGAGTACTCGAATCTCAAAAATCACCCCCCTAAACTACGTTTGTATGGGAACGCGAGCGTCCTGGCGACTCTTAAGGTACCTACATAAATATATTTTTTAAATACTCAGCCTAAGCTATAGCATAGCCCTTCATTCTAACAAACTTAAAGGGGAAAAGGAAAGACAGGGACACATATGCTAGCATTTTAAATTTGACAGACATTTATGAATTAGATTTTTGTTGAAGGCCATTTATTAAAATTTCTCAGATATATCGTTTTAAGGGAAATTACAAATCATATGCTTTGCTAAGATTAAACTAAATAAGTGGCAAATGGCAACAGTGGCGTAAAAATAATGTAAGTTTATAAAGACATCGATAGTCTTTATGCTTCACTATCAACGGTCAGACATAGGCCGATGGGTTATGAAATTCTTCTAGTGTAGGTACTTGTCATTCTGTGCGGGCGCGTCCGACGAAAATGAGATTTATAGCGGCAATAACAATGTATAATTTCACCCGGCGACCCCCATCTTCGGACTTAATTATTTGAGTCACGAAATCCGAAAACCGACTAGGAAAGCCTCAGGGATCAGAGCTTTGTTGTCGTTTTTCTACAACGTCCATTATTCTTTTATAACCTCTTATTTTTTGCTTGAGTAAAAAATAGGTGAGTAGGTATGTGTGTAAGTAAAGCGATAAGCCGGCAATCCGCTTAGCGAGTGTGGCACTATCCTGTGAGGACTTATGGTAAAATGTGGATTCTTAACTATGGCGGGTGTCCTTAGCCTTACAGGTTAATTCAAGGTTATTTTAAAGAAATAGAACGTAATCGCGTTAAGTAATACATATGAATAATATATTTCTTACTGTGATCAAGAATGCTAACGTCTAATTTATTGTTTTACAAATAAGTTAAAGAGAGCTTAAATCACTTTGTTTTTATAGTAATCTTTTTTAATTATTTGCTTAAGCACAGCTTTACGAAAAAAATTCCATTATTACATAGTTTCCTGTTTAGTTAACGTGAAGTTCACAAAGGGTTTGTAAAGTAAGTCAATGTTTAATAGTACATTGTTGTAGAGGCTGGAAAGTAAGCTATAGGTGGATCGAGTTAGTTCGAGGGCCGACCCGCCAGGGGAGGCCCTCGAAGATACGAGTCCACCTATAGCGCTTTCGGCCGAGACATTACATAGTGCTTTTCACGACTACTGTGAGGAAATAAAATAAAAAATTAATTGGCATATACAAACACTTTAATAGTTACTATTTATAGGTATATTGACGGTTCATATGCTTTTCACAAGCACGATAAAGTAAACGAGCATGTAACTTTCTGCAAATAAATGCTTCTTTTCGCCATCCTTCCATAATATGAATTGTTCGTCGGATATTATATTGTATACAAAATATCACTGTTCATGGGCCTTCTTATTTAGGACGCGATTTCACTGGTAACAAATTTCTACGCCTGTGCAGTTTCTTGAATTTCGGTGGGCGCCAGCGTATTAATAACATTTTCTACACTTATTGAACTAATTTTTACTGCATAAATACAACTTTCTTGTTTTTCAGTCAAACATTATCCAATTCAATATGTATTTTTCTCGCTCCACCTTAATTACTTTTTTTTCACTTTTAAGAAGCGTTTTACGATGTTTGCTTCAATCCAACTCAAACGGCTATTAGACATTGCAACCTGCAGGGTCCAATCTGTCAGGTTGGTAGGTATAATTAAAGGTAGGGCCCGTAGGGAGCTGAAGGAGAGAGAGGCAGGGTACACAACAGATTGGGCCCTGCAAGTTGCCATGTCTAATATCCGGTTCACTCCTTACCCACTTTTTGATAGAAAACCACAAACGGTTAAAAAGGTAAAAACGCCTTAAGGGTGATCTGAATGATTTTGACGTTTCTTTTTTTTAATCAAGTAAATTGGTTCGATAAACAACCTTATTTTATTTTAGAATGAAAAAGTGGTGCCAAAAAAAGACCTTTTTAATGTTTTAAATGATTCTCATTGGCGGGTCCCATGCGGGTCCAATGCAATGACATCTGGATTTTACTTTTCTACTATGACATTTCATTGCTGCAAAATAGCAATTCTTGTAGTGGTTGTTCAGATGCTACAGCAATTGCTTACTTTCCAGCTTGGATTTTGATCTTCTTTTGCCACATTTCCGAGCAGGTGGCGTGAAAAAATAGTTTTCTGTAAAACCTTTATGGCTCATTTAAAGATTTGACGATAACTTCATTTTAACCATGCAATCGTGCAATTCCACTAGATTATTTGATAGGTCGTGACATTGCAAATATTTGACATGACCATTGTCATCAGCGTCTAATATGTTTACATCATTTTGTTGTCAGTATAAAATAAATGTAAAATTTATTAAACAAATTCCATAGCGTTAAAATAGTGTACATAAATGCAAGAAATATCAAAATTTGACCATTAGATAAGTATAGAATCTATACCATGTAATCGGCGACCTAACAAGTAAAAATACAAATAGTTATCTACTGGTCACATTTTGACATTCATATCTGATATCATATCACTAGCAGTCATTGTACTAAGTCGAATTTGTCTCTTTAACCCGCGCTAGTCATCGTTTCGTACAGCATCTGTCATTATGATAATAAAAGTTGGGTTATTGCCTTTTGATGCTATCCCATATGTCGCTTATCGTAGGGGTTTTATTTTTGGACAAGCATTTGAATTGTCAACCCGATCGTTGCTTTTATATCGATGAAATCGGAAAAAAAATCAACATTTATTCTACAAAATGGGGGTTCGCTTGTCAATACTGTTGAGTTCAGCTGTTGTTATGAAAGACTTTTTGACCGACATTAAAAAAAATCGATATAAATATAGTTGACATGTGTCACATCTATGATTATCTCGCTTTCGAAACTTTACATCACGGTCATATTCTAATTAATACATTATTGTCCAAATTCCACCCAACGGCCTCCATAGCCTAGTTGGTAGTGACCCTGCCTACGAAGCTGGAGGTCCCGGGTTCGAATCCTGGTAAGGGCATTTATTTGTGTGCTAATCTCAAATATTTGTTCCTGAGTTATGGATGTTTTCTATGTATATAAGTATGTATTTATATATCTAAGTATGTATATCGTCGCCTAGCACCCATAGTACAAGCTTTGCTTAGTTTGGGGTTAGGTTGATTTGTGTAAGATTGTCCCCAAATATTTAATTCAATATTTATTTATTTATTTTATTTAATTGTAGGTAGGTACAGCAGGGTTCGAAAGGATAATCATCAATGATAGTTATCTTGATTTTTATGTCCGATAATTATCGATTTGATAATAACCCAAAATTTGTAAAGGCATGAACGTACAAAAAAATATCAGGCTCGAATTTCGACACCACTTGTTGCACTATATATAAGAGAAAGTACCCATACCGGGGATAATTATCGCGATAACTATCAATGATCATAATTATCTGGATAATTTCGAACCCTGTATTTCGTACAGCCTTGGTCAAAAGTGCTTCTTTTATAGAGGTCATCTTGGTGATGTCAACCGTGGCAAAAAACCAGATAACCCAGCTATTACCTAGCTTAAGGCTGCTTGAAACTCCAAAGTTCCACATTAACAACTGCATATACGGATATACTCACGTCTCTATACTCAGAGAAGCCACACTAATACTGGTTAAATCGAGACAAACGTTCTCCAGCACTCATTTAATGATGGTCCTAACAGCTGTGTAGGCTGTCGAGTGTCGAGTGGGATCACTGGCGACGGCGAGACGAGACGTCTCGGCCATGCCAGCTTATTGCCTCCCTCCACCCTTTGGACCTAAGCCCTCAATTATATGTAAACGGAACAGCTATTTTGAAATTAGAATATTACGCTTGACGTCAACTTCTTAACCGCCGATGCGAAGGGGGTGTTAATATTACATATTCTACCCTACCTATACCTATATTGTTCTAGTTTTATATAAGACATATTTTCCCCTGGGTTACATTAGTCAGTCAAGTCGCTTGGGTAAAAAGTTGTGACTCCTCCAATTCATAGTATTAGATTGCTAATCTAATTCCAGGCTCGATTAAGATATATGGCAAAAAAATGTGTATGATTTTTTGTCAAATACTATGTATAGCGAAACTGTACAGGGAATTAAAAAAAAAGATAGAATGCTTTAGTCTAGCCCATTGCGCTTTATTGCTGGGCAAATAATTCAAATAAATATTGTTAATATAATGTTTCAGAATTAATGCTTGCAAGAAAAGGCGACGCCACGACGCGACATTTCGACCAACGCAGCTTACTGCCCCCCGCCACCCTTTGGACCTAAGCCCTAAAATTATATGTCGTCGAAAGAGCTATTCTGTAAAAGGATCTTGTCATTTGACCGACAGTCTTCTTAAAATGTTAATTTTTTTATGAGTACGAGTATTACGAGTAATGATGAAGTTTGACTTTTTACGCGTATAAAATTCACTACATGTATCTAAAGTGATGGATAACATTTATTTACATAACTAAATATACAGAAGCACTACAGTACAAATACTAAACTAAATTAATAACAATGTATCTAAATAGGTTAAATTGTCAAGGTAGGTGATTTGTTTATTTTTTTTATTGTATTTTACTGCATTGTGCATAAATTAAGCATTTTTAACGCGACATTACGACTATTGTCTATATTTGTATGTATTTCAAATAATTGTTCTAGTTAGAAAATATAAGTAGTATGTATAAATATTTAATATTGTTCAGAATCCTAACTATTTTACTCTACGCTACCGGTGCTAGCATTGCTAGACAATAGTTTAAACTACATAGCTATTCACAAACACAAACTTAGGTAAGGTTTAGTTAAACTTGTGTGGGGGTAAATTCCGCTGATGCAAGATTTAGTCTAGTGCATATAGTAAAATATGTTTAAAATCTCTTTTTTAATACTCGACAAGTGTAGTGTTGTTACTTAAGTTACATATGGTGCCGTGACCAGGATCTTTTAGAGTTTAGAGTCCTTTTTTTGTAGAAATTATAATTTTGCCAAAATGGCGATTCTCTTTATTGCAGGAAGTCAAATCTATGAGTTGAACCTAAACTGTCATTTCATTTCTCAGTGTAAGAACAAGAAAGTAAATGTAATAGTGTCACTTTAAACGCCAGCCAATAAGAGGCAATAAAAGCGTCGCTATTCCCGTGAGGCTCGATTCCTCGAGATATAGTAAGAGCAACTGGGCTTGAATAAAGTAAAGATTTAAAGAGCGGTTGCCACGTATTTTACACTCGCGTGCTTTTACTTTATCCAGAGTGGCTTGTTCTCGACCTTTTATTGTAACTCGCGCGAGCGCCGCACTTTAAACCGCGACGCAATCGATTAGCAAACGCAAACATAAATTGATCTCAAGCTTATCGCTGTGTTAAATGTGTGCACTTCAATAAATACCAAATACTGAGTAAACTGTTGTTACCCAAAGTAATCCCTAAGGTGATTTGAGGTGGACAGTTTTTAAGTAAACAATGAATAATGGAAGTATCGTTTCAATTGGCAACTACTAACTTTCCTTGTAAAAGCAAAGGCCAGTATCGGCACCGGCACGCCTAGTTACCAATCTAAAACAATGCCGGCTAATTAAGCAAAATTTCTTAAGTCTCCTCGAACTACTCTGTGATTTGCTACGAGTAATCATCCGCCAAAAGATATCCCTGTAATTTAAGATGTCGTTGTTTGTAATGAAAGTTGCGAATGAAAACCGGAGCGGAGTGGGCGACGGCAGACGAGGTCAATCCTTCGAGCGGCTCCAAATTACAACCAGCCTCAGACGTTTCTACAGTCACATCTTTAGCCTGTCCCCTTCTGCCCCCCTTTGTCTGATTGCCAACAGCTCATAGTAACCGCAAACAATACAGACTTAGCTGTCTAATCGGAATGCCGAATAGCGCGCCGTCTGCCGAATTGTTAACCTGTCAAACGATGTAAGTAATTTGATCCGTGTAATCTGTGTCAAATGCGTCTCAAATGAGAATCAATGTAGATAAATGTAAACTAATAATGGATGACTCAACGTCGAACTAAGCTTGCTTGTATATTTTACGTCATTAAATTATGTAGATGTAGGAATATATAATATCCTAAAGGTACTGCAAACTTGGGTTTCATTTAATTTATTTACTGGTTAAATGATGTATTCTCGGCCTTTTCGTAAATCCCTTACAAAAATATTGTTGGGATAACTTGACGAAGATAAATAAATTACATACATTTATTGTAAGCAAGACTAGGTTTCTAGGGTGGGCGGTCAATTTATCAGAGATGTGAAGATCATTTATTTTATTCGTCGATTCTTTAACGTTGTGCGTTCGATAAAATACAATGGTATAATAAAACGAGCTAGGTATAGCGTGCATATGCGTAACTTTCAGACACCATGCGGCAAATAATACACAACGCATTACCTGCATCTACTGCAACAGTCACACACGCGGCTGGATGAACAGTTATGTGTGCTCTTACGGTTTACATAGAATGTTGCCAGACGCGCACGGTTTTGCATTTAAACTACGGACATCGAGGCCTCGGATGGCGAGGCCGTTACATCTATGCACATTTTCTTCTTTGGCCATGGCATGATGTCATCCGATCCGTAACGGTGACGCAGTTGGCACACGCTGGCGTCGGCGACATGATCTGGAATACCGATCTGCTCGTATCATGAGCGGAAAGCCGCGATATGTACGTTTTTTTTTACAAAATTGCCTTCTTTTTTCCCTGAGCATTGTAGGTACGAGATGAGTTTGTGAAATGCACAGCGTGCCGTGACTGCATCATTACGTGTGGTACATAAAGCTCGCTAGAACATACGAGTAGGGGATATTATTCAGCAGTTTTTGCCGTTGCGGCCGTCGGCACATTTGTATGCGATTCGCTTCGGCGTAGCGACGGGTGCCCGCGAGATTAGCGGTCACCGCAGTAAATGCCCGCGATTAAACAGAAACTGTTTGGTGGACGTATTTTGCGGACTATCATCACATACATTGCGGGTTCACGGATAGGGAACAATTACTGTTATTCCTACGCCGCTACACTCGTTCAGCTAGAGGCATTTTTAGCTTAATACGCCGTGGCTTATCTTCAAGTGTTTTAGCATTAGCGTAGATGCACTTACTCACACAGGAGCAGGCAGCGCGTGTAGGTATGTGTGTCATCTCGAGTGTGTTGGTGCGGCGCGGAATGCGGCCGCGTCCTTCGCCGTACTCGGTTCATTTGCCGACAGGCGCGCAGCGGTTCTTATCCAGACAAATTTATTGCTTCCCAATTATTGCTTAGATATTGCCAATTATTCGCGTTTATAGCCCGCAGCAAACATTTGGCCATATTTGTTAAATGCCATTACAAACTTGAGTGGGGTGAATCAAGAGTGTAGGTACATAGTAGGGTATACCTAGGAACAATAATTTTAATCAAGAGTAAATCTTTAAATATAATTTTCACTAACAAAGCATTCGTAGGTATTAGGAAGATGTACGAGTAGTTAGTTTTTTCTAATTCTGAATTTAATGTGTGTTAAAAGCTAGTGAATCGCACGGAGAGAAAATTTTACTAGTAACAAGTAAAAAATAGTAATTCCTAGGACAAGTAAACAATTTACTAAAAACATGTAAACGTTTCCTTGTTTTTAGTAAACGTTTACTTGTTTTTAGTAAACATTTACTGGTTTTTAGTAAAAGTTTCCTTGTTTTTAGTAAACGTTTATTTGTCCTGGGAATTACTATTTTTTACTTATTTCTAGTAAATTATTTCTCTCCGTGCGCTTTAAAGTCGGTACGTAATACAATTAGAAATAGCAATTAAATCATTCTCTCGTTCTTGCACATACCTAGGTAAGATTTTCTTAACATAACTGAACTCTGCAACTAAGTAATGAACCAAGCTGCAGAGATAATGAGGTGAAAAACTCCCCTTTATATTGCTTCATATGCAAGCATAGCGTACGATATTAATTTCTTAATGTCCTGGAAAAAACGATATACTTATTACGAGTATTGCAATCTATCTATTTCACAAAATGACCGAAAGGTGCAAGGTGCAAGTGGTGACGGTTACTACTAACTAGGAAGGCACAGTCAGCAGAGTTAAGAGGTTTAGGTGCTCAAAATTATGTTGACACACACTTGTTTTCTTCACAATAAATGCCTGGAAGCTAAGTTTCGTCTGTAGTACCTTTGCACGTTTTTAGGGTTCCATACCTAGCCAAAATGGCGAAGACGGAACCCTTATAGTTTTGTCATGTCTCTGTCCATCCATTTGTCACGATTTTACTCGGAAACTATAAGAGTCATGTTAATAAACTTTAGACATAAGGTGTATTTTTTTTAGCAAATAACAACATGTTGCACATTAATGGGCCGGTCATAAAAAAATACATCGAGGTTTCTTTAAACATTTCGTGATTAATATTCGATAAACTATGGTCTCGTTCTTTGGGGTTCAGCTGCCGATATAGATTCAATATTTATTTTACAAAAACGAGCAATAAGGGCAATATATAATTTAGGGACGAGGGAATCATTAAGAGATTTTTTTAAGGAAATTAACATTTTGACTGTACCTTCGCTGTATATTTTTAATTTAATAATGTATGTTAGGGGAAATCTGCACGATTTCCCAACTAATTCCGATAAAGCTATTGTTACCAGGAATTCGGGCAAGCTTAAAGTTTGCATCTATAGGCTAGCGAAAACAAATAAGTCGTTCTTGGAAAATTTTACTAAGTTCTACAATAAAATTCCTGAAGAAATCTGTTAACTCACTGATGCAAGATTTAAACTGATTATAAAAGGAGCACTCATTGCTAGGGCATATTATAAAATTAACGACTATATAATAGATAAAGACATATGGAAATTTTTAGTGTAAGTGACAAAGCTGCCCAAAATAAGGGTTGAATATTTATTTAACATAAGTATTTTCAGTGGTTATTTTGTTATATTATGTGTATTTGAAATCAATTGATGCTGTTGTCGTTATTATTATTTTCTGTACAATTGTACTTTTTGACGTTCATAGGTGCATTATATTAATGCCTAAATTGAAGAATAAATGAATAAGATAAGATAAGATATTAAGAAATCGTTCTTCATGAGAACGTGCTCACTTACCCCCTTATTCATACACGTCTACTAAAGTTAAGAGGCCTCTGATAATCGTTTGTCCCTTTCTGTCCAACCTATATGAGGGAAAGGGACAAACGATTACGAGCGATCTCTCAACTTTAGTGGACGTTTATGAATAAGGGCATAACTGTATATCTTCAATGCCGAGTTAAACAACAAAATACAGTATCCCTTATTGTAAAATAATTGTATTATATGTATGTACATATATGTCGTCATTGTCGTGTAGGTACCATTATCCCCTTTCATTTTTATATTACCAATTAAAATCGTCGATCACCGTACAAGACCTATAAATCCTATAATGTATTTAAGTATAAGTTAATTAAAGTGACGGCGAACTTTGCAATCTTATGCAGGGAATATGAGCTATGGGCGGTTTAAACATAGAACGTAGAGTACGTTGCCGCGCCTGCTTGAAATTTATGCCGCACCCGTGTGCAGAATGCAGTAATGGTGACCGTTCATCGCCAAACTATTGCAAGAACGCCGTTTATATGAATATTACAAAATCGTTCACCTATGAGACACGTCATAAATCCTTAGAAAGACGCGTGAGTCAGGTAAACAAATCATAATGTTTCCACAAACGTTCAGATAAGCAGACCGCACCATTTCCTTATCACAATAAATCTAACAATGAAGCAAATAAGTTAACGATTGCAAAAACGGAAGCGTTATCATTACATTAATGACTAACTTGTTTAGGGTTGCCATATGGAAAAATGAAATGTCCTGATAAAAATCCGGACATCACGCAAAAAGTCCTGACATTTGTAATAACAGCGATTTAGTGTAGCTTTTTTTAAAATACTACGCCGGTCGCAACCAAATGCACAGCTGATGGTAAGCAGCTACCGTAACATATGGACACCTGCAGCTCCAGGTTTCTCATGTGCGTTGCCGACTCGATCCCTTAGAAAAAAGGATTCATGACGGCTAAAGAGAAAAGATAATCCCACGTCGTCGACACACCCCATCCTTACATAACTCTCTAAGGTCGCCATGCAGAGAACACAACACTATGAGTAACAGTCTAGTGCTATTTGGCTGTGGTTTTCTGTACGGTGGAGGTTCTTCCTTAGTCGGGCTCTGCTCTCTATTAGATCAAGTTCCCATTAGCTGAGCTGTGCCCTAACACATGACATATATTCGCAGTGCCCTTCTTAAAGCTTAAAACAACGCCGCGCTACCGGAATCATAATTATAAATAACATGACTTAGACTTTATTGGTTAGAAACGCAGTATTCGCGTTTTTTCACAATTTTTAAACACTTAGAAACATCATAATTTTTGAAATACACAATATTTCTATATTTGTAATAAGAGCAGTTAATTAATTAGTTTATTGAAGACATTTAACAGTTGTCATTAAGTTGTAAAGCCACTTATTTAACTTTCGGTTTCGAAACCTTCCAAAAAATGCTTTTGAATTTTGCTAAACTAAATCTTATACCATTTGAAGTTATATACGTAATTTAATCCAAACTTTCAATACCATTTTAATAACAAAATATTGTCAAATTCATTATTGTTTTGTTGAGAATTTAATACTTACACTTTTGTTTTGTACTTAACCTAATGTAATAAGCGTATATGAGGTAATTTTTTAAAATCCTGACACTTGCCAAGTCCGGCCGCAATCCTGACAAAGGGTCAAAAATCCTGACATGTCCGGACAAATCCTGACGTATGGCAACCCTAAACTTGTTGTATAGAAACGAACTCATAACGCGTGCAATTGCACTCGTGACGTCACAATGAGTTGAACAAAGTTATCTTGTGGTCGTAATGAATACATTTAAATCCAGTCTCGTAAAGGTGTAAGTTAATATAAAGTAAAGTTCACTTAATATATTTCTCTTGTGAAGCCAGAAGGTCTTTGTAGGATAGGAACCATGTGCATCCAACGTGATTCATCGCATGGGCGATTAGTCAGTGTTTATAAAATTAATTTTATGTGTTTTAAAGCTTCGTAAACATCCATTTTAACAAGGTGACGAGATCAGGGCTGCTTCGCTTGAGAATTTTGTGTGTGGAATTTATGATATAAATCATAATGGTCTGTTTATGCACTTAAGTTTGTTTCTGTTTAATGTACGGTCACGTCTGACAATATGGTAACATTTAGGGCCGGTTGCACCAAACTGTCTGTGAACGTAAACGTAATCGTAAAAAAAATCTTGTATGAAAAGTTTGACAGTTTTCTATGGGATGACAGCTCCGTCGCCATATTTAATAGAGATGCGCCGAATATAGACTTTACCGAATACGAATATTCGGCCGAACGTTCGGTTCAGATCTTACCGAATATTCGGCCGAATTATTCGGTAAATCTAAACAGGTTTATGCAGATCCGCGCGGCTCGCTGAACGCGATTTTTTTTATTTCTAGTAAAATAATATGTGTACGCGACCGTGGCATTGTCAATGACAATGTCAACATTTGCAATTGTTATTGATAATATTGATGGTGAATTGGTGACAGACGCTGATATGGTGCATAAACTGAATAATAAAGCTTACAAAAATCAAGTTTTCTATATATCTTTTAATAACTTAACTTTTAAGAGCTAAAAATTGTATGAATGATTCATTTATTATCAGATAAATATCATATGTTTATTCGGTAGCGTGGAAACTATTAGTATCTCATTTATCTAACTAACTATCATTTAGTAGTTTTACCTTGGAAAGATCTGTACAGTTCATTTCATTAGCAATAAATTATCCGTCATCAATAGGCACCATTAAAAATCTACCCGCCTTCAGAACGTGTCGCGTATTACTAAAGGAAAATTAATCGTTCGACATCATTCAATCGGAAACATTTGACAGCACAAAACAAACCTCAACAGATGGTCATTTAAATTATCCAAAATTTCAAAAGGCAGTGCAAAAAAAGTGTCCCCCGATAATGATTCGTGGTAGGAAGCGTAATCCCCGCTAGTTGGGATTATTGCCAAACTAAAAGCGGCACAATAGATAAGAGTGCCGAGTGGCACAATGAGAGGAATAACAATGGCAAAGTGTAGGGCGATTGTGACAGTAGTTATCGATTTCTAATCATCACGCCCCCGCGCTCGCGTCGCGATATGGTGTCGTGTGTACTAAGGGTCTGCTCGCATTACCTCGGTCGCGACGACTATGTCACCCTTATGATATGAACCATACTGTATCTACTTATTTAATAAGCATGTGAAACCCTTTAAGGAACGCTATTGTTTAATAAGATTGCAAGAAATAAAGTGTCTTAGACTAAAATATCAAACTCTACTAGAGAAAATACACAAATAACTTTAACGAGTTTACTTTCACACCAAAATTCGAGGAAACGGTATTCAATTTCTCAGTGCGGATGTTTATGAGTTTTTAAAACTTCCTATAATTGCACTCCCTGTTAAATTTCAAACTCGGAAACGAGACGATGAAGTTTGCTTAACTTTTCTTACGTGTTAAAAATGATGGACGTTTTATATATAAAAAAGTAAATTTTGCGTTAAATCACTTTGAATAAAATTGCTTCATGAGATAGATCTGTCAAACTTTTCAATCCAACCCTCATTTAGGACATCAGTGATGTAGCGACAATTTAAATGAGCTAATTAGAATGAGGTACATTATTGAATAGGGGTGATGACACATGTTGAATTATGCAATGAAATGTAGTTGATAGGATGCAAAATGATCAAATTATCCAAATAAAGTAAACATTAAATAGTTATTTGTTATACAAGGGGTGAAAGTTGTATTTTACGGGCGAGTGTTATTTGAAACACGAGCTAGCGAAAGGATTCTATTATTGACCACGAGCGAAGCGAGTGGTTCAAAAATAGAATCCTGAGCGTAGCGAGTGCTTTAATACACGAGACGTAAAATAACTTTCACCCGTGTATAACACAAAACTTTTCACCTCACTACAGCGAGGAAAATAAGAAAAAGGGTGCATTTTGCTCGGTTTCCCGTAATTCCTCAGGTGTTAATACTTCTTCATCACTCGAATCACTCATTTTTAACAAAACAACCTAGAAAAACATGCGAATATTTAATGTTGATATGATGGATGAATTGAAATGAAAAGTTTTGACGTAAAAGGTTTTATTAAATGTCAGATGCGTTTCGTTCGTACGTAGACTTATTGGGCTGTCAGAACATTTTATCCGTTTTTACAAAAAGAATAAAGATTAATGTTGAATGCTGATATTTATGAATTAAAATAAAGTTCTAAGACTATATTTAGTGTTTTTACTCGATGCAATTCATTAATTGCGATGTTAAAAATTCTGCACTTTTAACGTTTTACGTTTTGTTAGCTGTCAAATGTCACTTAAGCCACTTGTCACTTATGTCAAAACTCTTTCACCACATGTGGATAAAAAGCGATTTTCACAATAGATATTAAACAAACAAAAAGGGCTTTCCGAGCTAGTGAGGTGAAAAAAATCTATCGAAATGGTTCAAAGAAATCGGGCTTCAAAGTTTCAAATTTTTTCGATTTATGAAAGTACGAAATTTAAAAAACCAAATAAAAAAAATAAATTAAATAAATTGTATGTCAATCATATACATAAACGCAACATTTCACTGTAAAAACAGCAATTACATAATTTTTGCCCTTCGGTATCATTTTGTTAAGAGCGTTTTGAGAAACAAATGCAAATATCAGACTTTAAATCTCATTGGCCCCATATAGACATTTGATCCTCACAACTAAACGAATCGATTGATACCATGCGTGAAAAACATTCATCTAGGCTAATCACGTAGGTTAAATACTAATTGAGTATACGTAGAGTAAGATTAACTAGTTTAACTACAGTTACACGTGTACTATTAAACCAGCGGGTACCGAACCAAAACATACCAATTATGTGGGTTAATCCACAGGACAGGAAGAATCCTTAAAAATAATTCCAACTAACACATGATGTAGGTACATACCTACACATTATTCGAGTCCATTGGCCATAATAAAACTGCGAGGAAAACCCGAATAGGTAGAAACTACTAATCTTTAAATATCCACAGGAAAATGATGTAAACGAAATGAATTACACTTCCGAAAGCCCCACCAGACTGTTGTCACATTTAAATACCTGACTATTTTGTTATACCACGATCAAACTATTATATATATAAAGCAATTTTACCATGTACTACAACAAAACATGTATGTAGCAATAAGCACTTATTTTTACTCAATAAACTATATTTTTTTAAAGCCAAACTTTGATGTTCTTACCTAATATGTACCAATATTAATATAAACTACAGTCGCCATCAGATATATCAGAGCACCCAAGATGCTCACTAATATCTGAACAACGGCTATATTGTTAAGACGATAAACTGCATGTTCAGATATTTTTGAGTGCTATGGCAGCTGCGATGGCGACTGTACACCAGCGGGTAAGAGGGGAGGTTGTTGACTTAGTACTTTCGAATTATATAACTACTCGATGAGGTAGATTTTATAATAATGTTTTTGCTGACTGCAGAAAATTGAGAAAATGCTCTAATTGTGACTCAGGGTACCAGGTACTAAATACACGACTTTTTACCCTGCATTGCTCGCTTTAAGGTAGGGTTGCCAACGGTCAACTCTCTCTATCACCAAAGAGGTACCGAGTAGGATCTGTAACATCTGTATCCCCAAGCATGCTTAAAATCTAAAATGCTACTACAAATAAGAATAATATGAAATTTTAAAAACTGTTTTCGATAATAAATCTAACCCGCTACAATTTCGAATGCGGATGCTACGACTGCTCTCCGGCTACGAGATAAGAAGTAGGTACTTGCTACGTTCGCTGCTCCGCTTCGCTACGAGACAGTCAAAGTAAACAAGACAGATAATAATTTTAACTAACTAAACGCTACATCTCGCTTGGAAGTAATGGCGTATTTAAGCTCTACCGCTTCGTCTATTTTTCATATCAATGGAGCAGGTACGGTACATACCTTACCTTACAGTATGTTTTGAAACGTTTGAAGTAGTAAAGTATAACTTCATATCTAATAAAACATAAGGATTTTTAGACCTAATTTTTAATTAGAAACCTAAGTAATTTTACATTTTTGTTTAATAAATATGCAACTTCAACGCTTGTTCGATACACGAATGTGCGTGAATTTAATGTTTTGTATAGCTAACACAGTAATGAAATTCCTTGAGTTTGTTAATAGTATATTTCTCTTGTGTTGTTCATATTTTCTACTTCACCTGAAATCAAGCTGCCGCTATCGGACTAAATATCAATTAAGCTTTATTTACCGTCTCTTAATGTTACCGCGAGTCACGCGATTGTGTGGACACCTGACTTAGCCGATTTGATTTGTTCATTCTGGAACCTTATCGCATCAAGCTAGCGATTTACTTTTAATGCATTACTTGTGATATCATCTGTATACTACTGTGAAAAGGTTCTATGGGTTACAATTCAAATTGGCTGAATGTATGAGATTACTGAGATTAGACGGTTTACCGCACAGGGGAAGGAAGGGGCTTACGCCTGAATATTTCATAAACATGCGAGTACGTTTTTACCGTGCCTTCTATCCCGCAGGTATTTGGGTTTATATCAGGGAAAAAATACGCTAAACGTTAATGTTACCATTTATATCAGTAAATGCAGTATTTGTTTGTGTCAGGAAAACAAAACGCATACGTATCTAATAATGAAAATAACAATTTGATGTTTAACGTTATGTTTGCAAGGAGTCCTCAAAAATGTTTTTTATTTTTTATATTTCAAATTACCGAAAGAGAAGTACGCCTACACCATACTTCATTAGGAGTATTAATATCTTTATTAAATACGTTAAAACTGAAATGTAATCAAAGATTATTGGCGGAACTGAGTGGGAAGTTGGGAACAATAAGGAAAATGATGAAAAGGGAAAAAATTTAAACCAACAATGATCGCGTTTTCCTATAAACATCAGAACGCTCCGCCCGCAGCGTGATCAAAGAAATTCCTATCATTACTTGCGGGGAATAATATCCAGTCGACATTGTGTGAATGACTGGAGGAGATTACAAATCTACGTCTATACGGAATCGCTACGAGGTATTCACCGTGAAACGAACAGAACTACTTATCAGACTTTGGGGTACGATTTGCGTGGGGTCGTTTGATAGGGTTATATTTAATGCGTGTAGATTTCTACGTTCACCTGTAATGTGAGGGTAGATCAGTCAGGAGTGAGCAAGCCGTGCATTTCCATTACTGGCGAGACGAATGCTCTAACCAGTCAAGTTATAACCACGAGTTTGTAAAGACTGTGTATAATCGCAGATTGCCCTTAAACTGGTTACTTTGGGAGTTGGATTCGCTTGGTAAGGGATTGGATAGACACCCCTTAAGGGTGGGGCGCAGGGGGAGAGGGGACTGTGATTGATGACGGCGGTGCGTACGCTGCCCATTGTCCGAGCAACGAGGAACGAAACAACAGGACGCTACTGAAACGAGCCCTTTTACTGCCCTACGATTACAAGACTTTCCACTGATTAACATTCAACAATACCTATAAAGCAAAAACAAACCGCGCAATCACATTGGAAATGCCGGAATGTTTTCGCAACTTATAAACAATTCCTATGTAATACACGTTATGTTACGTAGCAAAGTAACAGTGTACAAACAAATAAACGAACTGGAAAGAATTTCTCGAGAGGGTACAAACACGTGAAGCGAGCTAGTGTGCGGTTGTGACTTGTCGATCGTCGAGACCTCGCATGAAATGGGTCGGAAAATAACTCCATTCCCGCGGGCACGACTGCGATTCAATCAAGTCTGATTCAGAATTTTGGAGTTCGTTTACTGAGCCAGCGAAGCAGGGGAGTGTATAAACGGAGGAAATGCAACTACAAATAAGCGGAGAGCGAGAAACGCAAGATCCAGTCGGCTTCTGGTAATTGTTTTACTCGTTCCATCGGGCGGATCATCCGTGCTTCGGCCGCAGCTGACGGGCTGCTGGCATGGAAAATCAAGTTTAAATCGCTTGGGATTTCATTTAAATTACCGCACTTCGGTAATCGCCAATGCGACATCAATTAAGGATATTGTTTATCATGTTGTAGTACGTCGGCATATATTTATGTTAACTAACCGGTTTTAGTCTTCCTATATATTTGCTTTAACTATAACTGGTTTCAAATATTGTGACATGAAATACGAAGTTTGTAGATAAGTAGTGGCATATAGGGAGAGGCAGTGTCATGATACATGTAGGTATTATTTAAACTGAATACTTACTAGAAGCGAAGAAATCTATGTACCTACTTACCTAATTCTGGCAGTGTAACTATAGGTATATTACGTATAGTTAATTACTTCTCTAAACTCTAACACCTAAAAGCAGTATAATAGCAAAGTGAAAGTGGCAATTTGCGCCTTTTCGATTGTAATTATTATAAAACTCAAAACGCGTTTCAGGTACTGAAAATCAAGTACATCAATATGTTTAAAAGGAGGAACAGATGTGTGCTCTTCTGAATTTAGGTAGGTACCCATACCTAAATAAAGGGGAGAGTAATATTTGATTATAGCGTATCGGCAGACTGAATTTATGACAGGAAAATTGAGTTTGGGTGATAATTAATGGGCTTTTATTTAAAAGCGTCTAAAATTATCGAGTTTATCTTATATATGTTATACTTACTTTTTATTAGTACGAGTACCTACTCTACTCTGTGACCAATCAACAAACATACATGATATTTGATGATTTTGGTGATGTAAAGTCTTGTGCTGAAGTTAGCGCGTATGTCGAAACGTTCTATTACTCGTACCTCCATTTGAATTTGATACCTAACCATAACATTCACAACCCATCAATAAAGTAGGTATCATAATTAGAAGCATCGATTTGATCGATTCCAAACTTGTCGCTTTCCACCGTTTACCGAAACCGGTAAGTTCGTTGGTATAGATAGTTACATACTACATACTATGTAAGTAGGTATCTAAATACCTTACCGTGGATCACCCTTAAGCAGGCATTCCTTACTATATTGAGGCAGACAATTCTGTGAACATCAACAAAGGCTCAGAACCTCACGCAGACGTAAATAAATTCGCTGTAGCATTTTAGGGCCGGCGAATTGAACGGTATAATGTCCCAAGTCGCATCTTACAAATCATTTATAAGAATTAATTTTAGTAACCGACTTACTTTTTTTTACTTCTTCTAATGACAATTTTAGGATGCAGCAAATCAGTTATAATGTAATATTGAGCTGAAGGAGTTCAATATTCTTCTTCGTGATTATTATAATAATATCTATCAAAGTACGAAATCGTTTGTAGTTATACCTGCCTCCCATTGCATACTATCTTATTTGCAGGAGGGTAAAGTCAGTCTTCAGCAGACAGCTGTTCGTCGTGTTTGTTGTGAATATGACGATCTTTCACGCTTTCAGATAGAAGGTACACACAAATGTCAGTAGCTAGGTTATCAATATTAATTGCATTTAGCGCTATATTGTCGACTGTTGGTATTTTGTCGTTTACGCCGTTTATTCATGCAAGTCGGTTTGGTCGGACGGCCTTGCGCCGGTCGTCGCCCGCGCCGCCCTCGCCCTATAAATAAATACGGCCCAAAACGTACTTGCACTCTGCATCGTGTGTTCAAAATAAATACATTTTAGTACTCCCTTTGCAGATTGATTTATTTATGATGGAAAAGAGAAAACAATTATCTTTCTCCCTGGTTCTATTTGCATTAACGTTTTTAGTTACAAGTGTGCGTCGAGAAATTCTTCAGCTGTCAACGTTGTAAATGAGACAGAAATAAACATAATGTATGTAGAACAAACAATGCGCATATGTCAAATGTATTCTGTTGAACTAGTCCAATCCCATCCCTCTGCAAAATTCAAATCCATCTACATAAGAAGATCAGCTATATAGAATATTAAATATAGTATCGCACTGTATCATTTCTACCGATTCGGTTCCAATGGCAAAGGAGCACCGGTAAAGAGAAAAATTAATAAATCGATTTAACATTTCACATGAAAATTAATTTAAAAACTGTGTAAAATCAAAACGAGTAAAAGGAAAGCAGATAATTAACCCATTTCCCTCAATTAACACAGGACGGACAGAATTACTTAAGCATCTGTGTAATCAGTGCACCGCGGCAGTAAAAGAAGGACGTAACCGACTAGATCTTTCTATTTCCGTGCGCCATTTTGGGAATTAGGGTCATGCAGCAGGGGGCGGATGCGGCAGGGCTTTGGCTTCCATGGCTTTCTAAGCGCAAGCGCTCCAGTATAACTATGGCCTCTGATTACGCATACTTGTAAGGGATTTTCAGATCATACTTTTACTGGTAAGCTTGAGGCGAATGGTCTGTATATGAAGGGAGTAGTAGGCAGCTAATCGCGCGGTGGCACCCATTGTACGACGCACAATACCGCTGTTTTAGGCGAGACACGCGATATTTGGAGTAAACATACCTTGCCAATTAACAGAAATAAACGTGTTAGGGCTTTCGCTACAACAATATGTAAAAGGAAAGCACGTCAACTTACGTATTTACGTCGAAATTTGATCGTTTACAGTTACACACATTATTTTTCATTGTAAATTAACATTAAATGACGCGTAAACGTACCCATATCTTGTCTAGCTAATTATGTGAAGACAGATGACAGCGACATTTTTAACGTTAATCGGTCCATTTAGTATGGTTAATGAAACCTGCACTCAAGCGAATAGATTTTATTTTACAACATTTATGTGTGGTGACGCTGCGAAGACTGGCTGACTGATTTGATTGACGTTTGTCGTTTAGTTTAAAATAAATATATTTATTTAAATAAACAAAATAAATATAATGGGACAATCTTACACAAATCAACCTAGTCCCACAGTAAGCTCAATAAGGCTTGTGTTGTGGGTACTAGGCGACGATATATACCGCGTGTATATTTGATATTACCACAAAAGGAAACCAAAAGCAGGTTTTGATGTTTTAAATCGACATTGCAATAAATATTTAGTAACCAATAAATTACAAAAATAAACTAAATTAAAATAAATTATAGGGTCAATGCCGCAGGCCGATCTTCTAGACGGGGTATTCTTTTTATAGGTAAGTAATTTTTTTTTAAATATTTTTAATTAGTTTTTAGTTGTTATTTAGTTTTAATTTAGTTTTAATATTTAGTTAATTGTTAATTAACACCGAGTAATTAATTTTTTAATTTATTTCACTCAGCAATGTACTGCGTATACAGTACAATGTGACACATATCAATTGTGACGTTTTAAAGGCAAAGTAATCAGGTAGGAGCAATACATTGCGTGCTGAAATATTTTATATGGAAAAATAAAAGTCGTAAAATTTTAATAAAACATATGGAAATATGTTTATTAGGGTCTATACTAACTACCCATAGCTTATGTGGTAATATCAAAAATACACGCTGTATAATAGGTAGATATAAATAAATACTTAAATACATAGATAACATCCATAACTCAGGAACAAATATCCGTGATAAACACACAAATAAATGCCCTGACCAGGATTCTGATTTACTTGATGCTGCTTCATAGGCAGGTTCACTACCCACTAGGCTAGGAGGCCGTTAAATATTTATTTGTTGCGTTTGGTTGTGAAAACCATTTCACAGCTTTTCTTGTTTTATATCCCTCTTAAAATCACCACAAGCGTTGCATTTCAAAGTCTCAACTACGATTTCTGAGATGTATACTGCTATAAAAGTAATAATATACCTAGTTATGGTTATGGAATTCCTTATACTCACTTATTACAGTGAAAACAAAATCACAATTGTGCAGATAATCCTTGCGAGCGCGGAAGCGGTGGCTAATGTTACCCCTTTGTCTAACGTACAATAACACTGTTTTCGGTGAGTGGGCAAATTTAGACGGACCTACATACCTACTCGTATGCTTTCCACGCTTTAGTGTTTAAAAGTAATAGGTCATGCGGACGGCACTATCGACGTCGACGTATTTAGAAGGCATCTGTCGCGAATCGAGCTCAACCGAAGTCGGAACGCATCGATATCGCGATGACAGTAACTATTTTATATAGCAACATTTTGCTGTTAGCAAAATGGCGGTAAAAGAAGCTAGTTCGGAATAATATGTTTTACCCTAAAACCGGTGTCTACATAGTGAATTATGGAAATTATTACGGAAATAACCAGCTTATTTCCATTAAGTTAAGTGGATTTAGTTATATAAGGAATATAATCTTAGCCGTTCTAGTATTTCACTTTGACAAACGTATCTAACTTATTCTTCGAGAAACAATGTAATATTTGATCAGTGAACTTATCTGGAGTATCTTACACTTCCTAGATTCCCCATTCTACTCATAATATACTTCATTCTAACTTGTGAGATGATTCAAAGTACATGCCAGTCATCGCTAGTAGATTACCTTCACTAAAGTTCCTCCCTAAGTTTCGTAACCTTTTCCCTTTGATCATTGACCTTAGATACAACATGAGTAGTATGTGAAATATGTGAGAAGTAGTCAATAATGGGCTTGGCCAGAGAATACAGTCGCGATGTATTTCCGACGCATTAGTGAAAGACTAAAGTAAGTCGTGGCTCAGCAAGGTAAATGCAGGACAGATCAGTCCATAAGGCACGTACCCAGTGGGAGGGATGACTACACACTAACCTGAATTATTCAGAAGATGCAGCCAAGGGGGATGTCGACATCCAGGCCTGGGAGCCTAGGCTATGAGCAAGGGATATGGTCTTCAATGAAGGACATGAGATGTTGGTGTTATCAAGAGTCATATGACTGACTGACTCATACATACTTATAGCTGACGTCCCATGTATATCCCTATATAACTATATGTACTTAGTGACTGAGATGTCATAAATCTATCTTATTTTAGGTGGTGTATATGACACTGTGATGTCATCTAGTAAGAAGCGAAGCAGGCGTTGACCGCATCAACTCAAGGTACAAGGAGATCAGGACTCTATCGTGACGTTCTATACTTGCGGTCATTCACCCAGGAATAATTATATTTTCTTACTCTATATTAGAATATACATATTATGTATGGAGCGTTACGACATGGTGGAGTAGATGCTGAGATCCTTGAATCTTTTTTTGGATTTGCAATTGTTTGATATTCCTACATACAATCAGTAAAAAACTAAGTTTAAGTAATAGTAACAAAGTATCGGTTAAAACTGAGAGGTACCTAATTTAAATAACTATATTTGATATGTATGGCTTATATTTTAACCATAGCCTGGCTATATAACACTCCCCAATCTCTCAATCAGACTTCAGGTTATAGTGGAAGCTTAGCCTGTGACTTTTTAATGTTTTGATACATACCTACTAACAGTTTTACTCTGCTCTGTGGAGTTGAAAACCATTAAACTAAGACTTACTGCTTTATTACTTGAAACTAGATATCATCAATTTTATAAATTACACTTTGCGTTGGTATAATATGGATATTAGATTTCACTGATTTGTTCTTGTAGTAAATTTGGATGTTTCCAATGTTTCCCGTGGTTTAGCGACCCGAAGTGAGTCTGGGCCTCCGACACGAGTTAGCACCAACGCGCCCTGGTTTGTGCGATTTCCTTCCAGTTTTCTGCTTGTAGGGTGTGTCGATCTCTTTCGTTCAGTGGTACCTACCTAGATCAACCTGATGGATGTCAACCTATAGAGCATCCAACGTAGGCCCTTTTGGCTTCTCTAAGTATCATAAATAAATTCATTTAAGCATAAGAAAAAAAATTCTCTAAATTTGTATGCGAAGTGCTATTTAACATGATTATTAGATGAAACATAAACATGAAGTCAGTTCAAATTAAACATTACTAATCAGATGTATTAAAAGCAACTAAATAGTCTACAATAAATCTACACCTAAAATCAAACTGAACATATACCAACACCAAACTATTTGAATAAACCAACCAGCATTGTTCGCGGCATAAATATTATAAAATGGATGTATAATATGTTTACATAATGGATTGATTTGATTATAATTTATGATTAGGATAGTTAAAAAATTAATTTTGTTAATTACTTCAAGAAGCAAAACAAGATTCAATTGAGCACCCCAATGATTTAAAGCGTTTTGTGACATTCATGATATTTAGACTTATCAGTTATACATGAGTATGTGAATAATTTAGCAATATAGATAGATGGACTTTATCATAGGCCCGATTATAGCATACATTTACATAGTCCTGGCTCAAGTAATTGTGCCGGGCTATTGTGAGGCAGGTGGACACCGAAAATAAATTTGTAAATGAACATTCCATTTTTTTAATTTCATTGAAGCAAATGTTTTTACCAGTCCTTAATAATTAAAATAAGTCTGTTCCGCCAACAATTTGCGTTATCTGCTGGCCGTAGCCAGTCCTATAGGACTAGAGTTCGGTTTGTTTTCGCTGCTTAGGTGCGTTAAGTTGTTAGTATTGTACCTAATTGTAACGATAACGATGTACGCGCGGTGTTAGAGAGGCTACAATCTCTTGAAACCACATGAACTAGTGGTGGTATAAAGATATCCTTCTGAAGTTGCAGTATTTGTTACACGCGGTCGGCTTGAGAGTTTGGAACGAGCATAGCTTGCTGTGATAGAAATCGCCGTCTAAGTTGGTCGGACATAGATTGGATATGCGTTGAAGGGGAAGCGAGCGCTCGATATGGGAGTGAGGATGGTTGCTCTGCTTGCGATGTTATATCGGTGCGCAACATGACCATGGCCACGTTGGCTGGCCTCAGTAATCCCGACAATCCCGTAGTAGGTAGTGTAGGTACCATACCAATCATACCATGCGTCGGCGTCGGTGCCGTCGGTCCTTTTGTGACAGTGACATTAGTGACAACAGATATATCTGACAGTGACAGTTGAAGTAAAGCACACGTTCAGGAATCAGTCTTGTTTATAGAGGTAGCTATATGTATATGTCAGTGTATTGGAGATGGAAAAGTACATCATCTTTCATCTATTTTCATATCACGCGTTATCCTTATACCTTTGCATGTATCGATAAACGATATACGGAACACAGTGGGTCGAAATAACAATTAATTGAAGTTTAGATGTCTTCGTTTAAAATCAATTTTCGGAGATTCTTATCGAAATGAAATAGTTCAGAAATATATACTTTGGGATATCGTCTTAGCAGAATATTTTAATTTTATTAATTACTTGTTTCGTAAAGTGAATAAACATAAAGTAAGGGCCAATACAAATAAATAAAACTGTGTTATTACTGTTTGTACTTATTTATACACAGTTGTTATGTAGGTAAAATGATTTCAAGACTAATAAAATTTTATGTAATAATGTTAATAATTCATAGACGTGACATTGCAGAGAAACATGCAACACAACATGTGCGTCACCTCTTAAGGTGTCTCTAAATGACACAATTTCAATGCAAATAATTACAGTATGAAACTTTTAAACATTGCTGTCTAGGTAGGTTTAGCGCGGTCGCGGGATGGGTCAAATACTGCAGTGTATTAGGAATCATAGGTGATTTATTACGAGATGAATAGAGACTTTTATACAAACCTACAGAAGCGTGGCGTAGTCATAGACATACTACCCCTAGACCTGCAATGGTAATAACAATACCAAGATTGAACGGGATGGCCTTATTACACTTTCCATAAATAGGACAGAGAAGGCGCCGTTATCGTTGGTCCTTATCATAGACTCACCCTTGTGATTATTGCTTACTTCCAAAAGGCCCTAAGTACAATAGAAACGTTTATTAAACCGCAATGAAACCGACTAAATTAGGCAGATTAGTTGCGGTATGCTATCAGCCATCTTGAAACGTGTTTTAAAATCAGTCGCGTTGCGTGTATTCTATCCTTTTGGTGGGTCGCGTCGCGTGTTTCAGTTCTGGAGATATACTTGCTTTAGGGCGTAGTGGACGCACTGACGGCAGACAAATTTTACTAATGTAACTTTATCATCGTCAGCGTAGATATGTCTACTTATGGTATGCGGTGGTTCTTAACTTTTTAGCGATAAAAGACCACTGAAACAAATTATCCTTTGCTATAACCAATTCTTTGCAAACAATTAAAATACTTGTGACTAATATAATTAACAAGAAGTTGTTCTGTTCATAAAGAAGACCGCTTCAGGTGCTTTAGAAACTATCCTTGGTCCGCGGACTACCGGTTAAGATAAGACACACTGATTTAACCTCTTATTAGTAGATTAAACCTTAGATAATCTGTATCTAGAGACACCTACCTAGATGTTGTTAGGAAACACAGTATTGCTCTCGGATAATATAATAATTTATTATAATACGGAATACCAATTGGGGCGCATTATTCAGAGTTGAGCTGCGTCTCTTGTTTGTGCTAATAAAATAATCTACACACATATAAAACCAGGTCGTGTCGGTTACACTATTTATAACTCAAGAACGGCCGAACCAATTATGATGATATTTGATTATTTGTATTTGACTTCGCCCGAATAGTAGAGTAACTTAGTAAGAACTATTATTTAATCTGAGGAATAAATTATAAATTAGTGGAGAAACTCATTAGAAAATAGTTGTAGTTGTCGGTACAAAATAAATGGCGGCGTGAATATTGGATACGACATTGAATTGTAATACACGTCTGAATTACAGAAATATACTAATACGAGTTTAATATTGATTTGAAGTACATACAATACATCGAAGTTACAAGAGTAGTATTGATAACTATTTAGTGATAAATTATTTTATCTTGTACTATTATATTGTCATAATTTAGATTATTGTGAAAAGAGGAAGCCCAAGTGAAACCCTACTTAAGATAAAATTTTTGTTCCGATTTCCAGTTTAAACACTTGCCGCTCTAGTGTATGTATCAAGATACATCAAACATCAAAATAAGGGTAGTAAATATAGCAAAATAAATTTACTAAATTATATTAGTGGAATGGACCGTAACTGTAATTAATTATAACGACTCGACTCCATGCATTCAAATACAACTTGAATTAAAATGTCGTTCCATTCGGAATTAATACGTAACTTGGGTTATTGCAGCAGTTATCTGTTTATAGTGTTCAACAGCTTATAATCGTAATGTACGGGTACTATAACGTAATTATATTGATAAGGCGAACCAAACAATTTAATTTCGTGTTAGATGAGCTTAGGTGCTTACTTGCGAAGTAGTGGTATTGTACTAATACAACAGTTGAATTCGGCAGATTGTGGCAGGTTTAGCAATTAAAATAATTGTAGGTATACTTGACGGTCCTAGAAAACGTATTTAATGATAATGATTATAAATTGTTGCCATTTAAATTTTATAGAATTTTATTACCATTGTTTTTTATCATCATTCTTGAAGAATGCGTTAAGATTTTTGTTATGCTCTAAGTACAGCTAGGAAACATCAATATATAAAACAGCTGTAAGTAAGTTTGTGGTAGCCCATATGAATCCTGAAACCAGGACAACGAGTTGGATTTGTGGAGGAATTATATAATGCGCACCTACCTGTCCTAATATGTTCACATACGAAACCATTTTAGTAAAAGTATTTAATCTTAAAGTAAAAAATTGCCTATTTGAGACTATAACGTAGAAACTTAATAATCCATATCCAATAAATGCTTTAAAGGTGATAACTTGTTTAATGCGAAGCGAATCTGTTACAATTACTAGAATACTACTACGCTTAGCTATTGATAGCAGAAATAAGACAATCGAAATTGCTCTCGATAACGACATAACTCGGGGGTGTGGAAAATGGCAATCGTATACAAATTAATTACTTTATTTCTTACATACCTTGGGCGGGTATGGAGACATTACATTATTATTGCGTCAAATGTTTCTACGCTGTAATCAATCGCTATGGTCACTATGACTGCTAATTAACTCGATGCTTCTAAGAAAATCTAGGTGCATATTTCTTAAATAACACAGAAATGTGTATGCTATAACTATGAAATAAATTCAAATTTCGTTCGTTGCCTTCATTTAGATTATGGATTATATCACATACATGAAATCCCCATAGTTTTACAATGATTTGCGTACTTACTGTATTCAGACGTACACACATACTATTTTGACTCTGCCTTATGTCATGAAACTCATGAAGTTAATAAAGTCTTAATATTTTACAATTTTTATTGACGTATAAACAAAGCGTATATGTATAATGGTATCACATTGTCAGCAATCAGTTCCCTTGTTACGCAATTCTAGTCACTATAGTAGAATAAAGTGTATCGCCCATTTTACTATTCACATGAAATTGAATCTTTGGAGTAAAAGTACCGGAGTTCTACTTGAATGTATAAGGTTCATCTAATAGACTTAAGTAATTCGAAGTTTATATGCTCATCTAATCGAACGAGCAGAGGGTAAGCAAAGCGAGTTCTTACAAATAAATTCTGACTACTGGAACGTCTCGGCATTTCGATGGTTTTTACGACTTTGGGAGTTTCGACGGTAATTTGAGTAACGTTTTCTTGACCCTTGTTTTTGTTAAGGTTGTAGCGGAGATACATATAGTTTGAGACTTCGCATATGGGCGGGATCGATCAAGGGCTTGTGAAGCTAGAAGGCGCGAAATAATCATCTCATGGGTCTTGTTATATTATCAGAGTGTTTGCGGGTAAATCGCGAGTTCTCGGTTCGAGGCGGACTTTTAGTAATATTGACATAATACTTTACCTAATGCAAACCGGAACTAATCTGTAACTTATCTAATTCCTTCGAGATATTTAAAAAACTGATAATATCATTCTTTCATAATTTTAATAAGTAAATATTACAGCTATTAACTAGACTGCAGCAATTTAATGTTCATATTAAGTCATAGGTGGGTCATTCAAAGTCGGAAGTAGTTAAATACGTGATATCGAGTGGTTATGTTGATAAAAGTAACCTAACTTTATAAATGCTGCGACAGACGAAAGAAATTAAGGTCTTTCAGTGAATATAATCGATCCATCCAGACATCCTTAGCTTCCGCGGAAATATAAATGATTATTAATTATACGACTGACGCTAGGGTTATACCTTGGATACTTGGAGCAGTGATATTAAATAGTTATTATTTTGGCCAAGTTATAAAATTGGGTATTCTCAGAATAATAACGAGTGATTGTAATCATCACGTGGTACTTTATGCGGGTAAAGAATTTTAATCCACAAATTATGTTATACTCAGTTTCTATTTCTATGAGGCCTTTGCAGGCGATGTTACTGAATATATATTCTAGACCCACAATAGTTGTAATATTTAGATACCTTACAGTTTAAGAATTACAAAGCGACGGTTCTATCATGTATCTAAGAACTTATATGTAACATTCGATAGACAATAGCTAAAATTAGTTTACTGCGATCTGACAATTGTTAAAATAAATTACGGACTTCGAATATTACAGGCAGGTGTTATTTATTTTCTTTCGAGGTGTTCAATAAAGATTATTTGTAGTGTATTTTGTATTACATCAATTACATGTACAATAGATTTCGAGATATTTTACCTACGACAATTAAGACGTTTTGTAAATTATAAATATGTATTATAATAAGTTAATGGATTTTAATGTAAAGCCTAAATTAGTTTTGTTTGGTGAGACCTAGTTGACCTACGGACTTAATGAAATTAAGTGAAATAAAAAACTTTTATTTGGTGCAAAGATAAGCATAACAATAGCAAGGACTAGGTATACATAAAATTACACCAAAATGGTTGCCACTAAACATAAGTCATGACAAAAGTAGCCACAGCGCTGATTATCAGGGCAACCAAAACTTTAAAACTATACTTAACTATTCTAAATTCTTAGCTATAGTAACCCTAACTAGTGACAACAATATTTCAATGTGACAGTCATTTCATTTCACTACTACAGGCAACTCCACTTGTCCGATTTTGAAATTTTAAGCTTTGTCATGCTAAAAGTACCTTAGTAATGCTTACAGATTTAACTTTCAGAAATAGTCAGTATTTAAGGTAGTATTTGAACTTATCTTGGGGAAGGGTGCTATGTCGGCAAAACCAAATAAGGATACCTTACATAGCAACTAAAAGGGTAAATAAGAACTTAACGATACACATAGATTATAGGTACTGATTAAGTTACCTAAAGGTCACAGTACCCGATTCTAAATGAAATATTATAATAATAGCGACCAGTAGTGCGAGCATATCTTTAACACAGAAAATCGCGGGGTTCCAAAGAAAAGAAAAATAGTACAGAGTTACAGACTATATGATTATGTATAAACGTTTAACTAATATGAATTAGGATATGACGACATATTAATCACTGATTAATTGATTATCTAGTAGTTCTTAGTTCTTATTGTAACATCGATCCGTTAATTCATTAATATCACGTGCTTAAACATTTTCAAGATATCTTAACTTTATTACGTTGATAATATAATTTAACAAGTAAATGAAAGTGTGTGGCATTTAACAAGTACGAGGAACTGTAAAGCAATGGTAGTTTAGGAGATATGTGTATATTAGCGTGGTAATGTAACGATAGAATTTTAAAGTCTCGTGAGATACTAGCCTTGTAAATGTAAAACATGTCGCATACAGTGAGTAAAGCCGCAGAATCGATATAGTTGTTCAATATTGCCTAACTAGATGTTAGAGACTAACATGAGAGAAAATTGGAAAGACGCGTAGATACGGTAGCGATAGTCTCATTTCCTTTGTCTTCGGGAGTGTCGCGAATTGAGCGCAACCGAAGTAAGATCGTAGATATTGCGATGACGATAATTATTTTATAAAGCAAGATTTGCTTAGTCACATTTTCCTCGTTGTTCGGGAGTGTCGCGAATCGAGCTCAACCGAAGTCGGAACGCATCGATATCGCGATGACAGTAACTATTTTATATAGCAACATTTTGCTGTTAGCAAAATGGCGGTAAAAGAAGCTAGTTCGGAATAATATGTTTTACCCTAAAACCGGTGTCTACATAGTGAATTATGGAAATTATTACGGAAATAACCAGCTTATTTCCATTAAGTTAAGTGGATTTAGTTATATAAGGAATATAATCTTAGCCGTTCTAGTATTTCACTTTGACAAACGTATCTAACTTATTCTTCGAGAAACAATGTAATATTTGATCAGTGAACTTATCTGGAGTATCTTACACTTCCTAGATTCCCCATTCTACTCATAATATACTTCATTCTAACTTGTGAGATGATTCAAAGTACATGCCAGTCATCGCTAGTAGATTACCTTCACTAAAGTTCCTCCCTAAGTTTCGTAACCTTTTCCCTTTGATCATTGACCTTAGATACAACATGAGTAGTATGTGAAATATGTGAGAAGTAGTCAATAATGGGCTTGGCCAGAGAATACAGTCGCGATGTATTTCCGACGCATTAGTGAAAGACTAAAGTAAGTCGTGGCTCAGCAAGGTAAATGCAGGACAGATCAGTCCATAAGGCACGTACCCAGTGGGAGGGATGACTACACACTAACCTGAATTATTCAGAAGATGCAGCCAAGGGGGATGTCGACATCCAGGCCTGGGAGCCTAGGCTATGAGCAAGGGATATGGTCTTCAATGAAGGACATGAGATGTTGGTGTTATCAAGAGAAACAGCGTATATGACTGACTGACTCATACATACTTATAGCTGACGTCCCATGTATATCCCTATATAACTATATGTACTTAGTGACTGAGATGTCATAAATCTATCTTATTTTAGGTGGTGTATATGACACTGTGATGTCATCTAGTAAGAAGCGAAGCAGGCGTTGACCGCATCAACTCAAGGTACAAGGAGATCAGGACTCTATCGTGACGTTCTATACTTGCGGTCATTCACCCAGGAATAATTATATTTTCTTACTCTATATTAGAATATACATATTATGTATGGAGCGTTACGACAGCATCTACTTTATTTGTACTCATCTGAACAATAGTTTTATTAATAGCATCGATGGTGATGTTACGACTTCTTAAATATGAACTGCACTCCTGAGAGGAAAATGTATTTAATCCGGTGCTACCCAGTTTACCTATTATTTGTGTTTTGGTCTTATTTTCTTTATTCGTGGTGGTTAAAATAAAGTTATTATGTTTCTACACAAATACAAAATAGCAACACTATGCGTCATAATAAATCTGCAGCCTAACTTCTAGGTCTAATACCTAATATGTATCAAAATCAAGCATATATTTAGGAAATTGAACGGAAAGGCATATCGAGGGCATATCTTCCCCTGGTTGCAGTGTAATGGTTAATGATTTCTTTCATTACCCCCGACGGACCCCGAGGTTTGGGGTGAGGGATTGCGTGAGGGGCGCTATGTGGGTTACTATGACACGTAACTCCCAAATCTTCAACAACGTTCGAAAACAAGTTATTTGGTGAAAACCTGTAAGTATTAACAACTATAATTTTCTATAACAAGGCTGCGGCAATATTGATGATGACACATGTTGAATTAGGCAATGAAATTTAGTTGATAGGATGCAAAATGATCAAAATATACAAATAAAGTAAACATTTAAAAAATCTATTGAAATGGTGCAAAGATCAGGCTTCAAAATTTCAATTTTTTCGAATTTTGGAAGTACAAAATTAAAAAAAACCAATGATACCATTCGATTTCTAACATTTTACTGTGAAATAAATTGTATGGCAAGTATATACATAAACGCAATATTTCACTGTAAAAATAGCAATATCATAATTTTTCCATACTTTAAACAGGGCAACTATGAAGCCATGACGTCACAGCTTTATATCATTTTGTTAGGAGCGTTTTGAGAAACAAAAGCAAATCACAGACTTTAAGTCTCTTTTCTGTCTTTTATGTTGATTTAAGGCAATTGGCCCCATATAGACATTTGATCCTCACAACAAAACGAATCGAATGATACCACGCATGAAAAAAATTCATCTAGCCTATTGGTCATCGAGACGATTTAAAGTCGTCGGTTAAGGGCCTTGAGCAAGCGTATCTATTCTATCCATTACCGCACAATCACGCATTGTAATGAATGTTACATAAATATGTAATTATCTTATACTGCATAAGATTAAATTATTTAAGGGACAAAGCATCTATAGTTAAATCGCTATTAATTGAAACTTCTACAATGCTTCAAATAATCTCTTACTTACTGACAGACCAGACCACAAATTAGCTTAGAATCAAAAGCCTTTTCAGAGTTCAATCGAATCGTGAGGGTTGTAAAACGGCCACGGTGCCTGTACGGTCAAAGGAGTCGTTTCGTTCAAAGAAATTGGCTCGCAGTGAAGTTGCAGTACCTAATAAAATCAAGAGGTTCCTGCATTTAAAATAAGAATCACAGTTTTTGAATCAACTTTTGTTTTTCTTTGGGAACAAATAGTCGATGTTTAATCCCGGTTGCATTCTGAACCACATGATTCGGAATAATAGATACGGTCTGATAATAAAGATTCTTACGCGCTTAATATGAGACGTTAGTCCAAATGCTTGTATTTCCTTCACATGACAAAGGGTTTGAAAGAGATACTAGCTGGAAAGCCAATGCTCACGTTCAACTGTGGAGGATAGAGGAAAGGCGTTCCGTGGAAACGATCGCCGGTGTCAGGCCTGTTTACAAACAGCGTTTAATTGAGGCAGGAATTCCAAACACCGCCGGTGTCAAAGGAAAACAACAATCTCCCTCCGGCCTTTTACAGCCTTAGGTTAGTTTTGTGCTGAGGTATAATTTCGCAATGCGTGACATGTTGAACAATATGGTTACCTTTGAGGTTGCCTTTCTACCTAGTTATGGTAGATAATTAATGGCTGTTTCAATATGCTTTATCTATCAGGAATATCAGGATGAACCTAGTTTTTTGAGACATGTATATAGTTTCATAAAATGCTACAAAGAAAAGAGATGGCATATATTAAGAACAGCTGTCGGGATCAAATTACTAATCATTGAGTTAGGTTAGAATTATATAGAGGTCAGTCAAATAAGATTTACCGAAAATATGGCACTTAAAATTAGTCTAGGTAATAAAACTGGCCGAGAAAGTGCTGCATGCACGATACGTTGTTAGGCGTCTGTCACACTGCTGCGGTTTCCGCATGTGGCGCCGGAGCGCGTGCGATAGCGCTCTGCGTGTGTATAGCTTGCACACCGTTACCGCATGCAGTTGCGGCGCCAGTTTGATAATTGCCTTACTGCAATATTGTGGGGCAATTTTTTTAGGCTAGTTGTGTATTCTGTTCTTTATTACATATCGGTGTTACTAATTTGTGAACATTACACAGAAATAAATTGTAGTTACACTTAAAAATTTGTAAGTTAGTTAAATCCTTCACATAATATATCTTGCACAAGATTGTTATTGCTTTAAACTGTAGAGCATTAGCGACGGAAAACCAAATGAAAATTAATATTCAACAAAATTAATCTCACAAATCTCGTTTAGTATGATGCGCCGCTTTATTCGCGGTATCACGGGATATATAAATAAGATTCTTACACAGCGGGAGGCACATTAATTTATAATGGAGGCTGGTATAATACTTGTAATGCCCACTCGCTTACATACTTTATTTAGGTTCAGTATATCCTGTAAAAGGAGCTTCTTCTAGGTACAGTCGCCATCAAATATATCGGAGCGGCCGGCACTTTATCGACTAGACAATAGAGGCGTTGTTCAGATATTTTTGAACACCCTGGCCGCTCCGATATATCTGATATGACTGTACGTTGACTTCTTGCTAACCCGCCTGACAACGTACCCAGTTACAAGAAGAACACTCAAGAATCAAGTTGGCAAAGTGAAAACATTTGTAATGACAACATATGAAGTTCTTTATCAAATGTAGAATCATGTCATGTTCCATTTGTACTATCGAAAGTACTTCACAAGTGGAAGTGGTATGATACTCATGTTATGGTTTTGTTTAAGTCATTATCAGCTTGTTAAGTTCATTAGTAACATTGATAAAGTGCTTCCCCATACAACTCACCGGGAGCTCTGGGTTCTTAAAAATAGGGCTCCCGGCTCAGTGCAAAACAAATTCTGTTTAGCTTTATCTTTCGCTAAAAGATTTATGACAGTGAAACGTTGGGATTATTTCTTGCAAATTCAAGACAACTGGTGTCGCTTCTTTGAATATTCATTAACAAGAGACTTAGGAAGTAAATACTGCATCTGATTAACGAAGCATTCGGCCAAATTATTTATTTTGTTTAATCGCTTTTTAGCGATAAGACCATCTGTTGTCTGCTTTAATCTTTCTTCTCTAATTCTTCGTTTGTCGAAGGTATAGCATTAATATATTTATGTTATAGGTAAATAATATTCGTAATACATGGTGAAATTTTAGTGGTTGTTTTCCCGTTGCCACACAGATAGAAAAAATCTCTTCAACCAAAGAAACCTATTTGAATCAAGAGATATCCAGTTTCCCATATAAGGAAAAAATAAAATTCTTTATTTTAAGATATAAAATGTTTCAAAGTTTATTACTTAACCTAATAAATTAAATACTTTATCCGAGATATAAAAATCTTCTTTTTAAAATAGCTTAATATTCTCACGAAGAGCGTTTGAATTTTGTTTTTGTATTGTATTTTTTTTAAATTGAACTTTATGTGTCTTAGTGCAATACATAAAGAAATTAAGCCAAGAAACTTTGTTTCTTGGATGAAGACTCATAGTTTAAATTGAGAATTGAATTTCTCCACGGAAACAAGAAAACGCATTAGTTCAAGAGCATGTGTTACTTGATGTAAAATTTGATATTTTCACACCAAGATCTAAAATTTCTTGGCGTATGAAATGAAACAAACAATATTTTCTAAGGCGGTTATCACATTGGCGCGGATCCGCATGCGGCACCGGTGCGCGAGCGAGATAACGCTCTGCATGTGTATAGCGCTATCTCGCTCGCACACCGGCGCCGCATGCGGGGATCTGTCGTCAGTGTGATAATCGCCTTAGTGTCTCAGTGCACTACTTAAAAAGCTAGTAGCAGAAACTGTGTTTCTCGGGACTAATCCCAAGAAAGGAAGTTCAACTAAAAGTAGATAATACAAATATAAATTATGATTATTTATATACTCACAATTTATAATCGTATTAACTAGAGCTGAGATTGCTATTGTGAATCTCAAATAAGCCCGGGTAAAGCGCCGAGGGTCATGAAGTTACGTCGAACAGACGTTCGCGTGTTCTAACCTACACGCAGAGACATCTATTGATGCGCAGGGTAACTAACGTCCAAAACTTGAATGTTTCAAAGCAAAAATTATGTGCTTCTTCTTTGGAATAGCTGTAGCTCTTGATTGTAGGTTGAAAACATCAAAGCAAAAATTAATCTCTCTTGCCTAAAAACTTAAAAATCTCAAATCAAACTTTTGGCGCTACTTCTTTGAATTAGCTTTGGCTCTTAGCTGTAGATTGAAAACATCAAACCAAGAACTAATCGCTTTTGACGTAAACACATAAAACTCTTAAAGGAAAATTTTGGTGCTTTTTTGCCGTAAATAATTATTATCTTAATTCAAATCATTACTATTCGCTATAAAAATGGGTAAAGCTAAAGCTGAATAATTTTAATTCTTCTTTTAAAAATCATGATATTTTTAACTCAAGTCATGTTTATTGGTCTAAGGTATTTATTACTCTCTTTAAGAAACCGCGTGCAAGAGAGTTTTGCGTTTTGAATTAAGATATTATTTCTATCTGTGCAGGGAGATTTTGGGAGTATACTAAGCAAGTTTTAAAATGGGACCAATCACGAAATCACGAAAAAAAAATTTACCCTCCCATACAAAATGGACCAGCGGCACCAGCCCAAATGTATGAAACAACCAAATTTTTTTTCGCGATTTCGGGGTAGGTCCCATAGTAAAAGTTCCTCAGTATACTCCCAAAATCTCCCTGGCATCGGGAAAACAACCACTAAAATGTGACCCTGTATATAACTTAATTAGTCTAAATAGGAGTATTTAGTCAAATTATAACACGAGAAATTTAGTAAATAGATATAGTATAGTAATGGAAGCCGAACGAGACGCTGTTATTTTCAGCGGTCAATCCAATCGCGTGATGAATCGTCGGAATTATCGAACAGTGTAGAAAAACGACCATAGGCGAAAAAAAGTGATGAAAGGTGACGTAGCTACATAATGACGAGCTTTTGTGATGTCGTCAATTGCAATTATAACGCGTCGAAACTTTTGATAGTTCATCGTTACCTTAGTTTCTTTATGTCACTTCCAAGACTCAAATAGAGCCTAGTCTTATTCTGAATTAAAGTAGCACCAATAATTGTTCGTCACATTTGATTAACTCCATTAAAAACGCAACCGTTACTGTTTGTAAAAACTCCCTCGCGGTTGCATCACTTCCGTTATCTCATACGTTAACTTGCCATAATTGCAGGCGCTAATACAAGCTCTGTTGTTAGTGCGGTCAGCCGGTACATTGGAAATGAATCGTCGATAGTTCAGATACGGGTACGGGCGGTCTCTTCTTCAGTACAAAAGCAGCCTTGTTTCATCTGCCAATTTAACAATTATTGTAAGATTCGGGCGTCCGACTACCGGAAACATGATCAATAAAAAATAAAACTTTCAGCAAAACTATTTCACGAATATTTTCATTATTTGTGCCTAATTTAGATTTACTTTTGTTTGACTACGAATCGCGGCTATTTCAGGTTGTTTTTAAAGCTAAAAATAGTCCGAGCGACAATATATTTATTTAGTCGTATATGCTTTTACATCATAGGCAATGATTTATTATTCTAAGCAAGTAAAGTGAAATGATGATTTATTATTCTAAGCAAGTAAAGTGAAACGTCAACAATTACACGGTTGAGTCACACAGCTGCATTGGATGAGAGGTGCAGGTGCAGCAGGTCTTCTGAAGGTCCCGAGTATGAGTGCAGGGGGCAGCATTAAATTACGTGCTCCGTGGTTTGGGTGTTCTCACCACGTTTACAATTAGCAAGAGTCTGTTCGTGATTAACCTAGTTATTTTTATAAATATATTATTTTAATACTGCAAATATTTAAGGCTACTAAACGGAGTCCACTTTCGTTGTGAACTATCTCTTTGAGCGGGCACGGTCCGTGTGCTTATCCTCATCTTAACTGTTGCAAGTTGCACGTCACAGCACTATAAACAAAACTGAAACCGCGCACCGCGCAAATCCGCGAGAAAACTCCGCCGGCGAAAGCCGCAGACCGTTTTAGGTAAAATATTAAATGCGCCGTAGGATTTGTTCATGTTCTGGTGCAGGCTGGGTTTAATATTGAATGAAGCTCGCTGCCGGGCGGGGACGTTTTGTCTGGCCCTTAATTGCGGAGTGATGCGTTCGCGGTACAGATCACTTACTTACTAGGTAACTAGATAACCACGGGCCTGTTGTATAATATTTCTCATTAAATATCAACCTCAGAAATAAGAGCGGACGAAACAATTTAGTTCAATTAAAGAATAAAACACAATAGTTGTCGAAATATTCGGTTATAGGAACTTAGGAACACAGATACACTTTTAACAAGGAAGTGGTTTTTAACTACATTTTTCCTGGTTTTTTTATGGTATAACGCGGATAGGGTAACGAAAAGTAAATGTGTGGCGCTTAACTTCAAACTCGGATAAATCCATTCGACCCTCTTAGCAAATATCTATCCCTATTACCTTTTCTTGAAAATCGCATAATCTGACAGATAGATTTATCCAAGTTTGAAGTTAAACGACTTATGTGTTAAAATATAGAAGTTTATGTAACTGTTACGTAATAGGGGTCCTTAAAACACGAGTGTGGTTTTATGAAACGAACGAAGTGAGTTTCATAATAAGATCACACGAGTGTTTTAGGGCCGAATTACGTACAGTTGCATACACTGCTTTATCTACACACATATTATAAACCCGAAATGATGATTGAATAACTGCCATTGCACGGATTGCACCGCCATCGCCATGGCCAACTCGATTGTGCCGGCGGTCGGGGGGGCGCGTGCCGGCGGGCGGGGCCCATCCCGGATTTTCATAATGAAATCGAATTTTTGATTATTATTTGATAATAATAACATCGTTACAGATAAGACAGTTATTCTAACTACTAACGAAACAATATATTTTAATGGTGGTTATAACGTGCGGTTTTTGACCGCATCATGAAGGGTTTAATTATGATATGGGTGTAGATAAAGTCATTAACAAACTAGATGGTTGTCATGGTATGGTAATAATTACATACAGAGGTAAACAAAACATGGGTCGTTGTAGTCGCGGCCAGTAATTTATGAGTAAAAGTAGTGCTTTCGTGCGGTCTTTTCGTAAACGCTTCATAATGCGGAGTCTGCGCGAGGAGGTCCATTGTTGTTCAACTTGCCCGCCGCGAGGAATACATATTAAACGGGCCGGAGCTCCCCGGCTTACTCAGCGGACTGCCTGTTTATTGCCCGCGAGACGTTAATACCTATAAATTTTATGAGTGTCCACAAAACGCTCTATAAAAAGTTGTAATATCTCTAAATCTCACTGTTTCTCGATCGGATTAAAGAAACATTTTAGAGGTCTTCAAGACTGTTTAAAAGTTTTACATGTAATTCAAGCATTACATGTTGCATGGCATTGCTTAGTTTGAGAATAAGTATATATATCTGCATGTAATGTCTCAAACATAAATTTATAAATTTTGTGAATTTATTTAGCCTTAAACAGTCGTTTAGTCCAGGAGCGAAAAAATGTTTTTATTTTTATTTTATATGTCGCTCTTGACATCGCCAGCGTCACTCACTGTGTGGGAATTTGGTTATAAAATCATTCATGACCTATACTAACCTTCTGTCTCTCTGGCTCTTAGCCTTAACGCACCTCGTTATAGTTAAAACAGATGTCAGTCTACTTATCTACTCTGCTTCCGACATAGCCAGCGCAAATTTCAAAAAAGTTAATACTGTCAGTAAAAAGTCGAACGTCACTGCAGGCGTTCAATGCAATGTTCTTGCGCAAAAATGACGAAACATCCGGGGAGTAGGTATTATGATATAGTGGGCTGATTCTAATTTCCGCGCGGATGCGCCTACCGTCATCTAAAGCAATTAATATATCCGGATCCGTCTCGGCCCCCTTTCAGTTTGGGCTTGTAGCTGAAAAGGGGACATTTGCGCTCAATGCCAACGGCATATTTTGTAATTGAACGGTTTTGTAGTGATAAATAGTTTTAACAACATTTTTCCAAGTAATAGTGTTAGTATTAAACAAAATTATTTATGAATTGAGTATTATTTTTAACGAGACCGCAATAGTATTTTGTGCAACAGTTAAGCCGAATTTTGTAAAAACAGACCCGAGAATTTTAAGAACCCTTATTATGTACCGTTGCACACAATAGTTTTTCTAAGAGTGCTTAAGCAAGCCGGTAAGAATTGAGTTCGACGAAAGCCGTGCACAACCTACTGCTTCTATGTAATTGAGTAACTTCGATCTCCCGGTGGATTGTGCCGGCGGCGTCCGCCCGACACGCAGTGCGGGGCCCGACAACAGTTTCACAATATTGTATGGAAATCCTTTCTGTCGTTGTTATGGATGCTACAATATGCGACCATAGAAGCTCTATCAAAAAGTATGCGCTAATAGTTCCGCCACCACAATCTCAATTCGAGTATTACAGTCGCCGAGTATAAAATATTTTTATTTGACTTCAAAAATGTGACAGGGTTAAAAAAATAGTTTAAATGTATATTTTAGATTGCAAACTAACTTCTATCGTACAATAGGTCAAATGAGAGTTCATATAGTACTTCACAATGCTTGTTTAAAAGGACATTGCTCCATACAAATGCTAAGTCAGCTTGTTAACACAGTTAGTAATTGGGTAATAACGTCGAGTTGAATTATTGGATTCACTCGACACAACCACATTTCACGTTCGTCTATCAGTATAACGTTTCGTGTAGTATAGGTATACCACAGTAGTATTTTCAATTCAAGACAGTATTATCTTCCTGAATGAAGCCTGCAAAAATATGTGACATGCTCTTATGGCCCTCCAAATAAGTTTTATCATATATTTTTGGCTTTTGCGGCCATCGTTGAGGAAGATACGTACTATTGCAGCCCCGGTTCTGTACTGCTCCGCCGCGATCAGTCAAAAGTCGTTGGAAAACTTATTCAATTGATTATCCTATTTTCGTGCAATAAATTCCAATTCAAACTTTCCAATATATGACGTACATACATCTGTACGAGTATTTATCTAATTCCGCTGGCCGTAACTGTTCTACTTTGTAGCAATACATCAATCCAACATCGAGGATTGTTCATTAGCAATGTGCGAGAAAAAATACGTTAGACCGAATAATGATGAGCTATTATTATCTGACCGGACGTTAGACGAAAAACAAAATAAATTTAATAATATACAAGCGAAATTTACTCAATAACACTCGATGGTTAAATAAAACAATAGATTTGACATTTGCTAATTTTAAACTATTTTTTTATTTACAACTGTCTCAGTAATAGTGACTGATCATCAAATATTGAACCGATAAGAACAGAGATAATGGCGTATTGAATAATTTTTGACATATATCAGCTGCTCTGTAGTATAGTAAATCTGAATGTAGCCTCACCGTTGTTTTTTCTAACCCCTTCTGTAGTTCGAGTTTCACAGGAATTGATGAATACGATCGGCATGCGTGGGTCGCCATCTGTCAAATTTATCCTCCGTTCTCCTCTTTATATTACCAGTTTTTGTCCATAGAGCCAGAGCGTGTTTGGGATTTGTCCCGTAATACACGTAAATAAAATATATTTAGATATTTGTTTTTGAAAAACGTATTTTTATAAGCATTTTATAAATTTACACGGCAGATGCCTACGACAAATATTTGTAGGTAGTGCTAACACGAGCCGTGCTTCTTAATTTAGCCTTTCAGTGAAAAGGGACTACTCGACAAAAAAAATCCGTGGCTGAGACGTAAATACATTATTATAAAGTCAACTAAGGGTAGGTACTGTTCCTAATTTGCTGGATCCCTTCAGATACCTACATCCAGAGACCAGCGCGGTTAAAAATCACTAGTCTAGAGGTTCTGTTTAGCGAATATTTAATGGGACGTCGCTTCTTTATTTTTTAAGGTCGCTCGAATTTATGTAGTACCCGACTTAGAACCGACAAAGAGTGTGCACATTGTTACTAGGGACACGCTTTTTCGCCAATGATGAACAAAAACAACTTTAGCATCACTGAAACCTGCAGCTTGAAATTCAAATATTATCATTAAATTAAATTTTGTTTAATCGGTCGTCATGCCAACACCGTAAACAAACTGTCATCAGTCTCACTACAGTAAATAGTTCTAATAGCATTTTCTAACAAACTAATGGGCAGATATAACAAAGCAGTGGGTCGGCACAGATTTACGGTTGTAATGTAACAGCCAGTTTGATGGGTACAAGAAACAAACAGGCCACGCGCGGCTGGCTTCAATTACGGCGCGCGATATAATAGACGGAGAGCTGGCCACGTCAGATATGACACAATAATGAGAACAACGAGACCCCTCTAGTTAGTTTGCTATACTATGCTTATTTTTAGATCCAGACATCTGGCAGCTGTAAAGTGGTGGAGGTCAAAGAATGCAAATAACTTGAAGAAAACAAATCCTAGAGTTCTGGGTTTGATCCAATATTATGAAAGATTATGTAATTAATTAGATTATATCATATCCAAAAGTTTGGGTTGGGGGAAGTAGTGCCAAATGATGTATAATGTAATTTTTGGTTACTCGCCTACTGTTTTTGTTTCCGCAATAATACACAATGTCTTTTTTCTAATTTTAAAATATAGGCCCTGTTCTCTATAAATGATACAACTTCAGCAGTTTTTACCTATTATGGTATTACTTTTTTCCAACTTAAAAACTTTGTTGGTCTGTAACTCTGATCTCTACCCATTAAAAGCTGCCAGATGCCCGGATCTAGAAATAAGGATGGTTATGCAATCTAACAGGACTGGTTACATTACTCTCATTATTGTGTCATATCTGACGTGGTCAGCTCTTAGACCATAATATGTACGGTTCGAGTCGTAAAGACCGCGCAGCGGACACAGCCACAGTGCGGCTTCATCCCTAAAACGAAACAACCCTCAGTAGGTCACAGATTGTCGGTTGTAATGTAGGCTAGTTTGATGAAAGCAGACCGCGCGTGGCTGACTTCAATTACGGCTTACGGCGCGCGATATATGTACGGCTGTGTCGTAAAAACCGCTCAGCGCATACAGCACCAGTGCGACTGCATGCGTGAAACTAATCTTCACCTTATACAGTCGCCATCAAATATATCGGAGCGGCCAAGGTACTCAAAAATATCTGTACAAGCACTTTATCGCCTTGACAATAGAGGCGTTGTTCAGATATTTGGGACCACCTTGGCGACTGTACTTACCGTGCTGAGATTAATCGTCGAATTTAAGAACAAAATCCAGCATTTGGCAATTAAGTAGTATAAATACGGTCCCTGTCCCAGTTTTTTTATAAAATAGCTTCAGTTCGTCATTGTTAAGACGGTGATTCGGCGAATAGATATGTTTTTACTTTTTTTTATACTTAGTAACAGTAACAGCAACTTAAGTTTAAAATGATTGATAGTTATTACATATTTTTTTCTTATAGGATATTCTGTTCTGTTACATATACACACCATATCATAATGAAATAACGAATAAAAACTTGTGTTCTTCTGAATATGCAGATAAGAGGAATATAATTTTCTTTTTCAATAAAGCCAGCCCACTGTATTGTGTCTGATAGCCGGCCGGCGGCCGGAGAGCACCATACTCCAGATGAAGTGCTGGACGTAATTGCTAAAGCCACGTGATTACGCTCTTCACATTGCCGAAACCCTTCGTCTGAACTTTATGACATTCGTGAAGATTTACTCATTATTGAGCTGAGTTTTATCTTAGATTGAATGGCCAAGAGATTAGTTATATTATATATGTGAATGTAAAATATGTAACTCTGTTTACACATCTTATCACTGAAAAACTTATTTGTAATTAATATGTGTATTTAATAGATATTTCGCGAAATATAGGTACCGGTAAAATATAGCATTTTTTTTAAGTAAAGCTAATTAACGTATTGCTATTTGCTAACGGTCATTATTGTCATTAACGTCAATATGATACATACCTAACTAATTTAGACTAAAGACCAAAATAAGTAATACCTACCTTATGTATTAGTTATTTAGTTTTAATGTGACGTAATTTCATATGATAGCGCGATTAACCGCTTCAAAGAGGACCAAGTTAAATAATTTATTGGTAAAATCAATAGTATCAACTAATGAAACTAAATTTTCTCGTCACATTAGTGCATTAGCGGCCACAGCTCGAATTTAAACGCTTTCAATGGCGACGTGATAAAATCCCAATGGTCAATTTACCACTTAATTGCTTAATTCAGTGAAATTTCTGTTAACGTTTTGTCGGCCGTTTGGAATTTTCAATTACATTATATAGGCGAGAATAAATACCGTAAGATAGTTTGCGAAGAGCTATCTTTATTATATTTTCTCCTAGACTAACAAATAAGTAACTAAATTAATAAACGGCGGAGTTGCCTACATTTATTTTAGTTTTATAAAATGGTTACTGAGCCGTTAAAAGCAATAAGAAACACTTATACCTTGTGCAATCTAAGAAGCGGTTTTTGGCACTTGTCATCTCAGTACATTTTATAACCTAAAATCGATTTCTTAGATTGCACAAGGTATAGTTTATCTAACCGTTTGCATTTGTTACTGGACCCCTATTCGAAATGGCAAAACTGACAGTTGCTAGTGTAGTGGGACAACTATGTTATCACATTTATGTGACAGCTAAAATCTCTATGAATTCACAAAAGAGTGATATCCACTTACGTCAAAATCAATACAAAACTGGGCAATTAGCGAGACCTACGTAAATTTGACAGTTGGGTATGGACACGTGTGGACAGATGGATATCACTCTATCCAGTAGCGATTCAAGTGTTATATCGTCTGGTGACAACCAAAACTCACTAAGTACTTCCACAAGTTAATAGCCATAAGGAACCGTACCAGTCACAAAACAAGGTTGATTTTCGTTTATTTATTTTTTTGCAATTAGTGAGTTTTGGTTGTCACCTGACGATATCCACGTCACAGTTTGACATATCGAATCAGGGCCCTGCTGGACCGTAATCGCTACATAAAAAATACTAACAACACACATTTAATGATAGTGACAAGTGCAGTTTCTGCATATTTGTAAACTATAATTTGTCGAATGGTTTCATTCTTGGAATAGCACATAAGTGTATGCTTTTCCGTTCCAATGGTCCTGAATACAGAGCCGTGAGTGCTTATTTCTTCGCCTGTCGTGGCGCCAGCGGTGGTATAAGTAAGGTATTACTTATTGCTTTTTAACAGGTCGTCAAATAGGGGATCCATTAAGCTGAAGTAGCTATATCAGTATTATAGCCATTAAAACGTTCGACTGTACAACGAGTCTGCACTTTGGATATAACTGCGACACTGTGACGACGTTCGAAATAGTTAACTATAGCTTATTTATCCTTACTTGTCTAATCATGTATTGTATACAAACACGTCTTAAGGATATTATTAGAATTTTCACTGGTATTATCACTTCAAATGTTGTTATATACTTAAAGAAACTCACATAGTTTTGAATTCAATCAGGTAACACCTGAAAAATATCATTTGTAATAAACTTTTTCTCAATAATCGAAGTAACGAACGAATAAACTCAGAAATAAATGACATTTCGGCTCCTAGATTGACGTTTGTTTACACGAAAAGACAAGTAAGGATGGATAAGGTATAGCTTATTATGAACTTCGATTCTAATTATAAAACAAAAACAATTGAAAAATAATGAAAGATATGGCACTTTATGAAATATACTTTGACAAGTATACCCCTATTTGACATAAGAATATTATGTGAATCCTTTCAAAAGTAAATACCCTTAACCTTACCTACCTAATTCTCTTTCACAAATAAAAATTATTCTCTGTTTTTGAAATAAAAAATACAAGATATACCCACAGGAATAAAGATTTTATAGTGCGGACGCGTACATTCCCAGCTAAAGTAATTCAAGACTGATGATGCAGAGATATCGTAAAAACACTTGAAAGAGTCGTGGTCGTATCTAGTGTGAGACTTCATTGTTGCACGCTGTCAAGTGTCTGTTCCCAGAGAATGCATAGATAATTCGAGCTTACTCAACATCGCTCAAAAGGGTAATTTATGTGATCCGCTATGCACGCGGGCACTAACTTACCCGCCTTGTAGTTTCGTGAATAATGGCCGGCGGAGGAAGATTAGTCGCTTTTGCTTACCTGAAAGAAAACCAGATATTAGAGATGGTGCAGAGAAATGAGGGGTTTAAAAACAGGTTTCAAGGAAAATATACACGCATTTTCTATAAAACTACTTTTTTAATTACGTGATATTGGTTTATCCAAACAGACAAATATTTTATTTTACGTCTGAACTAAGTAATAGGATCAACTATGAAAAGTTTTATAAGCGGCGTATTAGGAAGCCTAATATTATTTATTTTCTTACATTTTTATGTATTCGGGCATTTCATTGCAGTAACAGTATTCCTAGTTTGATTGATGGAGAATATTCATCTTCTAATTACACCCAAGAGCAATGAAAACGGGTGATAATTGTCACTGTCTGTAATGTATAGATGCTTAACTGTAAAATTTATGTTATGTATATTTTATTTAGCTTATAACAAACTATTGTAATTTGCAGTGCTCTAACAGGCTTCTATGTAATGTACCTACTACCTTATTGTACATATGAAAGCAATAAATAACTGATATCTACTGGGTAGCTATCTGAAGTGCATGCACATAAGAAGTTAATACATAATAGTATATAAGAATGTATGTCTAATACAGCTTAAATGATCCATCTTTACCACCGTGAATACAGGTAAGTAGTATGGTGATGTAACATTCGATATTATAGGACCATCTATAACACGAAATACTTAAGTATAAGTATAGGATAATATAACAATGAACGCCTCTGACTTTTCAATTTTGATGTATACTTAAATCATATATATGTAATAATTTACAGGGTATTTGAATTAAATGGCGAAATATGATAATAATCTAAGTACAACTTCAACACCACATTATTACACAGAGGTGTATTTCCCTTTAGTTTAAACACAATAAACCGTTCACCGAGCTTCACTGAGTTTATGTTTTTCATTTGAATAGTATCCATGCTTTAAATAATACGTAATGCCCACTAAAACGCATGGCAACCAATTATGTATGTTTCACACAGTTACTTGTGATTATAATTTCCCCCACTCTACCATTCGGAGAGTATTTTTAGAGTGTGCTATTTATTAATTAGCAGAGAAACACGCTGCAGTGAGCACAGTTCAACTGGCTGAGCTAAATAAAATAACGTTTTAGGTGCTTTGAGATTAAAACCTAACTGAAATTGAGATTATTACATTTCATAAAATCCTGTAAGCATTTAAAAACTTTCCGATACGCGTATACACTATACAATTATACAGATGAAGTTGTTATTAGATGTTAATATTTCATATATAAAGGTAATAATTTCCCGTTATTAGCAATCTCAATCATGTTTAGTTAGAAACCCGTTGCCGCGGGGCGGCGTGATGACATCCTTCTATTGATCGTGAGGCATCGCCTTGGACTGGCACCTTTCAAGAATATACAAAGCACATATGCTAATATAATATCGCATTTGCAATTAAGATCACAGCGACGCCCACTGAGGGACACCATTGTTTCGCATAAATCGTATCCCATCATTTAATATTAATGTATAACAATATGATCGTAAATATTGATGCAGGCGTAAGCCGCGAAGTAATGTGATATTTTATTTAATGCCGGCTTTGTGCACATACCGCCGTTTGACTTTGTAGCAAGATAAATTCCCAAAAGTCCACTGTTAGTGAGCCGCGATGTAAAGGCGAATGCTGCTAATTCCAAGCTTGTAGGTTGAGCGGTTTGGCTTTGCTGATGAGTCAACTTTAATACAACTCCACCACAACGTTAGGATTATATGTACATAGGTACAAACGTTAAGATTACTCGTAATGTAACTAAATACAACAAAATTATGCTATACATTTTATTCGTCGTTTATTCAGATCGTATTAAAGGTTAAATGATAGCGGTAATTAATGTCATACGACAATGCTATTCGTTACATGTTTCAATCACATATCCACATCTTAAGGCACTCACCTATATTGCACAGAAAGTCAATTTGGTAATTTAAAAGCAGCGTTTTAGATTTACATGATTTGTCTGAAACAAACGGCTCTAATAAATCTCTGTGCAAAGTAAATTTCACTGATACTAATGAACGAATTTGCGAAAAGAAACTTTGGCAAGAAGCAATCTCTTGCCATGGAAAGTTGGCGTATTTTAGGGGCCGTGAGCACCACCAAAAGAATGTAATAAGACACAGGTGCTGTAAGTTCCTTATTGGATTTCGCACGTTCCGGCCCGACGTGTTTGATGGCCGGAAGATTCTTGCTAAACTCTTTGCTAGGTATAAATTCCCTCTCAAAACGATCAATTGGGGTGGTCGGTCCGTAATTTATCAACTTTTGGATGGCAAGGAAAGGGGCGGTTGTTCGGAGTGGGATATTTTTTAGTAATAAGTGTTATTTAATGCAACATTTCCTTCAAATTGGCAGAAGGCATTTTCCGAAATACATTCATGATTCATTTTTATGACCAAGCCGTTGTTTATTCATTTAGTAGGTATAAATACTGTATTGCTACGTACGTTACAATACAGTAAATATTTACCTATTTTATTGTAGAGTAACATGGCCGAATAGATAAGCACGAGTTACATTATTGTTCAACAAAAAACACTAAGAATCCCAAAAAAAGTTTACGCATAAGGAATTAAGGCGTACATTCATTTGCTTTCATTAAAAAGAACAACAATTTAAGGAATCCCGTTCTTGTAAGTCGTAAACACGAATAGTAAATTGCATTCCACGTAGACAGCTGAGTAGCCGTGACTGTGACTGTGTCATGAGGTCAACCCGAAAACTGTTTCACGGCGCGCCGACAGCTGAAAGGAAAAGTATAGGCCGCCGCAGCCGCCTGCAGACCGTGTCAATGACACATGCAAATCCGAACAACGCCGCGGTGCCGGGTCATCGAACTCCCCATTCAATGACTGTCGAAAGTTGTCCGTGAATTCAAAATCGTAGCCTACGCGGAGCCCCCGCGGCTCCGACACGCGAATATAGTATTTAAAAGCACCCATAATAAAGTTAACTTACCTTGCGATCGTTCAACAGCCGGCCAAAGGAGAACAACTGATTTATGTGTCTAGTTCTACGTTCCGATATTGAAACTGCCGGTTTCACACTATTTAGAGACTTAAAACGGGGTGCTAAGGTCGACTGTTTGAATATTACTGATGACTGACTGATGCTAACACAAGGTGCGTCTGGCCATTGTATTATTAGCATTGCGAATTTCAACAAGCGCTCATCGCCATTCGCAAACAGGAACGATTGGTATTATGCAAATCCCTCTTGTTTAAGGGAAGGCATTTCGTCGATTTGATAGAAATTCCCTAAGATACGGACGAAACTACCCAATATATTAAATATTTAGTAAGACCATCTTCGTGCCAAGAGATGAAACATTTATTTATGTACACCGTATATGAACAAAGCAAAGAGCGTAGACGGGACGTCCCGTTCACATAAATACACTCTGTATTGTCAACACTCGCGTTATTATGTTTGCGGAGCGAGTAGATGGGTAGGTATTAGGTATAATATCGCGAGCCGGCGACGAGATAAGTGCCGTCCTTGTCCCAAACAGGTACTTTCGGATGATGGACGTGAAATCGCTCAAATTGACCTTAAACACCGACGGGCTGGTAATCATGGTCTGCATATTATTTTGGCAAGAGATAGCGGGTGTCGAGTTCATCTATCACGCGGCGTTGTGAGCGACGTGGTGTCACCACAGCCTAATCTACTACGCCCCCGAGCCAGACAGGCGAAGCTATTTCATAACCGTATAACATGACATAACTGCTTAGGTAGGTATATTAAAGTGAACTGGACGGGTAAAGCAACTTAATAACGTTCTACTTCCACAATGTTATAACTTTCCGTCTTTCACAAATTCCTAAGCTTGTATCTTAACCCTTTTACAAACGAGTAATTGCCTCACCACTTCAAAATTAAACTATTTTGGGTTCTAATGATACCTATTGAAAAATTGAAGTAAGCTTAATTTATTGGAATAAAAATACAAAATACAAAAGCTGACACGATATTTTAAAGCTGGAGTTATATGGCTAAACAAAATCTAATATTCATTTATCAAGAATTTAATATATCCCAGGGAAAAATCATATAAAATATACTCCCAAAAATATTCTTTTTTGTACACATATTTATTGCTGACTGTAGTACCCAATATATAGTATTGTCATGTAAATTACGGAAGTATACCAAATTTCAGCCCAATCAGACACCAGGAAGTGGTTGAAATTTAACTTACAAGATTTGATGCATATAAATAAGTAAACATACGGAGTCAAGCTAAAAAAAGTGTGTAATTAGGTTTATTATTCTTTAGTAGGGCCAAAATCAACGTTCCAATTGAGTCGAAACTCATTAAGCTAGACGTCCCGTCCCGCTCACTCTCACTGTCTGCAGTCGCGTTCTTACCTTATTTTATGGCCTTACCGGCACGATGCTTTTGACTCTACGTGGACTCTACTATACTATACTATAGTATAGATACCTATAATAATTAGTTATCTAGATATTTAAGTGGAATCCAATGGCGGTTCATATTTTTTCGGGAGCTGCTGTCGACCCATTTCACATTTGAACAGATTGAAAAGAAACTGGCCATTTGTGATGGATGAACGGGATTTTTTCGCGTACACCGCCAACACTGTTAACTGATCATTTGTAATCCCTATTATAACGGCATGAGGTCTATCGATGGTCAGTGCTGTTGCTGTTTGTACACGAAACCCGCAATTTTTTTCATAATCGTTTTCTCACGCAACAACAGGTTTTATTCTGTGATAGCTGTTAGATGCATTTAGGGCTACCTCAGAAATACCATTTTGTGTCATGACAATAATTTCAGTCATTTGATTATGTCTGACTGCGATAGACTTTCTGTGAAGACTGATATTATAATACTAACAGCTGTGCAGGATATGGCGTATGAGATTTAAAGAATGTTAAATGAATTCAAATTATCACCTATGTAGTTTCATACTCAGCAGCTTTAGGTATATTTTTTGATAGCATGATGTAAAATTTAATAAAAGTCTCATTAACATATTCACAATAAAAGCACGCAATGCTCGATAAGTGGCAAAATTATGTTACATATCAATAATTTAGTCAGGATTTCACAATATGATATCTGCTAACCCTAACAGCAGTAGGATAGACCGTACGAGACATGAGGCAGACGGGCGCGGCGGGGGCGCGTTAGAAGCTGGCCGGTGGCCGCATTCCTAGTTGTTGAAAGTAACACGGCATCCGGCTGCGAAAAATTATCGCCTCGCTTGCCAACCAGGGAATTCTACTATATGTATGCACATACGTGAAACGTAATTTGGTACTTAACATAATGCAGCCGTACTACTGTTTACAGATGTTGCTGTATCCTACCTACTACTACTATCGCAGCATCGCGACGTAACGCATGACGTTATGGAGACATCAGAGCTGTGACTGCCACTTGATCCATGCGGCCGCGAAGATCAGTATAAATGTATACTTAGTTAGCATAAGTCGCATTGCATCGTTTTAGTTTCTCAATAAGGACAATAAATAGGTCACAGTCACAGACATGCAAGATAGAACTTCTTTCTTTACAGGAATTATCCGAGTTAAAAAAGATCACCTTATTACAACTGAATAAGAAGCAAAAAGGTTGAATAAACACTATAACCACTATTTATATCTATACATCCCCGTTGCCATAAATGCAAATCGTTTCCTGTCTACTGGGCGCGTCTGTCTGCAGGTAATCAAAAAACGCAACAATATCTCCACAATAACGCAGACGAACTTTGTTTATTATATCGCACTGCACATCGTCAAATAATACGTATTAATAACAGCAGTAATGCTTGTTTTTCGAACGCCAAGCGAATCGCCATCACGAGCTAAGTACGTAATAAAAAATACCCATCAATTTTATCTTGATAGATTATTTTATAGATGTGTATTGATCTCACAATGACTTGGTAAACAAGTTCGTCGACCCCATGACGATTGGCTCGTGTGAAAGCAGACATTAGGGTCAATGAATGGAATTACTACAGAGGACGTTCAAGGCGACTAAAGAAATTTGCGAGGAAGAGTTAAGAGGGGGATCTTATAACTCTTATAAGAGACTGGTTTCCATGTTTGCTTACCGTCTAGCAGTAGTGTGCTAACGCTAACACAGTCTTTCGTACAAATGCCATTGAACTTATTTACTATGAGAATGTTATAGTCGTGATGATGACTATGAAAGGCGCTCATTTAACCTATTTGGTTAATCTACTCACTAGGTAGGTTAGTGTATATTTACCATCAGACGGGCTATAGTTGTTTACCACCGACATGGTACAAAAAGATACTCGGTAGGTAGGTACGTAAGTATCAGAAAAACAACTTGGGATTGCAGAACTTCTTAGAACTATATTAGCAGCACACAATGACTAAACTACACCCACGTTCTGCATGATATAACAAGTAAATCCAAGTAAAATAGTCTCGTTGCCTCCAGACTGCCGAGATAAAAACACGGCACGGCCGGGCCGGAGCCACGGTGCTATTGAGCAGCAGGTGCGCACAAATCTGTACGTTTTAATCTCTTGCTCACATGCTGAGAAATGAATAACGCTTTTGTACAAATGTGCCGAGAAATCATTCGGTTCATATTAAGAAATATACGATGTTTGTACTTTATTAATACTATGTATTATAAGTTCAATAAGTTGTCTGAGAGACTTAGTATACTTGAATGTGGAAATGAAAGATATATACTATAACTCTCAGTACTTTTATATTACTTTTAGCGGATAAAATAGAGCTAAATTGAAAGATTTTCAGGGTCATTTATACTGTTTTAGATGCTTAAAAAATGTTTAGCTTCTTTTTAACCATTCACCATTTACACACCATTAGTTCTAGTTACTCTATCCGGTATTTTAGCTATTATATGATGTGTATTGTGTAAGATTAGTAAGATTATCTAAGTTATTTGAAACGCATTCAATTACCTAATTAATACTCCACAACCGGTACAGTCACGGTAACAGAGCATAATTACAACAAAATATTTTTTTTTACGAATATTAATTCATAATTGATACGGTATACTCAGGTATACTCAGGTAAGATACATGTGTATTATAAGTTCTGTACTAATGAAGGCTGCCGGTTAGCCCAACATTAATATTAACAAATAACACAAATGTTCGCTACATCGTAATTCCTATATCAACCATCAATAATTTAGGTACCTGATTACAGTATCACGTACCAGCTGACAATAGATAGCAGATTAATATGGTAATTTAATCCGGTGTTTGGTCAGTGAGATAGCAGGCGTCGTGTATAATCTGTCTGGCGGCTGCTAATTGAGCTAGTTTCGGGGTTTCCGACTAAAAAGTAGGTAAAGCTTAATTAGAAAATGAGAACAAAATAACTTTCGCCCTTATTCTTTTGATAATAAAGTCGTGCTAAGATCTTTTTGAACACCGCCCTGGTAGTTGCGATCAGCTAGTATTCATTCACTGTCGCTCACAAAACCGCTGCAAACCGTTTATTCTTATGGTTATTTGCGTGTCCGTTCGTACGTCACAAACATTTTTAATAAAAAAATCTGCGTATCAAAGCTTGCAACGTTCTCTAGGGTATATCCTGGTTACGTACGGTTCATCCCGGTTTATTTTTAGATACCTAATATCCAGGGCAAGTGGCTCTTTGATGATTAGTAATCGGAGGTTACATATTGGTTTGTCAAAGGTAATTGACCCACGGAGCGTTTCAGGATAATTTGCCTCTATAAACTACAGGCAAATTATCCTGAAACTAATAAACTTGTATCGGTATATACATTGACTTTGAACAGGGAAAATGGCAGTTCTAACAAAAAAAATAGCTCCAAAGTCAATATTAACCTCAACCTATACAGAGTGTTTCCTGTAATACGAGCAATAAATTAAAACGTAGATTCTACTCCTCAGACAACAAAACTTTTGTTCAACAACTTTTTAAACATATGTATTTTGTAGTTTGCTTCTTTTTCATACAAACTAAATAGTATTTTCAATGTACATTAAAATTCGTCTATTTGACATTGCTTGTCACCCTACAGACATAATCAATTTCGGAATACATCGCGTGTCCGGAAAAACTTTAAAGTGTCCTAAAAATCAAACCATAAGTTATTTTCAAAAGTCGCTGAACAAACGTTGTCTGGTTTGAAGAGTACAATCTACGTTTTAATTACTGCTCCTATTACTGGAAACACCCGGTATTTAGTATTTACATTAGCTGGATTAATGTCTTGTAATAGCATTTCGCTTTGTAAGTTTGTACATTAACATATTTGTACTTATTTAAAAATATTAATAGGTCTTCTTAATGAACTGGCATTCGCTAAAGCCTTCAACAGCACTCAATTAGAAGAAGATAACTGCAAAAAGTGTAGTTAGCGACATAAAGAATTCAGTAGGTTGGTAGTCATTGAGGTAGTCATACGGCCTCTACTTCAATTGAATTGAACGATATAAGTCGTTCCGTAGTTTTGGTTCCCGGGATCTCCCCATACGACTTCCTTAATTAGATTCGTCGTTTTATTTTTATTACGATGGCGTAGGTAAGCTTTAGGACTCTAATTAAACTTTTAAGTTTAAACCAAATAGTTCTTGATTACAAAATATTATTTTAGCTGTCAATCTACTCGTAAGGGACACCGTTATGCGTTAGACGGAACAAGCAGTACTGCCATCTCGTCCCGCCTCATAGCTGCGTCTCTTAGGGTAGCCGACGTAAGTCATAAATCATCAAACATCTCCCAATGTCTGGTACAGGATTACATAAACTTCCCCAGATAGATAATTGAAACAAAATACCACAGGCGGCCCGGACCCACCTCGCCTTAAATCTGACCAATAAATTATTGGATCCACATCAAATTGTACATTTGGGAACAAAGAGGCATGTCACGCGATGCTTATCGCGCGTTATCTCAAACCTTCTATTTTGCACGACCATCATTGTACAGTTGTACAGTATACAGAAATTGAAGACGACTCTGAGTATAACCGCTTAAGATAAATAAGTAGAGCTTACTTTTTTCTCTATGGTGCGCTCTGCGCAGAAAATGTCGCAGAAACAGGCAAACATATAGGTTTGCAAGTGCAGTTAATTTTCATATATAAACGCGATCGTGGCTAGCATGTCAGTCGTCGCAAATCACATTGGTTATTGAGCCCGGTGTCACATGACGCGGACACGCCTACTACTGCTTGTAATATGCGCTAGTGTTAGTGAAACATAGAGTTACCAGTGGTAAGAATTTAGCAAATATGGCACGAACTTAGTTATATTGCCAGGACGTCAAAATACGGAGATAAGAAAAATTTTAACGGTATAGAAAATTATGACAGAATTTTTTGATTTATTAGGTACCGAGAGAAAATTGAGTTTTAAATACTTACGAAATATTTTACAAAGAAGTGTGTAATATTGACTCACTTTTGTTTAGACGATTTTTGACTCTAGAATTCCAGGATTTTGTCCGGACTTTAGTGACATCTGGTAACCCTAGTCGGACTCGGACTCCGGCTAACGGTCTCCCACGTCGTACGCCTTAACGCGATTTTACATGCCAATTAATATTACACTAATTACTTGGCCACGGATCGTAACTATGCTTTATGAATGCTAAACAAATATAAGAAGAGGCGTTTTACGAGTTTGTTCACCTAATAAGATTTCTGTAAAACTTTTTGAGTGTTTTTCTATTAAATTCTGCGGAACTCATAGTTAATGGTGTCGTAAAATAGCAACCGCTTTTTCTGTTTAATGAACTTACATTGGAGCTTTTATGTGTAAAGTATCAAATTAATCACATTGATTGCCATAGTTAAATCCAGGAACGTGTTCACTAGTAGCTTACTGGCTGTAAGCACTGGACAATATTTATTTAAAAGCTTAAAGTTACTATTTTAAACCTAAAGCGGTTATTAGCAAGAAAGCATAGCATGATTGTCGGAAATAAAAATAAAAAAACTTTTTTTTCAAAATAAATTAACGTCACATTTGACATGCGTTTGACGGACACGTCTGTGTATGTAGACGTCCGGTGCGGTAGAAACGGAACGCGCGTGCCTTATACAAGCAGTTCCGGCCCGTTCCGAGGGACTGATGACCGTAAGATAACGGACCGCGGCACCACCGGCCCGCCCTCGCTAGGGATGTGCGTAGTTTACCATCGACATATATGTCAAGAAGAGTCATGCAAAACAAAAAGGAATATTTCGCAGTGCATGTGTCATAATTCTAGCAAATAAATACATAATACCTAGGGCCGTATTCTAACTTTAAAACACGCACAGACACGACCCAACTTTAATGCAAATCCAATACAATAACAACACAATACAGCTAACGCATACTCGTCTGAATCAAAAATGACGGAATTTGCTTTAAAATTACTGCGATGCAACTACAATACGACTTCAATATTGGTTGATTTTTGGTTGAGTGTTGGAGTTATGTTTAAGACAGATTGTGTTGTTAATGTATTGTTTATACATTTTAAAATTAGAATACGGCACCTACTCGTATGTACTGATGAGCGGGCAGCACTTGTAGAGGATACTTTCAAAACACATCTCAAGCAGCCTTTGGAGTAAAGAGGGTTTGTGTATCAAATTTTATTTAGTTGGTATAATTTAAAACTATTTCTAAAAGTATTTTGTGCAACAGTTACATAATGAGGGTTCTTAAGATTCGAGGGTCGAAGTTACAAAATGAGGCGAAGCCGAATTTTGTAAAAACAGACCCGAGAATTTTAAGAACCCTTATTATGTACCGTTGCACACAATAGTTTTTATACGAGTGCTTAAGCAAGCCGGTAAGAATTGAGTTCGACGAAAGCCGTGCACAACCTACTGCTTCTATGTAATTGAGTAACTTCGATCTCCCGGTGGATTGTGCCGGCGGCACGCCCGACACGCAATGCGGGGCCCGACAACAGTTTCACAATATTGTATGGAAATCCTTTCTGTGATTGTTATGGATGCTACAATATGCGACCATACAAGCTCTATCAAAAAGTATGCGCTAGTAGTTCCGCCACCACAATCTCAATTCGAGTATTACAGTCGCCGAGTATAAAAATATACATGTGCAATAGTTTTATTGTGTTTGTGTTTTAATTTTGTGCTCTACCTTTACCTACACAGTCTACACACTCTGGCGAATAAATAATTTTACTTCGTTTTTGCCAAGATGTTTTCCGTGTTCTAATTAGTTAAAATCTATTAAGCAAGAGATCATTCCTATATAATAATCATTGATAACGTTTAATACTGTCGCCAGATTTGAGGAGCACATTTTGAATACTGAGTATGCTAATACTCATGTGCTTTTCCATACGTAGATACTTTTTATTAAATGTCGGTGATTATGAAAGTTGGTTGTGCTCGCACCCGCGAACCAAAGTTTGATTGATTGACAGCGTGGGAGAAGGTGCGAGACTTAAAACGGGAATTCGTAAGTTGTATGTTACATTAGCATTCCAATTTTATAGGCCAAGTTCGGTGTAGAGCTGACGACGGGTTGACTGATGTTTTAATGACATCTTGTGATATCACCCATTTGTCACATGGCAGAATTGACACTGACAGTGTGTTCAATTTTACTTTCGGTACATTTTGTCACAAAATGGCACATCTAGTCTTAGTCTTACTTTACTTGTAATTCTGCCAATATTGAAATTGAACACTTGGAAGTGTAAACTGTACCGAAAGTAAAATTGAACAGACTGTCAGTGTCAATTCTGCCATGTGACAAATGGGTGATATCACAAGATGTCATTCAAATTATGTACATCAATGAAACTTTGTTTTATAACTTTATCTTAGCACTAGAGATAAGAATCTGCTGAGCCCTATCAAAATTTATGCGGCCGACCGGAAGGTATGGGCAGGGGGACATTTCGAAAAATACAAATGTTCCAAACTCTTTAAGTGAATTGTTATTTTCGATGTATTTTTTACGCTAAACCGAATGGGATCATTCGAATACTTATAGAATCAATACTTTGCGAGATATGAAGGGTTTTTGTTAAAAAATGGGGGTAGGTCGCATACATTTTGATGGGACTCGGCAGATCCTCATTTCTACTGCTAAGATAAAGTTATAAATCAAAGTTTCATTGGTGTACGTATTTTGCCTCCAAAATATGCTATTTTTCCTGTATTAAGAAGTAGGAAAGTATTCCGCAAGTTTAAATCATAATATTCTTTAGGATTATATTGACGTCAAAAGTTGTTCTCAGTGTTATTAATGTTATTGCTTATTATTGTAAGTACCTAATGTATCGCTTAACTCTTCAAAGAGACCCCATGGGAAGCAGTTGATTGAACGGTCTAGTAAATGGTATAAACGAGTATGGAATAGTATAGGAACCTATAATTATTGACAGTTTGTTCTACAAGGTAATTAAAATGATGCATGATAAAGTAACGCAACAACGGCTACATTATACCTATTTACTTACTATATAAATGACTCGTGGATTAATAGTAGTTTTGAGTTAGTACAAAAATAAGGAAAACATATAATTAATTTTACTATATGAATCCAACAATATGATGACATACATTTTTTTTATAAGGAATTACTACTAACATGAAAAGTCTCATAATTTACTCGTACAGTCAACGCCATAAATATGTGTACACTTTTGCACCTTACTCCATTGTAATAGGGTTCAAAAGTGTACACATATTATAGGCGTTGACTGTACCTACTACATAATATTTATATGTATGTATGAAACAAATAACATAGTGTGCATATGAGCAATTAGTCAGGACACAGAACACGCTTTGTGTGCAGACAGAAGGCTGTATTTCAATTTCACTAAGAGCACATCCACCTCACCCACATTCTTGGGAATCACCATTCATTTTAGCAATCTCCCACACGTTGCGTATACTTAGGGCCGTTAACAAAATACGGAATTACGCTCATTACAAACCTGTTTGTCGAAATAATGGCGGCGTTCGTGGTACTCCATGGGAGCCCAGCAAATAATGTCAATGCCCCATTACTATAGCGGCAACTAACCAGTTCCACATACAAATCAATTAGCGGTTACATGGTTTCTTAGATTTAACGTGATTTAAAGTTAATTTATAAATAGCTTTTTACCGCTACCAGTAGCTTTTTTTATTTGATAGCAGGTTGTATTAGCATTAAATATTGTAATTAGAAAATTATAATAAAGAAGGAACAGAACGTGTAAGATAAATTGGTTTCTTAAAATTCAGACTTCAGACCCGTGATAGAAAAAATAAGTATCACGAAGTAAAAAAATCACTATCCGGCATTAACGCCAAGGATTAGAAGTCTTGAGACGATGAGATAAAAATACTGGCTTCCTCGGCGTTCCTCGAAGCAAAACGCGAAAAAATAAACAATGAATCCGAGCTAAGGTCGAAGGTAAAAAAATTGCGGGTCGTGTAGAGTACGGGCGACACCTGCGCGCCAGACGAGCAAAAAATTCGCGCAAAAGCTCGTGCAGTCGCCATCAGATATATCGGAGCGGCCATGGTGGTCACAAATATCTGAACAACGCATCTATTGCCAAGGCGATAAAGTGCATCTTCAGATATTTTTGGTATATTTGATGGCGACTGTATCTACCGACTACCGAGTAAGTACCTACACTACCTACCGATCGGCTGCGTCCTGATACCCGCCTACGGGGACGGAATTGCAGACTCATTCCAGTTGCAATACGTCCCGTAGCATCACGGCACTCATTTCGTTTTCGCTTTTCTTTTCTGAACTTGCATTTACTTAAAACAGCGATGGTACGATTGTGGTGCAGTCGTATGCTGATAATATGTCAGTTTGGTAATAATTCTTTGATTGTGAATTTGAAGTTAATTTTTGTCATCGCTTTATGGACGACTCGAATATAAATATCAACTATGTTTTATTACATACTATGTAGCAAATTAAATAAAAATATATTGCATTTAAAAAAATATTAAGGTAACTTCAAATTTATTCCTACTTGACTAATAATTAATTTATGTACAAGTAGTTTTTCATCAATAAGCCACTATTGATTAATTTAGAATGCATTACTAATCATAAATCGACTTTTAAAAGTATCTTTACAAATTCTAAGCGTCACAAAGAGCATCCTATAACAAAGGAGGTTAAGTTAACAAAGGAACATGATCGTGAACAATAAAAATCAATGGTCGGTGGTCTCCAGTTTCACTGAATACCTATTAATAACACATTTCGATAACGTAATTGAACTGTTGTTGGCTTATAAAAAAAGATACGGGAGTGAAGACATGCAGCAATCGATTCAATCAGAGCAATTAATTTTTTTTTCTACTGGCACCCGTATACATTATCTGTCGAATTCGTTTCATTCACGTCACGACTAATCGACGGAGTCATTCACTCGCATTGAGTGTGTAAAGGACAACACTATTAATTTGTGAGTCGTTCCTTTAGTCTATTCACAAGCGTGATCGTGGGAATAGCCATTGAAGGGAGAGAAGATATACTCAATGTAGTAGTGATGTGAAAAATAACTGTAGTACGCGTGCCCACATTACACACACGGCTAGACGCGAGCTGATAAAATCAATTAATTTTCAATAAATATTCAATAAGTTCGTTTTTATTCATCGATAATTTTGTTGAAAGGCGGTGGATAATGATAAGTTTAACACGGGTCTAATTAACGGTAATCAGAGAACTAATAATTTTAAATATTGTGGATGTTAATTATAATACTTCATTGCATGATTGAGAAAAATATTTTACACGATATATTTAAAAATAACGTTCTAGATTTTTTTAAACGGTTTTAATCAGCTTTGTGGTAAGAATATAAACTTTTTTCTGGCTCGTATCCCACACGAGATCATAAAGCCGAGCACCCAAGTCTTTCCATTTCCTCGAGTGGTATATTGATTTACCTTGAGTGCTATTCTCTGGCAGACCTTTGCAAATAATGTGAGCCGGATAATGCGGCCCGGAATGCAAACGATTATTTGTTTACAGAATTAAGAGGTGTAGCAATTAAGGAGGGCGGTCGAAATTAGGGGATTTACATTTAATTGCAGCCGCCACTGACGTTTTTGAAAGATTTATTTTTTAAGCAGTTTGTTTTTGGGATTAGCGAAAAATGTTGTTCACATTTATACATAACCTTTTGCCTATGTAAGTTTTGACATTCCTACTTAACTTATCGTTATCGCAATATTCGTAATACATAGTCACATAAGGAATTAACAGCCCTCTTTGACTAATAATTAATAATTTATAAGTTTAAAAAAAGTATATACATACTCACATAAAATAATTGTTTTCATTTTCAAATGAGAGTTTTATATAGAATTTAAAATAATTAAAAAACAGCATCACGGTGAGTCGTAGCTATAAAATGCCGCGTCATTATATTTTTTACTTGCGCTTTTTTTCTTTTCATCCCCCTCTTTTGGAGGCGATATCGTGGTCCCGGCTCGCTCATAAATTGATTTCATTAATTTGTTTTCTTTGTTTTTAAGTAGAGATTTTGATCTCACCATCTTCGAAAAAAAAACATGTCTAGAATTTTGTATCAGAACCTGACAAATCGTTTTGCGGGAAAAATATTTTCATAAAATAAGGTAAGCCGACTAGCCTAATATTCGGCCGGTTGAGTGCTTTTATTACGACTCATAGATAAACCGAAAACTAAATTGCTTCCGATTTTATGCCGCGCAGTATCACGGTCTAAACTAGTGACATTAGGAACCTATACGTATTTACGGTACGATAATATGCCTAAAAAATCAGTGATGATCACTGTTTAAGGCCAATTCGACTAGTAAATACCAGTAAAAAGAACTGCCTTTGAAAATTCATACTCTTGTATGTATTAAAATAACATCAAATTTAGGTACAGAGTAGATATGAAAATAAAATTAAATGTTTAAAATGAACGCCTAGGTACACATTCAATCAACGTCATCAACTTAACGAAGTTAAATGATCTTCAACGCAGAGAATGTCAGACTGTAATTAAAGGTCTTGGCTAGGCAAAAAGTATTAAGATTTATTAGCAAGAATGTGCAAAGTAATCCACGAGTTGCGGGGTTGCGGTGTAACGAGACGCCTCCGCTCGAATATCACAATAGTTGCAACGTTCCTAATTGGCCTGTCATTAGGTGGTCCAACATTTTCCTGGAATTGGTACTAAGAACTAGAAAGAATATCGATAAAGTTGAGGTAACTTAACTAACAACTTGTAGGTAAATATTTCCTATTATTTAATATGGGATACCTTTGTTATGAAGATTAGGCACATTAAAGGCATAACAAGTATTTCATGTAAAATACCAGTATGTAACTTAATATTTGAAACAATTTTGGGTAATACGGTCTTAAGCTACTTAGACATTAGGGAATTGTGATTTTTTACGTCAGATTTCTACCTTTGGGTAATACTGTACCTATAATGCCTAATATTTGCATTACATATTATAATCTTGCATATACCTTAGTGTTGTTTCACTGCCGACAATAATTACGTATAATATGAATCGTAGAGATAAATAACATTTTACAAGAGCCAAGCTGAGCTCTGATTCCGATTTCGCTGATTGAACCTGTAACCATTTGATTATCATTATTATTTATTATTTTTTTTAATACACTAGCAGCTCTAGAGCTGATGCGTGTATATCTCAGCACTTGTGTTTTTTTGTTTGCACTTTATAATGTTTTATAATGAGAGTCTAGTCTATTTTTGAATGAGTTCTCAGATGGTGCACTAATAACAAATTCTGGCAGAGAGTTCCACATATTCACCACACTATTCGGTAGGAAGTGTTTCCTAGGGTTCAAATCACACAGAGGCTTGACAAGTTTGTTGAGGTTTTGACAGAGGAGTGTCCTAGATAAAGTTGTATCTAACACATACATTGATACAATGTTCTAGGCTATTAATTCTATACCACAGATACAACTTATGATTGTTTCGATTGCTTACCTGTTACAATCTACCTATACATCTTAGGTATAATCTAGCTTGCTTCCCATAGAAACAAAAGGCTGCGAGCGACAAAAGCTTATTGCGTGGCAGTCCTTAAGAGTACACCAATAAATAAATAAACAAACCTAGTAAGCTGTGGGTAGATGTCCTAAGTACCCTATGTATGTAGAGGTATGGAAGTTGTAAGTATCATAAAGATCGTAAAAATACTGAGATCGCAGCTGTATAGGTACTTGTACAATTATAAATGTAGGTACCTACTTCAACGATTTTGGCATAGTTATGTTTTTTTGCGTGCTCGCTATTTAACATCAAAGGGTGAACAAGAGAAAGAAGAATGTAGGTAGGCAAATTTTGCATCCCAAAATGTGTCGGTTGAATTGCCTCTTCACTTTGTATGGACAACAGAGGCATATCGCTAATTAGATAGGCGCAGTGATGCATTGAGCCACGGCATTTGGGATGCATCGCCCGCGCAGACTACGCACTGCTGGTTTTCACGGCCCTCTCCGGTCCCTGAACAAATAGTAAATAAACAAATCAAAAATACGCTTTTGAATAGGAACATACCCGAATCTGTCACTTCTTATACATATTTCTTATACATTTGATCAAAATTACGATGTGAGCTGTAGCCAGAACAACATAAATACTGCTAAATATTGTAGTTATTGAGCGATACATTACGAATGTATAAACATTTGCTTAGAAATTGAGGAAATGTTTTAACTATTAGAATTATTTAACTACCTTTAATGATAGAAACACTTTTCTCTTTGCACCTAGCTACTTAAGTGATTTTCTAGACAAATAACGTAACGTGAGCTAGTGTTTATTGCGCCGGTTACATTGTCGCACGTCTCTGACACACATACTTATGACGAAGTAGTTATTTTTATCTGTGACATTTATGGCAATACAAATTAGGTAAATATTTAAAAAAAACTATCTCCTTGAAACATCTACGAGTACACCCAAAAGAAAACTATCTAGCTAGGTACATACCTACTCACTTGACGAAAGTATGTCACGAGGTAGATTTTTATGCTTAATGCGCAAAAATTTGCGAATCACAAAGTCATCTCGATATTGAATGATTGCCAATAGAAACGAATAGTAATAAATATCGATCGTGCGTTACGCTGCAATGCAGAGGAACGGAGCTAGGCAGCTAGCTCATAGTGCAGCGCGGCGCGGGCGCAGCGCACGGGCGGGTGGCGCGTGCGCCGCAAGGTCAATGGCACGCGCCTCTCCCACTCGCACACCGGAATTCCATATTTAAATCTCGTCTGCAGAAAAATGGCGGTCGGCTCCATTCCGCGCCGCACCGTGTACCGAGAATTAATAAAACATGCCTTCTTGCTTTTTCTCGTCGTTTTTTCCGAGTATCGTTAACAACTTAGTAACAGTGCGCATGCAGTTACCTTGCGCCTTCAGTAACGTTTACCTTTTATGAAAGAAAATGAATCGTAACTTTTAAAATGTTTAAATAACGGAACCCTTTCAAAATGTTTTGCTGACCACCGCTAATAAATGTACTTATCCCGTCTGAATAAAAACAGCTGCATTTTAAAATAGATGCAGCATAATTAATACATAAATAATGAGTAGGGATAGGGATGCTAAGATAATATTTTATTTTATTAAAACTGCAAAACGAGGAGTTAACACAAAAGTTGCATAAAACAAGAAACAGCGCTGAAATAAACGAAACAATTCAGATATTGTTTCAAGTTTGTGCTATTCAGTTTGCTCGGAATAAATTCGTTAGTGCGTAGCGCTGCGGTGGAGGTACGTACAGTTCGTAGCCACTACATTGCCGCTACGGTCTTGTGTAAATAAAATACCTCTAGCTATACAGTGGAACGCTAGTACAATTACTTGGCGAAGTAAAAGCAAGTCACCGCATCAGTAATCGAACGAATGTGGTTCGGCTTTAGCACAAAAACCGGCGGGTGTGTTACGAACTGGGGCAAAGAGAACTGAATAGAACACTCGCTAACAAAGACACAGGGTACCGATGTTATTTTATTGCATTTGTTTATCTCGGAAAAGCAGGAAAATAAAAATTCTTTTACTGCATCAACTTGTGTATGTTTAAGTATGTAGTTTTTTACAGTAGCTGCTGTAAATCTCACTGCAATGCTACGTCGAATAAAAATTACATATTTAGGGAAATTTACAACAGTTTAATCTATCAAAGTACTTCTATAATCCAGTCAAGTTATATAAAGACTGACAAACACATCTACCGCCACCGCTTATATTTATACACTGTTGAAGATAGAACCTTGACATTGAAAACATAATTATAGCTATTCTAAAAGAATGTAACGCTATTCAAAACTTCAACGCTGAAGTAGTCAGCTGGTAATTTGTAAAGAATACAAAGTTACTTTGAATATTTATATGTATCTAATAGGTAAGCTAAATCTCGCGCGTCAAATAATGAAGTGGCATTGTATGTGACCAAGTTTATTATAAACTCCACAATTGACATTGAATCCGGGATCGAAGGACAAAATCCAAAGTCACACTCGCTTTCAACATAAGAACAATGTAGCAAAATTAATTAAGGTCCCCCTTGTAAGCGTGTACGAACGAAGGAAATGTTTTAAAGTGGCGCTCCGCGGAGGGCCGCGAATGCAAGTCATCGACGCGCCGGGCGGATTTACAGCGCAATAAATTGTGAACCGAGAAACAGAGCCTTATCTGCTAACAGCTCAAATGAACTGTCTCGCCGAGCAAGAAATAACACACCGCCGTATCGCAAAATGCAGTAAATACGATCGCCGAGGCCGCCCCGAAAACACAAGTTGCGCCAACTTATAATTCCTAACGAAACAAAAGGTAATACATCAAAAGATTTAGCAGCAAATGAATGGAACCGCGACCGAGTCGCAGTTTGTTACACAGTAGTAAACCTCATTCGGCACGGATCGGGAATACGGTAGGTAGCTTAGGAAGCAGTGTGCCTATCAATCACTAACATTGTACGTGTCTTTGTCCTGCAACGAGCAGCGCTCACACGAGACTATACGGATTATGACGCTGTTTATTCAATTAACAGTTAATGGCCCGTCGCAAGACAGCATCGAGTTTGATGCCGCATAGCTTCTACTTTATACAGAACAGTGAAGATGACGCAATCTCATGTTCTAAAAAAGATTAAGAAATATATTCCTGGCCTAGTTGCGTCGTTGCATGTTCATAGTGTCGGGACTGGCCTCATGTTTACTGATGTCAAATGGCAGTGACATTTAGATGAGCGGGTTATCCTTTCCGTGGGCGCCGGCCTCGTCGGGCCGGAGGGTAATGAAGTGTGTCCGCTCAGGAATGGGTGCGCTAAGTGAAACGATACCGGAGATGAGACGAGCATGCCTGCGTTCACATTTCATCGCGAGGCTGCCCGGCCGCAAAGCGAACACTTACTAGTCCGAATATATTTCGGCTTTGTTGCTACGATGTACCTATGTGTAACCTTGTTCGTTTAAGTTCTCTTAAATACCAAGCTCATAATAGATTAGGTACGCAAAAAATGGTCAAAAAGTGAGTATTTTACGGATTTCTTGCTTTGTACGTAAAGTGAAAGCACCGAGTTCAAAGTTCCCACTTGTGTTCTATTCTAACTCGTTCACGTCAAATCCTTTCCAACGCCAAGTCACAAACGGCATCTTTTACACGTAACTCTGATGACTTTACCGAGCGCTACGGAAATGACATCTGACACCGAGGAGCGCAGACAATATCAACGCCCCGAGCGAAGAACTTGTAAAATATTTACATTTTGATGTGTTTAGGTACGTGCTTCCGTATGAAAATTGAAAGCAAACTTTTCGATGTGAAAACACTGTTACCTACTAATTAAGTTTCGTCGCATTAAGTCTGAAACCTCTTTACAAGATTAAGGCCACCGTCGGTAGTTATGCCATGTTCCTCTTTTCATTTCCATTCATAAACTCTCTTGCCTTTGTTGACGGAATAAAAATAACGAGTATTGTATATACGCGCATTGTAGTGGCACACATTACATATTTACCCACATGTACAAAGCCTTAAGGTGCCTCGGAAGCGCGCTTAAATTAAACGCAAACATTGTAGGTACGCATAAAAAAGGAAAGAATTTTAGAATGATTTACTTACTTACGGGCAGGTTTTGAAAAGAAAAAGAAAATGTGTTCGAAAATTAAAAGAAAGACGGGGTCCCTTGGGCGCGGGGGAGGTGAGGTACAATCAGAGCTCGCCGATGGATAGCAACCTTAAATACCAACCTTAATTGAACTGCTACCGGGTAGCGGCTACATAAATACACTGCGCGGCATTCCTCCACCTCTCTACCTATCCACCTACTAAATGCAATTCCCTTGATGACTAGCAAAATACTACCTATCTAATTTAAAGGACTATTTCAGAATTGTCTTTGGAACGGAAGGCGTGTTAATATAAAATATTTATTACAGGTTTGTTAAAGAGGTTTCTGACAATCGTACAAAATATTATATTACTTACGGCGATCAACTACAAATAAAGTTAATTTTAAACTCAATTACGAATACATCTACGACATAAAAAAATCTAGATTTTGCTATTTCACTATAACCACAAAAGTTTGCACAGATGGAATTTCAACGAGTCTCCGGCATGCAATCCGGCATGGTTCTGAAGGTCCCTCTATGAATTATGTCATAAAAACATCTAGCTCATTCACAAAGTTTTATCTATTTTTATTTTTCATTTGACAAAGCGGAGGTTTACTTGATAAAAACATTGTCTGTCAGAAGATAGCGTTTCGCATGTTAAAACGAGGTCCGCATTTTAATGTGGCGCAGGCAGAAAAGAATAAAAGATGTGGCTCCAAGTAAATCGTACTTTCGTGTTTTTGGCTCGAGGCAGTTCGTAGCACGCATACGGATGCTGAAATGCTGCTATAACTCTTCAGTACCTATACAATGCGAACTTATGCAACTAGATACTCGGGGCTCCTTGGTTAACTTCCTTGAAGCGTGTATCTAAGTACTTTATAATGAATTCCCAAATAGACCTAAGGACAAAATTGTTTTCTTCACTAAAATTCTATTCTATTTTTGTTTTACAATATTAACAATAAACAGGACAATGGTATTGGTGGAACTTTTTTTGACATAATAGGAAGCAGTTAAGCGAAAATATCTGACTGAGTATTTATGTTCATTATCATGGTGATGAAAACTCTAATACGAGCTAAGAGATAGGAAATGTAAAATACAATAAGAAAACATCTTCGAATGATAAACAGCGACGTGCAATGAAAATTACAATGTTGGAATAAATCTTCTTTCGCAAAATTAATCCTCGAATGAGAATTTGAACGAGCATAAAACTGGAATGGTGTCGTGCGTTGAGAAATGTAACGGAAGCTTAAAATATTTTGGAGAGCGGTGTCGGGCACCCGGCGCCGCCGGCCGCGAGTCTCGGGCTCCAGGAAATGAGGCTTTCTGTCCTTCGGGAAATTGTTCCCCCAATCATAACGCTTAGTAAAATCTCTTTGCTTTCAAAGACTTTAAAAATGATGAAAGTTTTATCTTTATAAGGGCATCGCGAGGGAATCCTATCAGCGATCCTAATGCGGTTAGAAAGGACCTAATGAAGTGTTCAATAATGTCTAGCTGAAAGATTGCACCATTGATGTTATTGAAAACAGGTCTATTTTTACTATATTTTATTTTCATAATTATTTTTATGTTTTTTAAAGTGGTGCATTCCACTCAAACTAAAGTTTGTTATTAAATAAATACAAACTTTGAGAACGCTGAAAAAATAATCAACCCAGCAGGACTTGAACCTGCATCGATACGCCTTCGAGCCCCGGCAAGGTATTTATTTAATAAAAAATATTTTGTTTTATTTGGTCAGATCTAATGGAATTTCAATTATTAAAAAATAACGCGTTGTTTTGTGAGGTTTGCTTTGTCGGGCGAATCAAAGCCACCTTTGATCAGGCGATTTCCCGAAAGGTTTGCGATGGAGCTGATAGCCGCCGCGTGAGCGGCGCCGTATCTACCTACTAATAAAGAAAGAAAAATACAAAAAACAATAGCGTTTTGTAAGCAAAATAAAACAACCTTTTACATTATACTTACTTATGTTTTCCTTATACTTACTTATAAGAATATTAAATACAAAAGGTAAGTTCAGCTTAATAGCCTGTTTCTTATTCTTATGAAGCAATTTAGCATAGAGTAGTCTAAAATAAAGTGCTGAAATTAGTACAGAAATCTTTATACTCATCAATGAAGGATCTGATTATTGATTGGGTTTTATACACTTTCATGCACAATTGATACTTTGTTTGTATCATTCTGAAGAAAACGGCACTTAATCAATTCAATCGAAATAAAAAAGTGTCGGATGGAACATTAAAATCAACGACCCTAAATCGTCGTAGGAACAAACATGTCTAGTAAATCATGACATCCCCTCTAATAAATATGAATACTATATCAATCAGTTTAAATGCGTCGCTGCTATTTATAGTTTCTTCAATGAACTGTAGGGACGCGTGGAGGCGACATACGGTCGGCGCACACGGCTCACAAAGGACCAATTGACGGCTGTCCTATGATGGCTGGACTCACAATGCGTAACATGATTTCCATTTCCTATGACACGTGTGTACCGCAGTATCACATGAGTAAATGTTATACAGCTATGTCTAGTTATTTCTTCAGAAACAAGCATGTGAGACTGAAAAACTTCAATTGAGACCACATTTAAATATCAATATAAACAGACACATGTTAAATTTTAGCGCAATTTAACTCCGATTTCTAAACTTTAGCAATAAAACTTTAAGGAACATAAAAGTTTCAACAAAATTGGGTTAATATCGGACTGCTTGGAGGAACTACGTGACAGGAAGAACCACGATCGGAGGGAAATGATTGTCAAACTTCGAGTTTCGGTCTTCGATCGGACCTTTTGAAGATTAGGGCCGAGAATTTGTAAAGGCTTTAAAATATTCTCTAAACTTGAGCATGTAGTACACCACCTTTAATGCCTACTGTTTATCTAATAACATCTAACGCAAATGATGACAGTATAAGTTGTGTGAATGTAGTTTTTTTTAATATAGGTTGGTATATGTAATTATAAGTTGTATAGCCGAATGAATCGATTGCAGTAGCGATACGTTAGTGTTGCGAGAGGAGTGACGTTGACAGCCGCACTGGAGCCTTGTTCCTCGAGCTAATTTATCGCAGCTAATGAAGATAAATCAACTCACGCAACTTACCCGGCGTGACTCCACCATTCACTAATTGTTCCAAGGAAATTATCAATATTAGGTACGCTAGGTAGCTTCTCTGGTCCTACTAGTAGGGTTAGAACCGGTGATAGTTTTACTTTCTGAGATTCATAAGTGCATTGTAATATGTCTACATTGAAAAATGAATAAATATCTTATTACATATAGAAAACTACCTAATAACTAATAAAAACGGCACCGCTCACTAAATATACGAGCCAATATCGAAGTTACGCCGGGGGCGGAAGTTCTATCTGTTATTACATTAATGTCACACCAAATCTGGTTTGTCCGAACTAAGTCCCATCAAATAATAGCGCCCGCAGCGTACAACGGATAGCGATTTCGTCGAACAACCGGGATGCGCCCAATTCACGCCAATAAACATCTCCAATATATCCACCTCAACGTACGCACCAGGCAGGCAATCAACACCTTTATTCGCTTTGTGGTAAGAGACAAAATCGGTTATATTTATTAGCTCACATACCCAGTAGCAGATGCCCGTGTACGCACTGATCTCCATAGAGCGATGGCGGTGCGATCACATGAATGTTCTATGTAGGCGTTTAAGATATTGGGCTCTGAAAAATCTAACGTGAGCGCTCGGCACTTTATTTATTCATGGGCAATATCGTTAAAGGTTTTTCTGGGTTTATTTCGGGGAAGGAAGGGACGTATCGCTAGCGTATCGTAGAAACGTTTATCGATGAAGTAGTCATAGGCAATGCAGTAATAATGACGGCATCGCGAAGCCGCGCGACCTCAAGACCCGCGCAGCGGTATGATTCACCGGCGCCCCGCATTCCTTCTGCGGCCGCATAGCTAATAGGAAATGCCACATTGCAATAAATTCGTGAGGTCTAGCCCACGTCTATGCTAATAACTTTGGTGTACATTCCTGACATTCTTACTTAGTGCTTGATGGCCTGATTGGCGTCGTGTTTTATTCATAGTATACGAGAACACAGTCGCAGTATTCTCCTGGAAATCGCCAATTATTTAGAATATTATACACTTGTCTAATTTCTTTGCGGCGGTCATAAAAACGTTTCTAACGCTGGAAAAGACCAATAAACCACTCGAACATGCGTGGTGAATTCCGAGCGAATTCCGACGACACAAATCAGCATGTGTCCGCGCAGCTTTCGAGCGCATACTGAGTCGAGTAGTCGGAATCGATCACGGACCGTTTCATCCGATTTCAACCGTTGATTCATACGGTATGAATAAACATTTGTGAGATGATGTAGTGTAATTAAAAACTGCTACCAATGTGCAACAGTATAGCGATTTAACGATCCGGTTATGAAACTTCAATTAATAACTAATATAAAAACAGCATTTATGTGCTTGAGAATGCAGTTGTTATGTTTTTTTTTTCATGGAGCTTTGTATAAAAAGTGGTGGATTATTGGAATACAAAGAGTAATAAAGTAAAAGTAAAGCCAATATAATATCTCGTGTTTTATACATTTGTTTAAATATGTGTAAAAACTTTAATTAATCGTAACCAGATTGAATGTGATAGGTAAGTACTTTTGTGGTCTACACTACATAGAATTTCAAACTTTTTACATTGCTCACACTATTCTTTCATTATGTAAAAATAATAACATGACAAGTAAAAGCACAAATAAATGTTTGTTGCCAAATACTAATGTAATAAAATAAGAATAACTTATTTACAACTAGGTACGCCGGCCAGTTTCATCTTTTTTCGTAATTAGTCTAGCTTGAACGGACGCGCAAGAAAATAGATTAAAAGGTTTGTATGAAACGCACGCAACTACCCCCTTAATTAGTTAAGGGGGTGGGCACCGGACTGCGCCTAGCAGGTAGGTAGCAACTAGTTGACTAAATTATATTATACAGACTCTCTTGAATTTTAAAGAACATTCTGAATAAATACCTATAAAAGTTGTGGAAATTCATAATCATTTTATACATTCGTCTTTACATTGTTACAGTTTTTTTGTACCGTTACATTGTAGAAGCTTCGTTTTCAATCAATCATTTATTCATTAAATGAACGTTTTATTATTCATAAGAAATACGAGAACACATGCATACTACTGGTAAGGTGTCCATAATAGACCTCATTTTCAATCTGCTTGACTGTAATCAAATAATCGAGCAACTGATCAACAATCCATACCTAGTTACATAAAAACAAAAACAACAAAAGTTAGCTGACGAATTCAAGAGTGTGTAAGAAATAAACACAATTTTTTACATCTATTTATCGCATATAGCAAGTTTTATAGTGCTAATGTGTTTTGTGAGACTGTTGCAGTTGAAGTTAACTTAATCAACGGTTTACCATCGCCCACACTGTTAAGTGCCCATCGGTGGACCTGATGCTATTTGTAAAAGGTCCACCGATGTAGATGTACAATCAGAAGTATTGCTGTTTGTACCGCCACTGTTTTGGAAGACAGCAGGGTGCGTAGCCAACGGCAACGTGCCAATCGTTACCGTCCCGTAGCGTATCGTAGTCACCCTCTCTAATCTCTACAACTCTTCCATATTAGTGCGACAGCGTTTCGTTCGCTACGGAGCGTTCCCGATTGGCACGTTGACTTCGCACCCTGGTAAGATAAAGGAAGAGTCCGTGAGACAGTGCGGCGAAAAGACACTGAATCGCTAATTTCGCTGCAAAAACTCGACGAACGCTGCTGTGACTTGTATTACCATGTAAATTACTTGTTAACAACGCTTTTATGAATGTTTGCAACAACTAGAATAATACACAACCTAATGTTTTTTTTAATGAATTTTATCTCCAGTTAAGCATTGTTTATGGAAATATAATTCATTGAACACACGCCGGCATATATTATGTATGCTTTATTGCTTTAACAGTCACCACTTTAACAGTCGTGCATAATCATAAAAAAATCTATTATGTTTAACAAATATTATCCTATAACAGTACAGTTTTCAGTAGGCAAACACCGACATTATGGAGCTTCCTAAACTATGACCGGTCACTACGGGTGACTCCCAGCAAACATTTTTGGTAAAAATAACGATAAAACCACCTATTATAGGTCGCAAATCTGACAGTGACCAAAATGAGTTACCTCGAATCGACTTGGAATCCACGTGGAATCCACCAAAGTGGGGAAAAAAAGCACGTGCCGGCTACGTCGATTCCACGTAATTTTAGTAATTGCGACCTAATGGTTACTGCATAGGTAATGTTTGCGACGTGGATTAAACGTCGCCACGACGTGTCATGTGGTTGCAATGACCAAAATTGGTAAGACTTACCATTTTTCAACATGATTTCAACGTGTTTTTTACCATTTAATTACCCGGAAAGGTTACTTTTATGAAATATCATGCAGAGAAAGAGACAAATATATAACGAGAGTATTATCTTTTCGCTCACAAACAAAATGTCTAACTAAAAATCAATCTTAAGTTTTGCAACGAGAATGGCGGCCATTACTTGGCGTAAAATAAGTAGTAATTATCTAGGTTGATTACGCAGGAATTATACGATGAAATCTTGTGCGCTGAAAATTTTCTCGTGCAGTATGTTAGGTTTTTATTCAAAACTACTGATGGGCTTTCGAAATACTTAAGTATTACTTTTTTTTAAGCTCATAAGTAGTATGTATTGCTTGTAATTGGGGTTCGTAATTTTGTGTTCGGTGTATGTAAATATATTAAATTGATTTTTTATTATATAAATGATAATAAAGGTGCCGAAAGATTTTATTTTTCTAGGTATTACAACATGCCTAAAGTATGCAATTTGGAATAACACGTCCTAATTATAACAAAACAAAATGTCGGCACGACTAAGAAGTTAAAATTTACCTAAAAATACGACGTATTGGTATTTAAGTCAATTTTAGGTAATATATACTTAATTCTGCGACCTAATGGTGCAGAGTAACCGTTCGAGGTTGAAGCGACCGCCATCACAACGTCGCTATGACCGCACCTCGCGAGGCGCAATCGTATTCAGTATCATCATAGACCTACCATAAAATAGACAGAGGGGCAGCGTATATACCCGACAGGGACAGCTATATTTTGACAGCTAAGATTTGGGATACCACATGTAAAAAATCCCCCATTATTTTACCATAAATCTAGTTTTAATATATTATTATTTTCTCCAGATACTAAAATGATAGCTGAATCTGGGCAATCTGAATTAATCAGCCCAATCCGACCATCAAAGTAGGTATAGTCTGGCAAACCAAAAAGCGCAGTAACAGCTGACTGTTACATGCTAAGTAACATGCTGAGTAACATGCTATACCCATCCCGTTTTTAGTAGTCTGAGTACTAGCATTAGAGAAAGACCGTATGATTCTCCCTGTCTATGCTTGAAGTGGAACAAACTCTGGCCAAACTATAATTAACAGCTAGACATATGTATGTCTAAGTTACTACCTAAACTACCTAACATAACAATTATTTTAGTAAAACATATTCATTAAATTGTTTGTTTTCGTGAAATTCAATAATTTTACTCACACTTAAAGTTTAAACTTTCAATATTACGTAACCCAATAATTAACCAACTTAATGGGTAAAGTCACTTTAAAAGCACCGGCCACCCTAAACTAGGCCAGTGACAGTGACAGTTCGATGGCAGACACCCGATGGCAGAAAATATGCAGACAACAAAAACGCATACGGGACGAGGGACTGAAAATCTATCATTGCTTCTCATTTGCACGCGTACGATTGTGTATGCGCACATCTCTTTCATCAGTGTATATGTATGCGTAATGTTACCCCCCTGAGTATCATCAGTTGCCCAAGTAGTGCCCCTTGTATACAAAATAAAGCCGCAAATCGATGTACAGTTTAGCTGTTTGGCGCACACATACTAGAGGTCAAAACAAAATTTTTGATCCGCAGTTTTAAAAAAGAAAATCTCTTAGGAGGGGGTGCTGATTCATATTTTTTTTTGTATAAGAAAAAAAATTTTTTTTTTAAACCTATCGTGTGTGGTATCATATGAAAGGGCTAATAGAGGCGGTTCTAAAAATATACCACATCATTACATTTCAGCCATTTTTTTAGGGTTCCGTAGCCAAAATGGCAAAAACGGAACCCTTATAGTTTCGCCATGCCCGTCCGTCCGTCCGCGGTCTAGCTCAGTGACCGTTCGGGTTTAAGAGTTTTATTTCTCAAAAAGAAGATATTACAACTTCACTTACATGAGAAATCAATTATCAATACAAAAACATTTATACAGCTTGATGCTACTACATGCAAAGAAAAAATATTTAAATATACCTAGCTTAACTATTACTTAAGTATGTTATTCTAAAGCGGGTAGAACACAATCTACCTACCCATTTGATTGTTGCTAAGTACTGCGACCGACCGCCGCCGAGCCGACACCGAGCGCCGGCCATATGCTAGTCGGTAGCAGTTATAACGACTTATTGTAATTACAATTTAGAGTTTATAAAAAGACCGTTAGCACTAGAAAGCTGAAATTTGGTTTGAATATGTGCGTTAACCAAGCCGACAAAACGGTAGAATAAAAACGCGAAAAATATATTTTGTTAGGGTACCTCCCGTACACGTGAAGTGGGGGCGATTTTTTTTTCGTTCCAACCACGTTGTGTGGGGTATCGTTGAATAGGTCTTTTAAAAAGAATTGGGGTCTTATAAAACAGTTCTTGGATAAAACTAATACTTTCGGAAATAATAGCTTCGAAAGTTTAAAACAGGGCGTCCCCCCCCCATCTAACTTTTGAATCGTGGGCCCTAAAAATTTGAAAAAAATCATGAAACTGAGGCCTAATGAGTACCTTCAATGAAAACTATATTGAAATAAACCGGTTGAGCCGTTTTTGAATTACCACTCAAAAACCCATAGTGAAAGGACGTAAGTGAAATGACATAAGCGCCGCCAAATTTCTCATACGAAACGACCTTTTGAATTAATGAGTTGTAGCAGGCCGGCAACTACGGAACCCTACACTGAGCATGGCCCAACATGCTCTTGGCCGGTTTTTTTTTAACTAATATCTCTAATGTACAGATTTTCGACCCACCTCTGCTTTATTTTATGTATAGATGAATACCTGGAAGGTTGTATAAACTTATATAGGTTGGATTCTATTAGCAACTATTTTCACAAGCTGTGCCATGTTATAGATGACGTAAAAAAAATTTGTGCACTTTCTGGTATTAGTACTTATCATCAGTTTGAAAATTCACTTTAGTCGACCCTGCACGAGTCTAATTTTACAGAGATACCGCAAATCGATGTACAGTTTAGCCCTAGTAAAGGTACCCTAATAAAATATATTTTTCCAGTTTTTATTCTACCATTTTGTCGGCTTGGTTAATGCACATATTCAACCCAAATTTCAGCTTTCTAGTGCTAACGGTCACTGAGCTAGACCGCGGACGGACGGACGGACGGACGGACGGACATGGCGAAACTATAAGGGTAGTTGACTACGGAACCCTAATTAGTTAGTAGCTCTTAGAATCGGTAACAGAACACGTTTCGAACAGCAAAGGGGTGTTCGGAGGGCGGAGCCCCCCGCTTAAAAAAATACTGGTTGCCAATTATACCAAAAATTGTTAGATCAAACATTTAAAATGGGAGAAAAAGAGTTTTGATAGAGTTTACCACGTGATGAAAGAAAGGGGGCCTGGGGGGGGGAGCCTCCTGCATTAAGAAGAAAAACACCGTACTATTGCTAATTATACCACAAATTGTAAGGTTGAACATTTAAAATGGGAGAAAAAATATTTTGATAGAATCTACTACGTGATGGACGGTAAAGGAAGGGGGCTCGAGGGGCGGAACCCCCCGCATAATGTAAAAACACACCGTACTATTGCTAATTAAGTAAGTATACCAAAAATTGTTAGGTTGAACATTTAAAATGGGAGAAAAAGAGTTTTGATAGAGTTTACCACGTGATGGATGGGAAAGAAAGGGGGGTTCGGGGGGCGGAGCCCCCCGCATAAAGTACAAACACACCGTACTACTGCTAATTATACCAAAAATTGTTAGGTTGAACATTTAAAATGGGAGAAAAAGAGTTTAGGTAGAGTCTGCCACGTGATGAACGGTAAAGAAAGGGGTCTCGGGAGGCGGAGCCCCCCCCCCCCACATAAAGATGAAACACACCGTACTATTGCTAATTATACCACAAATTGTTAGGTTGAACATTTAAATGAGTAATAATAAAATCTTCAATCTTGTCAATTGGCAATTACTATTATTACTAACTAATGGTGTTTCATGAACGTGGTGATCTTCATCCAATTTAGAACTAAAACTGGTATCCGTTCTGCGAGGACATTGAAACATCAGAAAGCTCATGTGTCTTCCATATGATTTATTAAAATTTTACGACTTTTATTTTTCCATATAAAATATTTCAGCACGCAATTTATCGCTACCTACATGATTACTTTGCCCTAAAATGTCACATTTGATGATGTGTCAAATAAGAGTATACGCAATACATTGCGTACCGAAGCAAAATAAAAAATCAATAGCTCTATGTTAACTAAGAGTTAACTCAATATTTATTACAATATCGCATTATAATTCCAAAACTTGCGTCTGCCTTCCATTTGAGGTAATATCAAATAAACACGCGGTATATTGCCATAGCAATAGGCCACACTTCGGAAGCAGCTTGTGTGTGTTATTGAAACGGTATCAGTATCAATAGATTGACACAAAGTTGGATATCCATGAAAACTGGAATTAGAAGGTAATTCACAATTTTGTTCTTCTTTTACTATTTCACTTTGAATTTTCATATTAGACTTCCTATAGTAACTGCTGGAATGTCTATATTTTTTTTGTCTTTGGCCATTATAAATTAAACACTAGTTTTGATTTCAAAACAAAATAACCATTGGGTAAAAACGTCCTATTTCACCGAGAAATGACTTATTTGTGACTAAAACAAACTTGACCTGAAGTCGCCTCGCAAACTTCAACTTATTAGTTATTTTTTAGGGTTAATTTGACTATTAGGTTATCTAAATGAAACCTTATGGTAATTTTAGTACCTTACAAGTATTTTTAACTTTATAGTCTCAATTTAGTATCTATGGAAGGTCATATTTACCACGAAATTGGTAGCAAAAGCTACTTAAATCGTCGACCTAAAGGTCCCCAGTGTAAGAAACAATTACGTCGCATATACACCTAATATGCACCTACAAGTATATATTAACTATTGGTCGAGTTTCGTGGTTAATTTTACCTTATATTTTGCTCATTCTCAACCTTTAAGTTTCTGACCTTATGGTGTATTGATTAAGGGAAATTTACGTTTTAATGTTCAATATTTTTACGCGGAAGTATAAATGTACGATATGTGAATTTATGTGGTGCGTATGACGTAATTTTGACCTAAATTAGTAATATATTCTAGAGCCTGGGAAAAAGCACTTAGAATGTTTGCTGGGGCTTTTCTTATCTTACTACAATTTAAAACAGTCTTGTTTTGGAGACGCAACTTTTTTCCTAAAATATGTGGTTGTAACAAAAATCATCACAACAGCCGATCATCACAAAATTTTAGTGCGAGTAAATAGATTGGCATTAAACATTTTTAGAACAAATTTTGTTCAAATTGTGCTTTGCAGTCTTTGCACTACTGTGGTTTCCGCATGCGATGCCGGCGCGCGAGCGAAAAACCGCTCTGCGTGTGTATTGCACAGTCACGCTTGCACACCGTCGCCGCATGCGGTTGCGGCGCCAGTGTGATAATCGCCTAATGATCTGGAGGTTCTAGGATCAAACCCAGCGGAGGTTTGGTACCTATGAGTATTTCAGAGTTTGTGTACGAAATATCATTCTATATTTACCAGTCACCTTTTCTAACATGATATATGCATACAATCCGCGAAAAAAGGCGCGAGGGTATAAGCTCCCCCCGTTTTGGGCCAGCGTGGGGACTACAGCCCAATATTTCATGAGGGGAGGCCTGTGTCCAGTGGGGTGTATAAGTTAACATATTCTTCCAGCTAGATCTAGATATTCAATAATGGTTTTCTATATTGGTCAAATATAACAGAGGATGATAAAATATTAAGCTGTGAAGCAATTAAGCCCTTTAACGACTCCGTCTCCTCCCCAGCCGATACGTGAACAGTGAGAGTATCCTGTGTTTTGCAATGGCTATCGCATGGCAGTCAATAAGGTCGGCGATCGGTTGCTGATCAAATATTTACGCCACAAGATGGAGCCTGATGCGGTCAGCGCAAACACGACACCGACGCCAAGCTCGGTGGCGTCTGCAGACTTTACTATACCTATATAAGTAAAATACGTGGGCTAGGTAGTATTAATTAATACTACACAGATAGAAATAATATCTTAATTCAAAACGCAAAACTCTCTTGCACGCGGTTTCTTAAAGAGAGTAATAAATACCTTAGACCAATAAACATGACTTGAGTTAAAAATATCATGATTTTTAAAAGAAGATTTAAAATTATTTAGCTTTAACTTTACCTATTTTTAAAGCGAATAGTAATGATTTGAGTTAAGATAATAATTATTTACGGCAAAAAAGCACCAACATTTTCCTTTAAGAGTTTTATGTGTTTACGTAAGATCGATTAGTTCTTGGTTTGATGTTTTCAATCTACAGCTAAGAGCCAAAGCTAATTTAAAGAAGTAGCACCAAAAGTTAGATTTGAGATTTTTAAGTTTTTAGGCAAGAGAGATTAATTTTTGCTTTGATGTTTTCAACTTACAATCAAGAGCCACAGCTATTCCAAAGAAGAAGCACATAATTTTTGCTTTGAAACATTTAAATCTTGGACGTTAGTTACCCTGCGCATCAATAGATGTCTCTGCGTGTAGGTTAGAACACGCGAACGTTTGTTCAACGTAACTTCATGACCCTCGCCGCTTTACCCGGGCTTATTTGAGATTCACAATAGCAATCTCAGCTCTAGTTAATACGATTATAAATTGTGAGTATATAAATAATCATAATTTATAATTGTATTATCTACTTTTAGTTAAACTTCCTTTCTTGGGATTAGTCCCAAGAAACACAGTTTCTGCTACTAGTTTTTAAGTAGTGCACTGAGACACTAAGGCGATTATCACACTGACGACGGATCCGCATGCGGCGCCGGTGTGCGAGCGAGATAGCGCTATACACATGCAGAGCGCTATCTCGCTCGCGCACCGGTGCCGCATGCGGATCCGCGCCAGTGTGATAACCGCCTTAGAAAATGTTATTGTTTGTTTCAAGTAATCGATTTCATACGCCAAGAAATTTTAGATCTTGGTGTGAAAATATCAAATTTTACATCAAGTAACACATGCTCTTGAACTAATGCGATTTCTTGTTTCCGTGGAGAAATTCAATTCTCAATTTAAACTATGAGTCTTCATCCAAGAAACAAAGTTTCTTGGCTTAAGTTCTTTATGTATTGCACTAAGACACATAAAGTTCAATTAAAAAAAAATACAATACAAAAACAAAATTCAAACGCCCTTCGTGAGAATATTAAGCTATTTTAAAAAGAAGATTTTTATATCTCGGATAAAGTATTGAATTTATTAGGTTAAGTAATAAACTTTGAAACATTTTATATCTTAAAATAAAGAATTTTATTTTTTCCTAATATGGGAAACTGGATATCTCTTGATTCAAATAGGTTTCTTTGGTTGAAGAGATTTTTTCTATCTGTGTACGTTGCCCAGGCTACACGAAAAAAAAAAAGCTTCCGGGATATTCTCAATCCAAGACATTATTATTTTCTTGAAAATATTTCCTCGTGACAAGTATTTAAGTATTTTCTTTACCAAAAATATGATTCTTCGCTTAATAAAACCACGTTTTCTTAAAATAGAAATACAAAAATGTATTGTTTCAAGAGTATACTCGTATTGAGTAAATAAGAGAGATTGTACTCTAATCAAGTATTTTCTTAGGTAAAAGAAAACTAGAAAATCTGTAAGAATATATTCGCTTCGTTATATTTAAAACTTTAATTTATTTTCGTTAAAGGAAATAAATGCTTGTCACGAGGAAATATTTTCAACATATTATAATAATGTCTTAGATTGAGAATATCCCGGAAGCTTTTTTTCCGTGTAGGTAGTATTAATTAGTCTACGTTTTTTTATATGCTGTTGTTTGTCCTTTTGTTTGTATTTTAGTAAAATACTTATATATACTTCTAGACTCGATACAGCAAAGCAAAGTATACAATACTAATACCTAGTTTGCGTATATTCTTTACTGTGGATCAAGCTTAAAAAATATATTGGACTATTAATACCTACTATTTACTCGTAATCATTGCGTCCCCTTTGGTTAAATTTACACTAAATAAAATTACCAATAAATAAAAAAATTGGTTAGGTATACACAATCAAACATGCGGAATGGAGGCTACCACTTATAATAAGAAATTACTTGTACACCCAATATTAGGAACTGTCACCCAGTTTCTTGTTACCTGTAAATACGTATAAACTATAAACGTATGTAAACGTACCTAACTGACCTACTAAACTAATACTAATACTTATAACAAAATTCTACTGGGAATCAAATAGGTAAGCTGTACTACCTGGATATATCATGCACCAGACTTCGAATGGAACGAGCAATCACATTACTTTTTTTTAAATGATTTAAGAAGATATTGTAGTTACATATGATTTCCAGACTAAACTCAAGATGACTATCTTTTTTTGCTTCCTTGTTTTTGTCCCTGTCTATATTGAAATAGCGATATCTGCCATGACCTCAATTCTATGGTCCATTGATCACCTATACTAACGTCATAAACATAAATTATAACCGCAGTTAGTGCTAATAAATATACATAAATTCTCTAGTTCATTGAATCTTCTTTGTTACAATTATTTTATAATTCCTTATTGTATAATACTATTTCTTAGAGATTTATTTATCCTACAAATTATGTAGGACAAATAAAATCGATTATCGTACATTCTCAATTCAGAACTTAACGATAAATTTACAGCCGCCATACAAATTGCAATATCTCCGGCGATATTAACAATTAACAAAACCCAATAGAAGGAAGCCCCATAATCCAATAGTATTGCCTCAGTACATTAAGTAAGCCTCTCACACATGGTTCTGAATAGCCGAAATGAATGGGTGCGCAGGAGCCCTAAGCCCCGTGATTGGTTGGTCTGTCTGACAGCGATGCGGGTCGCCCGAGGTTATGAACCCTCTGATTTAATTGAAGATTCCACCGGGACATTGCATTGTCTGTGTAAATAGGGCACAAAGAAGCTGACGTGTGGTGATTACAACATGAGTATGTTATTTACTTTTGAATAGATAAAATTAATTAAAAATCAAATAATCACTAAGAGTCAGAGCTGATAATGTGGCTATACAAAATCTTTCCTTTGAACTAGTTCAGCTACCTATTGGTAAGACGCTGATTTTCTTAAAATAATGATACCAACATATACCTTTATTACTTAGGTTTCTCAAGTATCGGAAACATACCTGAAACAAACAAAAATCAATTTTTAGAATAGACATACGAGAGAGACGTACTTACATATAATGTAAGTATGTCATACGGTGACAAGTCGCTGTTACAATCATTTTTAAGTGTAGAAGACAGACATGAAAACTCCTTCCGCGGAAAACAAGTAAAAAGAAATAGTTTCAAATCTCTTTCCAATAAATGTCAACGAAAGGGAATTTTTACATCTTCAAAGTGTTAACAGGCCCGGAAACTTGGGAGAAAATCCTAGGTGACTTAACACTTCGGATACCTCTCCGAGACGCAATCACGGTGCGACTTTAAGAACGCTCTGACATGAATTTTATAAGCCCGCTTTGCTACCTTATTTTAGAGGGTCGTCAGTCTCCATTATTAATGGCGATCATTACTAGAAAGGTTGTTCCGACGTGAAAGGCTACTTTGGACACGCAATTTTTATTCCCACGAAAAGAAATGTTTCAGCTAAGTATTCGTTTTACCCGATCGATTCATTTTCCGGCAGTTTTTGTAGCCTTGTGCTCGGAAAGCATGTGGCATGTTAGGTTTAATTTTGCTTTGACTTTGTTCGGCAGCATTGTTTATGGCAGTATGCTTTCCGCTTTGCAGTTTGGTGAAAGGTGAAATAAAGTAATATTCTTGGTAGGTATAACGAAGGCTTCTAAATAATTCGCCGGCAGCGGGCACCTGCAGTCGACGCCTAATGGGCCCAATTATCGACTTTGCCACACGCGGAGAGGCCCATTACCCCTCCCATGCCCTCTTTCCTGCCTTTACGATTCCTATAAGCCATCATGGAAGCATTTGACAAAGCTGGCCGGTAATGGCTTTTCGTAGTATACATATATAACTCTTTTAACTTCTGTTTTGACCAGATAAAATTTCCACGCAATTTTAAACATAATATGTAAGCTGTTTACTTTGAAAATGTAACCCATACTTCACAAATAAGGCGCACGCGATTCCTATTAAAGTTAAGAATCGTTAAAACCTATTCAATTAGAAACCATGAATCAATCAAAATTGTAAGTCAATTGCTTAAACCTAGTTAAAGAAAATGGTTATACATAGTTAATGAAGATGAGATTTTCTCTTCTTTTAAGAGAGTCGAGATTTATAATGAAGTACTATTTATATTCATTTCGTTAAACCGCTCAATGATAAATTAAAGAGAAACAAATTTACATACTCGTACTTGCTTAGACACAGGATGGTCGATCGTTCAACTTAACTTTCATGATCGGTAGGTACTTTTCCGGCCGCAGGGCGATCATTGCACGAGGAATTGAATCTAACAAATTTGATATCTCTTCCATTTCAGAGTAATGAAAGATAAGGAGAAATTCCCTTAAGCGACTTCGCAAAAGAATTACTGCCAATTCCGGGTCGACTGCGTCCCGACTTCCGGGTAGCTGCGACATAAATCTCATAACTTTCATAAAATGAAAAATTGTTCAGAAGTTTAACATTACTTCTCAGACACGTATTGATTTGTTTCATGAATATCGTAACCATTTTCCATTTTGTGGTGGTGTGATACTCTTAATAATTGTTATTTGATTGTAAATATCTGTAAGCTGCTGTATATTAGTTGTGAATACGATAGGGGCACGTTGACGAACTCTAAAATCAACGATGATCTACGTATATTGCAATTTCAATTACACTTATAATTTTTTTTCACCTCACTAGCTCGGAAAGCCCTTTTTGTTTGTTTAATATCTATTGTGAAAATCGCTTTTTATCCACATGTGGTGAAAGAGTTTTGACATAAGTGACAAGTGGCTTAAGTGACATTTGACAGCTAACAAAACGTAAAACGTTAAAAGTGCAGAATTTTTAACATCGCAATTAATGAATTGCATCGAGTAAAAACACTTAATACAGTCTTACAACTTTATTTTAATTCATAAATATCAGCATTCAACATTAATCTTCATTCTTTTTGTAAAAACGGATAAATTGTTCTGACAGCCGAATAAGTCTACGTACGAACAAAACGCATCTGACATTTAATAAAACCTTTTACGTCAAAACTTTTCATTTCAATTCATCCATCATATCAACGTTAAATGTTCGCATGTTTTTCTAGGTTGTTTTGTTAAAAATTAGTGATTCATCACTCGAATTATTATTACTCGAAGTATTCGAAGAAGTATTAAACACCTGAGGAATTACGGGAAACCGAGCAAAATGCACCCTTTTTCTTATTTTCCTCGCTGTAGTGAGGTGAAAAGTTATGTGTTATACACGGGTGAAAGTTATTTTACGTCTCGTGTATTAAAGCACTCGCTACGCTCAGGATTCTATTTTTGAACCACTCGCTTCGCTCGTGGTCAATAATAGAATCCTTTCGCTAGCTCGTGTTTCAAATAACACTCGCACGTAAAATAGAACTTTCACCCCTTGTATAACAAATAACTATTTATGGCTATTAACCTCCTTTATCAGAAAAACGAATTCAGGTGAGGCACGAATTTGGCAACATACGTGCAAGTAGTCAAAGCGATTGTTATTCACTTTATCAGTATCGTAGGAAAACAAGCGTCGCGTCGCACATGACATTGTTGGGACTGTTGGGAGTTATCAGTGACATCCGCGTGCCGCGTGACGAGGGCGATAGATAGCGAAAGCCAACCCTACGGTTCATTACAAATAATTTAAATTATACAATGTCAACTGAGCCTTGGAACTTGCAGGGTTTCCTGCGTTAGTTAATGTGTGACGTGAGATGACTGTTCAGTGACGACAGTGACGGACGGACGGTAAGGTAGACGGTCGTGTGCTCGTCACTACCCCAGTACATGTCATTTTAAAATTTAAGTCAATTTAAGTGAGTGTTAAATAGGCATTTAATAGAATGTTAGTGGCATGTTGAATGTTGAACACTTAAAACAAGATCAACAAATACATTACATTATTCGGTAATAAAGTCGCGAATTCGCGATCAGTATTGATTTGATACAGTCGCAAGCCTCTTTTTATTGACTGTAAAGCGTCTAACTCGCGCGGCAGCATTGATTAACTGTTACTCACTTAAATTAAATTTTATATCAGCAGGTTAGTCATATTAATTAACCTCTCGTATGCCGCGAGGTTTTTTTTCTAATAGTTTCCTCGTATGCGGATCCACGTTCCATACGAAAGATTAAAGTTTTTCCTCCATCAGCACAAAAACCTTCCCTATGATGGGTCTTGTAATATTAATGTAAGTATTGATTTTATTTATGCTTTTTTATTGAGGATAGGCAGGCGATCTTACCTGATAAGTAAGGGATGATGAAGTCTACGGCGGAGCACGCTTACCTATGACCTATGAGTATGAGATACCTATTTACTCTATAAATAAAATAAAAACTTAAATATGTACTCTTAAATAAATACCTATTATTAAAATTGTATAGATTTTAAGCACTTAGTAGGCAACAGGTGCTTGTACATACGAGGTTGTGCATGTATGTATGTAAATAGGTACACTACAGATACGATACGAGGGAAAAAATATTTAGCATAGAGTTAACGAAACAAACTCAAAATCTCAAGGCTCTATTATTAATTACCTACAGTTTATCATTAACGGCATATGTTATTGCAACGAAAATTCATTTCCATTTGATATGGTTCAAAATGGGTTCAAAAAATTCACTAAGTTTGGGAACACTACAAGCCAGCAGTTAGCACAGATTTGAATGCTAGCGTAGGCAACTAGTGGGGCTTTCAATTCTAATAAAAAATTTCGCGAGCGCCGAGCAACATGTCCCGTACGACTTTAGATTTTACACCAGCGCCGACGAGAAAAGTCTAGATGGAAATGCACCTAAAATAGAGGTAACAACTACAAATTTAGTTTCTAAAACCACCTAACTGCGGTTCAACTTTAATTAAGTCCCATTACACAGTTGGCAACAGTAATAGCTAAGCGATAGGTGTTCAAAAATACCTTTACACGACTTATTTTAAAGAGAGTGTGAAGATCATTACACGAGCACCTACCCGCTGACTCCGTTGAGCGTCATAACGTACTCGTACCAAAAACAAGAGAACAGAGAACCAAAAAGACAACAGAGAATGGCGAACTCCACCGACAAGAGCCAGGCTCTTAAAATGATGATAAGTCGCTGAGCTACTTCTACTGCTTCCTATTAATACGTGGTTAGAGGACCGCATAAATAAAGCACAGGCTGGCAACCGATATACAATTCTTATCTACACGCCTCGTGAAGCACCTCTTATTTTATCGTGAATTGCAGTAAAATATCAGATAAGGAGTAGGTAATAAAATGTTACGTGAATATTGTGACGTCAGTAAAATTATTCAGAAATTATGACTTTACTGTTTCGTGTGCGTACTTATTTACCTATATCTTAAAAAGTTGATAATTATCAACGTTCCTAATTGATAGACAGAAACCTTACAGGATTCACTGAAGGAATACTTAACTAATTTATAACAATTGGTGTCCTATCGATTGGTTTCATTAACCATTTAGGCAAAGTAAAATTTTGCTAAATTTCATTTTCATTGCAGATTACGCAGTTACCGACTAGATTATTCTTTCGATAGCCGAACGTTCGTTTGGTAATTTGTATTAAAGCCGAAGATTTTTGTCAGAATGTATGTGTACTAATTATAATATTATTAATATTATAAAAATATTATTCGTACGTTCAGTCTAAGGCATAATTGAAACGTGTAAAATATTCTGCGTATCGTTATGCCTGTCGCCTGGATTAATTAATCAGTAAATCGTTTGTCGGCGTTATCCATATGTTTCATTAAATCGTTGGTCTATGATTCAAGCTGAAGCTATCATATCATTCGACAAGAAGCATTTATCATAAATAATAAGTTCAGAAGTACCATAACCTACCACCTGCAATTAATTACACATGTATTTTTATTATGTTGTAAAAATAATTACTTCTACCTTTTTGGAATGCCATGCCATATACGGGTTGACATCTGGTCTCACTATAACGAATATATTAGCGGTGTCTCGTATCAGTATCGCGTTTTAATCTTCCGCCAGTTCCTAGCTTGATAAAAGAAGTCTTTCTAGTTTCAGGTTGTCATCTCATCAATGTTAGGAACGACTGGAACGAGTTTCCATAAAATGTCGTAGACTAATTTTTACCGCAATTATTGGCGCTCCGTAGCGAAAGTAATGATGCTTCATTATTAATTAATTACTTCTTTAAATGTTTCAAGAGTATCAAATAAACCGCCAACGCTCTAAGTTACTTTCTTGCCTCGCTTAGACTTTTTTTCTGTCTGTACCAGCTTGGTAAGCAAAACACGTTCAGCAAAATGTTTTGGCAGCCCTAGTCTAGAAGTCTAGATACAGTGAACCCCGACAGAGCAGCGATCAATCTGAGCTTTAATAGAGGCGGCTGACCCAGGCGGCGCCGCGGCGCGCCGCCGCCAGCCGACGTACCCGGCGCGGCGACACCACTCAGCACTTTACCCGTTGTCTCCCGCGAACAGTGTTGCCATGTTACATTTTAGGTTACTAATATAGATTGCATATTTTCATTTTTCTGTATTAAAAAAAAACTGATACAAGTATAAAGCCATCAGCTTAGCTATCTAAGCCGCACCCGGCACCGCGGTCCAATAATCGACTGTATTCGGCGGTTTTAGTTCTTTTGCCTATAACAGAATAAAGATATTTAAAGAATTTAGCTTTAGATTAAAGTAGCTTTAATCGGAAATATTATCTAATTTAATTGGTAACTAAACTTTAGTATATAAATACAGAAGACTTACAAATAAAACTTACCTATTTAAAATAAAACGAAACATAAAAACTAAAAATAAAAAAATCTAAAAAAAAAAAACAAAAATTATGATAATCCAAATAATAGTCGCCAAAATGGCAAAAAGGGAACCCTTATAGTTTCGTCATGTCCGTCTGTTCGTCTGTCCGTCCGTATGTTACAGCCATTAGGCACAGCCAAATCTTAACATAATGTGTACTTGGTATATACTTAGTTCATACCATTGAGGTATTAAAAAAAAATAGTGAAGTTGAAAAAATGGTGTCCCACCCTATAACTTTTGAACCGGATATCCAAAAATGTATTGAGAAGAAACATTATTGTACTTAGTCGGTCCATAAGTTTTGTCACAAGAGTTTTGACTAACAAAACAAAATACAAAGCTTTTATTCTAAAAATATAGACATGATTAGAAGGCTTATTTCATACAGATTAAAATATACTATGATTAATTTATAATCACGATCGCGTATTTTATATATCCTTGTAAACTTGGTGATTGTTGTCTGACAAAAACAAGCCGATGATTTGTGAAAAGTATACTTAGGCGAGGTAAGTTGGTGAAGATCATGTTGTAGTTGTCCAGGAGTTATAAATTGTTATTTTAGGAAAGTAGAAGATTAAATCATATATTATTTAGAAACCTATATTTAGTTGACTTACGAGTATGTGCTTCTGCTATTCTCCTCCTGAACCTTACCGTATTTTTCAGTTTTGAGCAAAACGCTTTGATTTTGCTTCTTGCTTCTTGTCTGTCAGACCCATGGTAATTACATATTAAAATGAAGGTAAAAGACCAAGCTATGTATCTTAGAATTGAATAAAAATAATTAGGGTCTAAAATAATTGAAATAGGGCGCGTGTTTTTGACGTGATTTTTTATTGAGCTTTTTAAAATGTTATAAGGAATTGTGTAAAACTGCCACAAGTTTTTGCATTAAGTAATATCTTAAATTGATCACTGTTAAATAGGCTTTCTAACCATATATAGAAATAGTAAGCATTTGCTAACAGTTCCCATTTTACCACTCAAAACCCGAGTGGCAGAACTTATGAACCGACTAAGTAGATACGTATATACCTACTTACAACGAAAATTATTTTGAACATTATCGGTTAAGGTATTTTAGAGATATCTCAAAAAACTTATTTTATAGACACATACGACTTTTTGATATTAGTTTTTTCGATAGTAAGTAGGTACGGAACAGTTCATTATGAGTGGTCCAACACGCACTTGGCCGGTTTTTGTAATATAGCTAGGCTATTTAGATAGAAACACTGCCGGCAAACTACTAAACCAAGACAGATTCTATCCGACCGAAGATAATTAAATACTTGTAAAAATAAACAGAAATTTATTCTCATCTAAAGGTTTAGGGATAATGTAGGATTACGTGCTATTGAGGAAAGTAATAACTCAAGTCCATAAAGGTTCACCGGAGCGTTGAAATTAATTTTATTTAACGGCTCCGGCAAAATTGTTTCGCCTAAATTATTAATATCGAATTTATTACGTTCTTTATTTTTCTAATTTGCTGCTTATGAACATTATCATCTCGTAATATTCAAACGCCCGCTGATTTATAGCGTTGTGAGAACTTTAAATATAAAATCAGTTCGAATAATGTTCAGTGAGCCGCTCCATCTGCGACTACATCTTCCGATTCACTGCATACGCTATCTTTCGCTTCAGTGCTTCCACTGAAACTCGAAAAGTGCGTCGAGTTAACGGATACATTTGTGAGGAGGCGGAACTGAAATTGCGGTTAGGTATGCGTTGCGTGTACGTGCCCGCCGGTGCATCCTCGTGAAGTTGGGTGAGAGGCTGCGCAAGCGCTTCGGAACTGTGACAGCGTGGTTGCGGTAGGTCAGACGGCGGGCGGCGCCCGGCGCTGCACCTCGGCCCCCACTAAATATAGCCTGCGTGAAGTGAACGAACGCGGCGCGCCACTCGCGCGCACCATCGCAACTTGCAACTATTTCAATTTGCATTCAAGCTACAAGCTAACGCCTACACTACATGCGTACAATACGATTTCTATTCTCTATCGCCTCGATCGGGATAGTCAATATCCTGGGACTGATGTAAGACTAATTTCGCACGAATTTATCACATTGGCGATATGATTTCGATGGAAAATCGCCCTGATATAATTAAGCTTCAAATTTTACGGTCTTTAACTAATATTCAATGTTATAAACGCTCATAGTAATTGGAGTTGAAGAGCTGGTTCCCCAGTAACTTAGCTCACATATGAATCTAACTAACGAGACAAACTTCCAATGTTCAACCACTGCACAAAGCCTTTGACACTCGAAACGCATAGGTACTCATATATATAGGTTTACTTCAGAAGCGGTTTGCACTTGCTTAAGTTGACAACTCAAGTTTACTCGAGTCGAGAAACTTGTGGATGGAAGCAACGTCGACGTCGAGCCAAGTCTCTAGTCGTTACCCGACGGTTAGTGCGAGACGGGCCGGGCCGCCTGCTCCAATCATATCTCGAGTACAGTAATTTGGGAGAAACGGGATTGCAATGGAAGGTTTGTATTCCAGTTGAATTTGCATGGCGAATTGATTTCCCGTCGCGTCGTTTCTAATGCAAATACGAAGAATAGAGAAGAATGCGGCGTGCGTATTCAATGTCGAGTAAAAGCGGTAAGCGACCTGATGGTACCGGCTCGGAGAATAGCCATTTATTTGCTTATCGGACATTTATAATGCGCTAGCCGCGATAACGGCACAATAAGTGTAAACCGGCCGCAAGATACCACACAAGTTTACACTCAGATATGGTTATCTCGCCATGTCAATACTCTTTTGTACCTCAGATACGGGAGTCTATTTGCCCTTAATGCGTTGTACGCATTCCTCTCTGTTGAATAACCCGCTGACAATGGACTGACCCATTAGCCGAACATCGGTAGGGCATATTTAAACTTCGTTATCAACAACGAGATATATGTATAAGTATTTGGCCGACATCGACACATAACTAATGTTTTAAAATTCACTTCTGTTTTATCATACTTACATAACAATTAAGTTATCTCTGTTTTGTAGTTGATAAGGAATATTTGTCGTATTAGCAAACAATAAAACTGAATAGGTATTTGATCTTTGCTCCTAATTGTAACTAATTGTTTTGTAAAAATAATATTGGTTATGTAAATAATGTAGCGGAATACGTCATTTTAATTCAGGGATCGAATACCGGTATTCTTTTCTTACAAATTAACTGGTAGTCTGGTATTCAATTTCGGTATCTTGGTTGTTAATCAATATTTTTAAATGTTTTCCAGATAATCAGATAATTTATTACCGTTACCGAAAATACATTTAAGAATGTTATGTAAATATAGTGATAGTCGGGCGCTATTTATTTTGATTTTCAGTAATACGGGTAACGATCTATTTACAAATACCAATTCTAAATAAAATTCTCAATACTCCCATCCCATACGAACGTCTTTCACTTTATTCCATTCCCAAGGTTATAGGTATCTGGGGTGTGTGCCTCAATTCATGTCAATAACTTTCTGTGTGCCAAAGGTATTATTTATACCCATTCGGCCAATACGCGTGAAAGAGTAACAAATATACTTTCACACAATTTTAGGATGTACCGGATGTTCTCAACTTCCTCTGCTGAGCAAAAACCAGATATGAAATAATCCGCTGTGTCAGTGGGTAGTTATCCTATATCGTCGCACACTAAAGTCCCGTCACTGGGAGTTCCTTACTCGCGTAATTGAACAATATATGGTGGTCGGGTTGCTGAAAGGATTATACCGCAGGACGAGCTAGCGCTTGGCAGCTTCATTACGGCATGTAGTCAAAGTTCGCTGCTGCCCATTTAATTAAGGATGCGAATATTGCTAGTGAAAATTGTGCTCGTGTTAAATTGTTGCGTCATGTCAATTTTAAACGAGTTGGCTATGACGTTATGAGTAAGCTCATTATAAATTTAACAATTTTATGAATAGGAAGGAACAAGCATGACAATGACATGTTCGATACTGACGTTCTGCAGCGGTGTTTAATTGTTTTTTGACAGCAGAAGCCAAAATTGTGTCTATTCTCTGTGACACTAAAGCAATTGTCGATGGCATTAAGTTACTGATTGTGGTGAGTGAAAAAGATTCCGCGGTTTTTCGCCAACAAGTTGGGCCGATGAAGTGAAAGATTCGTCGTCCGCACAATTCTACACGGTCGTAAAAGACTCGCTGGACAGTAACCAATGGAGGCAGATCATCCGCTCCAAATGCAACCCTAATCCAATCCTCAGACATAAGAGGACGACATAAGTAAGAGAGAGAGGGAGAGAGATCTAAGATTGATTAGAAATTGACCAGCTCTACCAGATTATACTTGTATGTCCCTCATGTAATAATTCCAGTTTATTTATAGAGCCTATAGGTATTTAATTACAGATTGCAAACGGATGATGTCTTAAGTCAAATCATATGTTAATCAACCCATAGGTATCTTCTTACTGGTTTATAAAGTAGGTCTATTTTAGGCATGGAGGCATGCATATACACTGTTAAGAGTGTTAAGTGACAACTCGTAATAAGGCTTATTTCAAAGACATAAGTTAGACTGAGGGTTAGTGAAGAATATAGGTAGCTGTTTAGCAACTAGGTACCTACCCTAATGCTATGACACTTAATTTTCCTTGAATCGTCTATAGTAACGTGACATGTAACTTCTATTGTTTCGTGAAATATTTTTATACGTATTTGGTTATAAACGTGTGCCAAGGCAAGCTTGTTTTTTTTCTTTATTGTTACCGAGGCGAGGAGCGTTACTCAGAAAAGTCATATTTTTTGTACTATTTACGTACTCGTAAATTATTGTCAGGTCCTATTGACGACGGATGATTGTTCCTTTAAGTAGTTGGCATAACTGAAAGCAAGTCAGATTTTAAGGTGTCTACATTTTAGCGTTGCGAGTGACTACCTAATCTCAATAATATTTATGCAATTAGTCGTGTTAAAAAAAACTTTTGATTCTTCTTTTTTGCAAAAATATAATTTCCATGTTTTATCATAAATAATTTAATAAGACCTTGTAGAGAAAGGCCAGTAGGCAGTGCCGCTGGACGTTATCTTTTATCAGAACGACCTTCGTGAGAGCAGTTTGATAAGAGATAACAGCTCTGTTACCGTGCTCCTGTCTCGTTTTTATTTCAACGGTAATTGTAGCTAGGTAGGTACCTGCCTGCTCACTTGTAAAAGTATTTTAAATCAAGTCAACTAGTAGGTAAATTCAATGTCTACCTATTTTTTTAATTCAAAGCACGCTTTGTTGGTTTTGTTCTGTCGAAAGTTGGTTGAAAATGACTTCAATGAGTCTGCTTTAATCTAATGCAAATCAAATTTACTGTCTGTCAGTGACAAGTAAACTGTCAACCCAGTTAACTGCTCTGTCAGTAGTGTCAGTGCAATCGCACATACCTACCTACCCATAGCATTCACGTTTGCGGAGCGATTGCAAAGGAACCAATACGATTCCAATCATATTCTAATCAAATACTTTACTTACACGTAGGTAAGACGAATCTTCGTTCGTTTATTTACATGTTGATTGTAATCGATTTGAGGGTAATATATTTCATTTGGATTCTTTTAGCAAGCGTTCAGTTGGGTAGAGCCAGACACGACTGTATTTTGCGAATGCGAGTGCAATGCGACGGAAGTCAGCTGGCGGCGACTAACGATCGCCGTGGGTGAAGTGCGGCCGCCTGTCACTGACCCAACTGATTTCATATCCTTTACACGCGTCAGTAGGTAGCGGACACAATCCTGTGCCAAGTCAATAATGTCCACAAATTCTCGAAGCCCACTGCATCAAGTCATAACATGGAACAATCCATAAACATACAAGCGAGCCGTTCCATAGCTCATCCTCACAGTAAGCCGACACTGTTTATCAACACGGCCGCTACTGCGCGCCCGACACTTGAAAAATGGTCGCAATTTCTAAGCGAAATCGTCGACCCATGCCGGCCACTGGTGATCTGCGAAATGCGTACATGCGATCGAGGGCCGTGTTTCGCGAGCGACTCGAAATAGACACACATAAGTGGTGTAGCGCGTGCATGCAGTGATCGATCGCACTCACCGTGCGCTCGCGATGTGCCGCGGCGGTCAGCTGAGCCGTGGGCTCCGGCGCGCGAGACACTGGCACCACAATCGCTGGCTCCTGGCGGGCACTCGGCCCGACCGCAAGCACTAGCTGGAGGCTGCACACGCGGCTCGGAAGCTCCGGCTTCGGATCACGGAGGGCACTCACACACGGACCGCGAACGACTGAATGAGTCAAGCGTAGGCGACGTGCATCGCGTCTCTCGCGTGTTAGCGGCGAGAGTGTCGGCGAGCGACTGAGAGTCGCGCGGGGGGGCGCCGGCGGCACCCGCGCCGCCCCTCGCCGCCCACTTCCTCCGATGAATGACAATAATGGAAGACGTTCAACTCGCCCGCAAACCGAATATGAATCATTGCATTAGGGTGCAGCCCCGCCCGAGTCCAGCCCGCGAAACTCCAGCTCGCGCCTTGCCGCGATAAATATTCATGAAGTGCTTAGGCACGGTCCTCTAACGTCTCCGGTGAACATTGATGGACCTGAGGAACGCTCGCCACATCTTTACGAGACCGCCACTGCAGTTTTGTTGAAGACTGATAAATGGATGCGGCAGAAGCAGGTGCTTATGTGAAGTGGGTAGGTACTGCAGAGTAGATAGAGCTGGCAATTAGCAGATTCACATGGCGGAGGCTGCGGCCGGAGCTCCGCGACACGCTGCGACGCTACTAACTAATCTTATCAGCACTAATCTAATCCAACGCGACGCCCTCTAGTGTTTTCTTCCAATTGGGTCCACTAAAGGTAAATTAGAGGTTTTCTACTGGGACTTTGCAGCACAATGAACTTTGATGCTTTTAGAAAATCTCATTAAATTGCCTTGAGTTGAGTTGAGCTTGTGCAATTTTATCAAGGAAACGAAGTTAGAGTAACTTAAGAAAGGCATTGTTACATTTTTATTTTTAAGTCTGATCCAGGGCGGATTTCTCGAGTACGAGACCTTATGTATGCGAAGGACTCTACAAGCTTTTATCTCGACCGCTTCTATGTCCCATTGGCGATATTAAGTTGCGGCAAATATTCCGCAGTACGAGGCCTGTGCCCTATACCACAAAACTTTACAAGTGCACAATTCTACAAAATTGTTAAATTGTAAACAAAAAAATGTACCACAATCATTACAAATATGTTTTCGTTACAATTTGCGGTATACAAATGTGTCACTTTTTTTAAAGCGTATCACAAAGAATAAAGGTATGTCATGACAGCTACATAATTGTAGGATTGTTGATTTGTAAATATACAGGTCAATAATTGTAATGTTACAACTACAATTATATATCCGATCCGATCCAATGCTGCGTTTCTTGGTATGCGGGCTGGAATATTTATATCCACTGTTTCCCAATATTAAAGCATTGGGGAAAAGTCTCCATAATCCCATTGCTGACATAACGATGAGCGCCTTAAAACCCGCGAATCATGAACAGCGCCAGGCCATCGTACATTCACATAAAAAAGATCTCAATTTGGTCCACAGACAACCATTACATTTATAGAATGATCTCCGTAACGATCAACAAACCCAGCTTCATTTTGGTATGGTGCATCTATCGGTATTAATGATCCATCTATAATACCTGCGACCCTGAGAAAATTTACATGTGATGGTGCAATAAAATCTACAGAAAGTGAGTTTCCATTTGTTGGCCATCTTACTTCGCTTCCTAGTAATTTGTCCACTATTTGTGTGCATACGGCGTGAATAGAACGAGACATTGTCATTTTCGAAACACCATGAGCATCGCCAGTGACGTGATATTGGGAACCTGAGCCTAACCATCTTAAAACAGTCAGTAACTGTTGTTTAGGATCAAGAGCGTGACTTTTTCGCGTCGGATGTCTAAGATTTCCAGCAATAGTCTGTAGGAGATTATTCGACGGTAGATTTACTTACTCTGAGTCTCTCATTAAATGTAAAATCCGTTATGGTCAAACATAAATTTATACGTTCTCGATATGTCCTAGGACGTCGCACTATTAAATCTTCTTCACTGTCACTTCTACTTGGACTAAACATTTCGTGGTACAAAAAGTTCGTCGCTAAATGTGATAAATTATTATAATTTTATTATATAGCAATCATTGACTAGTATTTAATATAGTTGTAAGAGGGTGTGACAAACGTTTAGAGAATTGTTAACTTGTACGTACAATTCTACACATATGTATAATTATTACTACAATCTAATGTAGCACAAAACAATTGTCAGCTACAAATTTGTACGTTTTCCGGAAAAGATATGTAACGTATGTAAAGTTTTGTGATACGGTAAATTGTAGATATTTGCTACAATTTACATATTTGTAGGAATTTTCCAGTACAAATGTGTAACTTGTAAATTTTGTGGTACACGCACTTGTATTATGATAAATTTGTAACTTGACACTTGTCAAATTGTAATTGTAAGTTTTGTGGTATAGGGCACTGGCCTCCGTCGCGGTGCGATCTTTTATTTTATTTAGCTGGGTCCTTAAAGTTCATCTCGTCTAGACCGGTTCGCCCACGCCCACGCCCCGCACAGATTTCTGCATCTTGCAACCGACCTGCCATACAAGTTACTTTATTCCCCTTTTTATCCTTTTGCAGTACGCCGAGATATTGGCCTCTCCATCGCGTTAATAGCGAAACGATTCAACCGCAAAAAAGAAAAAAATATCCGTCTAAAATAATTCTCTTTCCGACCGGTTTCGCAGTCCCTTAATTGATATTGATCTAGTGCCGACTCTATCACACAATTCGAAACGTTTTCAGAAGCAATGTGGGTGAACGCAGAGAAGCCATTTGGTGTCTAGTTATAATAATATCAGCTACCAAATGACGTCATTACACCGCAGGACCATTTCCTCAATTCCATCGTTGTACCTTGTTTACTGTCAATATATATAGGTACATAGTTCTTTAATGACATTTGCAATAATGTCTGACATTTAAAATTATAATAAAACACGCCGTAAAATAACTGTAGTTACTTATGGGTATTCTTTGCTAGAACTGCATAACAGTTTGTATGTTTGTTACTCAATTACGTAGACTGCCATAATGTCCAATTCCCTATTAGTCATTTACGAGGTACACTTCCCATTGCGGTTTGACGGCCAGCTACCCGTGTCGTGTTTGAACCTTGATGTCACTTAAAATAGAATAACAGGAAAAACAGTAACCTTTTCCTTTTCAGTCAAACACCTTCTAAACATAGATATCTACCTAATCATGAAAATATTTCGTTTTCGAAAGTTAATCATCATTTCATTTAAATGTGACGTATCTTACCAAGAGAAGCGAGCAACAAGTTCTGCCTACTGGGACGTCTCGGCAATTCGATGGTTTTTTGATTTTGAGTGTTTGTTCGACGATAACTTTAGTACCTAACGATTTTCTGGTATTTGTGAAACTCGTTGGGGTTTTAGCAGACATACATAAAGTTAGAGAATTCGTTTATGAACTGGATCCACCAAGGGGTTGTGGACTTCAAAGGTGAAAAAAAAATCATTTGGATCTCATCATCATCATCATCATCTCAGCCATAAGACGTCCACTGCTGAACATAGGCCTCCCCTTTAAATTTGGGTCTCGTTTGCAAGTAAATTCCGAATTCTTAGTTCGAGGCGAACTACTAGTAAAACGTATATTAGGAAGTATTTTTATTAGTGGTATTGTCTATTTCCTAAAAGCAAGTACCTATAAAAATATTACACAATGCACAGTGCATATTATAGCGATCCCAAATCGTACCGCAGACAAAGATTTAGTAAGTAAGAGTAAGAATAAGAACTGTGTCTGATTACGAAATAGTGCAAGTTCGCTTATAAACTAACAGCTATACGTTGCACCCTGCAGGTACAGTAAAGCGACAAAGTAACTCATTTTAATCCGCAAAAGAATGACGGTTTCTTTGTAAGTAAGTCCGAAACGAAAGGGGGGTTAAAGAGTTTTTGCGTATTTATTGTTTTTTATGCCTTATGGGAGACGCTTAGGTATGTGAGCCAGGCACGCGAGACGAAATTCTATTATTTTGATCATTACAATATAATTTGTTTTGTCTTTTACAAGGCCTTACAATTTATGTTCAATATAAGTAAATTTTACATTATGATTAGTTTTGGTAGAAATATTTTTACAATAATAGAATGTGTAAGTAAAAAAGTGTAGTATGTTATGCTTATAATAATAAATTTCGATTTCCCTAGGTACTTTGTCCCAGTTTTTAATTACTTTTCATATTTAATAAGTAAATTTTAGGCACGAATATACCTAAATTTTCAACTTAAATAGGATAAATCAGAAAGATTTTGTTCCTGTTTTTGGCTTCTACGCCTAGCGAGAATGCCTTGAGGCATTAATTAAGTCTGTCGTTTGAACCACTTACTTTTATTGTGCAATAAAGTTTCAATAAATATTTTTTCAATTAAATTAGTTTGTTCGTTACTTAATGGTTACTTGGTATGTCTATTTTCTGTTTGTATTATTGTTTATTCACTCATAAATTAAGTATCATTATTTTGTACATTTTAAGTAGTTTTTGCATGTCCTATTGCCATTTTACTGTTTCTTTATCTCCGCTACCCAAAGGTTGTCTGAATGAGATCGCTGATTAGCAATAAGATCGCCTGTTGATTGCCTCTGTTTATAGGTTAAGGTTTAGTGTATTGTGTTTTTATTTATTCTGAATTGTGCAATAAAGACGATTTAACATTTACTTTTTTACTTTACTTTCATAATATCGCTACACTTCACAGGCAACCCACGGCCATACAAATATAAAAAATCCAACAAAATGTAATTTTACGTACAAACCAGTTATCTCAAATGGGTTAGGAGTACCACATTCCTGCGCCCCGTTTCCGAGACAGTCCCAATCAGTTTTTCGGAACTTAAGTACGGCAATTTATCACTCAGTTTACGGCGTAAAATATCGTAACCTGCGCGCTCGGGGTAATTTCTTTGTAAAAACTTTGAGAGTGGTGACACACTCGAGCCGCTAAGACTTTGGAGTATCGCGTTAATTGTAAGAGCGTTGTTTTTAAGCAAAACACTTGTAGATTTTACCCTACATTTGCATCTGTTCGCACGAACTCTACAGGTTGTAACAAAATGCTGGTGATCCGTTTAAGGGCATAATTGGTACCTTATTGCGGGTAAGAAAAAGTAGAAGGTAAAAAATTTGAACGAGATAAACGAATTGTATGGGACACGTCGTCCGAGCCAACCCTCCATACAAAACCAAAAAAGTGAAATTCGCGTAAAGAATTTTTTTTCGTAGTTTTTTATAATTAGAATACGATACGAATAAATGTGTTTTTGTTACACCTTGTATCTAATGTTTTCACTTCCCAGAGAGTAGATTGGCCAAAATTTGAATGGATATTTTAGCATCAGATGATGGTGGTAGTCATAATCGTAAAAAAATATTAAAATGTTCATAATGAGCTTGAAACGACTTTATTGCAAAGAAAAACAACATCATTTCAAACAGCTCGCACGCTTAAATAGCCACTGCTGCGGACTCCACGATACATCAGTAGTCGTGTTATAGTTGTAAAACTCTTTTCACCTCACTAGCTCGGAAAGCCCTTTTTGTTTGTTTAATATCTATTGTGAAAATCGCTTTTTATCCACATGTGGTGAAAGAGTTTTGACATAAGTGACAAGTGGCTTAAGTGACATTTGACAGCTAACAAAACGTAAAACGTTAAAAGTGCAGAATTTTTAACATCGCAATTAATGAATTGCATCGAGTAAAAACACTTAATACAGTCTTACAACTTTATTTTAATTCATAAATATCAGCATTCAACATTAATCTTCATTCTTTTTGTAAAAACGGATAAATTGTTCTGACAGCCGAATAAGTCTACGTACGAACAAAACGCATCTGACATTTAATAAAACCTTTTACGTCAAAACTTTTCATTTCAATTCATCCATCATATCAACGTTAAATATTCGCATGTTTTTCTAGGTTGTTTTGTTAAAAATTTGTGATTCGAGTGATGAAGAAGTATTAAACACCTGAGGAATTACGGGAAACCGAGCAAAATGCACCCTTTTCCTTATTTTCCTCGCTGTAGTGAGGTGAAAAGTTTTGTGTTATACACGGGTGAAAGTTATTTTACGTCTCGTGTATTAAAGCACTCGCTACGCTCAGGATTCTATTTTTGAACCACTCGCTTCGCTCGTGGTCAATAATAGAATCCTTTCGCTAGCTCGTGTTTCAAATAACACTCGCACGTAAAATACAACTTTCACCCCTTGTATAACAAATAACTATTACTTGTTTCTTCATAGAAGTTATTTTATAACAAACTTATATTTAGATCAAACCCAGCCCAGGCTATCTAAGTACCGTCTGCCGGCGCAGTGGTTAAATATTTTGGTCATGTTGCTAGAGTGTATGCTGCCACAGTGATAATCTCGAGAAGCTGGTCATCACATGGCAAAGTTGAAGGTGAACTGTCGAGATACAGGAGCCTCATGCGCTGGTCTGAAGAAAATTCGCTCAGCTCTCAACACTACAGTCCAGGATGCTCTTCACCCGGCAACAGTTCTCTATTTGTCATCTTCCTCTGGAAGATGGCGTCAGATCACTACAGAGACGCTGTTGAATGACCACGAGAATGAGGAAATTGATGCAAGGTAGAGGATTGAAAACTGAGGGACCTTCTCGTATATTAAGAGATAAAATTGGTCATGTCACAACATACACAGTAAACTGGAATGACATATATAAGGAGCCGGTTATTATTTTCGCCCCTGATCCGTTGCATTAGGTGGCCTCATTTATCTTGCCTAAACCAGGACCATGCCGTTGACATATCGTTCATTTCTCAACTTTAACTCGCAATTTTACCCAATAATAAATCTACTTAGCGGAAACTTTTTAATGTTTGGCATTCAAGTGGTGGATCTGCTATAAAATTCTGCTTATCCTCAATCGACATAAACAAGAAAATGATAAGTAGATACAAAATAAATTCATTATCAAAAAACAAAATTTCAATTTTATATTGATATACCATTAGTAGTAGGTACTGCATTACACAAATATTACATGAATATTGTCTTCTTAAAATACTGTATAATAGTAATAATATTTCTCTCGCAATTTTTCTTATTGCGTAATTTACCTTTATCAGTACATTGATTGATAAAAATGTCCTAAGACTAAAAATAAATTTCTCAAATTATTTTAGCCACATGCCATATCCAAAAGTTTTGTATTTCAAGTACTAAATATAAGAGGTATTAGACGTAGGTAGGTATAATCTACTTAAACACAAACTTAGCATTTTACCTTTTCAATTAACTTCATAACGTTTAATAAAGCAGTCCCTTGATTTAACAATTTATAAATAGTTTGAATGTTTAATGCTCAGCTGAATTTATTTCAACTTAATAAGGATTTCCATTAATTAATTCGATAAAGTGAAAACAGTTAACCGCGAAATCAGTTTAGTAATTAATGCCACTTTAAGGTCGCACGAGATCTCAACTTGTATTGACCCTTGTTATACAGCCCGCCTTCATGCTCATTGCTTAAATGATTGTTGCAAGAATTTATCATACTCATACAACAAATTTTCATATGTAGAAAGCCACCTAGTAACAAGTAACTCCAATTTTTTTTTTGGTGCACAGTTTTATAGCTGACTGTACCTAGTAGCATTGTCATGTAAACTAATTTCAGCTCAATCCGACACCGGGTAGTGGTTGAAATTTATCTTACAAGATTTGCTGCATATAATGACATAAACAAAAATAACAAACAAACAAAGGGGTCAATCTAAATAAAACTGTGTAGAAACATAACTGATTCGAAAACAAAGTACAATAATTACAATATATGTATTTAATGCTCAAATTTTGATTTTTTTGGTTGGTTTATCGATGTAATATTTAAAATCTAGAATTTTGATGTTTAACTCTATGTTTGTTTGCCTACTGAACTAAAAAAACATGTCATGAAAGCGACTAAATCTCATAACAAAATTGCACGAATACCTACCCAGACATTCATTTAGAACCTGAAACTGCAATGTTAAAAGTCAAATGATTAGAAGAGATAATCTTCTAAATTTCCTGGATGCGATAACAAAACCACGAAATTGGATTTCACGATAGCATCTGGAGTTGGTAGTGACACGGTCGGCCCGGCGTCTAGCTTTCGACTTTGGGCTTTTTGCCTTCAACGTAAAACGATGCTTGAAAATATATTTTTCTGAATAATACAAATGTGCGTGTTTTTAGACCAATAGCACTGCTTAACGTCGCAATTAAACTGTATTTACTCAATTAATAATATATGTGACATGTTCATAAATAATCACTTAATAATAATTTTTATAGGCGTAAGAATGTCTTGGTTTTTATGTAGGTATGTGTTATAAATGTCGCGGTATGCTTTATGACGATAAATAAGTCTTCACTTCTACACACATTTATATTGTGCCTGCTTTGCAACTAAGTATTTAGAAATTTTTTTGAAGTGAAAAGGTAAGTTTTTCACAAGCTGTTTACGCATAATTTTAAATTTAAGCTAAAATATTATTAGTTTATCCGGGATTTTTAAATTAAAAAAAAAATATCGACAGCAGGAATAAGTAGACGACACACTCTGTATTCTAAACTATTTTTAGGTTTTCAGCAGTTGTCTCTACACGCTATGTTATAACAGCAGTATTATGCACTTTACAATTTCTCGGGCCCGATCTGTCGGAAAGAGAGGTGTGATAAAACTAGGGCACTTATGGAGTTGAAGGACAAGGGCACGACACGAAAGATCTGACAGAAAGTGAGGTTGAATACCGTTTTAAGTCCTAGAAAGAAAACCTTAAACTCTGAACCTCAAAATTGTAATTATACAACTTGGCCTTTTTGTGTAAATTATATTATAAAGATAGATTATTAGTGTACTACTCTAACTATCTTGCCTACTTGGCAGTCAACTAAAAGCTATGATTATATGATCGCGTTAAAAGCTTAAGAAGTTTTAATGGCAGCCCTACAAAAACTCGTTCATGCGAGGCCAAAATGCGGTAGTGTTAAGGAACTAGTTTCTGATATGATAATATTTATAATTTTGTTAGTAGATAGTATTAAATGTTTAATTCAAAAACACCTTATGTTATGTTTACACCCTAATAATTGTAGTGAGTCAAGAGGTTCATTGATGCATTAATAATTAACTTGTTACTATCGCAGCGCAGTGCTTTATTTTCATTTTCTATCCTCCTTGTAACATAATTTTGTGCAAATAATATTCATTTCCACCTACCTACCTTAATGTTAATGCGTCTTTTCTGTAACCGTTACAAAGTTAATGGTCTTCAAAGCCTAATTTTCTTGTTAAACTATCAAGTGTAAATCTATTTCATCTTTTCTATTTGTCCACAGAAAAGTCGCCCGTTGCCTAAATCTGTTTGACCCTTCTGCTAAAATGTATTTTCAGTGTTCAATGTCATATGAACTGACATGAAGTCAAAGCCGGAGTAAAATGATAAATTAGAGATGGGCCGACTAGGGTTTTTGCCGACTACACAATCGGCCGACTAATCGGTTTTCAAATTGCCGATTAATCGGCCGACTAGTCGGCAATGCCGATCGTAGGTTTTAGCTAAGTTCGGGTGCAATCGAAAACGCTCGTTTCGCTTCGTCCACCGTGCCATTGTCTATCACGCGTTCATGACTAGCGCTGGCGTGTTTGAAGGCAATAAGAAAACAAACACTATAATAAGATTTAGATATTCATAACTAAGAAAAGGGTTAAACTTCTGCCAAGTTCTTATTTTCCTAGTAGGTATTAAAGTGCCGAATATTCGGCATTTTTTGCCGACTAGTCGCCGACTAATCGCCGACTACAAATGATGCCGAATAGTCGGCTTTCCCGACTAGTCGGCGACTAGTCGGCCCATCTCTAGATAAAATAAATAATGTTAAAGTGAACTCCATTGTTTTTTTCCCTAATTAGTAAAATCCGTTATTCATTTGCATATCGCACATTCAATCATAACAATGTTTTGTCGTGAATGACGTAAAGCATGAATTTGTACACAGCGTCGCGTGACGTTTTGGCATGTGACGTCACGAATATTAGTGGAAAGGGTCACCCTATTCAAAGACGTAGTTTTAAGGTGCGTTAGTCAGTAAAACTTAGTGGCTCCACTTGACACCTTTGACCTGAGATTATTTTGTACCGTGTAAGCATTATCACGCAAAATTATAACAAAGTAAACCTAAAAAAAACGGATAAATTTCCTCTTTAAAGGAAAAAATTCTATTATGGCAGTATCTAGTAGAAATTATTACTGTAATACTAAATAGGAAGGTACAGGGAATTGTCAGTGAAAATGACACGGAAAAGTATATATGACACTTATGTAACATTTTTTTATAATAAAGGCTGTTTTATTCCGCTCCTAAATATCTGTCCATTATTTTTGCTCATTCATTTATTGTTTATTTTTACACAACTTTGTATGGTGGTGTACATTTTTTATAATATAATCTCGTCGTGCGGTTTCTCAGAAACTATCCACGGCATCGGCCATTTAGATGATAAGCTCAGATAACAAATAATGACTTTAATTTATCATTATCATTGGGTTCGTCGACTTTGGCATTTAATTTCTTGCTATCTTTTGTAACTGGAGGCAAGTGCCGATAATAAATTTATGAGTTTACGTTAGTGTGTTAATGTAACCTGAACTTGACCTCTTTAAATTAATCTATTAACGTGTCATAAAGACTGTTGTTTTTTTATTTATTATTCTGAAAATTAATCTGGTTTTTAGTTTACAAATCTAAATATTATTGCAAATCATAAAAAAACTGTGTTTCACAAAAAAATGTCGTAAGCAAAATTGTACATGAAAATAAGCACAATTCAAACAAAAACTACAATTATACTTATAAAATTTGTAGAAAAAATATCTATTCAGATTTAATACATGCATTATGAACCCTCTCTGAAATTAAATTTATACGGGTTTACTTATAAAAATGTCACTTGTTATAATAGTACATTATGATACAAGTGTGCTAAATTGATCATTACAAATGAGGCGCTATTGTGCGCACGAACGAAGTGAGTGTGCACAAGGAAGCCGAGCTATGTAATGATCAGGCACACGCGTTTCATACGACGTTTTTCAACACACTTGCGAGGAAAAAACAGAAAACTGTAAGTAATAACTTTTGATAAATACATTGATTTTCAGAATGCTTACAGGATAGCGGTACCTACTGACTTTGTTAATTAAATTAACTAACCTGTTTTTTGATGTTATTGACTGGATCTATTTCTCTGGAACTCTTTTTCGAAGCATTTCATAAAATCCAACACTTCACATTTATTGTCAAATAAGTTAGAATGTTTCCTTACATGTATTTCTCACTCGATTTTTATGACAACATTTTACTAGTCTGTAGGAATGACATTTTGAAAACATATCCGGACCCGGAGGTTAAATGAACACTAAAGTTGGTTTTTTACTCATTTAAAGTATAAATTGTTTAAATTAATAATAATAAAACACAACTAGAAAAATCTAACAAATAAACTGTAACTTCAAGTAAACTTTTAATATGGCGCCCATTTTTTTGCATTCACGCGCACCTTGAGGCAAAGGTTTATGACAAACAGCCAATACTAAAACATAATTTGTGTTTAAAACATAATCTATTGTGTATTATGAGATTTATGAGTAAAATAATTACTAGAAATGATTATTTTTCACAATTAGGATTTTATAATTTGTATTTTCTCGTAAATGTGTACTATTTTTACTTTTTTGCCATGCAAACTCCTAATCAGTTTAGAAAAAATAAAAATAATACCCGTCTAAATTTAATCGCCTCTGTCTGCGCACATAAGACTTGGTACTAGAATACCAACGTCACTTGATGGGATTTATTACATTATAGCACTAGTTATATAATTATCGTGAAAAGCACGCGTGTTTAATATCTAGGATTATGAGCCTAAAAGCGGTGGAATAAGTACCTCGTTACAAGCAAGTGTGTTGAAAATATTTATTACTACCTATGTAGGTATATTTCGGTTATCAATAGTAAAACTGAAATATTTTTATACTTTGTAACTTGAATGGTCTCTTGAGAGTGCTAATGTGTATATAAAATACATCTTAAAGCTCGAAGTAGTTCAACTTGCAACCTTTATCAACACAGTCATATAAATGCACCGCAAATACATTAATTGCATTGCAAAAGCACCATTATACGATACGATCAATCTAAAGAGTCCTTATAGAGGGCAAACGTTGCATCTTTGCCATCCTTTTCCTTAAGTATGGAAGCAAGAAAGACAGAAAGATCAACTTTAAAGATTACATAGATTCTTTGATGCTATTGTTGTTTTAAACATGTGCGTTCACACCAGCGTGTGATTTGATGTGATACGCGATAATTGTTATTTTAAACGGCACGTCAACTGACTTCCTTTTTATGAGGGCCTGGATGGGTTGAATGATTTAAATGTGCTTTTTTTGGATTAAAAATTGAAATTGTGATTCTGGTGCTGATCTGCTTGCTTGCTTGACCAAATAAATAAACAGGTTTATAACATGCTTATTATAACAAATGTGTCTACGCTCGCTCTAGATATATTAGTATCCTATGTGCAATTGTGCAGTCATGCATAGAAGTTTGTAGGCTGGGGTGCATACCAAACTAGACACTATTAAATTTTACCTTTAGGGAAAAGGTTTAAATCAAACCGACGATAAAAAAACTACTTATATAAGAGTTATAAGCAAACCACCGCATCGTCATGGTTCTCGGAATAATAAAAGTATAGAAAAACTAATGGTTTTTCTAATAATATTAATAAAAGGCACACAACAAGCAAACTGCAAAGAGTACTTCGTCATTTTAAAATTGTATAGAAGCCCGAGGAACGGAAAGTTTATAAACTTCACAATTGCCAACTTGCGAGAGATTAGAGATTAAATTCTCTTGCATCGTATATACCAGCTGATCTTAAAGTTCTACAAAGCTATCGAATAAAAGCAACAAACTTAAGAAGATTAAATTGATAATTTTGAAGACTGACAAAACATTACTGCATTGGATTGCTAGGAAAAGTAATAGTACATTACACAACTAGGGTGGTAAAACAAAGAAAGGTCGAGATCGCAGAAGTTTGCGGCCCGAGCTGCAAGCGAGGGACGTAAATATGCGATCGAGGGCTTTCTTTATTACCTCCCGTGTTGTGTACATCGTTTTATGTCTACATTTGGCCAGAAAGCGTCTTTTTCCGTACGCGCAGCGTGCGGAAAAAGCCACTTTATGGCCGGGTGTGGCATAAATTGTATTTTTGGTATTATTACCTACTTTAATGTATCAAACTTAACTTGAATTTTTTATGTCATTGGTTCATACTGGTCCACTACTTTGGTAAATACAAGCAGAGACTATAGAGATATAGACGACCACAGCCTAAGAACTTTTTGAAGCTCATGTCGATTGCGCCATCTATGTCAAAGCCACCTAAAGATACCGAATATGTGTAAGAGAAATGTCAGCTGCACTGCTACTCCACCTAGTAGCTACTATTGTACATAATGGTGACAATCTTCTTACATATTCGGTATCTTTAGGTGGCTTTGATATAGATGGCGCAATCGACATGAGCTTCAAAAAGTTCTTAGGCTGTGGTCGTTTATATCTCTATAGTCTCTGATACAAGTAAGTACTGTAAATAAGTAATGGAGTATTACTTATTTTCTTAACCTTCACGCGCGGGGGTGGCAAATAGTACAACATGAATAGAATGTTGTACCTTTAAACCGGACATTAATGTAGCTTAAAACATTAACCCGCTTATTCATAAACGTGTTACAAACCGCATTTAGTTAAAATATATTTTGTCTGTTTCTAACAAACACAACTGTCAAAGTGACGGATAAGGACAAACAATGATTTAGTTAAAGGAGGTTTGAAATACGTTTATGAATAAGCGGGTAACTCGATAAACCTTCTCCCGGGAATACGAGACGGATATTATCATCAGGTGTATTATAATGTAGTTTTTACGCACTATCGGAAGCAATTCCACGTTCTGTTTTAGTTCGGCACCGCTACTTTGGTCTTGTATGCGAAAAAGCCCTCCAAGTCTATAAGCTTCATATAGCTTTAGTATCTTTTTCGATTGGACTGCAATCTCGCTTGGTAGTTACGAGTTTTCTGAGAAGAATGCAGGCGGCGTGCATGCCTTCCCTATGAATGAATTCTCCTTGCCTACAACTTAGGTGTCAGCATAGTTAAATACCGTAAAGGTGAGTACTTAATTATGGCAACTGAGACGCCGTAAACAAATACTATTGACAGCTAACCTAACCTAATATGCAATTGTAGAATCCGAAAAATGCATTGAATTTTGAGCTCCGTTGCCTTCTGGCTGAAATATTAGGAATTATTATGACTACACGGAAAAAAAAGCTTCCGGGTTATTCTCAATCCAAGACATTATATTATCTTGAAAATATTTCCTCGTGACAAGTATTTATTTCCTTTATCAAAAATATGATTCTTCGCTCAAAAGACCACATTTTCTTGAAAGAGAAATATAAAAATATATTGTTTCAAGAGTATTTACTTGAAATAGGTTGATATGGAGAAATTGATTCAAGTAATTCAAATCGTTTCGGGGCAACTATAAATATCGTTTTCATAGCAAAAATGCATTTTATTTCAATCAAAATAAGTTTATCTGGTTAAACACAAATGTGTTCTTCACATAAATCAATTCTTCTTTGTAAGGAAGATTTTTCTTTTCGTTAGATCAAACAACTACTTTCGAATGAAATTTTAAATTATTGGCACTAAGTTATTTTAATCTTTATACAAAATCATTGAAATCTTATCTCAAGTAAATATTTTCTTGCGCTAGTTTAGTTACGTTGCGCGCCAATAGATGTCTCTGCGTGTAGGTTACAACATGGTAACGTTTGTTCGACGTAACTTCATGACCCTAGGCGTATGGCAAAGGATTATTTGAAATTCGCAGTAGCGATTACAGACTAGGTAATACAATTACATATAAGTTATGAGTATGAGATATTCATAATTTATAATTGTATTATCACTTTTTAATTAAACTTCGTTTCTCGGGTTTAGCCCTAAAAAAACAAAGTTTCTAGTATAAGCTTTTTAACAATGTCAATAGTTTACACGAAGTTGACGAGAACTCTTAAATCAAAAGAACCGTATTGTTAAGGTGATAATTTGCATTCTCTTGGATAAAAAGAATCGCATTCTCAAACGAATGTGACGTGATTCTCACTTAAAACAAATATTTAATTGATTTAAAGACATGATTTTCTTAAATTGAATACAATTGTTTTTGGTCTCAGACCATATTCATTTGCCGAAACTATTTCAAAGTTTCAGTTTAACATAAATTTCTCAATATGATGAAATAAGATTTTTAAATGAGCAAATATACTGTTTTACACCAAGAGTGTAAAATATCTTTACTTGATAGAAACACTTCGACTTAAAATAAGAGTAGATTGTTCTTCAAAGAAACAAGTATTATCTTAGTTAAAAGAAAACAAAAAAATCTGTATTTAAGAATCGTATTCGCTTCGTTATATTTAAAACTTTATTGCTTTGCATGGAAGAAATTTGCTTCATATTAAGAAGTCTTTTTTTCCGTGTACTTAAAGTAATGTAGACGTGGTCATTTCTGTACATATGTGTAAATTTTTGGAAACTGACTGACTGAAAAGGAGTTTACATTGTACAATGTACAGATTCAATATTGTATTCGAGCACCGGCCGCCAAATGGTAACTTTTGATCTAAATTATCACATAGGTATGTTAATAACTTAGGTATTTTCGTCATTTTGTCCCTTACGCCCTTTGAGCCTACGGTAGTCAATATTATCAAATTATCAACGCATTTGGTATTCGTTCTGAATTAGGCTAAGAGTAGGTAACCCAAGATGCAAGCTCTGTGGAACTATGAATTGGAAACCTTGGACGTATGAATATCCTATTTGAATGAATCCTGATCTAAATTATCACATATATTAATAACTTATTTTCGTCATTTTGTCCCTTACGCCCTTTGAGCCTACGGTAGTCAATATTATCAAATTATCAACGCATTTGGTATTCGTTCTGAATTAGGCTAAGAGTAGGTAACCCAAGATGCAAGCTCTGTGGAACTATGAATTGGAAACCTTGGACGTATGAATATCCTATTTGAATGAATCCTGATCTAAATTATCACATATATTAATAACTTATTTTCGTCATTTTGTCCCTTACGCCCTTTGAGCCTACGGTAGTCAATATTATCAAATTATCAACGCATTTGGTATTCGTTCTGAATAAGGCTAAGAGTAGGTAACCCAAGATGCAAGCTCTGTGGAACTATGAATTGGAAACCTTGGACGTATGAATATCCTATTTGAATGAATCCTGATCTAAATTATCACATATATTAATAACTTGTTTTCGTCATTTTGTCCCTTAAATACGCCCTTTGAACCTACGGTAGTTAATATTATCACAACGCATTTAGTATTCGAATTGGATTAGGTTAAGAGTAGGTAACCCAAGATGCAAGCTTTGTGGAACTATGAATTGGAAACCTTGGACGTATAAATATCCTTATAAAGGCGCTCCTTGTTATCCCGAGCTCCTCACGAAGGTCGAGACAACGTTGAGGATGAAAGTGCCTTCGTATTCAGTGTCTTGTTTATCTGCCCCATATTGCAGTTTGCTCTTCTGAAGGATATGATACACACTGATAATAGGAGGATCTATTCCGTGAGCTATATGAAAAAATGTGGACTACAGTTGATATTTTATTTTTTGGTATGGGTGGTTTAATTTGTATCCTTATTATACTTTATATAAAAGTAAAAGTAGTTAATGCTATACAGGCTGTGGCCTGTAACAGGGGCAATAAATTAAAACGTAGATTTTACTCCTGAAACAATACCACTGTTGTCCAACAACTCTTAAGAAATATGTAGTTTTTATATTGTCTCTTTTTTCATACAAATTAAATATAATTTTCAATGTACCTTAAAATCCGTCTAATTGACATTGCTTGTCAGTCTTGTCACCCTACGAACATAATCAATTTTGCAATACATTGCGTGTTCAGGTAAACTTTAAAATGCACTAAAAATCTAATCGTAAGTTATTTTTAAAAGTCACTGGACAAACGTTGATTTAGTTTGAGGAGTAGAATCTACGTTTTAATTTTTTGCTCGTGTTATAGGCTACACACTGTATAGCGTGCATTAGGTACTGGTACGGTAAAATTTTGTAGTCCTGAAAATTGATAATCGAACGAGCGGGAACGTAGCGAAGCGAGTTCTTAAAAACAACTTCAGGCTACTGGGCCGTTTCGGCATTTCGATGTCTTTTTGATTTTGAGAGTTTGTTCGACGATATATTTAGTAACTTTTTTCTGATCTTTAAAAAAGTTTTTGGGGTTGTAGCCGAGATACATAAAATTTGAGAGTTCGTTTATGAGCTGGATCGATCAAGGGGTTGTGGACATAGAAGGCGAAAAAAAATCGTCATATGGGTCTTATTATAAACTAGTGCCTACGTTAATTCCTGGGATTAGGTTGCCGAGCGGACCCCAGGCTCAATTGAGCCGTGGCAAGACCGGGACAAATGCTAGGAGGATGATGATATGGGTCTTGTTATATTGGTCAACTCGTATGCAAGTATATCGCGAGTTCTCAGTTCGAGGCGGACTACTAGTTATTATTTGAACCTCATAAAAACCAGAATCCTGAAGTGGTTACCAATAAAGGGGTATAAGAACGGATATTAGAAAGGGGTTTTAAAAAAAATGAGTACCAACTCAATGTCAGTATTTGTGATAACACGACCATTAAATTATTCATAAATGTCGTGTGAAATCTAAAATCCCGTCGATAATCATTTGTCCCAATCTGTCATCATTTAGGCTTGTTAAAAATAAACAAAGCTTTTATGAATAAAGGAGAGTCACTAATTTACGCTGTCACGAGCTGACAACAAACATTTTCCAATATTTAGCATGACATTGTTACCCCATTGGCAATCTGGAATTAAGGCGACGAAATCACCTGTGAAGCTCGTGTCGTGACTGTAATGAAATTCCTGTTAATGGAAATATCACATGCTTGGAAGTATGTTAACATACAATGGCAATAAATTGCTTTATTACGGCTTTAAATTGTGTAATCAAGCCTGAGCAAAGAGCCATAACATAGTTTTTAAGTCTTTAGCTAATTAACACGCATGTATTAAGGGTTTTAAAGTACAATGACTAGTTACATTCCCATTAGTGTAACACGAATGGGTTTTCTTTTATCAAAGAGGAATAAAGCTTAGAATGGTTAATCCATACATCGATAATCTTACTTGATAGTATTGAGTTGTACGGAAACCAATTACTCTCTTAAGGTGACAAATATAGTGGATATAGAAAGTCGTGTGTAAAGATGGAATTTAGGGTAAACAAAGCTCAGTTTAAAAAGTAATACTCATTCATAGAGAAATAACATGATAACTATTATGAACACAAATATAAATTACATTTACAAATACCTCTACCAACTTAAAAAAATAACGATTTATTACCGTTCTAAATAAATCTTATTGTTAATAATAATACTATGTAAGTTACAACAAAGCTTGCCTATCTATAACTTATTATAAATAATATAGTTTTAAATCATGCATGGAGTGAGCATTCTACCCTAAGTTTCATAAGTTTTCCATTTAGTAGTTACGAGTAAGTACCTACTTTTACATTGTTTGCGTGTAATACATTCACGCACATGAAAATAATAAAAGCACACACAAATATAAATAATAATAGGCTTACCTTCGTAAAATGGGAGTATAAATTTAGATGCTGACATATTTAATGGTTTGTGACACAGTTCCTTGGTTCGGGTACTTGCCAGTAATTCCATGAAACAAATAGCTTTTATTGGAATAAACACATGATCCTTTGTATTTTACACGTACAGATGCCATCAAATATATCGGAGCGGCCAAGGGGTTACAAATATCTGAAGCTGAACAACGCCTTAAACTACATACTCGCAGAGTTAAGAGTCGCCAGGACGCTCGCGTTCCCATACAAACGTAGTTTAGCTCTCATTTTAAAACGACATGCTTTAGAACCACGAAATTTGGCATGGGCATTCTAGTAGTACAGATCTATGTTGATAATTCATTTTCGTTGCAAAAAATAGTAATACAAAGAAAATACAGCCAGATACAGATTTATATACAAAACTTATTTTTGCTATATTTTCTTTGTATTAAATTTTTTAGCAACGAAAACGAATTACCGACATAGATCTGTACTGCCAGAATACCCATGCCAAATTTCGTGGTTCTAAAGCATGTCGTTTTAAAATGAGAGCTGAACTACGTTTGTATGGGGACGCGAGTTCACGCGAGCGTCCTGGCGACTCTTAATTTGCAACAATTAAGTTTCTTTCAATCAGGATCAAAACACAATAGCTAATAAACAAATACATAGCGCCTTGAATTTTTTTGCTTGGCGTGATGGTTGTTACTAGCAGATGCTTTTAAGCATTACTTCTCTCATTTGTAATTTATATTTGTGCAAAAAAGGTTCAGTTGCTGCGTTGTCATAGAATGTACAGTCACCGGCAATAGTATCTTCCTACACGAAAGCCGCAAAAATATGTGACACGCTCTTATTTCTAGGGCCATAGGAGCGTGTCACATATTTTTGAGGCCTTCGTGTAGGAAGATACTATTGCCGGTGACTGTACCAACAATTTAAAGAAATCTTTAATGTCAAACATTTGCGTTCCTAACCTCTTGCATCCATCTGGTAAAAGATGATAATGTGCAACTCAGATGGGTCATATCAATAAAGATCTCCTCGCACCTGTGACACACTTCGACAGACGCATAACAATTTACATTTAATAGTTAACTTTATTGTTACATAATAAAGCCCAATTTAAAATTGGCATTTCAATGGCAGTTAGGTACGGTTGTTATACGTAAGGCAGTGTTTACGGCCTACATACAGTCAGCAGCAGAAGTAGGTAAGCGAGTGAGGTGTTCACACGCTCTTATTCTCTTAACAATAAAGTCGTGTCAAGCTCATCTTGAACACCTCACCCGTTTAGCTACTTCTGCTGCTGACCGTACAACTGTAAGCTGCATCGTGTCGTGACATTTAGGTGTCGCGTGGAAACGACTCCGTTTATTCGATTAATTTTTATTATCGTGAATTTCTTATAGATTCGCCCCCACAAGATAGTTTATATTACTTTGACATATCCGCGTTCAGTACTTACCACTCCATTTTGTACCAGAACAGACCATGAAGCGTATAAAAAAAATGAAAAAAAAAACCGACCAAGAGCATGTCGGGCCATGCTCAGTGTAGGGTTCCATAAACTGAGACCATTAATTCAAAAGGTCGTTTCTTACAGGAAATTTGGCGGCGCTTATGTCATTTTTACTTACGTCCTTTTACTATGGATTTTGAGTGATAACTCAAAAACGGCTCAACCAATTGAATTCAATATAGTTTTCATTGAAGGTACTCATTAGGCCTCAGTTTCATGATTTTTTTCAAAATTTTAGGACCCACGATTCAAAAGTTACATGGGGGGGGGGGGACGCCCTGTTTTAAACTTTCGGAGCTATTATTTCCGAGAGTATTAGTTTTATCCAAAAACTGGGTTAGAAGACCTAAATTCTTTTTAAAAGACCTATCCAACGATACCCCACACAACTTGGTTGGAACGAAAAAAAAATCGCCCCCCACTTCACGTGTACGGGAGGTACCCTAAAAAAATATATTTTTCGCGTTTTTATTCTACCGTTTTGTCGGCTTGGTTAATGCACATATTCATACCAAATTTCAGCTTTCTAGTGCTAACGGTCACTGAGCTAGACCGTCGACGGACGGACGGACGGACGGACGGACGGACGGACATGGCGAAACTATAAGGGTTCCGTTTTTGCCATTTTGGCTACGGAACCCTAAAAACAAAATATGATGTCAATTTAATATGAGCGTGAGGACTGAAATTAAAGTGAAATACGTCTATCAATTATTTACATATATCGTATTGTCTTCTAGTCCGCTTCTCAGTTTAACTACACTGAAAAAAATAATCAGTGATCCCTACTGAAATCACAGTAAAGTTTACTGAAAATCAGTTAAACTTTCTGATTATTCAGTAAACCCTACCATAATCACAGTAGGTTCCTCAGTATGCTTAATATTATTAATATGTAGCTGTATGTTATTATTTATTTTAAATAATAGACATTTCCATTAAAAGACTATGTACGTATGTCTTCAGACCACGTATCTATCAGTTGCTACATAATGCAATGCGGGATCTTGTGGTGTAATACGGAGCTATACTGCAAAAACAAACAATATAACACTAGGATGGTAATGCGCTAATTTTAACACAATTCACGTGACATTAACTATCCTATCTGAAAATTATTAATACTTATTATCTTCATATGGTAACCGTAGGCATTACAAGTACTTAGTAATAAATGCATCGTGGAATAATAATCATTAAGCAGTTTTAGTTATTCCACAAAATACAACAATGTGTTAACGAAACTTAATGCCAAATGCGTTCTCTATCAACTATGGGTTCAACTATAGATATTTGCATACATATGGTATGGAGGGCTACGGGATATTGAAACCGAAGGAAACAAATCACAACAAGTGCAAATAAAGTGATCACGATCTTAGTAATGAGGAACCGACAAAGAAGAGAGAGATGGTGAAAAGAGCTGGAAAACTACCCATTAACATTAGATAACTACTACAGAAAAAGTGAGAAGAGCGATACTTAAAAACTCGTACGCGTTGTCGTTTGAAGTCAAATAGGGCCTCAAATGAACACATTATAATAAACAAGGGTACTAGCTAATAAACAAAGTATGTATACCCGCAGACCTTCGCCGCTATCATTTATCCTCTGCTTATCGCATAAGTGACCACATCCATTCCTCATAAAGGAGCTGCTGCAAATGAAGACTACCTGGATGACAGGGTTACCACGACCCAATTTTGAAAGCTTGACAAAGTCCCTGATTCTTAAGAATATGAAAGTGGTCCTAAAATTCTTTGTACCTGGTTTTCGTTGATTTCAAAAATACATGTTCATATTTCGCCCCTACCTTGCAGTTTCGCTATGCCCATTCTCTGAATTCAATACCGAAAGAATAGATAATAAGATTGGCGAATAACCTCAATTTGCAAAAACGTCTATCTGAATAAATTTCTGATATATCAAAAATATCTGACAAGTCACCAAACCCTGAAGGCTACTCAGTAATAAAAATGTATAATTACTCATGAAAGAAACCACGATCGTTTTATCTGATTGTCAAGCATTTGACACATCAGTCCTGATGAAACCAAAATACACCTGACATGACACAAAGCCCTGGCGGCTGCTAACCCTACTCAGTAATAAACGCGGAGACTTCGGCCGGGATTCCGTTTGGTAGCACTGAGCACGCTATGCGGTCACTCAACCGACTCGCCCGTTACGTCAGTGGCCACATGCCACAATTAGATCACATGCGAATAGGCTTTGCACGCTTCGATATTTTTCTGGATAATGTCACGAGAGAAACAGCGAAAATGGACGAGCGGTGTTTCTTTTGTACAAGAACTCGTGTCCGTACCTCTGAAAGAACTGGTTTTTCCTTTTGTAGTTTTCCTTTCTCTTTAGGCTTTAGGAAAAAGTAGGTTGTAAACTGTGCCAAAATATTAAGACAGAAAATTGCGATGTCAGAAACGTCAGAAAGCCTCTTTTCTGACTTTAGGCTTTAGCAAATAATAGACTAACTATAACTTGCTACACCAAAAATAGTCTAAATTCAACCTATTAGTCTGTGAAGCAAAACATATGGTTGTCTGCAATAGTACTTATATTTTGCACAAAGAAGTTCTCAAAGATATATGTAAGAAGTACTCATGGCTCTGCAAATGAGATTTTGTCAGATATTTTAGCACATTTTATTGTGCTAGATAATACGTAATTTATTGCATTCATGATAAATAAGCTCGGTAAATAAAATACACATACAGAAATAGAGCTACAAGTTAAAAAAATGATCAAATCAGGGCATGTATTAGTCTGGAAAAAATCTTAATTTCCGACCTTCATTAAACATCAGGCATGAGAGAATTAGAAACCACGTTCGCATGTCAGACATCTCTGAATACGTAATTAGTGCAACAGACTGGGAACTCGCTGGCTGAGATCGGTAAGCACTGCACCCGATTGCCTCTTTACAGATCTCATGATCCTGAGCAAATTAGTTAGAAAACGGGCTGGCAGACGTTTAGGGAGTTATACTGCGTTTATAATGTGAAATTGAATTGAAATTCATTATTAGAATTAGAAGATGACTTCATAAAAACACAACACTTTTAGTCATGTATCGTAATTAGGTACAATACAATACACATACTCTTTATTGAATACCTGTTCCTCAAATACAAAACCAGTACAGAAATTATATAAAATTTTATTAAAAATATAAATTTTTATAAAAACATAAGTATTTAATTAAATATGTTATATTAATGCCTGTTGTGTTTCATTATGTTACAAGTTAACCGAAATAAGAATATTTGTTAAAAAACTAAGTCTCGCCGAAGTGCAAGCCCATGGCGTGGTCACCCGTAGATGTCCTTTGATCCACGAGTAGGTACTTAATAAATACACGATAGTAATTTGGTCTATGAAATAATTTAAACATTAAAATCGAGTAGATAATCCTGTCTTATTCAGAGAAGACGATTAACTGCTGCAGTGGGATGTTATTAGGTATTAAAGATTACATGCCTAGACTTCCTTAGGTATACCTAGGCATCATAGTGTCGACAAAGCATGGTGAGCCTATACTCGAAACTTGTTGCTCCTAGACGCCAGCATAGTCGCATGATTTCGAACCGTTAAAGTAGAGGTAAGTAAATAATAAAGACTGTGTACCTATCTCCTTACTAAGTCACGTTCTACTACCACTTTTATATACTAACACGGTGGCTAACAGGTATACGGCCCGCTTGATGGTAAGCAGTTAGCGTAACCCTTGGACGCCTGCAACCCCAGAGGATATACATGAGCGTTGACTACCCTTTAAGAACCTATACACTCCTTAGTAGCCTTCTGGGAAAATCTCCGCAGGCACTTTGCGAAACCTTTGTAAATAAAAACGCAACGGCGCATCTAGTGAACTCCGAAAGTTTTTATATAGCCGTTGCGTTAAACCTGAGATGGAGTTATGTAAGTACATATGAATGCGATCTCACAATATTTACGGCCGGTAGCATCAAACGGTCTGTTAAGGTCAACATCATCGTTAAAAAAATCTTGTATGAAAAGTTTGACAGTTTTCAATGGGATGACAGCTCCGCCGCCTTATGTAACGTTGATAAGTCCGTTAATTTTGCGTGGTGCAACCCGCCCTTAGCTCTATTATCGCCATCTATAACAATGTAGGTACAGTCACCATCAAATATATCGGAGCGGCCAGGGTACTCAAACATATCTGAACATGCACTTTATCGCCTTGACAATAGAGGCGTTATTTAGATATTTGTGACCACCATGGCCGCTCCGATATATCTGATGGCGATTGTACAGGCCTATTTATGAAGATTAACATTTTATATTTTACCTGATCTCTGGTTAATAGTAACTTTTTCTATGAACCGATACGGCACGGCATTCTGACTTTCTTAGGCCTCAGTCGTTTTATGCTAACGTTTACACATGCATTTCAGCCGAAAGACGTCCACTGCTGGACATAGGCCTCCCCCACTGAACGCCACAATGACCGGTCCTGTGCCACCCGCATCCAGCGGACTCCAGCGACCTTCACCAGGTCATCAGTCCACCTTGTAGGGGGCCTACCAACTCCTCGCCTTCCGGTGTATGGTCGCCATTCGAGAACCTTAGTGCCCCAACGGCCATCGGTTCTCCGTGCAATGTGCCCTGCCCATTGCCACTTAAGTTTAGCGATCCGACGGGCTATGTCGGTTACTTTGGTTCTGCTACGGATAGTATCGTTTCTGATACGGTCACGCAAAGAAACTCCTAACATAGCCCTCTCCATTGCTCTTTGGGTGACTTTAAGCTTTTTAATGAGGCCCATTGTGAGCGACCACGTTTCAGAGCCATAGGTCATCACTGGCAACACACACTGGTCAAAGACTTTCGTCTTGAGACACTGCGGAATATTGGACGAAAAGATATGTTTCAGCTTCCCAAACGCTGCCCAACCGAGACGGATTCGACGATTGACCTCTTTCTCGAAATTGGACCTACCTAGCTGGACTGTCTGTCCGAGGTATACATAATCGTCTATAATGCATCTCAAGTTGCTACTTGATATCTTATCTCAATCGTGTATCAGTGTTCGTGCTACGGAATTTCAAGTTCACGGTTTGACGTGGGCATATATTTTTGCATTTTTGTAAGCCACTGTACAGTTACGTGTTTGGATACCCATTTGCAACACTCTATATGGACATGATTAAGTAAGGGCTATCCGCATTCCTTATATGAATGAAAACTTTGAAGACTAATTATTAGTTGCGAATTAGTGGCCAAAATTACCGCTTATTGTAATTTTGACCTATGCTAAAATGTATGGCGTCTGTGAAATAGCAAAAAAAAAATCTCTATACACTTATCTGGTTTGACAATGCAGTAGTTTACATATGCAGCTATAATCAATTACGCTAAGTCTGCCCGACTCTAAGTGACAAAAATCATTGTCGGTCGCCAGTATAATAAAGCGTTACTGCCTTAAAAATGATTTAGAAATGAACTCTATTCACAACTGACAATAATGTACCTTTTACTTGAAAATGTCACAAATGTTTAGAGCCAGCATTAACATCTAATATAAATTACTATTATGGTGGCACTTTCACATTCTGCAACTGCAAAGTCTATGCAGAGTTACCATGGCCGATCTATAGCTGTACTTATAATTATTTGTAATAAACGGGACTTAACCGCGTATATAATTTTTAAATTACCTTCGACGTTTCGAGGACGACATTGTCCCCGTGGTCGCGAAGAAAGACTGGCTCCAGTTGACATCAACATCTTCTAGCCGCGCGAGTTTTTCGAACTACCCGCACTTGGTCTTGATTATCAACTTGAACGTTTTGCACACTAGGGATGTCACTCGGTCGACACACAAAACTCACAATGTCCGGCTTTCGAACCGGCGCCAGCCAGCCGGCGGCGGCGGCCAGTCTTTCTTCGCGACCACGGGGACAATGTCGTCCTCGAAACGTCGAAGGTAATTTAAAAATTATATACGCGGTTAAGTCCCGTTTATTACAAATAATTATGAGTAAAAACCGTGAAAGTCTAAATCAGTGAGCTGTACTTATATTTTACACTCCTGAATCTATTACGTTGTATACAAAGATCACTGGCATTTGTACTATTATTATATAGAGTTTTGCGGTTAGGCTGTAATATAGGTACGCGTGTAAGCTAAACCTTTAGCCATATTATTTGAGTATTGGGTACGATGAGCCGTTCCCCACGTGCAATTGCGGTGAAGTTATATCCTCCAACAGGTAAATTAGGGTAGAGATAACTTTTTAATACGCGCTCCGATCGCCCAACTTTTTGTAGGCCACGCGTTTGTGGAAGCCTGAATGTTTGCCAGTTTCATGGGAAATTAAAAGCGAGGATAAAATTTATAATTATGCGTAAAGTTTTAAATAAAACAGATCAAAATATTACAAACTAAACAGTCATCAATTAAAGTTATTGATATAAGTAATTTATACATACCCTAGGTGTTGCCTAAAATATTTTCTATTTTATATATCTACTATTCTTATACGAGTAGCCGAGCCATCTCATGAGCGATCACCTATAGATAGATATAACATATGCAACATCAAAAAAGTCTTAACGACGAGTTTAATTTTGTGACGTTTTTGCAATGAATTGTATTGTCCAAGCTATGATAATTATTAGTTTAGGCTTTCAACCACTGTCTACTCTTCCGTTGTAAATAAAACAATGTTTGATATCACTTTTGTTTGAGGGCATGTTCCAGATTGCACTCAAATTTAACTTAGTTCAACATATTTTTTATATTCAGGTAGGTATTAGCTATCAAAGTTTTGCGCCTAAGTCGAATTAGGTAAGCTGTAAACATTTTAAAACCTATTTGAATACGAGTGTAATGTTAACGAGGTAAATTTAAAATGCAATTTAAAGTTTGTCGACAAGTTTACATTCCCTTTGGAGAGCTCAGAACATCTTAGTTCTGCGGTGATCCAAAGCTGCTCGCTTCTTTGTTGATGGCTTTACTTTGCTTAAACTCCATTCTAATTGGATTGTGTTTAGAATTTTAACCACTTGAAGTGCTGTTAATTTTATTGTTTATGCCAGAGAGTAACAATTTGGAAAATCATTTACAGTAACAACTGGAGAAAAGAGCGCTGGTAGCCTTGCGGTAAGACGTCCGACTTTCAATCCGGAGGTCTCGGGTTCAAACCCCGGCTCGTACCACTGAGTTTTTCGGAACTTATACGGAATATCATTTGATATTTACCAGTCGCTTTTCGGTGAAGGAAAACATCGTAAGGAAAACGGATCTAATCCGAAAAGGTCTAGTTTCCCCTCTGGGTTGGAAGGTCAGATGGCAGTCGCTTTCGTAAAAACTAGTGTTTACGCCAATTCATGGGATTCTACCGTTTTGTCGGCTTGGTTAATGCACATATTCAAACCAAATTTCAGCTTTCTAGTGCTAACGGTCACTGAGCTAGACCGCGGACGGACGGACATGGCGAAACTATAAGGGTTCCGTTTTTGCCATTTTGGCTACGGAACCCTAAAAACCGGCCAAGTGCGTGTCGTGCTCTGAGAAATAAATAGGTAGTGGTCGGTTATATATTCCTCTATGCCCTTAGAGTTCAGTATATCACACAAGTTCAACATTTTTTTTGTTACGGTACAACAAATTAACGACTATCGGGCGTTTTACTTTACTTGCGCTGGAAGAATTTCCTTGTCAAATTTCATGATGCTATAGACCTACAATCATGATCATAAAATTTGGACCTAGGAAAGACCCTAAGATTGGTTTTAATAGATATTTATTTAGTGCGAATGGATACAAGTGACCAATTTGGATATTGGATTTCAATGTCACGGTGTTATCTGATTCATCGAAATAATACATACAGTATTCCCTATTGGTTTGGATTCCCCTGCAAAGAATTAGAAAATAAAGCTGAAATGGCCACATCTTTGGATGGCGTAGACTTAGAAGCTTGATGTCATTACAGCTTCAAGGCACCGCAGACATAAGTATTCAACTCTTGAGAAAAAGGGTGTTGAGAGACGGACAACAAGGTGATCCTATAAGGATTCCGTTTGTTCTTTTGAAGTACGGAACCCTAAAAAGATCATACGAACAATAAAAATATTTCAGCACCGAACCAGCGTACGTTAAAATGTAAAATAAATATTCGTAGAGTATAACGCGCGACTCGCGCGAGCAGACAACTGAAAAATGCGTTATACGATTCAATATTAATATTACAACATCGGTATATGCTTCCTTATAAATATTACAACACCGGTATAGACATACATGTGGATCTATATCTGAATCCCTAAAGTTTTTTGTCCTATTTTTGTATTCCCTAATGCTATTTGTCCTAATGATCATTTGCCCTAATGCTCATTTGTCCTAATTGTTGTTGCCCTATCATCGTATCGATGAATTTTATTTTTTCTAATATGTTATTACCTAATATCATTTGACCTATTCATCAGTTGCCCTAACTTTTTTTTCCATAATATTAATTTGTCATAATTATTATTTGACCTAAAAGTTTTTTGTCCTAAGGATAAAACACCTAATTTCAAATGAACTAATATTATTTTTCCTATTATTTCATACCCTAATATTAAATGTCCTACTAGTCTGGTTTTTTTTTTCAAGAAATCGTTGTCGAGAAGCAAACGATATTACTTTTGGGCAACCGGGCTTTTTACCTGGTTTAGACCCTGCTGTATCTGAATTGCCGGTTGCCATCAAAGAAACTACAACCAGAAGTGAGATACGGCCAAAAAAAGGACCCGTTTTTTAGCTTTTCTTAAATAACTCGAAAACAGTAGCACCTACCAAAAAATGTTCTTCCACTTAAGTAATCTACATAAAATTCTCTATAAAAAAGGTTCTATACAGTTTTTTGCTGGGATCAATGTTTAATGAGATATTAAGGGACTAAGATAGACAATAAACATATATACTAATTAGCTTTTTCCCGCGAGTTTGTCTACGTGGGATTAACATTCGCTATAATAAATTAATGAAATGCCGTAGTTTAATCTGACAGCAAAAATTAATTTAACGTATAAGCTTTTTTACGTCTACAGTAAGCAACAATTCCATACCAACTTCAACCCCCCGTTTCATCCCTTTAAAAGATGATTACTGGGATAAAAACTATCTTATATCCTTCCCCACAACTCAAACTATCATCACACCAAATTTCATCTAAATTGGTTCAGCGGTTTAAGCGTGAAGAGGTTAGAGACCCACTGACTAGTCCAAAATTATTAAACTCTCTCTCCTTCTCGATGCGACAGGCAAAGCATATTACTTTTTGTTTACACGGATTTTTACCCTATTTGGACCCTTCTGAGTTCGAAATTTAAATATTTTTTTTACCGGAAGTGGAATATTTAAGATGGCGGCCAGTATAAACCTAAGCGACGAAAAATCTATGTTCCTCGTATGGATACCCCCATTGATTATACTTTATTTTTAACGATTGTTATTTTTGGGAATAACAGTTGTAATATCGATATTAGGTATCGCATAAATTTAATTTGTAGTTAATAATATGTTAAGAACGTTTTCTAACACTAACGATTTTGAATTTCAAGTGCTCATAACACAAATAGGTCGCTTTGACACCGGTTATACTGTAAGATCAGTGTAGCACCCATCTGATTTACCTTTGAAGGACTGAGTATTGTAATCTAAGACTCCCTAAGTCGAAACTTCCATATAAGATGTGTATTATTACTACTACCCTTTCAACTAATTTTGCTCACTACAATAATATAAAAAAAACGAGAGATTTCCGTCCAAAAAAAGAATAGTACATTTTTGAAGCCTTGCTGGACCTGGACACCATCTTCTATATCTTACTTCCGGTCTAACATTATTTGATGGCAATTGCAAAATATTATAATTACAACTGTTATTCCCAAAAATAACAATCGTTAAAAATAAAGCATAATGAATGGGGGTATCCATACGAGGAACATAGATTTTTCGACGCTTAGGTTTATACTGGCCGCCACCTTAAATATTTCACTTCCGGTAAAAAAATATTTTAAATTTCGAACTCAGAAGGGTCCAAATAGATTTTTACCCTATTTGGACCCTTCTGTAAACAAAAAGTAATATGCTTTGCCTGTCGCATCGAGAAGGAGAGAGAGTTTAATAATTTTGGACTAGTCAGTGGGTCTCTTACCTCTTCACGCTTAAACCGCTGAACCAATTTAGATGAAATTTGGTGTGATGATAGTTTGAGTTGTGGGGAAGGATATAAAATAGTTTTTATCCCAGTAATCATCTTTTAAAGGGATGAAACGGGGGGTTGAAGTTGGTATGGAATTGTTGCTTACTGTAGACGTAAAAAAGCTTATACGTTAAATTTATTTTTGCTGTAAGATTATACTACGGCATTTCATTAATTTATTATAGCGAATGTTAATCCCACGCAGACAAACTCGCGGGAAAAAGCTAATTAGTATATATGTTTATTGTCTATCTTAGTCCTTTAATATCTCATTAAACATTGATCCCAGCAAAAAACTGTATAGAACCTTTTTTATAGAGAATTTTATGTAGATTACTTAAGTGGAAGAACATTTTTTGGTAGGTGCTACTGTTTTCGAGTTATTTAAGAAAAGCTAAAAAACGGGTCCTTTTTTTGGCCGTATCTCACTTCTGGTTGTAGTTTCTTTGATGGCAACCGGCGATTCGGATACAGCAGGGTCTAAACCACGTAAAAAGCCCGGTTGCCCAAAAGTAATATCATTTGCCTGTCGCATGGAGAAGGAGAGCGAATTTGAGATTTTGCTCCCAGTCTATACTGGTTATTTTTCCTAATTGCCACTTGCCCTAATGCTCATATGTTTTTAGGGTCATAAAAATAACCCTAACCAACCTATCTCTGGGAGCAGTTTTATTTTTAGGGTCATCAAAAAAAAATAACCCTAACCTACCTATCTCTGGGAGCAGTTTCGTTTTTAAGGTCATCAAAAAAAAATAACCCTAACCTACCTATCTCTGGGAGCAGTTTCGTTTTTAGGGTCATCAAAAAAAAATAACCCTAACCTACCTATCTCTGGGAATAGTTTCGTTTTTAGGGTCATCAAAAAAAAAATAACCCTAACCTACCTATCTCTGGGAGCAGTTTCGTTTTTAGGGTCATAAAAAAAATAACCTTAACCTACCTATCTCTGGGAGCAGTTTCGTTATTAGGGTCAAAAAAAAATTATCCTAACCTACGCCGTTATGGCAAATAAAATTAGGATATTCGAACATTATGGTAAGAATTTTTAGGGCAAATGAGCTTTAGGGCAAACATTACATTATTTTTTATTTATTAAGTTTAAGGAGTACCAACAGCTAGAATTAACATAATAGAGACTTAGGTAACAATACAAAGCCAATAATAGGAACTGACAGATAGAAATTGACTAAATTATGATAAGTAATTGTTAGGATAATTGATCATTAGGGCAAATGACAATTTGGACAACACGGTTAGGGTAAGTAATTTTAGGACAAATGTCATTAGGGGTTTCAAATGTTATGGCAAATAAAATTAGGATTTTTGAACATTATGGTAAACAATTTTAGGACAAATGGGCATTAGGACATTCATTACATTATGACAAGTGACTGTTAGGGTAATTGATCATTAGGGCAAATGACAATTAGGACAAAACGGTTAGGGCAAGTGATTTTAGGACAAACGTTATTAGGAATTCCGAGGTACACCCCATACATGTATATGATTATAGTTTTCAGTGTAACTCGACGGAGCCATTCTTCGCATATCGTTCAAAGGCTAGGTATTCCAAAGAGGTTAGTACAAAGCGGTATTGAGGCTCTCGGATGCAGGGCGCTTGTCTCAAGGGCCAATACTCGATCGGCCCTCCCTTCCAGACCTACTTTATCCATCATATCTGACCCGTCTATCTATTCATTATGCCTGTGTTACTTTGTAAGATATTTCTAGGAGATATAAATCACAGTAAAGATTCGTCCATAAAATAAAAACACAAACAAAGACATTAAAAAAAAAACAAATATCATGTGGTTAAAACCTAGGCAAAATATGATTAAATACTCATGTACAGTCGACGTCAAAAATATGTATACACTTTTGGACCTTGTTACAAAGGAGTAAGGTGCAAAAGTGTAAACACATTTTTGACGTCGACCGTACATGATTTCTGAATGAACTCTAAGTTAAATATCTACATGTGCATTGCTTAGAAGAAGAATACTATTTCTCCTGAAGCGATTTCAAAGGAACATTATGTTTTGTATATAACAATAATAAATTGGATGTTAGATCTTGTGGATCACAAAGTACAGCTAATTAAAATTGTTGCATTATTTTATATTCTTAGGCATATGCCTAACATCATGTGAACGGCATACCTATTGTATGATGATGATAATGATGATGATGATGAAAGGTAACCGCAATTGGTCTCGACTAGGTATGCAGTTCAGTTTGAAGACCACCCAATTATTTATCAATACAACATTTACATTCAATAGCCATGCAGTGCCAAAAATCTCAGGTCCACGTCACAAAACAGTGCGTCACAATTCTTTGAATTATAAAATATTTGAAGAATTACGTATCTTATGTTATGTAAGTCCAAATAAAAATATGATATGTAGGTATGCAAATTGCAAACGCTTATTCATAAACTGAAAAATATCTATTTTATTTGAACGAAAACAAACTAATTTAGAGAAAAACAATGTATTTGTGACGTTCTTGGTATTTGTGACATAATGTAACATAACGTGTAATGTTCTTGGTATTTGTGACATAATGTTTGACATTCTTCTTTATTTTATTTTGTAATATCTATGACTGACATTGTTAATTATATGAATAATCTGCCCTTATTCCTGTTTAGAATTTGTAGCTATAAGGAAACATTTGCACGCTTGCTTGCAAGCAAAATACAATGTACGAACTGTATATATAAGAACTTAACCACTGTATTTTGGCAAATAAAATTGATTGATTGATTGATTGTAAACAAGTATATACCTCTGTTTACAATTTTATTCACTCATAATAAAATAAATCATAATGTACGAACATAATATGATGACCGGTCCAAATTCCCTTTTTTAACCATTTGCTGGTGTGAGTTAGTAGTAGAGAAAATTTTTAGTAGGTAGTTGGAATATTGGACGGGTAATTATAATAAGGTATTCTCCAACGGATCTCTCGAGTCGGCAGTAGGAGCATGCTCCTACCATCGATATCATGATATCGATGCTAGTTTACGTTTAAAACCTCATTTAGCGACTAGTATTAAGTGATAGGCAAACATTAGGAACATTATTTGTCTTAAGTCTAACTTTATTTCACCACATAATCCTGCTTCTTGTCTTATATGTTAGAAAAGTTGATATATTTACGATTATCTATTTTGCAATAGATCTCTTAGCAACAGACCACGACCAGTAATTTTTTTTTAGTAACTAGCTTGCATTCTGTAGACGGCTTATCTTATGCCGCTAGGCTTTGGTCTGCAGCCACCTTTCTATCTAAAATATTTATCTATGAGCAGGCATGCATAGACTGATTTTAATAAGTGATATTTTTGCAGACATTCTAATCTTATCATAACTACGTAATTCTCAAATAAAAATCAACAGTCGTAATCGAACAATAGTACATTACAGATTAAGATTGCAGGTCACTTCTGGATGAGGTTAGCCCAGGACCGGGACAGGTGGCGTACGCGAAGAGAGGCCTATGCTCAGCAGTGGGCGACAAATGGCTAAAATGATGATGATGATGAGTACATTACAGCAGAGGCTGGGAAAACAGGGATTTCCGGCCAAGTAGGTATATACGATAGGATAGGGATACGAGGCCGGGAATCCGTTTTCACGCCGAGGCATGTATATTGCTTTTCTCAAAAAAATGCGTGGAAATAAGACCTAAAACCTAATACTTAATGCCTAAAAGTCTATCGCACTCGTGGCCGGCGCCCGCGCGACAATAACCGGCGGCACCCGGCTCGCCCGCGAGGACGAGCGCGTGGCGGGCGCCGGCTACTTTGCAGGCCTAGGCCCGCAAAGTAGTATGAAAATCCTTTTCCCAAGTGCTATTACGGCGCCCGAAACGTGATACTTTCGAGTCTATTTTCACGAACGTAACGACAACATTTCCGCGCATGTTGGAGAAAATTCATTTCACAACACTAAAGACGGGACATGGGAGAAAGGTTTTATAAGTACCTACAAAATTTCCTTACTATACTTAGATCTAAGTACCTAGATATCAGTGGTGATCACACAAAATCATAGCAGTATTTAGATTAGAATCTACATAAAAGATGAGACTGAAAAGTAGCCGACGTGCTCATCTAAAGCCCGCCAATAGGAGTTCTGAAAGATTTGCAAGTAATTTGAGTTGCAAATAGAAGCCCATTCAAAGAACGAATGCGAATGCATTGCGGGTCGTCGAGAGTACGTTATGAGGTACTGACAAATATCCCTGATACAATGAGCTGGCCATTCTGCACAATCCTACACATGCGGCTATTGTGCGCGGACAAAGCCGTCATGCGGCGAGGACTCTACAACCGAGAACTTAGACGAGAAACTTGAAAAACTTGAATGGAGCTATTCCAGCATTTCTTCGTAGGCGCGGTTAAAATACTTCCACGCGACTATTGCACAATTTATATTCGTTATGCGATGCGCTGCAATAGTGTCAAACTTTTATTTTTACGCAACATGTTCGTGTAAAAGCACAAGTTCGTCACAACGCAAACATGTTCGTGTAAAAGCTCCTAAGGTTTTACAAACTACTTCTCAGATCAGCTTGCGAAGTGTTTCTAACTGGCAAAGTTTTCTGTTTACATGGATAACATATAATTTTATGGGACCTGAACTAGTGCGGAGCGACTGTAATAACGAGCAGTTAAGGGATGAGTCAGCGGTTGAGAGTGACCTTATCGTTACCGGCGATAATCATGGATAGTTAATGTAGTATACGTCATGCCGGTAGAATCAACTTAGCGAAATAGAATATTTTTTGTTTTCTGTATCCTTGAAAGTCGAACAAAGAACTGCACATCTTATCTTACAGAATTTAAATGCGCAAGGGAAAGCATACAACATTTAGGTCACAAAATAAGTGTTGAAAATCCTTGTGGAACAAATCGGAACAATACATTGTCTTCCATTTTAGTCCCTGACGGGCAGTCAACCTTTAAGCCAAATTTGTCCAATTGTGTCGATCCAGGCGCGAGATATGAGTCACTTAATAATGACAATGCACTCAATTTTCGGGGACGCGCAGTTAATACGGGTCCTGTGAACGTCTAAAGTGGCGTTATTTTGGTCGTATTAACGTTGTTTGGAAATAGACTCGCTCAAACCAGGATCGATTGTCTAATGAGTCACACTCGACATGGTACTGCACTTGGCGTCCCCAGCTCACACTGACGGAGGGATGACAAATCGCTTTTAGATCCTATGCCACGTAATTCCTTTTGCTGCCACGCAAGTACAACAATAATTAGTCTTTTTATACTACTGCAAAAGCCACCGCTTTTACTCTTTTGTTCGTCAACGGTTTTTCATTTGTTGTGGGAAAATAGCAATTTTTCAGTTCCTCCTTTGCGGTCACTGAACATGCTAATATTCTAAGAAAAGTAAACGTTCGAAGAAAACAATACAACAGTAGTATAAGATGGAGTACAAACATTGGGTTAACTAAAACTAATATGGCTCAAGTCGCCCGTTGACTTTATAAAGAAATTATAAAGTATACAGGTACAGTCAATATCAAATATATTGTAACAGCTAGAGTAGCCAAATAGTTCGTCACACCATACAAAATATATGGTGCGAAGGACTATTTGGTCACTCTGGCTGTTACAATATATTTGATGCTGACTGTACATACCTATTTAGTTTTTTTCCACTTTGAATATAAAATCATGTAAAGAAAACTATGAACAGATGCAAATATTTACGGTATTATAGTCAATTTGAGTATATTGGAATTGTTTATATAGATATATAAACTGATAGAAGACTTGAATGTAGGTAAGTACCTCCTCTTTGTACCGGTGTTATTGCTGTGGAACAAAGATAAAACTTAGAGCGATATCATAAGGCTCTAATTTATGATAAGCATTATCTGCTGAGCAAAACAATTAATTGAATAAGTACTAAAAAAGCTTGAAACTAAGTATATGTTCTTGACATATCTCGGTGATAAAGAGAGGTAAAAAAGTATTGATTTCTAATTTTAAATATTCGGACTCCACAAAAGACTACATGCCGCGTTAAGCGTAAGTGCGCTCTCACATTATCCAATCCGATTTCAGATAGGATCACGAAGAAGACAAATGAAACATTTGTGTATTACTATAGTTAAATTTTTTTATCAAAATATCACATAATATCTATTGCTTAAGGCCGCACACACGAAACACGCGACCAGCGGCCACTGCGAGCGGCGAGACGAGCGGCGGCGCGAGCGGCGAGATCAAAATGTTCGGCAATGTATGAAATTTTTACAAAGCGTTCACGAAAACAGCGGTGAGTCGCGCGCGCGGGCGGCGGCAGGCGGCGGTGCACGAGCGGCGAGCTCATTCGGGCGGCGCACGTGCGCGGCGAGCTAGTGTTGTGACGTGCTGTTGTAGTGATTTTATATTTTATCGGCGTATTTAACGAGATGTCAGTAAATGAAATAATATCTGCTAATTTAGAAAGACTTTCCTTATGGAAAAGCAAACATAAAGACATAAGAGTAGAACGGTGATAAATAGATTAAATAAAAAACTAACTAAATGTGGAATTTAAGGACCTATATCTTTATTTTTCGAATATGCAGGCCTAAAAAGTAAGTACCTACTTAGTACGTGGCGCGGCCCGCCATTCGGCACGACAATACTACTCTTAAGTACCTACACTGTATATCGTAGGTATTCCCTCGCCGACTGGACCATCGATCTAATAGCACTTGGTTTTTCGAAAGAAGGAATAATATTTTATAATAAAGAAAATAGCACGTATTAAAATAATCACGCCGGAGTTTCGATAGCGACATGGTCGACGGCACGTCACTACACCGCAGATTACCGAGCGATGTGACCGCTGGTTTCGTGAACAGCCCACCGACACCGCGTCGCCGCCCGTCTCGCCGCTGCAGCGGCGGCTGGTCGCGTGTTTCGTGTGTGCAGCCTAAAAGAAAGCACTGACGCAAATAAGACGCACTTAATGCCATAGGGTATTCACTAGCTGTTTCTTTTTGTTCAGCCATCCGACATCCTATATCGAATCGGACCATCTGAAAACAATCTAGGTTGTCATAAACACAATTTTAAAGTAATTGACAAAAAAATTAAAACCGGAATTTTACTAAACTCTTTTTTCATTCTTTACTTATTACTTCCTATGTATACATATAAAGTAAGTATTAAAGAGACGGATTTTATATAATTCGACATGTCTATAATTCATACTTATATTAATCATTTTATTAACTGCAGCCATGTTATTATAGATTTGAAAACTATATAAGTAAAGTCATGGACCCTACTAGGGTGTAGCAAGCAGCAACAAACATAGAACAAACATAACAACTTCCCCACATTTGCATTCTGTCATTACGCTGCGTCGTAGTTCCTTCGCATCTCATGTAACTTGTACCGTCTTCACTAAGTCAGTCGTGCAGTGCAAGTATAGAAACAATGCACCCACGTCGCAATGTCACTCGCAAGGATTTTCTTTCCAGCGTTTGACACGGATATACACAAAGAAAATGTCATTTGCAACTACATTTTATACGCTTATTACTAAAAACAATTTATTTTAAACCGCTTCAGACATAATCTTGAGTATCTAAGTTGATTTTCACAAAGTAAATGCCGCAGGATTGCATGCTCGATTCATGACAGTAACTGCAATACGCCATTACGATTAGTAACCGAAACCTAACTTAATATAGCTATCACGGTTCAACAATAAAGAAAGCATTTTTTCTGATAAGTATTTAGTTTGCGATGAAATTCTTTATAAATAAAATCCGCTAAAGCTACGGTGTTAATGTTGAGAGTTAACCACATTTCAGAACGCTTTCTTGTTTATAGGTAGATAAAACCTTAGTGCGGAATGGGCAGCGCAATCTTCCTTTATTTAACAAACCAGACAGTTCGGAATTCAATAAAATGGCCGAGAAAGGGAAGCGTGTTTTCTATTTGATAAAGTGAGAATTATACTTGCCCAAAGAGAACAGAAAACTAGCGGCATTCCGTAAAGTAGGGATCCACTGACGTAACTTTTCTTCGAAGGGAAAGGAATTACTTACGACCGACAAGGGGAAAACAAACTACAAAAACAGTTTAGCATAACGTGTTGTTTCATGGAACCCTTCCCGGGTTCCCGATACAACGGTGTGAATTGTAATAAATAAGGAAGACTGATGCTCTGCATTTTCCGTTTCTATTTCACGATAGTGTAGAAAAGAAAAGGTACGCTTTGTAAGCCTAACAGTTAGCATCTCAAAGAACCGCAATTACCACTAAAGGGACGAACATGGAGAAAAACCGATTGATTCTGCACAAGAAACGCGGCGTAATCTGCAAACTGCTCGTAAAGCACTGCAAACTCTAAATCGGGGAAAGAAAATCCTCGGAAAAACTGGTGCAAACTCGAATTAAATAGTCGTATCAGGGTGGCGACAGTGGGAATCCATCAACGGCTCGATCGCAGCGATAAACGCGCCCCGCTCCCGCGCGCGGATAAATCGCAATTTGATGGCGCCATCTAGCGATCTGAACCCGCAATCAGCCTGAAGGACATGCCGTGCTTACATATTTGTTAACTGCCTATGATGACACGTTCTACTTGACATTTTTATTAGACGGGGTGGGCTAGGGTTGCTACACCACCAATTTTAACATCTGAATAAAATTATTTGGGTTAAATTAGTTTGCTTAATATGAAATGGAGTAGAATAATATTAACCGAAGAAATAATGAAAGAAAATTAGTTGTACTGTTAATGTATTCAAACATACAAATCACTTTTCTAAGAAATACTAGTCCAATACAGATTTCTAACGCTAAAAACTTTCACGTCTCGTCTGAGCCTCTACTAGTACAAGGAATAATGAACTAAGTTCTTGTTCTAATTTAGGCACTAGACGTAAATTAACAAAATCCTTTGCTGATTTACGTTTTCTATCAATACATTTCCTTATGTTCAACACTAGATACTGTGTTACAAAATTATATGGATAAGTAGCCAGGATTAGCTGGTAATTACCGACAAATAATCAGTGCCTCGTAATAATAAATAACAATAAGATTTTTGCTTATTTACTTCTGTGATATGGGATTATCCTACAAGTAGGTAGGCGATTAAACCCTGTAAAAGCGACACGTGAGGTCAAGAAACTAAAGTTATTTATATAATAAAGAGGTAAACGTCAGGTTTAAGGTTAAACCAGTGCGCGCCCTTAACGTATAATATTAATATGAAGGAGTAATAAATAGTAGAGAGCGTGGGCCCTCACTCCGTGGGCGTTGTACGGAGCGTTCCATCGTGCAGGCTATATTTAACCAACTGAACCCCAGATATTCCATGAAACTATCAAACTGATAACAGTAAATTGGACATAAAAATAGTCTCATATCTAGGTAGGTATTGTGGTGGGGTCATGTAGCTCAGTAAAACACAGGGGTAAAGCTTGAGGTCTTCATGTATTTATTTGGATTTTTTATTAAAACGAGCGCGCGTGACATCAAGACCGGTGCCCAGGAGTTCGATTTTTGAATCTCACCGGGTGACTTATTTCGTACTAAATAGTCATCGGCTGCATACAAAAAAAGGCACCGGTGAGATTCAAAAATCGAACTCCTGATATCAACTGATTTAGATTTATGATTGTTTATTTACATTGACTTTTTGTTTGAATAAAGAATATTCATAGAATATTCTGATATAAAACGACCAGTCATGTAGCGGTTTCTAACCAACCTCTACAGTATCTACTTTTTATTTATTCTTATAATATTCAAGGGTGAATTCCATTTTGCTAGATAATTTAGGCGTCATGTCTCCATCGTAAGGCATTAATTATTTCACAGAACTTGTGTTATATAGGAACATCTGAGCAATACATTTCGCACTAACTTTAGTTCACTAAGCGTATTTCTTTCGCTTACTTAATATAATATAAAGCTACCCGTTTTATAAAGGGAGGAGGCATGGCACAGTCTGGCAGTGTAATGTAATTTTTATAATGATGACTATTATCATCATCATCATCATCTCAGCCATAAGACGTCCACTGCTGAACATAGGCCTCCCCTTTAAAAAGGGGGGGGTTTGCCATACGCGCCACGCTTGGCAGGCGGGTTGACGCGCGCAGTTTTTTTGTTTATTGTTGTTTAGGCTTTCGGAAGATGCTGCTGCCCATCTCCCGGTATATTCCCTTAGCAGACTCCTACTGCAACCACGGGACGATATGGTGGGGGACAATTCTAAGGCCGGGCACCCCACGGCAAACTGCGGATGACTATTATAGTTCAAATTTATTTTAAATAAATAAATATTATGGAACAATTTCGCACAAACCGACCTAGTCGTACAGTAAGCTCAATAAGGTTTGTGTTGTGGGTACTAGACGATGATATAATATCAATTCAATTCAATTTTTAAAATATGGCATTCTGTCCACAATATTGGGACAATTTTGCCAATATCGAAGTAGATACGACAAGTGTACGGTTCATTAATTAAAATTTCGCTCCAAGAGCTGGACGTTGTACGGTGAGGTTAGGCTTTTTATAAGGAGATAGCTAATCCCTACAAAAAGCACGTGGACTAACGGATATCTAACTCAAACAGGGGTTACACATGTTTCGAGACTAATTCTTCATTAGTTGCTCACTAGTTCGTTAAATCACTGCAGAATAAGCTATATATTACACATTGAATCACGAAAATGAACATAAAATAAGAAGTTTTTCCCGAAACCAAACCACCTTGTTCGACAAGATGGCCGCAAGTCCGATGATATAATATAATTCTAGATAATACCCGTGCTTTGGTACCTCCAGACTATAAAAGCTCTGAAACAGTTTCTGGCACTCGTAAATGAATATAAAATGTTGTGTCATTGCAGGAACCTTCTCTATTTTTTTATGTAAAAAATATAGGTAACCATATACGAGCTAGCGTTACGCATATGATATCTCCATATAATATTTATTCAGACCACATGCAACCGCGTGGGTGTGAAGCTATCAAGTCTCTGGTAACTCGACTGTTGCCAATTTAAACCCTTGTGCTATAGCAATAAGGGTTAAAATATGATAAATTATATAGTGCAACGAGTGTATGCCATATTCCTAAGATGTAGGCTCATATACGCAGCTTGATTGCGATGATCTGCGTTTCTTAATATATCTTTGTAACTGAATGAAGTCAAAAGTGTATATGTTCAAGGCTCTGAAAGATGAAATAATTTGTATGTTATAAAACAATACACATTGTTATGTCCATTTTTATATATTTTATTAATTAACACCGCAAACATTGAATCACATAGAAAATCCTTAACATTAGGGGAAGACAGGGTGGATTCGTACACTGGGAGCCTTCGTACAGTGGTCATATCTCGGCTATCCAACACGCTGAAGCGTTCATATTTGTATGCAACACGGCTACTTAGATGCATAGGCTACCTTCCAAAAGTAATGGCAGTGCGGTACAAGATTTCGCCAGAAAGAGCTGATATGTGTTTTCGCCACTCGCAAGTAATTTTGAGTTCTCCTTTCAAAGCGTTTGTTTCCAAAAAGTCTGGATGGACTTATAAAAAATGCTTTAGTATTGTTTGTAAATATATGCTAAATTTTGTTATTTAAACAATACTTTTGGGATTATGTTAACGATATTTTTTTTATTTCGATTTTTTTCTGGTCCGTTGGATTGGGGTACCTTCGTACACTAAAAATGTATGTAATTTCATACTGTACGAATGCACCCCATGTAAGTTAAAATCAAGAATAACATAATTGCAAAAACAGGTCAGTAAGATATGTTTAAAAAGTGATCGAAACTGGCGAAATAGCTGGTAAAATCATGAATCCCGGGGAGAAACGAAATGTGTACGGAGCTACCCCACGTGGTGGGGTGCATTCGTACAGTTCCCATTTTTTGGAAATATCGTTATAGCTTGGCCAAGTTGCTTTATATCAAGCCAGAAATGCGCTTTTATTATAGGCAGATAAATGGACAATAACATAGCATTCGTATCATTGTAAAATATCTGTTACATTTTGTTTTACAAGGCTCCGAAAAAAAAGTGTACGAAGCCTCCCCATCTTCCCCTACAGTTACCAACTATATGTTAATTTAGAACGAGATTTTTAAATTTAATTACAAAATGCATAATATACCCAGTTTAGAGCCGGCACAGTCTTGGAGGTTTTTTTAATATACAATAGTTAGTATATAACTTATGTAGGTACATCAGAAGACAGACTAAAAACTTCAGAGATAAATCCACTCCTACAAACACATAGCACTTGGTGGTGTCAAAATCGAGTCTTTACACGGAATAAAAACCTTAAAGAAAATAATAATGTCTTGGATTGAGACGGGATATTCTCAATCCAAGACATTATTATTTTCTTTAAGTTTTTTTCCTTTACCAAAAATATGATTCTTCGCTTAATAAAACCACGTTTTCTTAAAATAGAAATACAAAAATGTATTGTTTCAAGAGTATATAGAGTAAATAAGCGAGATTGTACTTTAATCAAACAAGTATTATCTTAGGTAAAAGAAAACCTGTAAGAATATATTCGCTTCGTTATATTTAAAACTTTAATTTATTTTCGTTAAAGGAAATAAACGCTTGTCACGAGGGAATATTTTCAACATAATATAATAATGTCTTAAATTGGGAATATCCCGGAAGCTTTTTTTTCCGTGTACGCTACGATATACTTCAAAGCAAAGATTTTTAGAGAACCAACTGCCAAGAGTTAATATACAATACCTACATTAAATCAAATACAATAAAATACCATTAGGATTCTGAGAAAATAAATATATATCATTAAATTAAATAAATCACTAAATCAAATAAAACTGAATTTTCTCGGTCGTTTTTAGATTAATCCAAACGGCGCTCGAAGCGAACTTTCATTTATAATTGACATGTAGATTGCTTTGTTTAGCAGGAAAAACGTTTTAAATTGCCGTCTGAATCCCAGATGTCATCAACCCAAGGGCCGTAAATACATGACCTTTTCAGGGGCGATCAGGTTTAGGAGGAAGGTACCTTTGTTGTCTGTGAATTATATGAAATCCCTGAGCCTGTGCGAAAGGGAAACGGATTTGCATCTGTTACATGCCAGACTCGGTTGATATGGTGAAAGTCTGGCTTGACTAACACAACGATTTGATGAAACAATTTTTTTCCTCAGAATTCGCGTCCCTGTCCAATTGAACATTCATATATTTCACCTTGAATATTACACTATTTTTAAGGTTATATTTTAATTGTAGGGCTTTTTATTAGGACTTAAGAAAAAATATAATAGGTAATTGTTAATATTGTGTGACGTAAGGAACCCTCGGGCCTACTACAAGGACAATACTATGTTACGATACATACTTAAATATGATGGATTATGGTCAATAGCAAAGCCTACTCAAAAAACGACAAACAAAAATAATTCACCGACATAATGGCCGCATTCTGGTGTTACACTCACCTCGCCATAAATCATTCGCCAAGAGAAATTTCTGGAAGACACTGATGACAAATAGGAGCTATCAGTTAAACGAGTTAAAGGCGTTACACCCAGATCCTTGACCCTGGCGCAGTGGGTCGCTGCGGCCAGACAGTCGCCGGCGCCCTTCCAGAACCACATAAATAACAGTAGGTATATTGTATACGTACGCCTACACTGCACAACACTTCCCCCTAAATCAGAAAACAAGTGATACCAGCACAAAGGAATTGTAACTACGAGTAACATACGTTTGAAAATCTTTATTGAGTTAAGTATGTACAGTCTTCATCAGATTCATCGGAGCGGCCAAAGTGGCCACAAATATCTAAATAACGCCTTGGTAACGATAAGGTGCTTCTTCAGATATTTTTGAGTACCGTAGCCGCTCCGATATATTTGATGGCGACTGTACGTACAAACTGCATATAAGGGCAAACTGTAAAAATGTAGAGTAAATATGTCAAAGTTATTGCGGTACTTTGTAGATTGTTTTTGTGAACTGTGCGCGGCTAATGCATAGGTTAAGTATACTAGTCAATTTGTCTTCAGTCTAGCTAAACTATGGCTTATTACACATACAAAATATTGATGGCATCTACCTACCTATTGCACAAAAAATCTCTACACAGAAATTTAGTTAAAAACCATTTAAGTAAATACAACTTCTCGTAAAACGGTAGGCTGTGCAAACCAACTTTACAGCTCCTATAATATTTCACTATAGCGAACTCGCTATTCTTTTCATCGCCCTGGCATTCTACCAAGCGTCTTTTTATTCAACAACAGTAAGGGTGGGGGCGCAATCAATGTTCTACAGAAAAATCAGAGCCTAAGCGATTTCGTGTTATTTTTCATACGACTATTAAACTCTGCGAACCAATGTTTTACGTCCTATCAGTTCCCTTTCTGTTTTTGATAACTACACCTATAAAATCCGAATAACGTGGAGAATTACTTTATTCTCTTCCCTCGTTACTTTTTTATGATTTCCACTGTCATGACATCTCTTTTACAAGTCATTGTTGTAAAAGAAACTTACAACGTACACGTAAATAAATTGTCGTAATGTTTTATTGGTTTAATTTTTATCTATGGAAACCGGCCAAAAGTTGTTTGAGCCCAATAACGTCCGTAAACTTGAGTAATTAATGTTTTTCCCGAGAGTTTTCCGCCCACGTAAGAACGACTTCGGTAATATGGGTTATCTCAGAAAAAGTGCGACGAAACTTCCCAACAAGTTGCCGAGTGCCACCGGAAAATGTCATTGACAAATTGTTGAATAAAGAAATTCAAATTTATGCTCCCTTCGACCTTAACTGAATCCTTGAAAAATGTAAATCTTTCTCGGCGCTGAGTAATTATTACTTGTTCGGTTCACTTTATGCTCTGAGCTCGGTAATGAGGTAGCATGTAGTTATTGTTGTTTCCGCAGTTGGACTAGAAGTAATGGGAGGGTTAAAAGGTTGGAAACTCTAATTAACTTTATCATTTATGGCGACTTCTTGTTCATATTTTTTTGTTATTAGTGACTTTCGCAAATAATATTTATAATATTTATAATAATTAATCACTTATTCCGCAAACAAAGCTTACGTTTAAATTGTTGAAAACTTCAAGTTCAAATGTTCATTAGCAAGAACGTTTATTCATTCGGCCCCTGAATCGGTTGTACTGTAATTGAAATTGACTCTAAGGAAATCGAATTCGACTTAGGTAATATTGTCTATGAATGACTATAACATAACGACGATCGCATCTCTTGAAAGTATTTAAATTAATCAAGTTTAGATTTTTTAAACGTTAAAACGTTTATTCTCTTGTTCGCTCAACGAATTCACAAGGGTCACGCTATTTGTATTGTGCTACAATAATGACTAGTAATATAATGTATGCAAAATTTAATAAATTACTGATATTGTTAAACTTTATATATACCTAACTGTCGGATTAGGATAAGCCTGTAAGGATAGTTGTATGTTTGTAATAAATAAAAAAATAAAAAAAATAAAAATGGCGACGGAGCTGTCATCCCATGGAAAACCGTCAAACTTGTCATACAAGATTTTTTAACGAGGATGTTGACGGTAACAGACTGTTTGCAACCGGACCTTAGCCTCGCGTCTTTTCAAAGTTACGTAAGCTATATCGATGCTACATAAGAATATCACTTACGTACATGGACGTCCAAGAAAGACTATGTTCTTTTTTCACTATGTATGGACTGTATGACTCATTTAGCAAATTTTATGGCAGTGTTACAACAAAATTTGCAAAGTCACGTGCAGTAAAATTAATTTTACCATTGTGTTGGCTTCTTAGCGAATATTTTTTATATTAAAAGTATTTCTACATTATTTTAGCAACACAAACACCGGCCGCAGACACTTAATTGAAAACCCAGAAAATGGGATCAAAAAGGTCCGGAATTGTATTTCCCCGACTTTTGATCTTATCTAAACTGCTTTCTTGATTTATATGTCAGTCCCTGCGTTTCAGTCCGTATTTAGAAAACAAAAATAAATTACGTGGAGTGTGACATTTTACGTGGCATCTAAAACATTGATACCTATTATTCTGGTAGTGTCAGGTTTACAAATTATATGTATAATAAAACCTGAATGTATAAATATGTATCCTAGATTACCTAATAAGAAAATGACTTATACTTTGTTTTCATATTAATATTAGCAAAACCTCGTTATAATCTGCTGCGAAGAACATATCATTTTTTTTTTAATAATTGCATTTAGTTGTCAAATACAAATAGTTTGTGGTATTCTATATAAAAAGGTACCATTGGGTGGCCGTTACTTACGCTTTTATTGCGAATATGATATGAAATCTGTGAAAAGTACAACGTTAAAACCTTCCGCTAAATGTTCAATTTTCCAAAAATAGTCATATTTTATATACTTACTAGACGTACTACAACGCCCAGATCTAGTAGGAATAAATATTGCAATTTAGCGAAAGCTTTCATAGCTAAGCTATGTCTGTACCGCTACGCCGTAGCCCGTAGCGGATGAACTTGTACCCCAATTTATAGGAAATAGATGCATCATGGACTGCCATATCCGTATTACGAGTAAAAAAAAGATAAAACAAAACTAAATGTAACTTGTACCTATAACTTAGTTATCCGAAATTATCATCCGCTGTTTTCCGAAATACATGGGTTTAAAAAAAATGCAATTGCCCGTTGCAATTTGCGTTAAACAAAATTAATAATGCGGTTGCTCTATACCGCCCGACACGTCATTCGCAGCGCCGGCGGTAAGCCCACCGAAATCTCACATACACATACCTAACCATTTCAATCATTTGATCTCTAAAACGTTAAGTTTATCTGCGTTACGTTACATGGAAAGAAATAATTACAACTATACTACCAGAACTATTAGTAAAATATATAGAACCGATACTACAATCATGTAAGGAAAACTACTTTATTTTTACGTTGACTACCTATATCTTGAATTCAATATAACTATTTAAACATTAATATGCACTAAAGTCTAGTTATTTATACTATGTTTATCTACACCCATATCATAAACCCTCCATGATGCGTTCAAAAACCGCACGTTATAACCACCATAAAAATAGATTGTTTCGTTAGTAGTTAGAACAAATGTCTTATCTGTAACGATGTTATTATTATCAAATAATAAGCATCAAATTCGATATCATTATGAAAATCCGGGTGGGCCCCGCCCGCCGGCACAATCGAGTTGGCCATGGCGATAGCAGTGCAATCCGTGCAATGGCAGTCATTCAATCATCATTTCGGGTTTATAATATGTGTGTAGATAAAGCAGTGTATGCAACTGTACGTAATTAGGCCTCAAAACACTCGTGTGATCTTATTATGAAACTCACTTCGTTCGTTTCATAAAACCACACTCGTGTTTTAAGGACCCCTATTACGTAACAGTTACATAAACTACTATAACAATTGTCCCAGAATTCACTTGATTTTCTCGTTCAGATTGCAGTATTTTGGTATCATGGACGAGACATTTTCTCCTTAACGTTGAGCTTTTCAATAGAATTTAACACAGATTAACATTTAGGTCGTTTTAAAATCCAGTGTCCTAAGTGCCTCCCACTTTTAGAAATTTGTATAGATTTAGTCCCTTGGTACCTACAATCAATGATTTAGGTAGGTACAGTCACAGCTTTTATTTTAGTATCTAAGTGCCGACTTAAAAATGTTCGCCAACTATAAATACCGATTAATGAATCAATTAAGAAAAAATTAGACTCAGGACCTAATTGAGGTACAAAAAAGTTTCTATTCAACCTTATTTAGCTTCAATTTCGTCTGGTAACCTTCACAGTTCTACTTATTCTTTAATAATATGCGTGATCGATGCCAGACACGAATATTTGCTACATTGGGCCATAAGATTTGCTATTGTAGTAATGCGTAAAACATTTGCATATTTATCACAACCAAATGAAAAATGACATGAAACGTGATGTACCTAAGCAATACAATCTCGCAATTCATATTACACTCTAGGGCAATAGAAACTGTTCACCTATTAGACTCAGGCGAAGTTACCTGCTTTCATTGTCCGAGAGTTAAATATTTATTTATTTTTTTACCAGTTGAACCGCAAGTTCTGCTAAACAAAACCATCGCATGGGACTATTTTAAAACCCCAACTGTTCACTTTCTGATATCGCGTACACATATCAATTGAATAAATCTATCGCGAATTAAATTTATTTAAAATTAATTCCTATGTTTCGACACAAGTTTTACTATACATATAACTTATTAAAGTAATGTGAACACAGATAAACAGCCCATACTTGTTCAACACAACAAATGTTTATGATTTTTTTTAACTAAGAGTCATAAAATCTAATTGCCCACCACAATCATATTAATTATAGTCAACAGGCCTGAAATATTCTATGTAATGTTAGTTCACAGTGGACTTTCATCGATTTACAATAAAATGTATCTGGCTTGAATAAATAACAAAAGACGATCGTCAAATGCGTAGTTTCACTTCTTTATTTCTAAAGAAAATGTAAGTCTGAGAACACATACATTATGTATCGCGTATAAGGAGAAATATGTTTGTTCGCGAACTACGCATTAACTACTCGTACTGCAGAGAATTGACTAAAAGCTTGTATTAGTAACAGTTTAAAGCCCGGAGCAACTCTTAGGGTAACTTTCCCTCCCAAACGTGAACGCAGCTGTGGGAACTATTTATAATATATTTATAATATATATAATTATTCTCTGTGATTCTCCCGTAGTGTGACGTTCCTTTGCACGGTTAATTCATGTCATTCCTGTCGCCCACGTTCACGAGTGCTCCGCAAACTCGCCCCGCCTCGCGTGATCGACTCACCGTCTGCCTGCAGTACGAGGTTCGTTTTCATTAGGTAAATGTCATTTTAAATCGAGTCCAACAGGAAATTCATATAGTAAACAGTAAGGGTATAGCTGTTCCGCAAACGATGTTATATTAAATAAAATGCAATGCTTACATTTTAAGTGTATTTTTGAATGACATTTACAAAACAAGACTAAAAAAATTGAAACCTGTTCGACGAAAACCGCAACCAAATAGGACAAACAAGCCGTTTTGGAGATAAAAGAAATGGGAACATTCGTTTCTATACACAGTTTCTTTTCTGTCACGGGGAAAGCAAAATTCGATCGAATCTCTTTATTATATGTTTAAGAGAGTGAACAATTTCAGACAATGATAGGCAAATTTATATACCCACGACACACAAGTATTTGAGCTAGTACTTAATACGAGTAATAATATCCCAAATTCATCTTTTGCAGTACCTAACAAATTCCGAACAATTTTATAAAATCAATGGTAGCACAACGCATTAATACAGGTACCTATTATTACTTGTGCCTACCCATTCTATTGTTCTCATCTTACTACAGACGTACAGTACGATAGTAATTCCAGCTACTTCCTACGCAAAAGTAAAGGGCGATCCATAGCCGTCACCCCATTTTGCTTGTGGCATTATGGTTGTGTTCGGGTCGACAACGTATCAAAATACATCCAGCAGCAAAATGTTATCCTTTGTAAAAATACTATAAAAAATAGATCTTGAACCACTGGTCAGTCTGGTCACTTTATATACTACAGACAGCACAAGCTAGCCACGTAGTCCCAGGCGTCCCAGCTCCGTCGATTCAAAGCTTAAGGACAATCTGTCCGTCCATGGCATTACGGCTGGTTCTCAGCTAAAAGATAGAAGACTAGAATTGGTCTCACTTAACTCTAAACAGCAATATATAGCCACATAGTCCCAGCTCCGTCCATGCAAAGGTTAAGGACGCTGCATTGTCCGCCCCCACGGCATTATGCCTGCTCAGCCGCTAATGTATTGAAAAACTCTAGCTACGGGCTGCTGTTAATGAATGAGTTTTTATGTTTATTCAAAAATTGTAAATATGTACTTACCTACATCACTGTTTTTATAATAAATAGAATGATTTTATAATTTTTTAACAGAAAATTAAATGTCCCCACCTAAGGTACAGTCGCCATCAAATATATCAGAGCGGCCAGGGTACTCACAAATATCTGAACAAGTACCTTATCGCCTTGACTATAAAGGCGTTGTTCAGATATTTGTGACCACCTTGGCCGCTCAGATATATCTGATGGCGACTGTACATAAGGTTAGTTTGATTTTTTTTCGTTAATTTAATTTGTTGATGTTAAGGTTTTTACACGTTTATCAATTCGCTGTAGAAAAAAAACTGAGAAGAAACTATTCATAGTTTATGGTAAACTTTGATTTTAAGTATTGAACGAATAAATTAAATACAATATAGTACCTACGACTTACTAAGTATATTAAATTATATAGGGTGAAATCGGGGTCATAGAGCAAGCGATTAACGCGTGATACAGAATCGAAATAATACTAATTTAACTTGTTTAATTTAAAAAGTTTAAGACTAATTTAACTTGAAAAAAACATTGTTTTAATCAAGTACCTATTTGATTAAAATTACTACCTATATGATAATCATAATTATATTGTGATCAATACAGACTCAAAAAAGAGTCAAAAAAGTGGCTTAGTATCATACATACCCTGTATACATTTTCATCACAAAGGCATGTTACTTATATAATAGGGCTTACAATCTTGGGATTTTTCAAACGAGCGATACCGAGATCCCGGGATTGGAAACCCGATTGCAGATACTTATTGTAAATATTCTACTTAAAAATACAGAATGTATTATGCAATTAAGAGACCAAGACGTTGTTGCACTTGCAAATGCCGACATTTTTTTTATTTTTGAACGCAGAAATAGTACCCTAAAAGTTGTACAAAGATAAGATTTATTTTCTCCAAAGTGTTCTGTATTTGCAGATATTTACAAGCACAAAAAAAGGTAGCTCCTTATTCAATAAAAACCGCTTCTAAACTGTTTTATGATAGTAATTAACAATTTCAAATAAAACTTAATTATTGCTTACCTAGGTAAATTTTATTTACTCCTTCCCACGCCAGGTACCTACCTTGAGTATTTATAACAATTATAACATAACAATAGTGAGCTTGCGGAAGGCAGCCCCCGGGCTTGGCGATAATGACGGCTCGTCAGTTACTGACTCGTTACTAACCGTGTCTGAAGGAAATGCTTAGAATACCTTTAAGCTTGAATATGAATGTGAACTTCAGAAAACGTGTACAACGTCCACTTTTTTAAGGAGACCACAAACCTTGGATTTGAATAGTAGGATTGGATTCACTTAATTTCGCCATGTTTTTCGTTTATTTACACAACAATCAATAAATATAAGGTTAATAAGTCTGACTTCGATAAATCACAAATAAAATATTAAATTTATTAAATTTAAACTTTCGTGAGACATATTAACATTATAAAATAACACGGTTACACTCACCACGCCACGCCACGCCACGGGCCGGTTCAAGTAGCACTCCTAGTGCTTGAAGATGGAGACCTAGGCTCTCCGAAACATGTCGCAAGACGTGACTAAAGTGCCGTGAGTGTAACCGTGTTATTTTATAATGTTTATAATACAAATAAAATAATTTCATAAATTATAACTTATACGCCAGGGCCGACTACTCCTACTTTTCCTTTATTTCTAAACATTGTTGTACCGTCAGCAGACGTTCTGCTTAGTACAAAAGTAATCATTCCTGTAATAATACTTTTATCATTAAGCTCGATGGTTTATCGCTCAGACATAAACTGTACGTAGGTATGAAGTTATGCAGACGTGATTAGTTGTCGTGAATAACGCGTCCGATCGCCAATCGCCGGATTAATGGCCATAGATAGCGGCAATCAACGGCCCAGCTTGTGTGAAAACTAACAATGTTTGTTAAAATTTATCTATATATTTTAACTATGAAACTCTCGTGAGACTAACATATTAAAAATAAACGGGTCACTCACGTAATTTTGGTCGATTTTTGCTCGACATGTTACGGCAACGTGTTACGAGTTGTGTTGTGTTCGTGTTGTGTGTGATGTGATGTGTATTGTGTGTTGAAAATTACGTTACTGACTGAGTGACTCGTTATAAATATTTTCTATATATTTTAATATGAAATAGCAAAACAAACAAAACCACAGTCGCTTGAATCGTTCACAGTTCAATTTTCGTTACAATGGACAAATGTATCGAATCTGTAATAACTACTCGATTAAACTTGTATCAAAGCTCATTTGTTTTGATATTTATGAAAATCCTATTGTTTTTTTTAATGTGAAATTTACCGCATGTATTGTCCCCAAATGAAAGCACCGTGACGGGTGCGGTGCAATTACCAAACGCGACGCGTGTCAGCGGCTCGCTGGTATCAATTCATCACTCGGGACAAGATCCTGGCAATTAGTGCATGTAGACTACCCCATATAGATGCTGTAAACAACTAGCCTTCCTCTGCGAGGTTTTTCATCCCCTTAGGGGGTACATTCCAAACCTAAGAAAGGGTGAAACTCCGTTAAATTTAAAAAAATACCAGATTCACAAATACTTACAGTCACTACACTATGGATTGCACCAAGAACAATTAACGGACTCATCAACGTTAAATATGGCGAAGGAGCTGTCATCCCATAGAAAACTGTCATACTTTTCATACAAGTTTTTTTTACGATGACGTTGACCTTTTCAGACGGTTTGGTGCAACCGGCCGCGGCCCTAACTCTGCTAAAATACTAATGCAAAGTGGAAGTCGAAAAACGATATGTCTAAAGACTGACAGGTCCAAGTAGGCACTTAAATCGAACACGGCCAGGTGGTGACTATAAATATACTGTTGATGCAGTTAGTTTGTGACCTCTCAGTTGTGTCCTCTACGCCATGTTATTCTACAGAACAGCCCAAATGTAAAATTATACCTAAAGATCATAACCGTAGGAGCGGTTGTGCTTCCAATTTTATGCGATCGCCAATGCGTGGTTACTCCGAGGTGCGAGCAGCGTGTTCCCTCCTCTATTAGGTAAGTGATCTGTGGTGCACATGAATGCGTACACATTACATTAACTATGTAATAATTACCTATATCGATTCCACGGATTTCATTGCACATGTCAACAAAAAAATGAAATCATACATTTCTGAAATATTCTGTAGGTACCTGGATTTTTAGGCGTCATAAGCTTCGTTAAATGGGGAGGCCTATGTTCTGCAGTGGACGTCTTATGGCTGAGATGATGATGATGATGATGATGAAGCTTCGTTGACCGCTCACCGTCAGGCGGGCTGTATGCTTGTTTGCGACCGGCATGGTAAAAGCAAGTTAAAACATCATCACATACTTAAGTTAACAGACACATTGTAATGATATTCAATTTCATTATAATTTTTGCAATGCGTAAATTAAGTCGATAAACTATGATGTCAGATAACATTACCTAATAATCAAGAGTTCAGTTCTTTTCAAAATAAATGGCATTTGTCCAGTATTAGGACAATTCAGCCAGTGTCGAGCAGTATGACTAATGTACGGTTAATTGTAAGTTTGCTCTTGGAGCTTGACGTTGTACGGTGAGGCCTAGCGTTTTGTAGAAAGATAGCTTCTTTCTACAAACAGCACGTGCCGGCCGAGGCAGGACAACCGTTGACTGGCCTAAATACTAAACAGTGGTTACACGCCTTTCGAGACCATTTCTTCATTAGCAGGCACTTATTCGTTAGATCACCGCACAATAAGCTACATATTACGCACTGAACAACGAAAATGAACACAAAACTATTCTCGAGACACAACCAACATATTTGCGCCCGGAAACGGAAGTCCGAATAATCAAGAATTATCAAATTTATCAAATAAGGGCCTTATGAAATTATATAACTATTTCATGTAACCCATTTAAATGTTAATTAGAAATTACTTAATGGAATAAGTGCGTGGTTTCGTCCAATTCACACTTACTACACTTGTAAATGTAATTAAGAATACGAAGTTAATGAAGTAAAGCTATTAAAAGATATTAGACATTATTAAGTGTTATTAATGCAATTTGAATTGGGCTTTGTGCTCTGAATTGAGGTCGGTACAATGCGCAGTGTATACATATATGTACCTATATTTTAGTTCTGAAAATCCTGCATAATGTTAGATTGAATTGCAAAATCCAAAATCCCTTTAAAATAAACCTTTAAATATTTACTAATTCTGTATTTAGTCAATATGGCAAATTGTCATTTCATTCATACCTAGTTGCCAATTGGGCACATTTTTAACGAGCGTTTCTTTTTAATCCAGAGAACCTTAATTGAGACCCCTCAGAGGCTAGGTTAATTTGTGTTAGATTATTTCAAAATATTAATTAATATAACATAATAAAGTAAAAATAATAACCGCTACAATATTTAAAGTCATATTTGTTTCAATATACTAACTACTTAAAATAAATGTGACAATCAATATAGCGGGTGAACATATAGGCCTAAGTAGTGAAAAAAAAAGTACATCATTAAACTTTTTGCTCCAGTCCAGTCCAGTTGATTTTCGAAAACATTGTGAGGAGACTTGACCAAACTAATCGTAACAAGGCCTAGATTCCCCTCTGGGTTGGTCATATAGGCTATATGATATAGCAGTCGATTCCAAAAAAAATAGTACCTAAGCCAATTCTTATGATTCGTTCGCTAAGGAGACCCTAGGCTCGATTGAGCCTTGGCAATAAAATCGTGAGAAGAAAAGGAGGGGCAAACGTTAAAAGACCTCATTTACCTTTCTCTGTTTAGCCCTGTGGTTGACTGGTAGAGAATGCCTTTAGGCATTAAGTCCGCCATTTGTACTTAATTCACATTGTATTTTGTGCAATAAAGTTTAAATAAATAAATAAATAAAAGATGACATTACTTCAAATGGCAAATGATGAACGCCAATATTTTTACAAATAATTTTCATGAAGCATTTGGGAATCCAGATAGGGTTGCCAGGCCCAAAAACACAAAAGCCGGACTTCGCGCTTAATTTAGCCGGACATTTTACCCTGAAAGCCGGACATAACCTTTTTGATAGCAAATTTTAGCCTTTTTAAAGCCGGACAGTTGTTCGAAAAGCCGAACAACATTTTATAATAAAAGAAACGATTACTTATTTATTTTTAGGGTTATTTAGTCAACTAGGAACCCTAATAGTTTTGCCTGGTCCTTTTCTGTCCGCGGCTTAGTTCAGTAATCGTTAGAACAGTTGACGTCAAATATATGTTTACACCTTTTCATTTTCCTCGTTAGTAATAAGGTGCAAAAGTATAAACATATCATTGACGTCGACTTTACCTACTAGAAAATTTAAATGTAGTATTAGTGACTATATGTAATCAACCACGACGACAAAATGGTAAAACCAAAACTATTTTTTTTTAAAACGAGTCTCAAATTTATAATACACGGATTTAAAAAATTACGAAAAAATAGAAACAACTAAGTGAATTTCATCACACAGTTAAGTTTCTGTAGCCACACAAAATCTAGATATAAAAAAAAGTATCAAATAATCTCTTTTTAATGACATATTAAACTATAACGTCCTTATTTATACATGTAACTATATCAAACCTATTCCCGATAAAGTGTCGTTGAATTTTGACTGAGAAAGGAACTAAACAAATTCTAGCTATAAGGTCTACTTTGTGAATAAACACCATAAATATAAATACCCCTTTCTTACTTAAAATTAAAGAGTTCTGCCTTTTGGCAAATGATAACTATTTTTAATACACTTATTTGTCAATTTTATCAACTTGTTAACAGCGCTCGGAGGAGTCACTTCTTTACTTGCGGTCGACTTTCGGCTCGTACCACTCGCGTGGCAGTCAGACGAAAAGCCTAACAAAAGCCGGACATGCCGGACGAGCAAATATTTGGCCGGACACGACCGTAAAAAGCCAAACATGTCCGGCTAAAGCCGGACACCTGGCAACCCTAAATCCAGATGGCAGAATCGGCCATCATTTGCAACACGCTCCAGTTCTATTAGGTTTTAGTCAGAGGTTGATTAATTACAAATTCCGCTTGCTCATGTTCGTTATTCAGCTCCCAGCTGCAGTCTTTTTGCGCTGAATGATAGTAAATGAACCCTCACTGTATCCTCATCACTCACCGCACAAAAACTGTTGCAGGGCTGTTCTTGAGATAACTTACCGAGCACCATCATTACACAGGGAACCAGTATAAGTGGACTCTCCTAGCGAATTCGGGGTAACAGCAACCATTTTGCTATCCCTGGCAGGGTGGCTGGGCTTGCACTATACAACTGTTAACGCCTATGTTACCTTGGATCTGCAGTGAATAAGTGAAATGAAATGTAAAAATAAAGTGCCACGACATGGTCAATTGCGATGTTCAACTTCAATGATTGACGTCTACGTAACAGGTACTATTAAGACGAGAGATGGTGTGACACTGTGTTTTGGCATAATTTTCATTTTATTTTGTATAATAGATAGGTACCCTCAATTACGCGGGATTTAATGATAAGAACACTGTATAGATTTTGTTTTATATGATATGCTGTTAAAAGCTAAAAGAGTGTTCGCCAATGTCGAAGTGAAAGTGTGATTATTTTTATTTAATAAATTTTTAGTTTTATAGACAAATCGTAAATTTTGCCTCAATGGTCTATTCGTTTGTCACATTGAATTGACTATTAACTTCGGGTTCACTTTACACTGGTTTATCCGAACATCCGTTTCGTCTATGCTCAGACAACACACGGACAGTATAAAGTTTTGATAACGCACATCTGGCACGCGTAACGTCCGTCAGCGGCATTATCGGCGCGAGCCTAAACACAAATATCCATTAGTTTAACTAGCAGCGTTTATTACTGTGATTTGTTTTCATTTATGCTATCTTGTCATGGCTTATTTTCGTTTAGACTTTGACACTGTTGTTGCATTCTTTCTAATGGTATTTAGTTTACTTAAACACAAAATCACGCTCCACCCAAGAAATCATGCAAAATGAAATTAAATATCTGCATCGTCATCGTGAGGACCAGGCGTTGCGTTGCAGACGGTATCACAGTTGAGTTTCTCACCAATAAGACAAAGGCCTTATTGCAAAACCTGTCTATATGTCTCTGTCCAAATCTATCTAGCTATCTCTAATTTTGATACACAGCACGCGTAGGATTGGTAAATCATCACTAATATAATATATAGCTATTTAGAACTATATTATTAAAAGTACTTATACAGCTAGATTTATTTAAAAATGTCCAGATGGTAGATCGAAAATCTCATCTCTAATTTACACATTCTATTAACATTCGGACTGCTTGTGACATTCATACTATACCAATTGACTAAATCTAAGTTAGCATTTGGTAATGGTACTTTTGGTTTGCTACTTGTAACCTGGTAACAAAGGCGAATGGTCATATTTTAATAATAATTAATATCAAAAGCGTGCTACATAATATAACATTCAGCAGTTTTAAGATTACCGACTACACGTTTGAATTTAGAAACTCTTCTTGAAAAATGGACTTTATGTTCACTGAAATAGTTTTAATTTGTCCGTTTCATTGTAATAGGTTACACTCTAATTTAAATATTTAACACATGAAATATAATAAAATATACCACAATCAACTTATTATCTGGGCTAAATGGAAATAATTATGTTGAAGTAGTGATTAATTTCCTTGCAGACACGAGGTAAACAAATGGCTTATCATCGATAGGTATGTACCTACACGTCGCTCAATGTTTACAGAAAGGCTACTGTCAATGGCCATAAGAACAATATTATTACTTACCTATGTGTGTGTTACGTATAAATACAGAGCCCAGGAATCCAGCCAAATACTTTTTAACCTTCACTGACATACGATATGAACGTGACAAAGGTATTAATTACATTTTTTTTAATCTAGAGATCTCATCACATAACGCAAATTACGCAACCATAGGTAGATTGCGAATGAAAAGTTTTTATTTTATTTGAAAGAGCACACTTAACAGTTGGTCCCATTGTCACCAGGTCAGAACCTGATGGAATCATTGAGAAATCGAGGGAACTCTTCAAATATTATACCTAGTGATTGAAGTATTTTTACTGTAGTCCTCGCAAAGATGTAGTAGCCTTAGTGAAGTCGTTTTTATTATTTATTTTAGGGTTCCGTAGCCAAAATGGCAAAAACGGAACCCTTATAGTTTTTATTTGTTAAAAATTACAAATTGTGGATAGCGCAAAAGCCCAGAAAGCCATCCATGGTTGTCATTTTATCGCCTATCGAGTCATACTTGTTAGAACGTGACAGTTATGGTGACAGGCGATAAAAACCCGACCATATTATAGTCCCCTCCGTTATGGGAGAGGGCCTAAGTGATAGTTCAGATCTGGATACGGTTACCAACTTTTAGTATGTTGTTGGGCACGACACTAGGGCCCCAAAACTGCCGAGAGACGGGGACGTCGATGAATGTCTCCCGTGTAATGACGTCATCAAAATGGCTGCCGCTTTGTTGCGAAAAGTGTAAATTTCATCCAAACTGTGCATTGCACCTATACGTGTGTAGTATCAAACGAAAGAAGATTAAATGTGCTATATTGTTGTTATACATTATATACTACTGTATGTTACAGTTTGACAGCTATAAACGAAAACCCAAAATCTAGGCTAAAAAATAATTCGGATATTTGCATTTTACAACAAAATTATAAGTCCAACTTTAAATCCGAGTACTACAATAACAAAACAGGCTATTTAAGCTATACATTGCTATAAAAATTATTAAAATCTGGTAATAATTGTGGCAGCTATGTTAAAAAACATGTCGGCACTGTCGAGTTATTTCCTTAGAGTGAAAAAATAACAATTTTCACAATTTACAGAATATCCGCAGAAGCTTCGAGTATATTGTTGGTCAAATAATTTGGAGCCCCTAAATGTCGGAAAAATATCTCTATAGTGACTGAGGTCCAAATAATGACGTCATGAACGTGACCGCTACCGAAATTTGTAAAACATAAATTAAAGCTATACCATGACACATACACACATGTGTGTAGCATCGATCGAAAGCTTATTGAATTTACTACAATACATACATACATTATTTGTGAATATAATCTATAGTTTAGGAGTTGTTGACAAAATAAAATATTCTTTCAGGAAAATAAAATGTATATGTTAATTCTGTGGCCAAATAAAATACAATACACGAATGTTTTGTATAGCATTAAAAACACCAACTATTCAGCTTTAAAACACAGTTTGAATTTATAAAATTTGATAAGAACTATAAAAGTTGTGCTTACAACTCTAAAGCCCACTAACTATTTTACCTACAATGCACTCATACTATGAGAAGCTTGGGCCTAATTATTGACTAGTTTTTTCTAAATTTTGTAAGGATTTAGGGTTCCTTGTCATTAAAGTAAATAAAAAAATCGGCCAAGTGCGAGTTGACTCGCGCTCCGAGGGTTCCATATACATCACACAATTTTAACAATTTGTATTTTTAAGACCAACTTACGCTTGACCGCAGACTTATTAGTGTTTTTTTCTGTAATGTACAGGTAAAGAACTATATTACGTATTTTTTTCTAAAATGTAGGTTCGTCGGTTTCCGGGGGACAGAGAGCAATGGAAAAATTTTGCCTTATTTCTTAAATTACTTATAAACTATACCTTGTTATATATCAAATGAAAGGATTTGATGTGAAAACTACAAATATATAACTTTTGTTATTTACATTTTAATAGTTTTGAAGTTATTTAAGAAATAAGGCGAAAATTTTCCATTGCTCTCCGTCCCCCGGAAACCGACGAACCTACATTTTAGAAAAAAAAACCTAATATAGTTTTTTGCCTGTACATTAAAGAAAAAAACACTAAAAAGTCTGCGGTCAAGCGTAAGTTGGTCTTAAAAATACAAATTGTTAAAATTGTGTGATGTATATGGAACCCTCGGAGCGCGAGTCAACTCGCACTTGGCCGATTTTTTTATTTACTTTTATGACAAGGAACCCTAAATCCTTACAAAATTTAGAAAAAACTAGTCAATAATTAGGCCCAAGCTTCTCATAGTATGATTTAAGAAATAAGGCGAAAATTTTCCATTGCTCTCCGTCCCCCGGAAACCGACGAACCTACATTTTAGAAAAAAATACGTAATATAGTTCTTTACCTGTACATTAAAGAAAAAAAACACTAAAAAGTCTGCGGTCAAGCGTAAGTTGGTCTTAAAAATACAAATTGTTAAAATTGTGTGATGTATATGGAACCCTCGGAGCGCGAGTCAACTCGCACTTGGCCGATTTTTTTATTTACTTTAATGACAAGGAACCCTAAATCCTTACAAAATTTAGAAAAAACTAGTCAATAATTAGGCCCAAGCTTCTCATAGTATGAGTGCATTGTAGGTAAAATAGTTAGTGTGCTTTAGAGTTGTAAGCACAACTTTTATAGTTCTTATCAAATTTTATAAATTCAAACTGTGTTTTAAAGCTGAATAGTTGGTGTTTTTAATGTTATACAAAACATTCGTGTATTGTATTTTCTTTGGCCACAGAATTAACATATACATTTTATTTTCCTAACAAAATATTTTATTTTGTCAACAACTCCTAAACTATACATTATTTTTACAAATAATGTATGTATGTATTATAGTAAATTCAATAAGCTTTCGATCGATGCTACACACATGTGTGTATGTGTCATGGTATAGCTTTAATTTATGTTTTACAAATTTCGGTAGTGGTCACGTTCATAACGTCATTATTTGGACCTCAATCACTATAGAGATATTTTTCTGACATTTAAGGGCTCCAAATTATTTGACCAACAATATACTCGAAGCTTCTGCGGATATTCTGTAAATTGTGAAAATGGTTATTTTTTCACTCTAAGGAAATAGCTCGGCACTGCCGACATGTTTTTTAACATAGCTGCCACAATTATTACCAGATTTTAATAATTTTTATAGCAATGTATAGCTTAAATAGCCTGTTTTGTTATTGTAGTACTCGGCTTTAAAGTTGGACTTATAATTTTGTTGTAAAATGCAAATATCCGAATTATTTTTTAGCCTGATTTTGGGTTTTCGTTTATAGCTGTCAAACTGTAATATACAGTAGTATATAATGTATTACAACAATATAGCACATTTAATCTTCTTTCGTTTGATACTACACACGTATAGGTGCAATGCACAGTTTGGATGAAATTTACCCTTTTCGTAACGAAGCGGCAGCCATTTTTATGACGTCATTACTCGAGAGACATTCATCGACGTCCCCGTCTCTCGGCAGTTTTAGGGTCCTGGTGTCGTACCCAACAACATACTAAAAGAAGGTAACCGTATCCAGCTCTGAACTATATTCCCATAAGGGAGAGCACTATTAGGCTAGCAGTATTGCAAACGTAAATTAAATCTCACCTACTCATGCTGTGAAATTTACTACGCTTCGTATTCACCAAATGGGCCACGAAGCAAGTAAAATAAACAAAGTGTATCCATTAAACTGTTCTAATGCTCGTTGCACGACATTTATCTTAAACACTTTAAACGAAAACTTGACATATTAAACTCTGCCAGTCTCAAAATAACAAATTGATGCTCCAGCCGTCAGTTGCCGTCCTAATCTTAGCGGAAACAGGCGCGTCAGAGCTGTCGCCTCTTGGGCATAAATTAAAAGAATGGTATGTTATCAAGGCCCAGTGAGAGTGGTTTTCGAGCCTCTGCGAAGAGTACGTAGCCTCATTTCATATTCAAATTGAAGGGAAGAGATATTCGCTTCTTACAGAATGCGAATCTGTGAACTTCATCCAAATAGTGGTAACTAGCAACTTTAATGTCATATAAATTTATACAATATGAGCCTCTTGATAGTAAAACTAAACTACTTTGTCTTTCTGGTTTTAGTTAAATACGTTTACTAGAATTCGAATCACTATTTCATTAGATATGTTGTGCGTTTTCATTTTTAATATGATGCAAATTAAAAGTGTTTATTTATTCTAAACAACTTTTACTTTTCAATCCCAAGGTATTAAGAGTAATGTGCCGCTTACATTTGGAACAAAAATTAATATTTTATTTATTTATTATTAATAAAATAAACTTATTTTTACAATAAAGCTATGAAGATCGATATTTATTTATAAATTATATTTAAAAAATATCCTGAACATTCTAACAATCAATTTAACCCTTTGACCGCCAAAGACGTCAAATCACGCGCAGGGAAAAACGTGACCTCAGCGCCAGCACATGATATCACGTCCAAAATATAACCGAGTTGCCTGGCGCGCGCGCGCGCTAGCACTGAGGGCACGGTTTTTCCGTCCGATTCTTGGCGGTCAAAGGGATAAGAATGCTCCTCTGCGGCGCCTCAGTTCAATAGCCGACCGCGGTCGTCTTTGCTTCGTAATTTATACAGAAATCAAATACGCACCAAGTATGCACGCAAGTATGTTATTGGCACCTAATTTTAGACGTAATAGTGACCTCACTAACAATAATAGGTACAATGCATAAACGTACTTGTAGGTCATCTCATACGTCACGTTATTGCAATACCTGCAGCCTGGCCAAGACACGTAATGCTCATTAGTTATAGGTTAATGAATTCATAGAGATAAGATACGATTTCAAATGCAATTTGATTTGTTCAAATTCTATTACCGCGCTAGTTTTATTTGCTGTAGGGCAAGTTTGGTATACTAGTCGCAAATAAAGAAATATTTATATGCTAGGTATCATACATACTTCCACCAACTGAAGGACCAATAGCATTGGCCTTAAAATACTAAAATTTGAATTAAGTATGAATATACCTATTGACGAAAAGATCCCGAGATTACATAGAAGTCATTAAGCTCTATACCATAGAAGTAGAAAAGCAGTGAAATAAAAATCATAGCTCTTTTTTTTATGCAACGACGGTGGCAAACAAGCATACACCTGATGGTAAGCAGCTACCGTAGCCTATGGACGCCTGTAACTCCAGATGTGTCACATGTGCGTTGCCGATCCTTAAAAACAGGAGGATTCACTGTGTTTCCATTGTGTGTGTGACTGTGTGTGTGTTAGCCTTTTCATTTTAGAAAGCATTCGGCGCCTGTGTGCAGGCACGGCCGCTGAGAAGTGCTTGCACCATTCGTGTCTAAACACACTCTTGCCCTTACTCATTATAAGCAATTAAAGTCCTAAAATAAAATTAATACTCATATTTCACTTCTGAGTACTCGCAATTAGCAATGTTCATTAATTATTTCCCTTTTTTAATTAAACAAGCCAAGAAATTTAAAAGCGGAACAAATTGCAGCCAACATTTATAAGAATGCCTCGATTTCTATTCATGACAAATATGACAGGAAGTTTTAAGTAATAAGGTAAGTTTGGGAATTAAAATTTCACTGTTTAAAAAGAAAAATATACTTAACTTTTTCAAAATAAATATTATTAGCAGACATAACTGTAACTGGCATGAATAAAATTGTCCAAGGAACTTTTAACGATATTAATTTATCGATAATGATACATAATTATATTTACTTTCTTTTATCAGATATATAAGTATAATGAATATGCATGTAGCATTTATGCTGTATAGTTTTCGATAAGAAGAATAACGGTTTACATCCTTAATAAAGAACCGTTGACACATTTAAAACCCTTATAAGTATCTATAATATTAAATTATCATAATATAACATCGACAGGTATCTATATATAGACGTGGTGTACTTATATATAGTTATCAGCATAGAGGTTAATTAATTTCTAATACTACGAAATACCTAAGTACATATTCGATAAACAGGATTTTAATGTAAGAAGTAAGTCTCTAATGGATTTTTTGCCACAAAAACTTCTGACTAAATAGTTTTATTTAGTACAGACTACCTTAACTTATTCATAAATCACACAACATCATAAGAGTCACAAAACCTAATGACCAAATAAATAATTTCAAACCCTTTTATATGACACCATTACTTCACATACCTAGGTACCTACCTCTATATTTTTGTGAGTATTATACTATAGGATTTACATTTTTATTTCCGGTTGAACTTGTACCGAGATCTCATAATTTTGCTAAGTTGATAACTAGTTCCGTTGCTGAACCATCATCATTATCATCATCTCACTGTTGAACATAGGCCTCCCCTTTAAGGGGGGGTTGCCATACGCGCCACGCTTGGCAGGCGGGTTGCTGAACCTTGCAACAGGTTAACTTAAAGTATGCATATAAACAAAATCTTTAGTACGAGACAGTAGGAACTTACTAAGTAATAGAACGTCTTATAAATCAAAGTTAGCAAGTTTGGGACAGGGCGATCCTAATCCAATGATTGTTAAACCGAATAGAAGTAAACTTTAGTGTAATTCGATTCCGTTCACTGTTCGCTTACACTACTAATTTGGGGTTCTACAGAAAGATCTTCATGGGTCCATTTCTCCCATTACTTGACCGAGCTTGACCGAGGTACAAAATTCATTAGAGCTTATCATAGCACCATGAAATATTTCCCGATTATCGATGTAGCTCTAAGCGGTGAGCTTACATAAGTATGTAATTACACAGCCGAGAAAGTTTACGAGTACTTGCTGGTATTTGCAGTAATGTGCCAATTGGCACATAAATTATGATTAAGTTACATTTACCTCGTATTGGAGTCTAGGGTGTTAACGAAAGATCAAATTCCTATGAATTTATTATTTGGGGCTATCCCTAGGTAATTCATATTTTATTGCATCGATCGATGGCGCACGATATACCTACACTGACAAGATGGAAATTTGTAATTTTACCTAACTTTGCCGAGTGTCACAGTGCAAAACCGCCGTTTAGATTAAATTAATATTGGTATTTTAATGTACGTTAATAAGATAATATAAATAAATGCGGTATTATAGAATAGTGTTAACCGTTAAGTTGGCAGCTATTTGCACGTGGCCAGAGGGCAATGACCCCGCATAGAATGGACCACACAAGTCATCGCCTCTTGTCGTATAGGTACCAAGAAAACATCATAAAACAACTATTTTTTAATCTGTTCGATTATAGGTACCATTGCTGAGAACTTTGAAAGAAACTTTCGTCTCCTAATCAACATACAAGTATCACATATAATTATGTGTTTAGTTGTGTACAGATTCGTAGTTTCTGAGATATTAATTTTATTGACTATGGCGGTTAAAGATATTCGTCAAGAATTCCCCTAGGAAACCGATATATATAAATTTACAAACATGGGGCTATGCTAAGTAAGATTATGATTTAATATTGCAATAATCACTTTTCACCTCACTAGCTCGGAAAGCCCTTTTTGTTTGTTTAATATCTATTGTGAAAATCGCTTTTTATCCACATGTGGTGAAAGAGTTTTGACATAAGTGACAAGTGGCTTAAGTGACATTTGACAGCTAACAAAACGTAAAACGTTAAAAGTGCAGAATTTTTAACATCGCAATTAATGAATTGCATCGAGTAAAAACACTAAATATAGTCTTAGAACTTTATTTTAATTCATAAATATCAGCATTCAACATTAATCTTTATTCTTTTTGTAAAAACGGATAAAATGTTCTGACAGCCCAATAAGTCTACGTACGAACGAAACGCATCTGACATTTAATAAAACCTTTTACGTCAAAACTTTTCATTTCAATTCATCCATCATATCAACATTAAATATTCGCATGTTTTTCTAGGTTAATTGTTTTGTTAAAAATGAGTGATTCGAGTGATGAAGAAGTATTAACACCTGAGGAATTACGGGAAACCGAGCAAAATGCACCCTTTTTCTTATTTTCCTCGCTGTAGTGAGGTGAAAAGTTTTGTGTTATACACGGGTGAAAGTTATTTTACATCTCGTGTATTAAAGCACTCGCTACGCTCAGGATTCTATTTTTGAACCACTCGCTTCGCTCGTGGTCAATAATAGAATCCTTTCGCTAGCTCGTGTTTCAAATAACACTCGCCCGTAAAATACAACTTTCACCCCTTGTATAACAAATAACTATTAATTACAATTTAAATCTATAGCGAATAAAGAAAATTAAAATATTTACAAGTACTTAACATTTTGTTTGCCGTTTACGAGTCGAGTTTTATGACTTCAAAATGTTGTAACATTTACTAGCGCGTCAAGTAAACTAAAGGCCGAAACCTATCCTCGTCCTAAAACAACGTACCTAACTAATCAATTCCATTAGAGGATCTGTGAACCCGGTGACGAAGCGTGAAATGTCGGCACTCCCTTGAATACAGACAACGGTTAATATAACAGAACAAGTCGTGTGTATATATAAAAGATAAATTTTGCGCAGAGATTGACGTAATGCCTTTAGAATATCATTTGTCTACCAGTCTCCACCGAACTTTACTGGCGCTGTCGAAAACGAATAGCAAATGCCCCGACACTCGGCAAAATGTAAGTGACAAGGGGCTTAGTGCTCTATCAAGGCGAACTGCGCGCAACTACGTCACTAACAAATTGCACTCGTCAAATCCTTGAACAGAACTAACTTTCTTAACTGAACTGAAACACTCCGACGTTTCAGAAAGCTTTAAGTCAAGTATAGCAAACCAGAGTGGGTAATGACACTCCGGTCATGTTTTCCGTCTTAATTGAGGCGAAAACAGGCCGAAGTTGGCTGGCAGTGCTAGTGCTCATTAAGAACAACAAACAAGTGGCTAAGTACTGTGATGTCGCCGAGAGGCAGTCGCGAACTAATCGGCTTTCGCGCTGGCTGCTACCGAAACTCCGAAAAACCTCGCATTTACATGTTGTTTGCGTCGTTTATGGAAAACATGTGTTTCATATGGAATAACATGCACGAATTGGGGAAAACACGCTTCCGCTATCGCACTCGATTTTCCGATGTGTTATCACTCAGATAAGCAATAACATATTCAGTTGTACATACATACCCGATTATAATAGATTTTGATCTATATTACGTATTTTATGCACATTTTAGATTTTGTTAACATTAAGAAGATCTTCATCAAGCATTTATTTGGTAGGTACCTACTTCCTTATCCAAATGGTAAGCACCTACATAGTGCAATAATACGTAACTAAATTCTCGAGTATCAATTGAACCGTATTAAATCGGTTGTACTAGTTATTACATTCTGTAATAAAGTAATAACATTAAGAAAATGCGTGTAAATGCGTTTTTGTTAGTATTCCAGAGTTGTGTAAAGTGCGTGGGTTACCGAACAACTGTTATGAAAGGGAATCTTTTCAATCCCGGGGCATTTCATAAGGAAAGGTAAGGAGTGATTTATGTGTGTTCCTTTTGTTGAGAACACCTATTGAATGCTAAAAATACTTTACAGTTGCGCTTGTGTGTAAGTAAAGAAAGCTATAAATTATTGTACGGGCTAATGTTTCTTCATAACGATTTTCAGCACGGAAATCTACCGTTCTTTACGGTTTTTATATAAACTGTAAATATGATGTTTTAGGCTAATGATATCAGTTAGTCAAAAGGTGAAATTAGTAGCTAAGTAATAAATAGAAATGCAAAAACACTGTATGAGACTAGAAAAATATCCTGCAACTATAAAAAAAAAACCTTGCACCATAATGCTATGTTTAATCAACGCTCAGCAACAAAATAGATATCTACTTAGAATCTGTGAAATAACCATCAAATCAAGATGAGCGTGGACCTGTCTCTATTAACTTTACTCGTAAACAGTGAAATAAAACCAGTAAGTGCGCAACAAAAACCTAATCTCATTACGCCTAATACCATTGAGGACTTCACAGATAGTAATTGTAAGCGAACACACTAGCTAGTGACAACCGTCATTTAATACATATACAAGGGGCATTATTTGTTCCAAACGCATAACATGAAAATAAGGCGAACGATCTGACGAACCTGTATCAGTGCGCTCTACGATTGTGCATAATGCTTACGAATCTAGAGATCACAGTGAAACTAGTCTGATAAATGTTCGACTTGTCTACACGCTGTCAGCAGTAGGAACATACCATTACAAGGAGTGTGGACCCTTCCACGCCGGTTCACTTGAGCGCTCACCTTGCGCGTACATGCAGGAAAGAGGCAAAGGATTTAACGCAATCATCTAATACAAAAGGGCACTACAAGTATACCGAGCACCTTACACACCTTTTAATGCAGCAATTTGGACAGAAATAAGTAATAAAATGCGTTTAAGAGTCGCCAGGACGCTCGCGTTCCCATACAAACGTAGTTCAGCTCTCATTTTATAACGACATGCTTTAGAATTATGCAATTTGGCATGGGCATTTTAGTAATTATTAGTACAGATCTAGGTCGGACATTCGTTTTCGTTGCTAAAAATTGTAATGCAAAGAAAATACAGCAAGTTATAGATTTACATACAACCCTTTTTTTCTATATTTTCTTTGTATAAAAATTTTTAGCAACGAAAATGAATGTCAGACATAGATCTGTACTACTAGAATGCCCATGCCAAATTTCATGGTTCTAAAGCATGTCGTTTTAAAATGAAAGCTGAACTACGTTTGTATGGGAACGCGAGTTCACGCGAGCGTCCTGGCGACTCTTAAACGAAGCACAGCTACCCCACATCCTATTAAAGAAGATTACATAGTGTTTTATTTTGCTAGCCGTTACGTAGATCGGAATGTGTGTAGGTACCTGCCTACTTGCCGTTAAATGGGTTTTTGTCTGGTGCGTCGAAAATTTCGTTCAGTTTAAATTGCAATTGTAAAGTAAACGTTTTACCCCTGCGAGATTTTGCTTTTATTGCCCATTAGCTTTTGCTCATGTATATTGAAAAGTTTACATACATTGTGATACTTCCCCTTTCAAATTTTAGTCGGTGCATAATAGAATTAATCCCATTGGTATACACTCGAGAGCAAAAGTTTCGGATCACTAGCATTTTCTTGAATATCTCAAAAGATATTCATTTTAAAGATATTAAAGTTTATGTTACTGACCCGAAATTTTTGCTCTCGAGTGTAGATCTAGACACATTTATCTCAAACATAAATGCTTAGTTTTACAAATACGAAATTATATTAGCAAAACGTATGAAAGCATAACGAAAGTATGTTTGCAATTGATATATATTGCAAACTGAGTGGTACAGTCGCCATCAGATATATCGGAGCGGCCAAGGTAATCACAAATATCTGAACAACGCCTCTATTATCAAGGAAATAAAGTTCATGTTCGGATATTTTTGAGTAGCCTGGCCGCTCTGATATATTTGATGGCGACTATACCTAAGCGCTGCCAGCGTGGAGACGAGCGACCTATTCCATATGGAAAGGATTATGATGCTAAATCACGTAGGTACATACCTGTGGCCGACCTCAGCAACAAGTACCTACTCAACAATAACACGAACTAAAAATCCTTATGTAAACTAATCCTGAAAAAATAGTGCCTTAAAAGTCATAATAACACCTACCTATATAATCAAATACATCTAAACCGTCAAAGCGTTTAATATTATGAGAACTCTTACAAACTGCGAAATTATCATGTAGGTACTTACATCATTTATTCACCTTCAGAGGAATATCTCCACGCTGTAATAATCCCAACATTACAAATTACGTATCCTTTGAAACTTTGGGAACCTTTCAAGTGTGTGAAGGCGTAAAGTTTAATCATCTCGTCAAAACGGTTCCATCTGCTTAAGTAATTCCTACGCGGACAATTTACATAATTAAATTAATTACGTAAAATAAATAAAACTAATTATATCTATATTAGTTTTGTAGTTGTATTACTTGTTGTACTGTATCGTACTGTATCGTAAAAGTAGAAAGTATTATTTACCTGTTACAAATGGTTACAAGAAACAAAAATACAAAATAAACAAACCGTCTGTACAGATTAAATCATCCATGAAAGTTGAAGTTGGCCTGTAGATTGTAAGAGTTCCCCGTAGCGCGTAGGCTGCACGCTACGCCGCCGCGCCGTAGGTGCCACCATATGTTCCGACCACGCGGGCACCGATCGATACGATATGCACTTACCGTGGTCATCTTGAAGTTCAACTTTCGCTGCAACGCGGTCTCGAGGTGGAGAGCCATCGAAATCTCTTTCACGAACGGTTCACCGGATACCGAGGGAGCACTTATAACATAGTTCGATAAGCGCGCGTTAAGTAATAACTTAGCGTAAGCCGTAAATACGTTACTTGGAAGCGTGGTAGATCGCGTGTTCACGCAGCCATTTTAGCGGCCTGTCAAAACATGCCGGTTTCCACCGCGCCGCGGCGCCACCGAGGCAATCGTTACGTCTGCGCGAAAATAGCGCGCGGGGGGGAGGCGGGCGGCGGGTAAGGGTACGCGCCACCAAAATACCGCCACCACCGGCTTCACACACTTTTCCGCCACCAATTGATTTATCACTAAACTTGCAATGAAATTAAACGTGTACTTCCAAGTACAACTTTATAGGACTGTTATAGAGAAACTTTTGTAATTACTTATCTATTAGGGGCTAGAAAAACATGCGGTTTATAAACTTAGGAGATAATTTAGTTAAATATTCAAGTATGGAAGCAATTTTCTCGGTACAAAAGCGAGCCATTAGGGGCATCTCAGTCGTCACCCGCAGTACGCGACAAGCAGCAACACAATAGGAGCACTCGTACAGGACGCAGCAATATATTTTGATTAGCACAAAATATATTACGGGACCGACATCAAAAACGAATTACTCGCAGTGTGACATTATTCGAGTGACGAGCCGAGTTGACTCTCCACAATAAAGGGCCTTCGCAGAAAGTGCCTGAATGAATAGCTACATATTTTATAGCTCAGAATACGGGTACAATCGAATTATGTCTTCAAGAACGGCAAAATTGTGTAAAAGTTCCGAGGTCTTGACGTTGGGTCTTTATAAGATATTATTATTTTATACTCACTTATGTTAACTATTAAAATAGTTGAAAAGTAACGAGTTTTATTTATAGTCTTACAATATTATGTTTGTGAAGTTTATAGTTTATCACATAATTTACAAATAGGTAAATTAGGTATTCTATATTTTTATTAATATATAAAACACTTGTAGGTACAAGGAAAATATTATTGCATATTTAATTACTAAAAAAAGATTACGGGTATACATAATATAGTTAACAGATATTAAATAATCAACGGTATTGTATTTTTGATGTTCAAATGTTCGGGTACATATAATTGTGAATATACCAATACATCTGATAGCAAAAAAAAATTACAAGTCAAAACATTAGGTTTCTACTTCGTACGAAGACGGTTAAGTATTAAAATAGAATGCCTATCAAAAGCCTTCGTCACGCATCGCCACACAAGCAACAAACATGCTTACAACAAATAAATAAACTTTCATTGCGTCGCAAATAAATTTCAATGGGATACAGCTAGTTATATTTATTTGCGTGAAGCATTGCGTCTAATAGCAATTGGAACGAATAAATCTGGTTCGTGGACGTGCATGCAATGTAACAAGCGGGTAATTTAGCAACACATTATTATTCCCCCTCCGCCAACTTAGACCGTAGGTGTGCTGTGAAGTTTATTGCCTAAATATGCTGATGGTCAAACCTGGTAGAACAATAGTCTTATTCAAGTAAATATGTTTTGCCTAAAAAGGCGGTTTCATTTTAGGCTGGCTCTACATGATGGGCCATCATAGGGACGCAGCTATACGAAGGAACGAGATCGCAATATCGTTAGCACCTCTAACGCATAGCTGCGTCCCTATGATGGCCCATCATGTAGAGGAGCCATTAAATTGTAATTCTTGCACCACGCAGTCCACGCACAATTAACAGACTCATCAACGTTAAATATGGCGACGGAGCTGTCATCCCATGTCCATGACGTATGTCAAAACTGTCAAACTTTTCATACAAGATTTTTTTTTACGATTACGTTTACGTTCACAGACAGTTTGGTGCAACCGGCCCTAAAAGATGATGAAATTATTCATATCGTAACTTTGTGTAACAAATTTATATACACTATACAGGGTGTTTCCTGTAATATGAAAATAAATTAAAACGTAGATTCTACTCCTCAAATAATGGAAGTTTTGTTCAAGAACTTTTTAAAAATATTTATTTTTTAGATTGTCTTTTTTCGTACAAACTTAATAGTATTTTCAATATACGTTAAAATCCGTCTAATTGACATTGCTTGTCAGTCTTGTCACCCTACAGACATCATTGTCGGAATGCATTGCTTGTTCGAATAAACTTTAAAGCGTACTAAAAATCAAACAATAAGTTATTTTTAAAAGTAGCTGAACAAACATTGTCTTGTTTGAGGAATTGAATCTCCATTTTAATTTATTGCTCGTATTACAGGAAACACCCGGTATAAATTACACGATCTCTTATTAAATCTGTCAAATGTCGATGTGGATTAAAAACTCTTTCCAGAGTCTCAATTTGACACCCGTAATTTAAAGAATAATGAATTGTTGTAGAAAATGACTTTGTGCCTGTGACCTTTTCAGAAAGAGTATTGAACTCCTACGCAACGCATTTTGGATTTACGTTGTGCATTTGGTATTTAAGAGAATACTTTTTTAATATCCAATTGAAATTTTAAAAATGTTTCGACTTAATAAAACTAATCTGCATTATAATTAATAATTTTACATGTGTACATTAATTATGGGTTGAAAATGACTTTGTGCCTGTGACCTTTTCAGAAAGAGTATTGAACTCCTACGCAACGAATTTTGGATTTACGTTGTGCATTTGGTATTTAAGAGAATACTTTTTTAATATCCAATTGAAATTTTAAAAATGTTTCGACTTAATAAAACTAATCTGCATTATAATTAATAATTTTACATGTGTACATTAATTATGGGTTAGATTTAAAATAAAACTTAAATACATAAATAGATATAGGTAGCATCATTCCAGATGGGAACGATCGACAACTGCCTAATTTAATTGGGGAGCCAAAAATTGGGTCAGCGCAAGGGGATTTCCCCTATGGCGTTCTTACCTACAAACCTATAATAAATATACGAACACTGATTCGTCTCATCCTTATTAACTTCACACATCCTTACCTACTTACATAAATAATCTAATTAACGCTTTATTATATCATATGTCCACAGTTTATAAAAGCAGAGACTATATAAATAATATAATATAAAAGTTAACAGAAAGAGTACTTTAAGAAGCACTAAAACATATTATTCGGTTTATTTCCACACTACCGTCAATCGGTCGTCAATTTTCTATACTACCCAAAATTATAGAACAGCACGACTCGTTCGACTACATGCTTCAACCACCTGGTTTTTTAAAGGGTTGTTCACACAAGTTTACTACTGTGTTTGTTGCCACATTCGTTTAGAGATCAATAAGATGTCAATTTTAAGCGTAAATTTTTAGAGTTTATTGCAAAATTAATGTAGGTTGACACATTATTGCAAAACAGCATCCTGTCAAATGCCTGACGGTAACCTGTTTATGTGTTATGTTATGAATTTTGCGTCGTTATAATCTGAAGGTGCTTTATTGTCCCATTAATAGTTATAGTGATAGAAATATGTGCGATATAAACACGAAAGCTGATTTAGCTTAAGTTCAGAGCTATATTATTAAGCAGTTTTCCGCTCTGAAACGGGGCTCCAGGGTTTCCTATTCAACGCCTACAAGAATACCAGTAAAAGCTTCTGAAATTTCACTGCTTAATTTAACTTATCATTATTTATTTTCTTACTGTTCAGTTAAGTTAAATAAACTTTTCTGGCTTTATATAGAACAGGTTTAGGTCGATTCGTACCTGTTCAGCAGTTTCATTCAATACCTATTGTACCTGTACCTAATATAATATACAATTACCTACAAAAATAATTCTTCAAAAAACCCGTCAGAAGACAGTTCGTTTTTGCGCAGAGGCCTGCAAAGTATTATTATTATTGATGTACATATTTTCCTACTTTCTACTTGAGTCAAAACTGTTTAAGTTTTAAAAATCACCCCAAAATTCCAAAAAAAACGTTACTCTATAAAAGTGTGTAAAGTTTTCTATTGTCTCCAGTAATTTGCACCTGATTATAATAAGCTAGGTACATCGGCAGAACAGAGCTATGTAAATGGCTCTACACGAACAATGGGCTTTAATCCTGAACAAACACAGGATAATGCTTCAACACCAAGCGTTGTACTATACATACTTACTAACACGCTATTGTTATAGTAGATTAACGTTGTTCTGAATCATTATCATTAACTACTCGTTTTATAACTGTGAGTATTAATCGCTATAATTAAATATTAATGAATGTACCTCACCTTTGGAAGATACGCTTTTCATTTCATTGCCTGACCTAGAGACCTATTTGAATTGTAATTGTCAACACTTTCGCAACCGCGTAGCGCTACGCGCTACGCTCGTAGCGTGTAGCCAGGTATTCCTCGTATGTAGCGCGTAGTAGCTACGAACAGAGAACCCGACTGTCGGGTTCTCGGTGCTGAATGTGTTAAACAATATATTTATTTATGTCAATAGGATACGCAAACGTTTCGATGGTATTGATTGTCAGAAACACAATTTATTTACATAAGAAGTTTTCGAAGGGTTGTCAAAGCCGTTTTGCGTGGTTCTGATTTAAATATTAAAAAACCCACAGCTTTTAAGTGCAATTATTTTGTACCTTCTTAACAACTAGGTAGTTTTCTAAATCTGAATGAAACACTTCTTTAGGTATTTAGCCTTAAACTTAGTTCTAGCTTTCCAACTTCAACAAACGCTATCAAATAACGCGATAAAAGTACATAGATATTACCAAAATATATATTAAAGTTCAATTCGAAAGACCGACCGACAGGTGTGTAACGTAAAGCTAAAGAAAAACTTTCTAAAATTAGTTGACTTGCGGAAAATAATGTGTCACACAATCTCTTAATCGTTCATAAAGAAAACAAAATATCCTCCCTTGCTTTATCTCGATTAGAACAACTGAACATAAGTGCTTTCCAAACGGCCGCGGGAGGAACAATACACACACTCGGCAGCCCTTCATTCACCGCCAACAAATCTTCCCTAGCGACTGTAGTTTGCTCATTTGGAAGAAATGAAAGAGCCCTCGTCGCTGCCGAAGCCTACTCTTTTGTTGGGAACGCGTTTGTTCTCAGTGGCCATCCCACTAATTGCGACCACCTCCATTGTCTCTTCGCAAATTAGACGCGATATTCGGCTTGATCTCGACATTTTAATTGGTTCTGCAATAATATTGGTTGCACTCTGAAACAATGAAAAATAATTACATATCGTCATTTTAACTGCAATAATTTTCCTGGCAAAAAGCAAATCTAGCAAATATATCGCGTGATTTTTATTTTATTAAATAGTTTGCACTATATCGAATACCGAGTTTGTTAAGCCGTTGGAAATTCTCATTCGCAACATTCTATTGGAGTTAAGGATTTAAAAATATGGAGAGAGCGGCATTGTGAGCCTGGAGCGATCCCAAACTTCATATTCCCACTTGAATACTTATAAAATACCATCTCGAATGTTTACTAACTCCTCCAGTCCTCATCTAGCATACGCAAACGAGTTTTGTGTTCAAATCCAGCAATTTTTGATACAGTAATATTCCGTAGCGGAAGGGACGTCTGCAAAGTGCTGAAATGTTTTACGCTGCTATTAAATACATTAAGTCTACAGGTTTTTTGATACGTACCAACGTTATTAAATTGACGTCAAATTTACAGTTTGAAATATAATTACACTTAAGCATTTTAAGCCTTGAAAAAGACGGAGGCAAAATGCATAACATTCAGAAAGATCCATTTAACAGGTTCATGATTTTAATGAAGCTATTACGATAAATCCATGGGTCAAATTACCCTTATTCATAAAAAACTAGCCCCTCTTCACACGGATGAATTATAACCGACTTTATGTATATAATTCGTCTGAAGAATTAAGTACAGTGGGTAGCGGCCAGGGTACTCATAAATATCTGAAGCTGCACCATATCGCCTTGACAATGGAGGCATTGTTCAGATATTTGTGATCACCTTGGCCGCTCCGATATATTTGATGGCGATTGTACTATAATGGTGAACTTAGGCTTTCAAAAACAATTTGAAGCGTTAGTGACCTAATATAGATATGTAAGTAAAACCGAACACTTAAATATTTTGTTTTAATTCTAACAATTCACATTGTTAACTACCTAAAACACAAACCACGCATTTGTGCGAAACCTCCAATGAAATTAATTTAACATCAAAGCTTCTTCAAACATTTTATGTGCTTTACTTCGCTGGTTGTAAAGTCGGGTAAACGTGAATGAAACAAACCACGGTATAACCTTAATTGTATTTTTAAGCAGCGAGTTAAGGAATCTTTCCCGCGAGGCTTCGAAATAAGCTGATTTAAAATTAGGGAACTTATTATAAACAACTCGACGCAATACGCTGCGACGGAGCCTGAAACAATCCTGAAATAAAAATACTGTTTTGTTAAATTGAAGAACGAACACCAAAGATAGTAAGAAATATGAGAAGCTTTTAAATTTGTTACAATTTATAGACAATTTGTAGTTGCGCTAAAAGCTACGAACCAATTAACTATTAGTACGCGATACGAAGTGATTAAAGTGAGCGAAGGCAATTGCGTTCTGGCTGAAATGTAACTCGCCTTATATTAAGCTCTTCATTTCAAATTTAATAAACGTAAAGAGAATAAGAAGTGTTTAAGTATTAATGTGTTATTTATATTACAGATTTACAGTTTATCCAAGGGACTTAAATGGCTAAGGTCGCGGTAACTATCTTTTGATTGATTCATTTGTACATTTACTTACGGGACGAAAGTTTTCAGCCAAATAACCTTAACTATAATTTAAAATACTGTGTGTGACCTGTATGTAACACGAGAAATACATTTGAACGTAGATTCTACTTCTCAAACAATAAAACTTTTGTTCAACAACATAAAAAATATGTAGTCTTTAAATTGTCGCATTCCCATACAAACTAAATAGTATTTTCAATGTACGTTAAAATCCATCCAAATAATTGATATGGCTTGTCAGTCTTGTCATCCTACAGACGTAACCAATTTCGCAGTACATTGCGTGTTCGAATAAACTTTAAAATGTAATAAAAATAAAACCCCAAGTTATTTTTAATAGTCGCTGAACAAACGTTGTCTAGCATGAGGAGTACAATCAACGTTTTATTTTTTTGCTCCAGTTACAGGCTACACACGGTATATATATTTTTTAGAATCCAATCAATTAGTATCTTATACAGTTCAGTTAACATTTAAATAATTTAGATAACGAAATAAAATATGTCTCATAACATAACACAATTTTTTGTCGAGATTATTAATTACAAAACTCTCAGAAGAGAGACTTAATAAATTAAATATCGATAATTACCTTTGTACTCTGCTTCCTGGTACCTGAGAGCTATTCGCCAACTTAGTCCCGGTTGAACGACTCTTTTGTTAAATGGAATTGAACTATTACCCGATATCGATTAGGGTATTCTTATCTGCAAGATAGCTTTTATATGCTTCGCAAATTCATTATTGGTTTCTTTTTTGGTTTCTACACTAATTTATTTTTCGATTGGATTACTAGAAATCGACTAATGCAGATCAACTTTTTTGTTTTATCTAAACTTATTCTTATAAGTTTAGATATAATATAATTAATAAATTTAATTTTAATATAATTTGCTGTTAGGAGCCACTTACGTACGTATATAAATTAAAACGTGTATTACTGAAACGTATGAAAAACTGTAGTTTCGACTTCGGATTAGGGTTTGAAAATCAGTGAAATCCAGCCTAGCTTATTGTGACACCACCACTACCATACTGAGGTCATAAAAACGGCTCGATATACCTAATTACCTACAGCCTTCGAAATCGGCTCAGGGGGCCCGATTTTTGACAGCCGGACGCTCGAATTCAAAAAATTCAAGCTCGAAAATAATCGCACACAAAAGTTTGTCGCTATTTTTTTCGCATGGAATTAATAGTTTAAATAATCATTATTTTAAATTTCTATCGCTTTTATTTTTAAAACATAATTTTCATCGTTTTATTCAGAGTTTTAAATGTCACTTTCGAGTGCTCGAATCTTAAAAATCACCCCCCTGCTGTACCTTTGACGCTACGGTGGAAAATTCTACATTAACAAACTCCCTGTTACGCTTCAAAGCTAATATCCTTCAGGTATTTGCGATAAATTGGTCGATAGAAAAACCATGTTTTTAATTTTAATACCAAATTGTTGAATCAAGGCAAGACAATTTATCTACTTATTTTGAAATTATATTCAAGCTTTACAATACCTACTTGGAAACGAAAAAGCTACTCACTAAAAATCGCTTTACTTTCTGGGGTTTTCATGAATTCATCAAATATATTTTTTACATCATGATTTCAAGTTTTAGTGGTTTTGAAGAAAGTCTTTGCATTTAGCCTAAAATAACCAGACTTGGCGTTTTAGATTATTTTTAATAACACTTTTAAAAGTCCAGAAGAATTCGCTTGCTAAAATTCGAAGGATCCCCATTAAAAATGTTCAAGAAATCTTCGGGTTTATGCGTCTGCTCTATCAGGGTCTCGCATCGCACCTTATCCGATCGCGTGCTATGCGAACTTTGCGGATGCCTAGCCCTTTAATACATGCAAAAATACCTACATGTCAAATACACGAAAGGAATATATTATAAGATATCACTGCGCAGAAACTTTGGAATATGAATTTTATTGAGTGAAACTGCTATATTTCACATAGCTATTTTTTTTTTGTAATTATACATGTTTCATTCTAAATAAAATGTCTTATTTTCCAAACCCAATTCGTACCAAAGACCCGAAACGTTCGAAAGGAATATTTCCTAAGCCCTTTGCCATAATAAACGCATTACAGATCAACAATGCCTTTGATTTGATGTCATTAGCGATAAATACCCCATTTCAGTATCGAGTGCTATCAATTTAAAACTGAACTAAGTGCGGAGTTGTAAGCGTATTTACCGGAAGCGGACGCGCCGACAGCGGCCGTCGCTCGGCATCGCACGCTTTCATTCATCCCGCACTTACTACCTTCTTCCATTCACGCCAGTTTACGCTGAAACTCTACACTCGAACAGTCCGCCGCTCTTCCCTCCCTGTCGCCCACGCCAAACTGATGACCGATAGAGAGGAACGAGCGAACAAAATCAATACTGTCTGGAACACGCCCACCGGCTCAACACAACTGCGCTTCCTCACTGGAAATTCAATAAAATAAAAATGGGTGAAAATCATTAAAATTTTGTTTAGAAAATCTCTCGGCCGCCTCACTATGATCCGGCATTCCATGTTTTTAAAGATATTTGGGGTTGTTGGGGAAAGATGGCACGTGTTTCGCACGTGGCGGGTCACGTTACAATGTTTACCTGACGGTCAGGTGAGAGCCGCTGGCGGCACGCAGCTGATGTGTATCTGCCTACAGGTGTATGTAAACGGAACTCCAAAACGTAAAAGACACGTCAATGATTCCATTGAGTTTAGATGGTTGGGATTGTGATGAAGGCCCATGTGCTTCTTAATTACATTTCTCAAAACATATCTGGAAATCAGCTTGCACTGAATTTACGAATTAGCATTTCGATTTTAAGGGCTATCTGTCTAAAAATTAAGCCATTATGAAATGACCTAGGCCCACTACTTAATAAATTTTCATGAATTCTTTGTTAGTTCAAAAACATGCCTGCATAAATTCTTAAGTCTTTTTCCAATATTCGGCGACCTGCAAGTCATTGCATGTGCAACTGGCGCGCGACACGTTCTGTCTATATGTTATATATTAGAAAAAGTACATCCGTTTTTAGGGTTCAGTATCTCAAAAGGAACAAACGGAAGCCTAATAGGATCACTTGTTTGGCTATCTGTCCAACACAACTTATTTTCTTCGAAATTTCAGGAGGGAAATTCGGTAAATAAACATATTGAGTCGATGACCCAAAAGGCTGAGTACGAGTACGCTACGCTTGATAATCTACTCGTAATTCCAAGAATTGCCGTAGGCACTAGAGTTTACGAAAGCGACTGCCATCTGACCTTCTAACCCAAAGGGGAAATTAGATATTTTTAGGATTCGACTTTTGTTTTTCTTTATCGAAAAGCTACTGGTAAATTAAAAGTAATTTCGTACATTTTTAATTCCCAAGAAACTCACTGTTACGATCCGAATTCGCGTTATTTGCATTGAAAGTTGCACGCGTAATTCAGCTACCAGCGTTATTTTCCGCTACGCAACTAATATTTTTGGCTAGGCTTTCAACGCATTTTCGCTTAGCTACATGTCTGTAGCCTACATATTTGTACGTACCTATTAAGGTTGATTAATTATTTTGAACATACAGTTTTATTTTAAACGTACATAACACTTTTGGCGGGTAAACTAGAAAATAATTATATTGATAATAAAAAAGCGAAAAATATTATTAATTAAAATTTGTGAATAAATGAATTTAAATTTCAACAAGGTTGAAAGTTTTATATGATCTGTAATCATATTTTTGGTGTAATATCAATTATATTCTTCAAATAGGCGGATCAATAAACTTCAGGGAAACAGGCAATTTATATGTGAACAATATAATACTTAACATCTTGGGTACATTACACTAAATGCTTGTACTACTCATACAGATTTAAAGAAGGAGATTTGCAGCTACAAAAGGGATGAGCCAAGTCCATGCAGTTATTTGATAAAGTCAACTGAAAGGAACCATAACTATTACTAACACATACTATTTTAATAAAAAGTTTTTGAACCAGGGGGGTGATTTTTGAGATTCGAGCACTCTAAAGTGACATTTACAACTCAGAATAAAACGATGAAATTATTTTTCAAAAATAACAGCGATAGGAATTTTAAATCATGAGTATTTAAATTATTAATTTCATGCGAAAAAATTAGCGGTAAGCTTTTGTGTGCGATTCTTTTCGAGCTTAAACTTTTTGAATTCGGACGCTCGAAAGTCAAAAATCACCCCCCTGGCCTCATCCTCACTCCTTAAATTCGATGGAGTTACGAGTATGAGCAAACTAACTACGACTAGAATTCGTAAAAGTTGAATCGAAAGAAGATAGACCAAACAATCTCAGAAATTGCCATCACAGCTGAACTTTAGAAACATATTATTGTATGTGTGAGTGCAAATACGGAGACTTTTCTTAACTTACGTACATTATAAGTAATGCGCACCGAGCCAGTGATAGAGTAGGAATATGTATTAGACGTATATCTGAATAGATATTGCATGCTCGGTTTTGTAGAAAAACAAAGCGCTTTAATTTAATCACGTATGTAGTCCCTGTCACCGGATCACGCATACATCTGAGCGTGCAAAATGACCTAAGAAGAGAAGGATGACGGAAAACTTTAAAAAATGCCGTACAACGACCGTAATGACCACAACTACTCTGACAAGAGTATACGATTAAGAAGAAGAAGAGTCCCTGCGGTTGTAAATGATTCTCAATAACTACAAACTTTATATTTTACCATACCAACTCATACGCTCAAAACCCTAAAATTCTGTGCCACACTATTATTTTAACGAGACTGTACCGTAGCACTATAAATTTATAATCAGCTAAGTATTAAGTAAATAAGTTGAAATGTCTCGTCTTCAGGTAGTGGCGCAGCAAGCGCCTGCGACAGGAAAGTCCCGCTTCTACTATCGAAGCAACTATGGAGCGGCTCATAGAGAAGATGATGGTTGACTTGGACGCTGATTCTGATGAAGACTCCAGCTACACGGTGAATTGAAATGTCTCGTCTTCAGGTAGTGGCGCAGCAAGGGCCCGCGACAGGAAAGTCCGGCTTCTACTAGCGAAGCGACTATGGAGCGGCACATAGAGACAATGATGGTTGACTTGGACGCTGGTTCCGATGAAGACTTTAGCTATATGGTGAGCTAAAAGAGTGTGTAGACGATGCCTAAACTATGATTTATTTTTTATTTTTTTATTTTTATTTTAGCTTAGATTTTTTAAATATACCTTGTTTAAAAGTTCTGAAGTTCGTAGGTATAAATGGTTATCCACATCTACCAAACTCTATCTATGAACCTGGACGAAGCCTGCGATGTGGATTTAAATTATCAATGTTAATTTTATTCTGTCTAAATTCTCTAGAACGCGTAATGTGAGTAAACTACTACTTAATTTAGACTCTCCTCAGGACAAATATTTAAATACCGGTTCTGAAGTAGTTAGTGGTATATAAAAAGCCAATACATCTGTGGATAGGAAGTAGGAGGTACTCGCGCAACGGTACGGCAGCCCACGCCCGCGGGCACGGTTTGCATTTTTATCAACCGACGACAGCCAACATTTTATTTTGCGTGCCATAAATATGGAACTAGTGAAGACGAACACACGCTGTATACATTTTCATGCAAACTTATCTGAAACTATGCATAAATAAGCAGCAACAAAAGGCTCTTCAACCTCTCTGTAAAATAAAAGTCGGCAAATTGTTATTTCTCGGTGCTTCCCGTTCGCAAAGCCAACAAGCATTTCGCTTAAGGTTTTTTGTTGGGAATGGTTGTTATTTCGGTTTACGGGAAGATTATCTCTTTCAGGCAGGTAAATAGGACCTTAGAGGTAATTTCATGCTGCTGCGAGGTGCTGTAATAATAAAGCTAGAGAATATTATTGTTTAGTGACAAACATTCTTTAACAACATACAAATAGGGATATTTAAATTTAATAGTACAGTCGAATACAAAGAGATTATTACAACGCAATAAGGTGAAGAAGTGGATACATCTCTTTGTAGGAGACTGTACTACCCAAGAAATTAGTTTAGCGCCTGTGCGAATTTAACATTTATACTTTGACTTCTTGAAATAAATACCTAAGAACTTCAATACGACGCATTTGCGTGAATTTAAAAGCTTATTAGGTAACTCATACGTAGACAGAATATAAGTAGGGACTCTGTCTGTGTTGTAGTTGGATGAGTAAATAAATGAATGAATAATATAATAAAATGAAATTTGATCGGAAGTTTTAAATAAGTACCGTTAACTTAATATTTAAAGTATTTTTTAATTTCACAAGCCAAGCGTTTTTCTAATGTCTGGTGTTTCTGACTCCTACGAACACAGGCTCTGCCTATGTGGGAGTCGCTGATAAACTGTTTTCAAACAATCAAGGTCTAAAAAACGTGACGTATGGAACCACTTGGCCACAGTTAGCAGTTCCGAAGTGAGTGTAACAAGAGCCGCGGCCATTTATTGCTTCCCGACTAGTTTCGTCTACAGCGAAGCAATTACCAAGCCGATGCAAGTGATGAGACGCAGCGTTTTGTGTCTTACTACATCTACAGTTTGCACAAATGTAGTGAATATTTGAATAATCCTTTCAGATGTAGTGAGCGCGCACTTTTCAATCGTCCAATAGAGATGACGGGAGCGATTTTCAATTAGCTTTTTCTTTTTTCTAATCCACTGAAAACAAGTAACTCCCAAAAAATTTTTTGGTACATAGTTTTATTGCTGACTGTACCTGTTACATTGTCATGTAAACTACGGAAGTATTACAAATGTCAGGTCCGCTCCTTCAGACACCGGGAAGTGGTCGAAATTGAACTTACAAGATTTGATGCATATAATGAATGACATAAACAAAAAAATAAACACATATGCGGGGTCAAGCTAAATAAAACTGTGTAAAAACTGTGGAATTAAAAAGTGTAAACATTGAAACAACACGGAAGAGTTCACGGTATTGCGTAAATTTTATATTTCTTTAGCCTTATATTCCCCAAATAACAATTAATGTAATCCACATACATTCATAGCTTGCACCAAAATATTACGCCATTCGCAAACCAAACAAATCACTTTAAATGCGCTACGTTTGCTGCATTGCGCATAATATTACTTGCTATGTCGAATTTGTAATTTCTTCACTCATTGTATTATGTTAAATTTTGTATTTATTACATGCATTTTTGTATGATTGAGTTAACATTCATAGGTTATCGTTTATTGTTGTGTAATTAAAGTAAAGTTGACATGGATGCGGTTGCTTGTGAAAATGTATGGAATTATCCAGATCTGGGTCCGCTTCTGATGGATCTTTCATACAATTCAGATCCTTCGTACAAACCCTACTTGCCATATTTAATACGATCAGGATTCAGCGCTTGATAAACCTACTACTTGATAAAAAAAGCGTGAAAATTGATTTACTTCTAATTTCTAATGCGATGGTATTCAATAATCAGAGTCAAAGATTTTTCTGGAGTTATGAATGGTATGAAATTTGACAAATAGGTTCATATTTTACAATTGAAAGGAAAAATGGAAAAATTCACCGCGTCGAGCAAGACTCGAACTTGCGACCTCTCGGAACACCGGTCCGATCGCACTGCCAACTGTGCTATCGACGCTTACTCAACCCCGGTGAATCTTTCCATCTGTTACTCCTTTTTGCTTACGTCAGAAGGAGACGTGTAGCGACATCTACCGTAAGTGCATATACACATTAACGGCACCGAAGTTCCAAGTCATATTGGAATAACATCGATAACAATGCGCTAACCCGTACTAATTAATTGTTGTTATAAGCAGAAACGTCTGCAAACGATATTTCAATTTTACAATTGAAAGGAAAAATGGAAAAATTCACCGCGTCGAGCAAGACTCGAACTTGCGACCTCTCGGAACACCGGTCCGATCGCACTGCCAACTGTGCTATCGACGCTTACTCAACCCCGGTGAATCTTTCCATCTGTTACTCCTTTTTGCTTACGTCAGAGGGAGACGTGTAGCGACATCTACCGTAAGTGCATATACACATTAACGGCACCGAAGTTCCAAGTCATATTGGAATAACATCGATAACAATGCGCTAACCCGTACTAATTAATTGTTGTTATAAGCAGAAACGTCTGCAAACGATATTTCAATTTTACAATTGAAAGGAAAAATGGAAAAATTCACCGCGTCGAGCAAGACTCGAACTTGCGACCTCTCGGAACACTAACACCAATAACAACAAATAGGTGGTAAAATAGGACGCGGTGAATTTTTCCATTTTTCCTTTCAATTGTAAAATTGAAATATCGTTTGCAGACGTTTCTGCTTATAACAACAATTAATTAGTACGGGTTAGCGCATTGTTATCGATGTTATTCCAATATGACTTGGAACTTCGGTGCCGTTAATGTGTATATGCACTTACGGTAGATGTCGCTACACGTCTCCCTCTGACGTAAGCAAAAAGGAGTAACAGATGGAAAGATTCACCGGGGTTGAGTAAGCGTCGATAGCACAGTTGGCAGTGCGATCGGACCGGTGTTCCGAGAGGTCGCAAGTTCGAGTCTTGCTCGACGCGGTGAATTTTTCCATTTTTCCTTTCAATTGTAAAATTGAAATATCGTTTGCAGACGTTTCTGCTTATAACAACAATTAAATAGGTTCATTATTGTCCAAAATTATTTCCATATTCATGTTATAAAATCTTTTAGAAATACCAATATTGTTCGTAAATACGATTAATTACAGTTCAATTCGTAGGTAATAAATCACCGCAGTCTTATCACGTTAAGGGTATCGTAAGGAACTCGCATTTCATATTCGCCCCACATACTCCGTGCTTCGCGAAAATGAGGCACGACGCCGTACACTTGTAGATGATACTGATAAAATAAAATATATATTTCTTAGATCGGTATAAGATACATTTTAAAATTGATCTGCGTTGTTTGAAATACATATATCTATAGAACGCAACGGAGAAAGATATTTATATGGGTCGCTGAAACCGTGAATACAACATACGGGTATAACCATTGCACCAAAGATCGCTAGTGCTAACAGGTCTCGATGATATGTCCTTGTTAAAAATTTATTTCGTTTGATGATAAAATCTATACACACGCGTCTATAATACACTTCTAATCCCCTTTTGTCGGACACTTTTTGTTCCCAAAAGAAAATGTCCTAATAAAAGAAGATACCCTTTTAAAAAGATGTAATAAAACGCTTAAACTCTCACCTTTATTGTTTTTATACTTAATAAATTATTAAGTATTATAATAAAATCATATTTTCATTTGATTGTAGATACCTAAAGTAGCTGTAGTGTAGTGAGCGTCACAAATAAATGGTTTTACTTACTTACTTACTTAATATCTTTCCTATGATATCTTTGTGTCACGAACCACAATTTGGTTTCCTTGTTAATAAATGTTTAACTTATTCACTTCAACTTTTACGAGGGTTTCTAAGATAAGAACATAACACCCACAACAACTCCCAATTTAGAACTTCGGTATTTCTAAATGTCAAACATAATAAGTTTTGTAAGCCGTTCATTATGCAAGCGTCACTAGTCTTAATATACATAATAGTTTAGGTACCTACTTGTTTTATTTAGGCCGTTTTGATATACATTTATTTGATTACAATGTTGTAAAGTGAACCTTCCCTGGCGACCGACTGAGTTAAAGTTTGGTAAGTCATAGGCATAGGCAGACCAGTAGCACTACCATGAGTTTAACATAGTAATTTTTCGTTAACGAGTAACGAATTTTCTATCTGTGCATCTCGTTTACACTAATATGTTATAAGCAAGTAACAGATAGAAAACTCGATACACGTTCTCGAAAACGTCAATATCATAACTCATGGTAGTGCCTCTGGTATTTCTTGTCGCAATTAAAGATTTAAGACAGTGCAAATATATGTAGGTAAGTACCGTCACGTGCTACAACTTCGCCTATGATGCACAACTTTGACTGGCTTGAAAAACATGGTGTTCTTTACCAAACATCTATTTATATCTTATTCCTGAGATGACCGCCTTTCTTCTATGAAAGTTGTGAATTAAATTATCGTAGTTTCTTTGGTAACTGATTTAAAGTAATAAAGGTACTTGGACAATGTTTAATATACTGCATGGTCTTCGCAACGATTAGGCTGAAATTTCCATAGATAAAGACACGTCGAAGAAAGAAGGGAAGCCTTTTCTTTTAAAGGCTTTAAATAAATAATATACGGTCCAAGTACTAATGAGTACAAGTACAGGTATAGTACACACACACACACACACACAATACAAATAGGTAATCAGACGGACAAAGTCGCTTAGCAATTACTAGTGTTCAATTCATGAGATCATTTAACATTTATTCGTAATAATCATAATTGTTAAATTACATTTGTAATTAATTTGATATTACATTGTCGCATCTGTATTAGCTTAATCATTTATTGGAATCGAGGATTAAAGGTTCATCCCAATTTCAATTCGGTGATAATTTTATGTAATTAGCGATCCACGATCCAATAAAATTAAATACAATAACGCGTTTAATTTATGCGCATGTATTCATGCAGCTCATAAGTATCGTATCGCATAATATACATAAAATGTGGTTACACAACACAAATCGTTCCCATTTCACTTTAGGTATTTAGAAGTAGGTAGGATAGATGATTAAGTCATACCAATTTTATTACTCTAATATTCTTTACATGCCCTTTACCGTTTTCTTAAATATCATCAGAATAAAATATGAAACAATTTTTTTACGTCGGTATCTCCATTATGATTATGATTTCCTAACTTTGGTTTTCCTTAAGAATATTAATCAACCGTATCCACAAATTAAGACAGGCACAATACGGATAATACAGCTGTCTTTCATTAAAAGTCCCCCGTAAAAGTATTAGCACGTCCCTGGACATAATTATAAAGAAGCTTTAATTACTGGATCCTCCAGGATCGCATGAAATAAAAGCAATAAGTAATATTTGATGCGTGATGAAAATACCGCCATTTTGCTATAACAAAGCTTTACCTATATCTGATATTCCAGAGCTTAAAGTTTACAATAACACTATTAAATAGATAATATTTTACATAGCGATATCAATCCCAAAAGCTAAACCAAACTTTACAATCTGTTTACAGATATTAGCCCACAAAATGTTTTTTCCACTGGCAAACAAGCATACAGATATATTATAATCGCTAGCAAAGCTAGTTATAAATATTGTTGTAATTGTCAAATATTTATTATAATAACATTATCAAGCCATGCTTTCAATAGTAGTCTTCTAAAAACATCCGAATACAAGATATTATGTATCAATATGGGCACAATTACAGCGTCGTACGATAATACCGCACTTAAAAACGTTTTAATACTCGTACATCCTAGGACCCGGCTGAGGAGAAACACAGCTTGAAACATTACACTGTCTACTTATACGGGATTATTATCACGGAAATTTACAAGAAATTGCGTTTCTAAATTATTTTGAAATAAGGGAAGAGTAGAAAAATCCACTGCCTCAGGCGAGACTCGCACTCGCGATTCTTGGAAAATAGCCCATCGGTCTGACCAACTGAGCTACTGAGAGTACTGAGACTTACCAGATGGCTGCGAATTTCTCCACCATATCCTATATTTTTACGACGTGACGCCTAGCGTGTCATCCTAAGACGCATATACATAAAAATACATGATATAATAATAATTGTTACAAGTTTTCTTAATTATGTCATAAGCTGCATAAAATATACATAAATATCAGTAATTTCAAGTCTTTGTAGCCGTGCCGTAGCTAATGCCTATATTAAAACAAACAGTCTCTAAAATTATCCCATTTGAATAATTTTGCTAAGAGACATTAAAATCGTTAAGGCTAAGCTCATCAGCTAGATCAAACACTGAGTCCGTCTTAAAACCAACTTCTGAAGAACATTAACTTCAGTGCCTACGCGCGCGGGAAAAGGTTCGTGATTTCTTTGACGAGATGTTAATAAATGGGGTGCTTACACCTTATAATTGGGAAAAACTGTCGCGTCGCCTTCTCAGTTACAGATGGGAATAAATCTTTATGTAGAAGGGATCCGTTCCGTCTAGTGATGTAGTATATCCGTCTCTGGAAAATTATCAAGGCATATATTTCTAGCAACAGAGATTCAGAGATGAGAATATTTCGTCGGAAACCCATTCATGTCACATTGACTCACATTGTACAAAGCAAAGAGTTATTGTTTCTCACAAGTCAATAATAAGTAGTTTCAAAATAGTTAGCTTTATTTTCGTGGACATCCGAAAAGCCAAAAATTGATAAAAACATTTTTAATCATTATTTCGTAATATTTTTAATAACATATTTTATTATAAAATTCCTTAATATTATGCTATGCGTATATTAATAACACTATCTAAGAAAACTACACATAGCGTGTCTGACGCTATCTGTTTTGAATATAAGAAGAACGTATTAAAAAATACTAAACGTTACCAAAAAGTTATGTTTTGCACTTTGTTATATTTATTAAACAGTAGAATGTAGATAAACTAGAACTTCGTAATTACACAGGCAAAGTAATAAATGGGCACTATGAGTTTAGTGGTACTATATACGTATAGTTTTAAACGTACGAGTATTCGTTTAGCAGTAATCGTATGACATAATTCCATAAGCGATCCAGACACTATCAATAATAATGTCATTATTTCTGTACCCTTCATTTTCTATGTAAGTATATGAAGGACGAATAGAGAAATAATGCCATTATTATTGAAAGTGTCTGGTCAGCTGTGTGGGTTTATCGTTTACATTCTTTATAGATCCACCAATACCACTAAGACTTAATTAGTTCGCTGTTTTATTGTGGATATATATCATGATAATATATATTCCCTAGTTTGAGGAATATTCTTCGTATTCTCATGTCACGTCACTAGTCCCGGCGTCACGTATTCGAGGCACGCGCCCGCTCTGTCCTCTGAATATAAGGAACTACCTTGCCGTTCTGCAGCCTCACTCGTGTACAGACCCGCAGGAATCCTGCACGCTATATTATTACTTTTAATCCTTAGTTTGAGGAATATTCTTCGTAATCTCATGCCACGTCACTAGTCCCGGCGTCACGTATTCGAGACACGCGCCCGCTCTGTCCTCTGAATATAAGGAACTACCATGCCGTCCTGCAGCCTCACTCGTGTACAGGCCCGCAGGAATCCTGCACGCTATATTATTACTTTTCACCTCACTAGCTCGGAAAGCCCTTTTTGTTTGTTTAATATCTATTGTGAAAATCGCTTTTTATCCACATGTGGTGAAAGAGTTTTGACATAAGTGACAAGTGGCTTAAGTGACATTTGACAGCTAACAAAACGTAAAACGTTAAAAGTGCAGAATTTTTAACATCGCAATTAATGAATTGCATCGAGTATAAACACTTAATACAGTCTTACAACTTTATTTTAATTCATAAATATCAGCATTCAACATTAATCTTCATTCTTTTTGTAAAAACGGATAAATTGTTCTGACAGCCGAATAAGTCTACGTACGAACAAAACGCATCTGACATTTAATAAAACCTTTTACGTCAAACTTTTCTTTTCATTTCAAATTTCAATTCATCCATCATATCAACGTTAAATATTCGCATGTTTTTCTAGGTTGTTTTGTTAAAAATTAGTGATTCGAGTGATGAAGAAGTATTAAACACCTGAGGAATTACGGGAAACCGAGCAAAATGCACCCTTTTTCTTATTTTCCTCGCTGTAGTGAGGTGAAAAGTTTTGTGTTATACACGGGTGAAAGTTATTTTACGTCTCGTGTATTAAAGCACTCGCTACGCTCAGGATTCTATTTTTGAACCACTCGCTTCGCTCGTGGTCAATAATAGAATCCTTTCGCTAGCTCGTGTTTCAAATAACACTCGCACGTAAAATACAACTTTCACCCCTTGTATAACAAATAACTATTTAATGCCTAGTTTAATGTAGCCTGTTTTGAAATAATTTCTTTTTTTTAACCAATGTTTATTGAGTGCCTATGCCTAGCTAACTATCCAAAATGCTCAAAACTTTGGCTCAGGCTACTGGGTACTAAAATACATAACATTTGACCGTGCATTGCCGTGCTATTCTGCTACTCGATGAGGTACCGTTGCCTACGGCCTGCTCTTGATCTAAATACCTACTAGTTTTTATTGCCACCTGTTTTGTATAGTCGTCGATTTTAAAATCATGTCAATAATTTCGATAGTTCTATTGCATAATTCCATGATGCAGGTCATTGATTGATAGATATCAGATGATAATAATAATCATCATCATCATCATCATATACTTAAGAGTTTCTCTTGTCGTAATAATATAGGCTAATACATTTAACATTGCATTGTCGCTCAACTAAAGCTTATTGTTATAGTATAACTAGTTATTTCAATTCAAAAAGTATTAGTTAACAAAAACGACTTAAAATCTACATTTCTTTTTTGTTAAATACATTTTAATAAATCAACATTTTTGCACCCGTTCATCTGAATATGTTATTCCACCTGAAATCACTTGGCCTGGCTACATGTCCCGCCCAAACATTTAGGGCACGCTCGGCACTCAACCAATATAGTGGTCGGCAGATGACCACCTTAATAAATTAGTCAAACATGCTACAAGCCTGCGTTTCGTGACCGAGGCATACTCGTAGTATCCGTTGTTAAATCAGAATCATACTAGAAGATGACGCGTTGATGTCACAGTCTCCATTATTTATTTATATTGATATAGTTTCAAAGTCACTGAAATTCTGCTATCACATCTAAGTACAACATCCGTCCAGCGACTACGGCAAACTTCGTCCAAGGGCTGATTTCAGAAATGAAAACTTTGTACCACTATAATATCAATTCAATATATTATGATTACCGAACTGGCCGAGTTCGCACACATCGACATTCTGGAGAAGGAAAATGTCAAATGTCATAAAATATCAAAATGAATATGATGTACAACCAAATTACGCCTGATTTGTGTAGTAAACAAGTTTTATTTGCAGTTTGTTAATAGTTTCGTTATGATATGACGTTTTTAGGTTGGATGCGTAATGATTATTATTCAGAATTGGCATTTTTTTATAAATAGAGATTCCCACGCATTACTCGAGATTCGTCCCAAAAATCCACCGCTAATGAATGTTGCTCCTCTTTCTTTTTTCCCAATAATCATACTTTAACATAACTTTTACTAGTAGGTACATATCTAGAGGTATGGTTTAAGATAATTTTGACATGTCCCTAAAACCGTTTTGGAATTGTATAACATGTTTTACAATAACCTCTTTGCAGCTGCACGACAAAGTTCGCGCAAGTCCGCTACGTACGCCCCGCGCTAGTCGCGCTACTCGCGTCCCGTGCCCAGCTGGGACATTCGCTTTTTATTTCTTCTAAACCAAATTACGCCCGATTTGTGGAGTAAACAAGTTTTAGTTGAAGTTTGTTAACACTGTTAGAACTACTGTTATGACGTTTTAAAAGTACTTTGTATTTCACTATGGTTATTTATCAGAATTGTAATTTTCATAAAAACCATTGTTTAACTTGTTTTCATTTGACATTTCCTTTGTATCTGACATTTTGAACTTTGTATTTGGTATTTAGCAGGTACATTTTTAAACTAAAAAAGGCAAACCCTCGAAACAGCTGAAACGATTTTGTTAATACATACATGTCTAAGGTCACTCTCAAGAAAACTTGCTTTTAAATAAATAAAAACGCATTTCATTCGGTTCAACCGTTTAAGCGCTTCGTTGCAACAGATATACATAATTACATACATAGCGCATACTTATAACATCCCTCTTTTTGCGTTTTTGCGTCGGGGGTCAAAAATTACAAAATTTTACGTAACTTGATAAATCTTCACACATTCCATTTTCACACATTTTTAACGAAACATTTGAGATTATATTGTCATAGCATGACGCAGATAATTATAATTTTATATTAGCTAGGGACACACGCGCAGATGTGCCCGCCGAATTTGTCCTGGCGGACAAATCCGTTCGTATATGGTGCTATTCAGATGTGTCCGCTGACAAATCCGTGTCCAATTCGCGCCTTACACGCACGAATTTGTCCGCCAGGCACATACTTCGGACAAATCCGGCGGGCACATCTGTGCGTGTATCCCTAGCTAATATCATAATACCATGAATACTTTGTATATTCACCAAAATCCTTGTAACACACATAAATCGCATGTTATGTTGATCACGACCGCGATATCTAATGGCACGAAAGGTGTTTGCGGGTGTAAAAATAAAACATCGAGACGTGACTCTTCACGAGACGCTGATACATAAAAAGAATAAGATATACGAATGAATAAACTCTCATAAAATCTTTCAGTAGCTAAAGCTAAAACCTGCCAGTGGAACGTCCAATGAAGTTTATTCCCGCCAATTAACTTACCTAGTTTTCAGACTGGCAAATAATTTTCATTCAAATCATGAAGAAAAGTAATGCCATAGGTTTGGCTTTATCGACAAGCGTCGAATATAACCAACTTAAATTTTTTCCTTCTCTAAATACTGTTTATGCCAAAGTTTCCAAATGTTCCAAATGAAATTGGATGCTACTAAATAATTACTGGACAGTGGACACTTCTATTGCTGGACACGGCTGCCGTATGCCGGATGACTTATCTTATGGGCTAAAACAACCACCAGGTGCGTCCTACAAGATAGAACTCGGCATCAGGGCAGACCAAGGAAACGTTGGAGAGCCGAACTTGATGCCTTTCGTGCTGGCTGGTGGGAGGCTGCTCAAGACCGAGATACGTGAAAAAGGAGAGGGAGGCCTTTGCCCAGCAGTGGGACACTTATGGCTATTAAACAATAATCAACAAATATTTGTCGTATTACAATGAACTTAGATGGAAATATTGTACAGGTAGTATATATGGGCACTGGAGGGCGATTTTTGACATTAGAGCGCTCGAATAAAAAACTAATTAAGCGCGAGAATATTCGCACACAAATTCTGTCGCCATTACTTTTGGATGAAATTCAATTATCAAATTTAAATTCCTACCGCTGTTATTTTTAAAACACCATTTCATCGTTTTAGACAGCAAATTTCAGATTCGAGCGCTCGAATTTCAAAAATCGCCCCCTTGTACAAGTTATTCTTATTGAATATTTCAAATGAATACAATTCAAATTGTAAACAATTCGATCAGGGTGCTATTTCCTTACCCAACAGGAAACACGGAGATCGGATCCAAGGTCGCTGTCAATTTATGAAACGAACTTACTATTGTCTTAGAAGTTCGTACTTTGTTTCAGTTTCAATAATATTTTTATTCAAATATACAGAAAATATAAGTTAAGTTCGACAACTTTGCAGAGTTGTTTCAGATGAAAATGGGTATAATTCAAGTAAACCTTTTAATTTAAGCTCACCAATAAATTATTACTAATACGTAATTAACAAGGTATACACGCACAGGGGGGTGATTTTTGAGATTCGAGTACTCGAAAGTGACATTTACAACTCAGAATAAAACGATGAAATTATGTTTTAAAAATAACGGCGATGGGAATTTAAAATCATGAGTATTTAAACTATGAATTTCATGCGAAAAAATTGGCGGTAAGGTATTGTGTGCGATTATTTCCGAGCTTAAACTTTTTGAATTCGGGCGCTCGAAAGTCAAAAATTGGCCCCCAGATCTGCCCACCGGATTTGCGTGTCGGATGTGCCCGGCGCACAGATCCGTCCATGTATGGCGCGAATTGGACACGGATTTGTCTGCGGACACATCTGAATAGCACCATACACGGACCGATCTGTACGCCGGACATATCTGCCGGACAAATGCCGGACGTGTATCCCTAGCTATTATTAAGGCTTTAAAGTATCAAACCTGGAAATATACATCATGCAATTGTTCTAACTGTTATCAAGAATAAACGGAGAAACTATTATTGTATTTTCCGTAGTGAAATTTCGAGGTTTAACAAAAAGCAAACGTACAAATTAATAAATCCACCCTGCCCCACGTGTGATACTCCACACGAGAAATTAATAACAACAGACGCCCGCGATAGTAATTATTACAATGCAGCGTAACTTCGTATTCATTTGAAACTCAGGCACAATGTAAAAACGGGGCGGCAGTGTCTGTAGCCTTAATATCCGCTGTTTCAGACTCGTAACCGGCTAACAATATTGCATTGCGTACGCCACGCGCTAGTTCCGTACTTATCGCGAAAGTTTCAGCCGCGCCGGGGGGCCGCCTCGCCTCCCGGCCGGGGTGGCGCTGCAGTATCGATCGCGTCTGCACGCTGCACCGCTGTCTTCCGCAGATCAGCCCTTATCGCCGGTAGTAGACTCTAGCACTAAAGCTTTGCACGCACGCTACCGGCCGCACGCCGAGCTGTGCCGGAGCGTGCGAAGTCGCCAGGTTTCATGGGATTAAGTTAAAACATTTTATCTGCGTCGCCTCCGAGCCGTTGCATTCGGGTATTGGACAAATCCTGGTTTGAAAATCTATTTCTGTTACCATTTGGGAGATTTATGACGGGTCCATTCTCGGAAAATATGTGGTGACAATGTGAAATGCGACGAACGACATATTTTCTGAGAGTAGCCTAGTAAAGTGTGATAATGCCGATAGGTTCCATGTCTTGAAGATTGATGATTTAAATTTATAACACAATAGGTACAAGTTAATAATAACTTGCATTGGGTTGAGACATCGCTCAACACCTGCGGGGTATTCGTGCTAACTTTCTCTAGTACTCCGATCCAATAGTTGCGAGTAAGCGAAACTTTAACCACAGTTCCTAATTGGATTAATTTCAGCGAACAAACAAAAAGATGACAAATAAATTTAATCCGGGCAATATCTCGTTACAGTACTGGAGTCGCACTAGAGCCTAACTATGAAATTTATAACGATGGGCCAAGTTGAGAGTTGCCGGCGTTGAAAATATTGTAAGCCGCACTCGTTTGGGGCAAATCTCAGATCACCTGCCTATTAGACAATAGACTGCATGAGCACGTAAGACAAGTCAACTCAAACGCTCAACCCATCATTAATATTCAAAAGTATACTGAATGCATTGCTTAAATGAAACCCGAGTGCAGAACCACGCAATAAATATAGTACAACACTCTTGAAACCCTCTAAAACTTTTAGATTTATTTAACAATGTATCAACCATAAGCTGCTGGCCAAATATAATAAGACTTTCGGACTGTTAAATAGACAGATTACCAATTATTATTAAATTAAGTGATACCACGAATATGCTGCTGCTGCGGCTTGAGATTTAACTGGGCTTAGTCTTTCATGATTAGCACGTATTTTTAATTAACTAAAACTTAAGGAATCACGAATAATAAAATTAAATTCCAAGTTATTTTTCGGGTTACAAACGCAATGGCGCATCTAAAACGACGTTATGTTTTGGATAAAATATGCCATATAAGTAGGCTAAACCTGGAAAATAAGAAGAAACAAAAAAGGTAAAATGAAGGTTCATGTTACGGGAGCATGTACCGAGCGAGTTTACAATTTCATGACATCTACGTGGAAAAAGTTGGGGATAGATAATAATAGGTTGAAAATAAGTTAAGTTCCATAAGCGCATACTCGTAAAAAGTATCACACATACCAAAATACATCACTACATCAGAAAAAGTAGCACGCAGTCTATGAGAGATAGTCTTTGTGGCAAAATTAAATGAAAAACGAAGTTTCACCGCGTGGCGGACAAAGTTGGCCACTCAAGTTTTCTGGAGAGCTGTAGACGCCGGCCGCCTCCGTCGTGCACTATTTACATTGCCTCATAACACTCATTCGCACTAATCTATCAGGTATTAGACTCAGAGATCTCGACAGAGACTGAAAATGGACAGAGGACAAACAAACGTTCTTACTTTTAAATTATACTTTTTTAGTTATACTTTTAAGTTATACTTTTAAATTAACTTTTTAGGTGATGCTTCTTATATACCCACGCACATAATTAGGTATAAGAGCATAACGGCTATGTTTAATAGTATCTATTGATGATAAACGATAGGTACTAAAATAGTTTTCTCCCAATTTGGTTCAAAGTCAAGCGTAATGACCTAATGACCTTAGTTTGTAAGTACTTGTAGGTAGAAGCAAGTAGAAGTTATTCGAATAGTGGGCGCGGGCGGGCGGTTTAGTAATATGTGTAGTTGTGTACTCGGACATTCTTTTTTTTATACTATGACGGTGGCAAGCAAGCATATAACGGGTCTTATGGTAAGCAGCTATCGTAGTCTATGGACACCTGCAACTCCCCAGAGGTGAGACATGCGCGTTACTGACCCTTTCGAAAACTGTACACTCATTTTTTAAAGAAGCCCAACTATAATTAGAAAAACATTAGCAGGCAGAAAAACCTGAGTAGAAAGAAATTCCTCTTAAACTGCACGGAGACATAAGTAATTGTTGATCTTTATTACATACTTAAGGTACTCCTTTTAAACTTTTGCAGATGTAACATAGGTTTCAGTTGAGTTTGTATTGTACTGCATAGTACGTAGGTACTTTGAAAACGAGTCCTCATGGATAATAGAACATGAGAAAATCTCATCGCCGCGAGATAACCCACTCACTCAACATATAAAAACTTACACTGCGTTCTCCTGTTGTTATACGATATTTACATGTCAATGTGCAAAGTAAACTCTAGTGCACCGGCTTCAACCACAGCCATACAATAGCAGCCACGGCTCTCGTTTTCGTTGCCAAAAGCCCTATTTTATGCTCCGTAAAACACCATTTAAAAATCCGTAATACCGAAGCAGACCAATCCGCGTCGAATTAATTACACGAAATCATCTGTCGTCGCCGGAATGAGTTTTTGTATAAACTTCCATGTCACGAGGTTCAAAGCTTGCCTTTAAATAAACAAACAGTCTGCAGTCTGGCTTTTGCCGTTGGCCTGTTTGTGTTTGTATTCGCGCCCTTTGATTTGAAACTCGAATCAATGGGGCGTTCTTCAATCATGCAAATAACATAACCTGTGGAGCTATGGCTCGGCTCAAATCGATTTACGAAATTACAGCGGGTTTATGGAACGAAGTGAAATGGTGTTTTAATTAATGTATATAGCCTAACATTTAGTTTAGAAATGGAGGAAAAGTAGAAAAATCTACTGCCTCAGGCGAGACTCGAACTAGCGACTCAGGATATGGTGGATAATATCGCAGCCATCAGGTAAGTCTCAGTAGCTCAGTTGGTAAGAGCGATGGACATGTTTCCCAGAGTCGCGAGTTCTACTTTTCCTTTATTTCTAAACATTGTGGTATCGTTAGCAGACGTTCTGCCTGCTTAATAGGCGTATTTACACCTGGCTCGGGTGCCGAGGCCGAGGCAAAACGCACGCGCGGCCGCAATGCCTCGCGCGGCAATTTCCTCGCGAGGCGGTGCGCCAGGTGTAAACACGCCTAATACCTACAAAAACTATTGTTATATTTTGTGTATACAATGTGTAAATCTAATACGACCAGACATAGAACTCATCAGTGTTATCATTAATTAAGATGTTTTTTTTAAGTTACACTTAAGTGTGACCCAATAATATATTTTTGAAAATTATATCAGCGAGCGTTTAACGCGAGTGTGTTTGCATTACATTGCGGGCCGAATTATTTTGTGTGGATAAAAATTTAATTGCAATTCTATATAAGTAAAAGTTATCTTATTACATTTCTTATGTCCTAATCACCGTTAAGAGATTCGCCCGTATTAGATTTACACACTGTATATGTCAACAACTTCAGTTTTTGCCTATCGCAGTTTGAATACTTTGTATCAATAAAAATCTTAATAGCGCACCGGTATTAATAATTCGCCCGTATTAGATTTACACACTGTATATGTCAATAACTTCAGTTTTTGCCTATCGCAGTTTGAATACTTTGTATCAATAAAAATCTAAATAGCGCACCGGTATTAATAAAAATTCAAATAGCGGTCGAAGAGGGTGCCATTCTAAGGACCTATTCCAGAATTATTATCAATCTGTGTACATATATTTATTAAAAATTTTAGTTGTATGTAATTAAAATATTTATAATAAGTACCATAACTAATGATTTTTTCATAAACATCTGTCAATTCTACAATGTCCTTAATAATTAATTAATTATGTGCCATTTTTTCTTTTTTTGGTCAGAAAGTGATAAAGATACTATTATCTTTATCACTTTCTGACCAAAAAAAGAAAAAATGGCACAAAAGGGTAGAACCTAGGTACTAGATGTGACATCTAGAACAAATTTTGTGCGCCATGTTTGGCGGTTGACAGGTATGACTGAATCAGAGAGTAGTATAGACTTGTAGTGATTTTCACTACAACTTTGGGACAAAAAAAACTTAGGATCATAGGGATGTCATCTCCTGTTACTCAATGATTTCTTTAATTAACTTCTAAGCGTGTAAGTAAGCACAGTAAGCACTGCCTAAGGCAACACACCGTATTCCCTATATGTCCCTACAACTACATGTCCACTTTAAAATTATATCAAAGTGTTCAATGCAACATTAATCCGAAATGCGACGTTAATTTAGTATGAAACATAATGGTTGGTTTAAGAAGAGCATTGGAGCCCCGCCAGATAGCTCGCGAGAAGCACCCTCCGCCAACTGACGCTAATTGCTAACTCTTTCCAATTATCATAATTATACCCACACGGTTATTAACGAATTATTACTCGCGCTATGTATTTACTTAGATCCGTTATCATATCATAGTAGCGTAGCGTCATCTGGGGACCCCTATACAATATAACATCAAGAGGCCTATTCGCAGAATAAAATTTGTCATAGGTATTTTTTTCAGCTTTTAAATTAGACCTGTCAAAAGCTACGTGTGGTGATAGCTACTAGTGGACTGTCGCTAATGCTGTGTGTATTCATCAGAAAACAAATAATAATAGAACGATATATTCACTACTATAATAGGAAACATGTTGAAAGATATTGTACTATTATGTCACTAAACTGTGATGTCGCTTTCTTGCTTGTGTGTGTGTGTGTGTGTGTGTGAAAACAACTTCAAGGGTCCAAGGACAACCAAAAGGAATACTTCCACTAAACTATTTGTTTACTGTGAGTACGGGGATTTATTTACTGAGAGATAGATTGTAACCTTAGCCGAGATCTTATAACGACTTCGAAGTTAGGGGTGGATATACTGGATATAAACGCAACTCGCATACCAGACAACGATCAGCCAGTAAGAAAAGTATAGATTATGATACTAATTGCCATCAAAAGTCTCATGTACGAAGTCACATCAGTTTTTCAATACTAGAACGTATAGTTCTACAGAGCAGCTATGTGTAACTTTCTAATGATCGAATGAAGTTGCGTTGCTACGTCAACATGAATTGCGCGCAAACAATGCACCAACGGCATGCTTATTGATTAAAGGATTGGTTGGATACCCACATCAGTATCATCGGGAATAGTTTGACGTCATACTCTCACTTCGAACAAAGCTAACAGCGGTGTGTGGCAACACAGCGGTATGCGAATGAAGTATCCAACGAAACCCTTAATTTGCCTCAAGAACCACTATAAATACAAGCTCGAAATACGTTAAAACTATGCGTAATCTGAGACCATACTTTAAGTGGGAATCCTGAGATAAACGCGCATACGGCAAATGAGAATAACAACCCAGCCGTTCGATGCTTCCTGACGCCACGACTATTTTTAAACTCCATGACAATGATGAACCGCACAAAGTGCATTGTTCATTCGTTTACTCAGAACTGAAAACACAAAGCCCTCGCCCGTTTTACGAAGATTTCATTAATTTTATCGCTCCCATTCATTCCAGTTTTACTTAACAGGATCGAAACTGTAAACAGTCTAAAGAATATCGCAACACTCGAGACGTCGAACCCCGCTGCGCTATTTAACGAAGTTTCAAATAATATAATGTCTATTGGGCATGGAATATCAAGCTATATTCCGAGCTGTAAGCCTGTTACGTTGGACTTAAGCCAAAACGCAGTGTTGGTCCCCCGTTACATTTCCACTAGAGATGAGCCTACGAGCTGGTTATCAAAATAGTCGCACATTCTCTATATACCTCATCGATCACATCACCTTGTGAATTGTGCTTTTGGAAGGCACCCAGTAGTCATTCATTACCTATCCAGTACCTATATAGTGCTCTATGTATTAGTAGCAGTTATTTTCTAGTAAGTATATCAGGAGAGGAAAACCTGCAACTAAGTAGGTAACACTCATACGCGAAATTTTGTCTGGTGTAACTTCTGATCTCGCGAGTCTAAGAAAAACATGAAAGTTATGAGTCTAAGTAACAACGCCTGAACCTACTTTCAAATTCGACTTATAGACTCGCAGAAAGTAGGTTAAGATCCGATCTCGTGAGTTTTAATCCTTACAAACCTTTGCCACCTACGAGTATAACGTACATATGTACAGCGTAAATAGCGTTATTTAATGCGAATTTTATGATTTCGATATCGAGCTCGTATATTTTTATTCAGCCTATGTAATAAAAATCCTATTAAGTCTACACGGAATGTGCAACCCCACGGGTGTTGCCCGTCGTACTCGGTACATTTACGTAAAATAATGTGTTCTGGGGCTTTTCCTTGTCCCTTTTCTAGATTCCCAAAACAAGTTTACCGATCTATACGAGAGAAGTACAAAATAACAAGGGCCATGGTGTGACAATTTACCGGGTCTTTCATAGATTTAGATTTCAACAAAAACGTTATGGCAAAACTAACAAATTTCGTAGGAATAAATTTCATATATGAGCTCTACTTGTGGGTTAGGAATATACCTAGATTAACAGGTCACTCACGTAATTTTGGTGGTTGGTTTTTAGAGTCTCACGAGAGTTTTATAGTTAAAATACCTAGATTAGTAATTGAATAAACTTAATTCTTGTTCTATTGAATTAGCACTCAATTAATAGCGATATTTTTTACTCTATGACAATGATAAACCCTACAGTCCTACAGTCTTTTCTGTTTTGCCCTAAGGTTGACTGGTAGAGAATGCATTAAGTCCGCCTTTTGTACGTTAAGTTTTCTTATGTGCAATATAGATTAAATAAATAAATAAATAAATCAACACAAAGTAGATACCTACCATATTTGAGATTTCCTTTAAAATGGTAAGTAAGTATAGCTTTTAAAGTAAAGCAGTACTAGTAGATACCGTAAACAGAGAACCTAACTATAATAAGTACTATAATGCTACAAACGAGCACTATCCTGTCCTGGAATCATAATAATGATAATAAACAGCCAACGAGCTCGAGATCAGGGGCTTGCCGGCAGCACAATAGCAGAGCAACATGTGCGTTCGCTTTAAATAAAACGCTGGAAAAATACTACATATAATCCTTTCTTCGCATTGTGTATAGGTAGGGTAGAGTACTATTATACAAAAGAGAGCTGAAGTTCTTGCTGTGTCGTGTCTAATCTGGGGATATCTTACTGTTTTTGTTTACTTACTTACTTAGGCTTATAATGACCACGAAAGTTAAAAGTTAAAAAATACGAAGTTGCTCTGCAAACTGTAAATTACGAATAAATTATGTTTACCTGCCTTGCTTCGATCAAGGCTAGATTCACTTAATAGGTACTGAGACTCTTTATCGCAAATTAATATATTTACTTTAAATTCCGGAGTTTCGTCGCCGATTTCACCTAAACAAATTTGCGACCGCCGTGTTTAATGATAGTATTAACATAACATAACATAAATATTCTTTATTGCACACCTCAAATTAACGAAACAGAGTATACACTAAAACAATATAGTATTATGTAGTTTCTATGTTGTAAACCTAGTTAAACTGATTTTTCTATGTATTTGAGTTAGTAACTTAAACCATAACACCATCAGTCAACATTACCGACTTCAGTGATTGTTCAGACGAGCAGGGACTGTCGATAATTTCAACACACCTATCTAGATGCATTGATTTATTTATTAGGCATATGTAAGCTAAAGCAAAACCATACTAGCTTCAGCACATAAATCAATGCAATGGACGCCGCCATATCACGAGCCTCTTTCACTTCACTGTTTGAATAACTCAAATGTACATACCTACTGAACTGTCAATGTGTATCACACATTTTGTACAAAATGTGATGTGGCAGTCCAGCCATAGAGGATTTACCAATGCCATATCACACAATTAGGAGAATAGCGCTGTGCCCGTGGTTTAAGGCACAAAACACCGATTTTATGAATTTGAGCAAGGTCAATGCACTCAGTCTGTAGACTTGTTCATATTATTATAGTTATGATACATGTACATCAGCGCTTGTAATTGTATCTGTCGTTTTGGCAGCAGTCCGGGCTTATTGCGACGTTTTATGGGCCAAACTTTACAATGAAAATCAGGAAACGGGCTCTGTTTAATCTTAAAGGGGACGATAATCGAGAAAGATTATATACCTACATAAATTTCAGATATCGCTGGTAAAGTTTAAATTCAAAATTATGATATGACACCATATCTGGGCAATATACACGAGTTTTGGTTTCAAACATAGCGGTTTCTACTTCGTGTGTATAACTATTAGAATAATTAGAAGATATAAAACTACCTATAATAATAGTGCTAGGTACTCACAATAAATAATTTTAAACAAAATACAGCTTTTAGCTCGAAAAATGGTAAATGACACTCTCAGAGTACAAAACATTAACGTTTTAAAAGCGGGTACATCTTTTTATTTCTCTCCGTGAAAGATGGAGCCCCATCCCACTTCAGAGGCGCACTTGACCGCAACAGATGGCTACGCTCTATCCATCTACGAGTATACTGTGTTATTGTATAATAGCTACTTAGTGTTCTACTGTGGTGCAGTGTACAGTCGCCATTCGCCATCAAATATATCGGAGCGGGCAAGGTGGTCACAAATATCTGAACAACGCCTCTATTTATTAAGACGGTAAAGTGCATGTTCAGATACTTTTGACTACCTTGGCTGCTCCGATATATTTGAATGGTGACTGTACATAAAATACATCATCTGAAAAATATACCGTGGACTTTGATAATGATAACCCTGTAATATTATACTGTACTGGTTAATGAAAATCTACGGTTATTTATTTCGTATAAAAATAATCCATAAAAGATGACCTGTTTTCATCGAGCTTGAGTGAATAGAAAAGATCGTCTAGATAATAGTCTACGTATACTTAAATTTAAATTTTAAGGGGCTTAGTTTTCTAATGAGTTTCGTAGCTTATCATATTATCAGTAACGGCCTCAATCGATATAGCATCCTATATTTACTTCAATATTCATAATCTTCGAGATATTTAACATCAAAGTCGAGCAATTATAGGTCAAAACAATGGTTTTCTGGTTAATTAGTTTAAAATTAAAAACCCTCTTGATCTTTACCATTCTCGATCTCGATTTTTACCATGAAGTAAATTATAAGATTTAGGTACCAAACGTGTGGTTAATATAAAACTGCATTAAAAGTAAGTGGATACTCCACATAAGTCTTAGCATCTCCCTCATTGTTACAGAAATCCAATTACATTAATGAAGATAAAAATAGCGTTCTTTTATTTATGAAAAGTCTTTCATTTCAGCCAGCAATATCTTGAATAGTCGATAAACGTGCCTCCCATTGTGCCGTTGAAGTATGTGGCCGGTTAATTCCAATCGTTTTCCATCATTATTTTCAACCAAACCAGTATAAGTGCAGTCTCTGTCTAGTGACGATCATATGTTTATGATGGCTATTGCTTTTCAAACTATAAGCTTTCTTTGGGACAAATTGCTGCACATAGTGTGATTCACCGCCGAGTTATAAAACTTATACAGATACTGTATGTATATACCTACAGTATGTAAATGTAAAAGTATGTATATAAAAAAATTGTTGAAGGGCAAGGAATCGAATGGAGTTCTTTTTTACCCGACTGCGCGACGCAAAAGAGGGTATAGTGTTTAACGGTCTATATATGTATGTTTGTTCCTTTGTGGCACTCGATTCGTACGTCAATCGATTCGTCTTAATTGCGCGAGTGTCACTAAAAACAAAATAGCAAGCCAAATTCAATATGGCGGCAATCAGACGCCATATAGTTGGATAGCGCGTGGTTTATACTCAGATTGGCTATGGGCATATCTATGGTGGTGCGTAGTGACTGTGGTCGATATATTTAATTGAATTGAGAACTTTGTATGTTTACCTGCTGTAAGAAATAGGTGCTTACCTACTGAAGGATAATTTTTAAATTTTTTAGTTTATTTTTTATTACTCGTGGACTATATGATGCTTGAATTGAAGCTCTTTAGTCTAAACTGCCCAAACTAATGGTGTGCCCAAATTACTGCACCCATGCAATTAAAACTGCACGAAGCCATGCGCGTAGTGAGTCATAGAAGCCTGTGGAAGAACCTGGTCTTCAACAGAAGGACATCCACGATCCTCAGTTCTGAGGAAACGACTGATGATAATGAGTCCGAACTACTAGCGTATAAGTACTTTTCGATGGAGCTTTTATGGTCACATAGTTTAGCATCGTCGACGATGCTGAAATGGATTTTCATACAGTATTGTGGCACGATCGGAGCATCGGAGATAGATTGAGTTCCCGGGAAGGAAATAATAGAGTTTTTAATCATCCCTTAAAGAGGTGAAAAGAGTTGAGGAATTTATGTGCTCTACTTGAATCACATCTTATTTAAGGGGCGGATACAGGCCGAAGTCGTTTTAGACCTCATTTTGAACAATGAATTTGTATAGTTAATGTTACGTAATCGCATTAATATGAATATCTACGTATTCATAAAGAAGCCGTGCAGAGGCTCCAATTGATAGTTTATTTTTTATTGGCTTTGATTATCTACAAACCGACTCCAAAAGTACCGAAAAATCAAAATATGGCGTTCCGTTTGAACACGTCGCATTGCGATTTTGTCTTCGACAGTAATTCGATCATTTTGTTATTTTGGAAGCCAGATAACTGGACTAGTGCATAGGAGTATATTCATATTTTTCCTCATTAAGATCACAAAGAAATTCAATCGTAAACATAAAATTTTGAAAAATTCCCATACATTCGCCATATTGTCAAATTGTCTTTGTGACTCAGATGCCCCCCGGGGCTCGTTGGAAGCAGACGTATGTTGAATTTTTAGCCGTGACATTTCATTTTGACAATTATTCTGACAGAAAATCGTATACGTACACGAAAGAGGATACCAGTAGCTAGATTGTATTCAAAATAAATAGGGAGAACTAATAAAGACCGTGAGTCCCTTTAAATTCGATCTTTTCATATTTACACGTCGTAATACTAGAAACATACAACTAATGATTGAATAAAAGACACTTTTCTACAGAATCCCCATAATAAATTGCTTAAAAACCTGTTCAAAATTAAAATAGTTTTTGGATTAGTTTTTAATTAGTGGACTTTATTTTTATTACATTGGTCATAATATTACGACATTTTAACATGACTTTTAACGTCAAAATACTTGAATGACAATTTAATTTTAACTAGAATCTATATTTACTTAATATTAAAAAGACTTGATTCTTTTACTTGTACAAAAGATATATAAGCTAATATAATCTGGCGAGTTTTGTGGTTCTGCGCACCTACAATTATGGAGAACGTCGAACGACTCCGCATGCTGCTTATAGCTGATACAAGTTGTCGTACGTTATGGTATCCCAAAGTTAAAAACGGGCAGTACGAGCTTATGATACACCTCTCGATTCGAGCTCCGCAAGTCCACAACTACAGCTCAGCACATCGTCTGAATAGCATCCGACTCCTACCCCAAATCAAATCACGGGAGGAATCAACATACGTTTACTTCTTAGCGAATTCCAGGTAGATGGTGTGCCGGAACCTATTATATTTTTGCTTTACATTTATCTATCGTTACATAAATGTACTCAGATCAAATAAATTATAATAATTATATTATAAACAATGTTGTTCACTGACTTAAAACAATTTTCAATCCTCATTCACTTAGCATTTCGTCCCGGATTTTGCCATTGTCATCTGACCTTCCAACTCGGAGGGAAAAGTAGGCCTTATTGGAATAAGACATGGTTTCCTCACGATGTTTTCCTTCAACGAAAAATGACATATGTGATATATATTCTTTTATGCGACGTCGGTGGCAAACAAGCATACGGCCCACTTGATGTTATGATTTTCATAACTGGTACAGTCGAGTTCGTACATATCGACGCGTCCAACTGAACAAAAATATGTGAACAAGACCTTATACTTATACAAATAAGGTTGTGTTCACATATTTTAGTTCAGTTGGACGCGTCGATATTAACGAACTCGACTGTACGAGCCGGGGTATGAAGCCGAGACCTCCAGATTCAAAATCGGATGTCTTACTGATAGGCTATTAAGCGCTTTTAACTCATTGTTTATGTTTACATTTAAACGGAACTTTTGAGTCATACTTGCCTATAGACGGAGAGTTAGCTACATCAGTATGACACAATAATGAGGGCAACTAAACCCCCTAATCAGTTTGCTATACTATGCTTATGTATAGATCTGGGATATCTGGCAGCTATAAAGTGGTGGAGGTCAAAGAATATAACTAATTATTCTGGCCGTTTTACCTATTTTGGTAGTACCTACTATTTTCCAATTGAAAGATTGTCTAGTCTGTAATTCTAACCTCCACTCGTTAAAGGATAGTACAGCAATCTAACTAGATTTTATTTTGTTGCTCTTATTATTGTGTCATATCTGACATAATATAGCGTTCAAAAAGTCAGCCGAAATAATAAAGTGAACCCGAATTAAATTACTTAATCAATGTTCTGTGAATTTATACTGAGCTTGATGTAGCATGTAGATTTTAAAATAAAATATACTACTTAAATGTGGTATCTACAAATATTAGAGCCACGGGTATGTGTTAAATTTATCTAGGTAATCCTACCGATCGACTTCCATATTTGTAGTGCTTAGTGCTGTAAGAACACATATTCTTTTAAAATTCTGAGTTACGTAATCCACATAGCTAATTTAAGTCCATTTTAGCAGCCGGTTTGGATTTAAGACTAGTTAAAATTTTGTCTTAAGTTTATTTTTTAGGAACTTTTCTAAATTCTTACATTACTTTTAAAAATATTATACTAACAGAACAATATTAACCTTTTCGAACAAAAAATAAGACCATTCAGGCTAGTTCTGATTTTAAGACTGATTTTAAGATATGGTTAGATTAGGTCATTCTGAAAACATCAATAAACGATAGAGGAAAAAATATGTCAACGGCATAAATATACTAAGATAATAATATTTAAAAAATAGTAAAGCCTATGTCCTAAAGATGTGTATTAATTTATTTTGGTATATAGTGGTTTAGAGCCACGAGGACGTATGATAGCTTAAAAGACGCAGAATTTGAATAGCTTTCAGAAGATGGCAAAGAAATTATAACGGTCTAAAACTTTTCTCTTAAATTGAAAAAAAAAACACCTTGATTTTTGAACACCTTTCCTCGGAATATCTACGATATCTCGTGAACGAGGGCGAAAATCGAAAAACTGAGAGATAAGCCTAGAAACATTGAGACGGGGAATATTATATGTCGTATACTTTTTTTGTGGGAGTGATAGGGGGGGGGGGGGGTATGCTCCCCCTTAGTGGCGCGTGGTGAGTCACCGTGCGGTATTAGTCGGGCGTTATAGCCCTGTGGAACTTGGCAACTTTGAGATACTAAGATCTATTAGTACTTAATAGGACGCGGAAAATGAAGAGTCTTAGGATTTTTTTAATTTATTTAATTTTCCTAAAAAAATTTAGGAAAATTAAATTAATTTTGATTTATTTAATTTTTTTAGGAAAATTAAATAAATCAAAAAAATCTATGTTTTATATCATATTTTTTAACAACGGAAACAATTATTCTAATAAGTACATAGCTAGCACACATCAGATTTGGAGAATTACTATGGAATGAAATGGAATCCGTTTTCACGCCGAGGCAGATATAGTGCTTTTCTCAAAAAATGCGTGGAAATAAGATCTTAAACCCAATACTTAAAGCCTAAAAGTCTATAGCACTCCGGATTTCTCGATATAATTAGGGTACCATGTTGCGACCGGCGCCCACCCGACAGCGACAGCGAGCGCGTGGCGGGCACCGGCTACTTTGCAGGCCTGCAAAGTAGTATGAAATCCCTTTTCATATCAAATTTCACTAATCAGCCCGAAAGGTGATACTTCCGAGTCTATTTTCACGAACGTAACGGTAACATTTCCGCGCATGTTTGAGAAAAAAACTATTACAAAATAATATGATTTTCTTAAATTTTTTTTTCATTAATAATCTATAATAGCCCTTTCAAGTCGTGTAGAGCACGAGATCTGTGAATTTTTTTACAGTTTTAAATTAAATATTCAAGACATTATGTTTGGGTCATTTTATCATAATTAAAAACAATGTATTTGTTGACTTTGATAGGCCTTATAACTATGTGTAGTAAAAATTGGCATAGCCGCCATCAGATGTATCGGAGCGGCCTAGGTGGTCACAGATATCTGAACAACGCTTCTATTGTCAATGCGATAAGTGCATGTTTAGATATTTTGAGTACCTTAGCCGCTCCCATATATTTGATGGCGACTGTATAACAGGCTCAAAAAAAATATTTCGAGCTAGAGTTCGTGAGTTCAACTGGTCTTAAAATTCAAATTGGCCAAAATATTGGTTTTATATTTGAAATTTAGGTTATTTGAAGTATTCCATACCTTGTGCCAGAGTTCGGAGCGATGGGATGGGATGGGATCAAAGACATGTTCTTAGAGTGCATTTAACTTGACACTTATCTATTTGCGGTTATAAACAACGGGTAGATATTGTATAGGCATTACGCCCGCCTGTGTCTTCAGTAATATTATTATATTCGATTCATTGTAGTCTAAATTTTACGGCATATGTTATATCAATGTACTTAAATACGTATGAGTCTGAAAGTGTGTTTGTGCCATTTATATACATTGTTGTAAGGGATTTAAAGTCATTTGCTATTTATTCACATGAGATCAATTATTCCTTAAAATGGTCTTAAAATTTAAGCGCCCACCGGGTCTTAAAGTTGGCATGTAGTTATGTAGGTTACGTAAAGTGCACCATCGCATATGCTAAACATTTGGAACGGTAGGCTTAAAGATCATCATCATCATCATTTCAGCCGAAAGACGTCCACTGCTGGACATAGGCCTCCCCCACTGAACGCCACAATGACCGGTCCTGTGCCACCCGCATCCAGCGGACTCCAGCGACCTTCACCAGGTCATCAGTCCACCTTGTAGGGCTTAAAGATAAATCAATGTAATTGTTGTATATTTTCAAATGGACTCAATACAATAATATATAAAGTGAATCAACTTTTAGAAAAGTTTTTTTTTAATGAATACATTGTTTAAAATTCGGCTACCTACATGTTTGATAAGTCATACAACCAAGCCAACACTTCAGTGTAAAAGTTTATGAAATTTTCATTTTTATTTATGTGTAGGTAACGTAGCAACGCTTCTATCATAAAAGATAATAAGTGTCTTAAAAGTTGATTCCCCCACTTCTTGATCTCTAAGATATCCTCTACATCTACAAAACTACTCGTTAAGAATTTTGATTTTACAGTATGGTGGGCTACAGTACTAAAACTAAAATCATACGAAAGTATGCAAAACATAATCCCATATAAAATTAATATAATTTAATATGGGATAAAATTTTGGATTTATTTGCATAAAAGTTTATAGAGAAACCTACCTACCGAAACAACTCTTAAAACATTATTCAAAAATTATTTCCGTTCATTTCTACCTATGGTTGATAGGCTAGTTAACTTTCCAAAACACGTATCTCGATAATGCATTGCAAAAGTCATTTATTCATTTTAAATCAAACATAATAGGTACGTCATATGTGACGTAATCAGGATAGACAAGGAAAGCAAGATAAAATATGTTATTTCTCCGTCTTCTTAGATAACACCTCTTTTGAGTTTGTTAGTATATCAAACTAATAATGGCAACCTATAAAAAATATTAACGGTCAATGACCTGGCCCCCAAAAGTGTGGTAGTGTGCGTGAAGTGTAGTTGTGTATGAATTAGGGTAATTTGACAGAATCTGAAAATTCTCCCACCTGTACCCGACCCTGCTTGTACCTAATATTAGTTATAATAATACATATGGGCGAAACCCTTTAGTCACGGATCAGGTCATAGTTCCACCGATATTCCACTCACCAACAGTCGGTAGGTAGGTAAGCCATAGGAATATATGGGTTAGTATTGATATTGAGCAATTCGAAGCGAGATGAAGGGCAAAGTTCGCAACGCAACACTCACTAGGTTTGTAATAAATACCTGATACTTACTTAGTTATTACTTTTCGATATATTAGAAACGAATTAATGTTTAAATAAGAAATTAAGAAGATAGTCACCGAGTCATTTTACGTTGATAAGATTATGATTAATAAAAAAAAGCTAGAATTAAATGCAGACAACTCTTAATTCTTCGAAAGGTATAAGGTAAACATAAAGCAGATATTGAACAAAACACTAAGGCGCCGTCATCTAAAAAGGTGCGACATAACATAAACTGAATATACGGGACAGAAAATCATAAACAAAGATACAACGTTAGGACATTTTTCCACCATGAAGTTAACAAGGAACCCCAGCCACGTGACTGCAAATGCAACACGCTCCTCATAAGGGCAACCATAATAAAGTGGCTAACCTATAACGCGATTTCATCTCCAATAACGACGGGGCCTTTCATAAATCGTTCCAGTTTTAATATAACAGGCAGCTCCATAATCTTCACACTTTGGTTCGCATGCAATGGGACGGAACGTTCTGTGGGGTCGTTGCAATCGCTTACCGAGCGCAGGCGGTTCCGACCCTCAAGTTGTGAGGCTCACACTAAGGGCCTTATCACACCTGAGCGATTTGAAAGCAATCTCTAGATATACAAAACTCGTACGCGGCGAACTCGCGACGTGTTCGCTCCCATATAAAACTCGCTCGCAAATCGCAAGTGTGATAACACTCTTAGGCCCGGCTGCACGAAACGGCCTAATAAAGTCACTTTCAACGTTACAATTTTTTGTATGATTTTTTTTACTTCTCCATGGCTTGACTGCTGCGCCGCAATATTCAACGTTGATCATTTCGTTAATTGTGTGTGATTAACATTATGCATAAAATTTTAGCCAAAAGTACAAGACCAACACAGTCATTTGACATTTAACCATTTTTGCCACGTGACATACATGGAGCATTAGGAACGTGCAAAATATGATGTCTTGCGAGTTCACGCGTAGCGACCAGTTTGATACGGAATGAGAAACTGACAAAAAATGGGGAACAAGGGTCAAGGGAGGGAAAATTGGCTCCACATGCGGTTAGCGCATTACGTATGGAGGGAACATCAAACTAACCATTAAAGAGTCCGGCCACGCTAACTCTGCGTGGCAGGCTGTAGGCACAAATATCACCAAATCATTTCTTTTTCCAAAACTAGACATATTGTGTGAGATGATTTGCTAGACCATACTTTGACTGCATAGTCAAACACTTATTTTTTTGGGATTTCGGTGAATATTTGGCTGTTTCAACGGTTTCTATGGGGATGCCAATATTTTTTTAGGATTTCGGGGTTGGTCCTATAAAAAAAGTTCTTCAGTAGGTATGGCTTACCTTATTGTCACAATATTGCTAGTTATTGAAAAAACACCCCATATGTACTTACACCAAACTGTAAAATTGTATTTTTATATATGTATTGATTCATTGAGTATTGAAGAAGTCCCCTCTACACAGAGGGGAATTCAAACTGATCAGTACAATTGCAATTTCTGCTCACTCTTATTGGAGTTAACTAGAGTTACATAATTACATATTAGAATCCTAGAACCGCAGAAGAGGTAAGTGACAAGTACCCACGTTCTGTGTCACGCAGTCGGCGGCGCTGCATTTCACGCAGGGTGTAGAGGGGACTTCAAACTAACCAGTACAATCATCGCGCTCTCGTCCTACTCTCAGTAGAGTTACAAAATTACACATTCGAATCCTAGAACCATACAAGAGCTCGGCAAGTGACAAGAACCCACGTTCTGTGCCACGCAGCCGGTGACGCTGCATTTCACACAGGGTTTAGAGAGGACTTCATACTGACCAGTACAATCATCGCGCTCTCTTCCTGATCTCAGTAGAGTTACAGAATTACATAGTGGAATCCTAGAACCGTACAAGAGCTCGGCAAGTGACAAGAACCCACGTTCTGTGCCACGCAGCCGGCGGCGCTGCATTTCCCAACGCATCTTCGTTCAATATCCGCGAGGATTGTTTGTTCCCCCCACCGCCCTCCTCTAATGGAGGGGGTGTCTTGTCTAGTTTAGAAATAGACTTTCCTGATGCCTAACGTAGGCACGAATCGTAATATATATTTATAGTTAAGGCTGAGTGTGTTCTAGGTTAGTTCCGGTTCGTTTAATAAAATTGCTTGTAAGCGTTGGCTTTCTAAGTAAGTAAATGTGAACCAAGGTTTTCCGATCTCTTTTGAATTAGGCAGATTTGGCTCATATCATTCTGGTTATAGTTTGATGGTTTTCAATATGGAGATCGTGGGAATGACCTATTTAAAGATACTACTGGCGATATGAAAAACCTCTAATATAAAATAATACATAAGGAGGGGCTTTATGTATTTATCCCGAATTCTGAAATTGTACATTATGTAACCTATTAGCTCAAAGGAGTTGTGTCGTTTTCGGGCCACTAGCGCATATAATTTTCCTACCTGACTAAGGAATTTACTCTATAGTACAGTCGACGTCAAAGATATGATTACACTTTTGCACCTTACTCCATTGAAATTTTCAAACATCTTCTTGTATTTATTTTTACATTGATTTTACAGCAGCCGTAATAAACTATAGTTTTAAGTTGAATGCACCACTTTAAAAACATATAAAAATAATGATAACACAGTAAGTTTAACAAATGGGATGTAAAAAATACTAACTTATACACAGATAGAAAAAATCTCTTCAACCAAAGAAACCTATTTGAATCAAGAGATATCCAGTTTCCCATATAAGGAAAAAATGAAATTCTTTATTTTAAGATATAAAATGTTTCAAAGTTTATTACTTAACCTAATAAATTCAATACTTTATCCGAGATATAAAAATCTTCTTTTTAAAATAGCTTAATATTCTCACGAAGAGCGTTTGAATTTTGTTTTTGTATTGTATTTTTTTTTAATTGAACTTTATGTGTCTTAGTGCAATACATAAAGAACTTAAGCCAAGAAACTTTGTTTCTTGGATGAAGACTCATAGTTTAAATTGAGAATTGAATTTCTCCACGGAAACAAGAAAACGCATTAGTTAAAGAGCATGTGTTACTTGATGTAAAATTTGATATTTTCACACCAAGATCTAAAATTTCTTGGCGTATGAAATCGATTACTTGAAACAAACAATAACATTTTCTAAGGCGGTTATCACACTGACGCGGATCGGCATGCGGCACCGGTGCGCGAGCGAGATAGCGCTCTGCATGTGTATAGCGCTATCTCGCTCGCACACCGGCGCCGCATGCGGATCCGTCGTCAGTGTGATAATCGCCTTAGTGTCTCAGTGCACTACTTAAAAAGCTAGTAGCAGAAACTGTGTTTCTCGGGACTAATCCCAAGAAAGGAAGTTTAAATAAAAGTAGATAATACAAATATAAATTATGATTATTTATATACTCACAATTTATAATCGTATTAACTAGAGCTGAGATTGCTATTGTGAATCTCAAATAAGCCCGGGTAAAGCGCCGAGGGTCATGAAGTTACGTCGAACAAACGTTCGCGTGTTCTAACCTACACGCAGAGACATCTATTGATGCGCAGGGTAACTAACGTCCAAAACTTGAATGTTTCAAAGCAAAAATTATGTGCTTCTTCTTTGGAATAGCTGTGGCTCTTGATTGTAGGTTGAAAACATCAAAGCAAAAATTAATCTCTCTTGCCTAAAAACTTAAAAATCTCAAATCAAACTTTTGGCGCTACTTCTTTGAATTAGCTTTGGCTCTTAGCTGTAGATTGAAAACATCAAACCAAGAACTAATCGCTTTTGACGTAAACACATAAACTAAAACACTCTTAAAGGAAAATTTGGTGCTTTTTTGCCGTAAATAATTATTATCTTAACTCAAATCATTACTATTCGCTTTAAAAATGGGTAAAGCTAAAGCTGAATAATTTTAATTCTTCTTTTAAAAATCATGATATTTTTAACTCAAGTCATGTTTATTGGTCTAAGGTATTTATTACTCTCTTTAAGAAACCGCGTGCAAGAGAGTTTTGCGTTTTGAATTAAGATATTATTTCTATCTGTGTACAAACGAATAATATAAATAAGCAAATAAACTACTCCATTTATTATATAGTTACCTAATTTAATTAGTAAAAGAAAAGTGTGAAGAGCTTACGGAGCAAAAGGCACAGAGCCGCGCACACCGTGGACTCAATTACTGCGAGTCTATGCCTCTGACAGATTATTTACTGCCCATGCACAAAATAGCAGCCCCATTTAATTTGTATAGCTTTCTTGTTGGGATCAAGTAATTAAAAATTGTCTGAAGTATTTTTTGCGACTAGAGATTGATCAAGTTATTTTTCAAGCCAGAAACATCATGATCACACACACATCAAGAACACCTGCCATAGTATATTTACAAACAATCTAGACAGGGCACAAAATTTCAAAATCGCTCTCCTTTTCGATGCGACAGGCAAACGATATTACTTTTGGGCAACCGGGCTTTTTACCTGGTTTAGACTTAGCTGTATCCGAATTGCCGGTTGCCTTCAAAGAAAATTTGACCGGAAGTGAGATATTCAAGATGGCGGCCAAAAAAATACCCATTTTTTACTGTTTCTTAAATAAATCGTAAACCGTGACGCCTACCAAAAAATGTTCTTCTACTTAAGTAATCCACATAAAATTTTCTATTAAAAAGGTTCTATACAGTTTTTTGCTGGGATCAAAGTTTAATGAGATATCGAGGGTATAAGACAGCCATTAAACATATAGACTAATTAGCTTTTTCCCGCGACTTTGTCTGCGTGGGATTAACATTCGCCATAATAAATTTATGAAACACCTTAGTGAAATCTTATAGCAAATATAAATTTAACGTATATACTTTTTTACGTCTACAGTGAGCAACAATTGCATACAAATTTTCACCCCTTCAAAAGATGATTTCAGGAATAAAAACTATTTTATGTCCTTTTCCATAACTCAAACTATCATCATACCAAATTTCATCTAAATCGGTTCAGCGGTTTAAGCGTGAAGAGGTAACAGACAGACTTTTGCATTTATAATATTAGTATGAAAAAATTGTGCGCATTGAGAAAAAGTTTTAAATTTTTGACCATGGATAGAGTGCCCCACGATGAATATTTTTTACTGTTGGAGGTCCGTAAAATTTTTGGACGTTCACGTCAAAATCCCCTCTGATGTGATTTGAGAGTTATCCCTCTTCGCAGAACTTTTTTTAAATATAGATTTATATTTTTTTTCTATCAAAAATGAATTGTGCATGTCTGTTTTATACGGAAATGATACCACACAACCCCTAGCAGCCTCAACCAGAGTATTTAAAATATAATTTATCTTTAAATAGTTAGTGTGTCTGTTACCTCTTCACGCTTAAACCGCTGAACCGATTTAGATTAAATTTGGCATGATGATAGTTTGAGTTATGGAAAAGGACATGAAATAGTTTTTATCTCAGAAATCATCTTTTGAAAGGGTGAAAAGGGGGGTGAAACTTTGTATGGAATTGTTGCTCACTGTAGACGTAAAAAAGTATGTACGTTAAATTTATATTTGCTATAAGATTTCACTAAGGTGTTTCATAAATGTATTATAGCGAATGTTAATCCCACGCAGACGAAGTCGCGGGAAAAGGGTAATTAGTCTATATTTTTAAGGTCTATCTTATACCCTCGATATCTCATTAAACTTTGATCCCAGCAAAAAACTGTATAGAACCTTTTTTATAGAAAATTTTATGTGAATTATTTAAGTAAAAGAACATTTTTTGGTAGGGGTCACGGTTTACGAGTTATTTAAGAAAAAGTAAAAAATGGGTAATTTTTTTGGCCGCCATCTTGAATATGTCACTTCCGGACAAATTTTCTTTGAAGGCAACCGGCGATTCGGATACAGCAGGGTCTAAATCAGGTAAAAAGCCCGGTTGCCCAAAAGTAATATCGTTTGCTTCTCGACATGGATTTTTTGAAAAATGGAACTAGACTAATCACATACTCGTATAAATACTTGGTGTATTTAAAACTTATTAATTTTTTTCTGTTTTTCTCACCTTATGATAATATTTCAAGTTGAAAATACTAAGGTATGTTGGGGTAAGAGCGGACTAATTTTGGACACTTTGGTAAGACCTTGAGTTTAATTTTTTTTGACTAACTTATCTAACGATTCCTTGAATTATTATTATTTGTCATAAATAAGCATGAAATATACTTTCAATGCATATTTTTAAATTCCTCATATATTTAACCGTTTTTATTTTATATAAGTCTAAAGTGAGTACATTGTATATTTTTTCATAGGAAAAGATCGGACGTACGCGGGGTAACATCGGACTATGTTCAAAACCGAACTCTGCGCAGTTACGCATATGGTTCCTAAAAATAAATATCCGTTCTTTTCCTGTCAAAACTACAAGCTCAGAATTTTATTGAATACATGAATAACAAGCGAGAAAAGTTTTAAAATAGGGCCACCACGTCCGATCTTTCCCGCGCCAAAATAAAAGTAAATCCACGTTTCTCAAACTTTTATTAGAAATACAAACAAGTGTCTGAACAACAGACAATTTGAAGTTACAGTTACATACTTACATTACTTTATCTACACACATACTGTAAACCATATAAAATGGTTCAGAAACTGTATGCAATGACAGAAACTGTTAAAACAAAAACACTGGCTTGCGGCATTAAATTAACTATTTGAGAACCGCAGATTTTTTCCATACACTTAAAAACGGGTCAAGATCGGATGAATTTAGTCCGATCTTGACCCGCAAGGCGAAGATCGGATTAAATCGTACAGCCTAATCTAGCCGTTATTCGTAGTTCTAACTTACATAAAACAAGTATTATAACGATAATATGGATAATTAACACACAAAAATTGATTTAACTCCCTTGGTTGATGAGATACGTAGCCACGGGAAAGTTCGGATTTCCTGATCACTCGTCAAAAACACTGTCGTGAGTTTTTGTCGCTGTCACTCACAACCTGTCGCTTTAAAGCCACGCGGTTGGATGAGGTGCGGGGCTCAACAAGATGGCCTAGGCAGGTGTGTCGCCAGCAAACGAAAATCTCTTCTAGTTTAGTAGAAAATTGAATTATCCGGTCTTGACCCGATCCGGTCTTACCCCAACATACCTTAATTTCATTAGTATAATAAAAAATATCTGTTCAAAACTTCAAAATGTACAAGTAAAGTAGGTAACTCTAAACCGGAACGAACCTTTACGACCTGTAAAAAAATATTACTGCTTAACGACTTGGTTACAACGGCTCAAAACTTATGTGACAAAACATGAAATAGTTATATCTGGAAAACGAAACTTACAAACATAGCAGACGTCTAGCAAAACACGAAGGAAAAGTTTGTCGCATTTCTCAGGCCAAAGGAATAAAATAGCACGTAAACTTTTCTAACTTTAGACGCCCTAAGCGGTTTTTCCATACACGGGTTGTGCATTAACAGGCTCGCCGCTTGTTTGGCCATCTCTTGGCGAGACGTGTTTCATATAGTAATGAATGACATACCTGTGAAAACGTTAGTGAAGCCATCACCTTAATTTGTTTATGTACCTACGTGATTAGAAAATAACAAAACGTGCGTACGCTATACCATGACACAAATTAACATTTGTAAATGGGCATTTGTGAAATTTTATGGTTGAATGATGGCACGTAAGTTTGTTATTCTCCGTTCAAAGCTAAAACGGCTATTAGACATTGCAACCTGCAGGGCCCAATCAGTTGTGTACCCTGCCTCTCTCTACCCCTCCTTCAGCTCCCTACGAGCCCTACCATTAATTACACCTTCCAACCTGACAGATTGGGCCCTGCAGGTTGTTCTAATAGCTGTTTAAGAATCAGGTCGGTTGATATTTTATGGAGTCGAGTACCTAGACACTGAAACTTATTCATACAATTATCTATGCATCAACTGTTTACTTTAAGTATTGAATTTTCATACGGCTCTTAACAATGATACGAATAAAAAATATTTTATCAAGTTCTGAAAACAGTTATTGAGTGTAATGTCCATTACACATACTTACATACTTATTTTTTTTAATCCAGCTTGCTTTAATAAATTAGAAACAGTCAACTCTCACAACAACACAAAATCAGAAGGCTTAATACATAACATATTTGATAACAATATTAGGCCTGCATTCAATAAGTAACGAATACTACGAACCGAACTGCAAACTCAATGACAATAAGCCTCTGTCCCATGAGCGGAGTACACGCGGAGCCTACCTAACTTGTTTTTAGCACTAGTCGAAACACCCGGTATACCATTTGATATTTATTTATTTTTCATTAGTAAGATATATTTCAGCTTTATCGGTCTAGTAGTTTCAGTGCAAGTTGGCTTTGTGACAGACAGACAAAGTCGCACCATTAAAGGGTTTCTTTTTTACCATTTGGGCACCGGTACCTTAAAAGGGACCATATATGTATATGTATAAGTATAAATTATGTTTAATAATAAGAATGAACAAAAGCGAACGTTGATTTTAAAGTATAAATAATCACTTGCCATACTTGCGACAAAGAAGCCTGCATAAATATCTCAGACCATCTTATAAGGCCACCAGACACTGTCAATAATAATGACATTATTTCTCTACTCATCCTTCTAATCCATTTTATAGATACCTATGTACCTACATAGAAAAAGACGGGCACAGGAATAATTACATTATTACTGGCAGTGTCCGGTTATTTATAGAGCTATAAAAACGTGTCACTTTACATATTTAAGATATTTCAGCTACAATCTGACAAATACACCTTGCTTCTATAATATTAACGCAAATGTAACTACGAACATCAGCAAGTTACTCGCGGGAGTTGAGCAGTTGCACTCAATTTCAGAACTCCTCATGTCACTTGATACCTGAAGTTGTGAACTGTAACTGAATATAGCAGGGCCGTAGTGTATCAGATCTAACTGGAGCGGTTCAGGAAATTATTCAGTTTGGTATGGAAACCGGGGACGTTGCGAGACGGGGTGTCCGAACTATGTTTAGTCAGGTGGTGTGTCGGTTCATCGATTGAAAATTAGTGGATGGTAAGAAGCATGGAAATCGTATTAGCCCTGAAAAAATACCTCGCATTTTTGTGATTGTTAATATGGCATGAGCCAGGGCATAAAATGTATGACCAGCAAGCTGTTTATTTTAGTTTAACCGCGCATGATGTTGACGTATAAAATTGTATTATAAAAAAAAATATTTTAACCAAAAAGGAACCCTTATGATGCGACTCTGTCTGTTTGTCTGTGACAAAGCCAACTTGCCTCTTTAATCGCAGTTGCCAACTTATCCCATGTAAAGTGATTTAGCATTAAAATAAGAAACAGGCCTATAACCGCGAAGCACTTCGTCTATTGTCATCGAATCGTCTATTGGCATCACTCTCTTTCGTATATGCAAGAGCTATAGAGACGGGACCATCGTTTTGTCAATTTTCGAACTTCGCGGTAGGCCCTCTAACGTGTTGTGCGTTAAGAAGGGACAATACGCTCCGTGACGTCACAGTGAGAACTAGTACCTATATATTACTCTAGTCTAGCTATGCTCTAGGTAGGTACTACTAACTCACTCAAAGTGGGCTTAAAAAGCTTTAAGCTCCGAGTCCAAGTATCAGCAGCAGTACCTAATGTAGCTAACCGAGCATTATCCTCCTAGTGTTTGTCCCGGCTTTTTGCCCCTCCAGGCTCGGAAATTTAATCCCAGGAATTGGCGTATTAGGCACTAGTTTTTACGAAAGCGACGGCCATCTGACCTTCCAACGCGGAAGGGAAACTAGGCCTTGTTGCGATTCGATCCAGTTTCCTTAAGATGTTTTTCTTCACTGAAAAGCGACTGGTAAATATAAAATGTTATTTCTTACATAAGTTCCGAAAAACTCAATGGTACGAGCCGAGGTTTGAACCAGAGACCTCCGGATTGAAAGTTTAACGTTGCCGCTAGGCCACCATCGGTTCCGCTATCAAAAGACGTAAAACTTACGGCTAAGCTGCCAAAACTCTGTCTACGCCACCAACGATACAACATTTTCTAATTCTACCTATGATTAACCATTACCTACACAACAACTCAACTAATATAGTTCTGCTTTACAATCACTATCGGTGCAAAACTTTATGTTTCATTTGCGAGAAGTTTTAATGACCTTCCAAATCGATTTTATGACGTTTAGGTACTTTGATCAGAGCACAGCATCGGGCGTATTTTATGATGCCATTAGTTTGAATCGGCAGCGATTTTATATGGCTACTTTAAATGTGTTTACAAGCATCGACGTAGAAAGAACACGACTATGTACATACTTACTTGCCTAGGTAGGTAGTAAGGAGCAGAAGTAGTTAAACGGGTGATGTAGTCAAAATGAGCTTGACACGACTTTATTGTTAAGAGAATAAGAGCGTGTAAAGGTCATCCGCTGAACACCTCATCCGCTAAGCTACTTCTGCTGCTAACTGTACTTAGGCTTAAATTTTGTAGGTACCAGGTGCCTTGGCCCTCGTAATAGGTAAAAGTAATCACACATTGTTCGCAAAAATAAATGAAAATTACATTGCGCCAGACAAATTTAGCTTTTCTTTATTGGAGATGACACTTTAGCCCGCTGTACACATTGAGCCAACGTTGGCCAATCTAAAGGACGCAGTTACGCTTTAGAGGGAGCAAGAGATATCGCGATCCCGTTCTGCCGTATCGCTGCGTCCCTTAGACTCAAATCACATCTAGCGGAATGGAGGCAGTAATGTATGGAGCTTTGTCGATGGTAACTTAAAGTTGTCTATGGCCTCCATACATTGCTGCCTAAGTTCCGCTAGGTGTGTTTTGAGCCTTAGATTGGCCAACGTAGGCCCTTGGCCCAATGTGTAGTGTGTAATGTGTGGAGGCTTGATAGTAGCCTTCCCTATTAACACCGAACACCTACATCTATTTTTTTGTTCGATAACTACGATAAATGGGGTCTATGGGTTGAACTCATCATAGCCGCAGCCCTTCGGGAACAATTTTTTGTTTTTTGTTCATTTTCGTGGTTTAATGTGTAATATTGATAGCTTATTGTGTGGTGATCTAACGAACAAGGGAACAGCTGATGAAGAATTAGTCTTAGAAGGCGTGTAGCCATTGATTGGTTGAACAACCTGTAGCCTCCTCGTGCCTTTTGTAGGGAGCTATCACTCTACAAATAGCAACTAGCAAGGCTTATGCCACTTCTACCGAACAACGTTGCCTACAACTTATTTGATTAAACAAATACTTATTGATTAAAGACATTGTACCTAAAGATTGAATCTTACAAGCTCTTATTTCCCGCCCTTTTTATTATCAATACCGCCTAAAGTCCATAAGAAAAAAAAACTACGATAAATTTACTTGGCAATGGTATTTATACAGCGAAACAAGCTGCCAAGTAATTTTCTGAACGAGTTAAAGCAGTATTAGACATTGCAACCTGCAGGGCCCAATCTGTCAGGTTGGAAGGTGTAATTAAAGGTAGGGCCAGTAGGGAGCTGGGAGGGTAGGGAGAGGCAGGGTACACAGATTGGGCCCTGCAGGTTGCAATATCTAATAGCCGTTTTAGCACTGCGCTGTTACTGTTAGGCTGTCACTGTCAATGTCAAGTTGGCCTAGTTAGGTTATAATTTAAGTTAAAGGAAGAGATTTGTGCAGCTTAAACATAGCTTAAAGCAATTGAATTTACAATTTTATGTGATACTTCTGACATTATACCCTCAATGGAAGATTCTGCGGCCGATAAAAGACCTCAATTTGGGAACAGGCTTCTAGAAAATGCTGACGATGTGTTCAAACATAACGCGTGGTACCGTATTTTACAATTTCCTCAAACTATGTAAAAGATTCCGGTGTGCAGGTAACAATATTGAAGACTTAGAGAAAACAAGACATAGGAAAAAACCTCCTGGTGGTTCTAGATATTTGAACAGTAATAAGAAAGAACTTGTTTACCTTTTCAACGCATGGTATATCATTGTTATGCCGATGGTTATATTTCATTTTTTAGTGTAAATAGTAGTGAGATTTCATGTATATTTCAGGGATAATGTTGAATGGGGTGAGGAACAAGAGAAAGCAGCAAAAGAAAAGGTGGAACAAAATTCTCAGGTTACATTTGCGGACAATGTTTTGAAGGATTTGGACGAAAATGCTGATAAGCATTGGGATGCATTTTATAGCATACATCAAAACAGGTAACAAAAAAATCAAAAACTTTTTTCTCTTGAAGGGAATACTCCCTTAATAGTAAGAATGAGGGTAGATAATAAATGATCACATTGATGCCATTTTTTGGCTATTTTCTGACAGAATACATTGATCTAATATAAAATACAAAGGTGATGAAACTTATAAACTTATATAAATGCATATACAAAGGAAAAAGTGACCTAGGCCTCCATGCCCAAGGCTGGGATTGAACCAGCATTCATGGCAGATGCCTTAACCAACTTGGCCACCTGACTGACGATGAGACTTGCTTATTAAGACAAAGTTGAAATTAATTTCTACTATTATAATTTCAGGTTCTTCAAAGACAGACATTGGCTGTTTACGGAGTTTCCGGAACTGGCACCAGACAACACATCCGCACCAGAAAGAGTTTTCCCGAACACTGAAAATCCTGCACCAATAAAGCCCAATTCCCAAAACCAAGTTGATTCCAAATCAGAGTCAAGTAAATCTGATAAACGGTACATATTTGAAATAGGCTGCGGAGTCGGAAACACAATATTTCCAATTCTCCAATACAGCCAGGATCCAAACCTGTTTATATACGGCTGTGATTTTTCATCAACAGCTATAGATATAATGAGAGAGAATGAGTTGTATGACACTAAGCGGTGTGAAGTGTTTGTTCTGGATGCCACTGCAACTGAGTGGAAGGTGCCGTTCGAGGAAAACTCTATTGATATAATTGTGCTTATCTTTGTTTTGTCAGCAATTGAGCCTGGAAAGTGAGTTAATTTTATTTATTCATTGATCATAGTTACATAAGCAGAAACATAAAAGCTTGCATTAATATATTAAATGAATGGAGACAGAAAAATTTGAATGAATTATCACCTCGGGTACCACTATCAATACTAACATTTATTTGGTATTCATCACATTCCGACTATGTTCTTCACACTTTTCTCTCCTCCCACACACATTTCTTTCCTCCCTCCTCCTCATAGTCCACATACAGAATATATTGTAAAAATTATTATTATTACAACTTCATTTGATTTGAATTTAAAAAGGTAACCTTATTTTTTTAATTTCAGGATGGCATCGGTAATTCAGCAAATACACAAGTACTTGAAACCAGGTGGAGTAGTAGTTTTCCGCGACTATGGTCGCTACGATCTCGCCCAACTGCGGTTTAAGAAAGGTCGCTGCATATCTGACAACTTCTACGCAAGAGGAGACAAAACTAAGGTGTACTTCTTCACGCAAGAGGAAATAAAGGGCCTATTTACATCGGCTGGTTTCACGGAGGAACAGAATTTGATCGACCGGAGACTGCAAGTGAATAGAGGGAAGATGTTGACTATGTACCGAGTGTGGATACAGGCGAAATATAGAAAGTCTTTATAGCTGTAAATATACCATTTTATTTATAGTCAAAATATTAAATTGTCTTAACCTTATATGGTGCTTGCAAAACAAGTCCTAGCTTTTACAATTCAATTCATATTAATTACAAGTTTGCATTGATTGATCTGTGTACTAGATTTGCTAGCACCTTTTGTTTCTTTCAAGAATATGATTCAATCAATAATGTAAGAAAATAAAATCTGCTAATATACAAGCCAGCATAGAATGATGATACAATACAATTCATTGTAGTCATCGAAAAAACCTTCATTCAACACTTTCAAATTTAAAGTAATATGGTTTCGCAAAAGAATTAATAACTTTCGTAACGACTTTAATAGGCGGCCCGGTCCAAGTAACCTTCTGCTTGACCAGTAACTTGGTAAGGAACACCTCAATCTCTAACTCAGCGATTCTCCTGCCGATGCAAGACCGAACGCCTATCCCGAATGGAGCGTTGACCATTGGATGTGCGTTCCCGTAGTACAGAGGGTCTGTCTTTTCTACTAGCCATCTTTCTGGTAAGAACTCTTTTCCTCGTGGGTAGTATTTATCGAGTGTTGATAGGTATTCGTTTGGAGCGATCACGTCAATCTGAAAGATAAATAAAAACAGTGTACAGTGGCAATGATAATGATAATTAATGATAAATCAAGCTGAGCGTCAGAAATTAGTCTCAACAAAAGATAAGTAATGTCTGCACCGATTTTGTGCCGTATACGAGCTAGATTTATCAGCATTGCTGATAATTTTTGTTTTGGTGATTTGACGAATTTTGTATATAAAAAAGATAAAGGCTCGTCCGCAACAGATTTGATGACACCACAGCCCAGATCCGTAAAGACTCCTTCATACAAGCCCAAAAGATATCTCGATACCTCTTCCCCAGACGTTTTCTGCTTGGAGCTGGGCTTGGCTGAGTCTTGGGCGATCATGATCTGGACTGTACCTACCCCGACAGGTATCCTGTATCCAGCAGCCACAACATGCTTCTTGCTCGTCCGCATATTCGATGGCAACACGGCCCAGATCCTCACGGACTCCTTCATATAAGCCCATGGATATATCAACACCCCTTCCCCAAACTTTTCCAGCTTGGAGCTATGTCTAGTCGTGGGCGATCAAGATCATTAGACTGTACCTACCCCGGCAGGTATCCTGTATCCAGCAGCCACAACAGCATGCTCCTTGCTCGTGCACCGCAGATTCGATGGCATCACGGCCTAGATCCGTAAAGATTCCTTCATACCAGCCCAAAGGATATCTCAATACCTCTTCCCCAAACGTTTCCTGCTTGGAGCTGGGCTTAGCTGAGTCTTGGGCGATCAAGATCATAGGCTGTACCTACCCCGACAGGTATCCTATATCCAACCACAACATGCTCCTTGCTCGTGCGCCGCAGATTCGACGGCACCACGGCCTAGATCCGTAAAGATTCTTTCATACAAGCCCAAAGGATACTTCGATACCTCTTCCCCAAACGTTTCCTGCTTGGAGCTAGGTTCGGCTGAGTCGTGGGCGATCAAGATCATCAGACTGTACCTACCCCCACAGGTATCCTGTATCCACCCACAACATGCTCCTTGCTCGTGCGCCGCAGATTCGATGGCACCACGGCCAGCACGGCCTAGATCCGTAAAGATTCCTTCATACAAGCCCAAAGGATATCTCGATACCTCTTCCCCAAACGTTTCCTGCTTGGAGCTAGGCTTAGCTGAGTCGTGGGCGATCAAGATGTGGACTGTACCTACCCCGACAGGTATCCTGTATCCAGCCACAACATGCTCCTTGCTCGTTCGCCGCAGATTCGACGGCACCACGGCCCAGATCCGTAAAGATTCCTTCATACAAGCCCGCAGGTACCGTCTGGATTCCCCCTTCAGTATTTCTTCTCGTAGTTTATCCTGTGCAGGCTGATTCGTTGCTAAGTGGTAGAGGATGCTGGTTATGGTGAATGAGACCTTTAAAAAATAAAGACAAGTATGTAAAAACGTTACTAGTACATTTAGGCAATACGACTAATACGTAGATAGGTACAAAAATGTCTTCTAAAGGATTGTTAGTGATATTATAATGTCACTCCAGAGTAGGTACAATCGCCATCAAATATATCAGAGCGGCCAGGGTACTCAAAAATATAGGAACATGCACTTTAACCCCTTGACAATAGAGACGTTGTTCAGATATTTGTGATCACCTTAGCCGCCCCGATATATTTGATGGCGACTCCACTTATGTACCTAAGCAATCATAATTAAGAAGCAACCTTACCGTGTCAATGCCGGCCATCAGCATTTCATTAGCCATTAGGATAGCTACTCTCTCGTCAATTGCAATCAGTTTCTCGAGTATGGATTTGTCTTCCTCTGGTACATCACTGCCTCTTTCTTTAGCGAGTTTCTTAGCTTGATCAATATACATTGCGCTTATACTGAAATTAAATCTACATTAGACCACTAACCCTAATCAACGAAAAAGGAAAATCGGCATATATCTGCGAAGGAATTTATAAATGCTTGCTGTGAAATTGGCAAAGTAAATTAAAGAAAAAATCCAGCACTTACTCCCATTGCAAATCATAGGTTTTCATAAGCTTTTTAAAGTTTGGTGTCGCGAAGTACTTCCATAAACTAGGTAAGAATTCCAACTTAAAGGACAAGACAAGAATATCATTGGCACACTTTATCAGTTGTCTAGCTGGGTGATCCTCCTTGATGTTGTCTTGAAGACAGCCGAGTCTTGTCCCAAGACTGACGAGGGCCAAAGACTCCAAAGACCAGTTTGTTATTTCGAAGTCAAGATTGTTTTGAAGGTAGTCGCCATCTTTGCTAAGCCTTGATAACCTGTGATACAGAAATTGGACAAGATTGGATTGGTTAGTTTACCGTTCGGTCTAAGATTTGAGACAGTGCGTTGTCTGGCGTCTTTTTTTTATCTAGGACAAAACCTAAGACGGTAAAATATGTACATACTTCAGGCTGTATTAGGTATAATATAATACACGAGTATTATATTATACCTACGAACGATCCCATGTCTTGGACGAACAAACATAATGCCTAATTATCTGAAAACCATGTTATACCGTTCCACCATTTCTTCGGCAATTTCCCCCAACGCTGGGGCGTATATTTTCACCAATTTCGGTTTCAATAAAGCTGGGTTAACTTTAGTCCTGAAATCTCGCCATTGTGGTCCTTGCCTAGAAGCACGAAGAAGAAAGTAAGAATATTTTTATTAATTTATATTAATACTTTATTGTTTAATTACACTTACGCGGACGTTAAGCCGAAATAGCCGTCAAATCTATCTTTTCTTAACACTCCTCTGTAATATTCTGAGGTGTCAAACCCTGGCCTAAGTGGATTATTTTCTTCCGCTTTATAAACCTTTAACCAATTTTAAAATCTGTTGTTAGTCTACCTACACCTACAGCATTAACATTATCACCATCATTCTATTATTCTTATTTCTCACCTGTTCAAAATGATCCGGTTCGAATAATACCAAAAGCGTGGCTCTCGGCACAAGGCCTTCTATCTTCACGATTGATCCATGTTTTTTATGCAATGTTTTTACCAAGTCATGAAAATTTTGCTTGTATCCAATTGAGCCTGTACAAAGAAAATCATAATCAATTGATTCAGGATGTAACATTTGTCCAAATTAATTTAAATTTTACACAATAGGCAACGTCCCAGCAAACATTCTAAGTGCTTTTTCCCAGGCTCTAGAATATATTACTAATTTAGGTCAAAATTACGTCATACGCACCACATAAATTCACATATCGTACATTTATACTTCCGCGTAAAAATATTGAACATTAAAACGTAAATTTCCCTTATTCAATACACCATAAGGTCAGAAACTTAAAGGTTGAGAATGAGCAAAATATAAGGTAAAATTAACCACGAAACTCGACCAATAGTTAATATATACTTGTAGGTGCATATTAGGTGTATATGCGACGTAATTGTTTCTTACACTGGGGACCTTTAGGTCGACGATTTAAGTAGCTTTTGCTACCAATTTCGTGGTAAATATGACCTTCCATAGATACTAAATTGAGACTAAAAAGTTAAAAATACTTGTAAGGTACTAAAATTACCATAAGGTTTCATTTAGATAACCTAATAGTCAAATTAACCCTAAAAAATAACTAATAAGTTGAAGTTTGCGAGGCGACTTCAGGTCAAGTTTGTTTTAGTCACAAATAAGTCATTTCTCGGTGAAATAGGACGTTTTTACCCAATGGTTATTTTGTTTTGAAATCAAAACTAGTGTTTAATTTACAATGGCCAAAGACAAAAAAAATATAGACATTCCAGCAGTTACTATAGGAAGTCTAATATGAAAATTCAAAGTGAAATATTAAAAGAAGAACAAAATTGTGAATTACCTTCTAATTCCAGTTTTCATGGATATCCAACTTTGTGTCAATCTATTGATACTGATACCGTTTCAATAACACACACAAGCTGCTTCCGAAGTGTGGCCTATTGCTATGGCAATATACCGCGTGTTTATTTGATATTACCTCAAATGGAAGGCAGACGCAAGTTTTGAAATTATAATGCGATATTGTAATAAATATTGAGTTAACATAGAGCTATTCATTTTTTATTTTGCTTCGGTACGCAATGTATTGCGTATATTCTTATTTGACACATCATCAAATGTGACATTTTAGGGCAAAGTAATCATGTAGGTAGCGATAAATTGCGTGCTGAAATATTTTATATGGAAAAATAAAAGTCGTAAAATTTTAATAAATCATATGGAAGACACATGAGATTTCTGATGTTTCAATGTCCTCGCAGAACGGATACCAGTTTTAGTTCTAAATTGGATGAAGATCACCACGTTCATGAAACACCATTAGTTAGTAATAATAGTAATTGCCAATTGACAAGATTGAAGATTTTATTATTACTCATTTAAATGTTCAACCTAACAATTTGTGGTATAATTAGCAATAGTACGGTGTGTTTCATCTTTATGTGGGGGGGGGGGGGCTCCGCCTCCCGAGACCCCTTTCTTTACCGTTCATCACGTGGCAGACTCTACCTAAACTCTTTTTCTCCCATTTTAAATGTTCAACCTAACAATTTTTGGTATAATTAGCAGTAGTACGGTGTGTTTGTACTTTATGCGGGGGGCTCCGCCCCCCGAACCCCCCTTTCTTTCCCACCCATCACGTGGTAAACTCTATCAAAACTCTTTTTCTCCCATTTTAAATGTTCAACCTAACAATTTTTGGTATACTTACTTAATTAGCAATAGTACGGTGTGTTTTTACTTTATGCGGGGGGTTCCGCCCCTCGAGCCCCCTTCCTTTACCGTCCATCACGTAGTAGATTCTATCAAAATATTTTTTCTCTCATTTTAAATGTTCAACCTTACAATTTGTGGTATAAAATTAGCAATAGTACGGTGTGTTTCTTCTTAATGCAGGAGGCTCCGCCCCCCAGGCCCCCTTTCTTTCATCACGTGGTAAACTCTATCAAAACTCTTTTTCTCCCATTTTAAATGTTTGATCTAACAATTTTTGGTATAATTGGCAACCAGTATTTTCTTAAGCGGGGGGCTCCGCCCTCCGAACACCCCTTTGCTGTTCGAAACGTGTTCTGTTACCGATTCTAAGAGCTACTAACTAATTAGGGTTCCGTAGTCAACTACCCTTATAGTTTCGCCATGTCCGTCCGTCCGTCCGTCCGTCCGTCCGCGGTCTAGCTCAGTGACCGTTAGCACTAGAAAGCTGAAATTTGGGTTGAATATGTGCATTAACCAAGCCGACAAAATGGTAGAATAAAAACTGGAAAAATATATTTTATTAGGGTACCTTTACTAGGGCTAAACTGTACATCGATTTGCGGTATCTCTGTAAAATTAGACTCGTGCAGGGTCGACTAAAGTGAATTTTCAAACTGATGATAAGTACTAATACCAGAAAGTGCACAAATTTTTTTTACGTCATCTATAACATGGCACAACTTGTGAAAATAGTTGCTAATAGAATCCAACCTATATAAGTTTATACAACCTTCCAGGTATTCATCTATACATAAAATAAAGCAGAGGTGGGTCGAAAATCTGTACATTAGAGATATTAGTTAAAAAAAAACCGGCCAAGAGCATGTTGGGCCATGCTCAGTGTAGGGTTCCGTAGTTGCCGGCCTGCTACAACTCATTAATTCAAAAGGTCGTTTCGTATGAGAAATTTGGCGGCGCTTATGTCATTTCACTTACGTCCTTTCACTATGGGTTTTTGAGTGGTAATTCAAAAACGGCTCAACCGGTTTATTTCAATATAGTTTTCATTGAATTAGGCCTCAGTTTCATGATTTTTTTCAAATTTTTAGGACCCACGATTCAAAAGTTAGATGGGGGGGGGGGACGCCCTGTTTTAAACTTTCGAAGCTATTATTTCCGAAAGTATTAGTTTTATCCAAGAACTGTTTTATAAGACCCCAATTCTTTTTAAAAGACCTATTCAACGATACCCCACACAACTTGGTTGGAACGAAAAAAAAATTCGCCCCCACTTCACGTGTACGGGAGGTACCCTAACAAAATATATTTTTCGCGTTTTTATTCTACCGTTTTGTCGGCTTGGTTAACGCACATATTCAAACCAAATTTCAGCTTTCTATAGTGCTAACGGTCACTGAGCTAGACCGCGGACGGACGGACGAGCATGGCGAAACTATAAGGGTTCCGTTTTTGCCATTTTGGCTACGGAACCCTAAAAAAATGGCTGAAATGTAATGATGTGGTATATTTTTAGAACCGCCTCTATTAGCCCTTTCATATGATACCACACACGATAGGTTTAAAAAAAATTTTTTTTTTTCTTATACAAAAAAAAATATGAATCAGCACCCCCTCCTAAGAGATTTTTTTTTTTAAACTGCGGATCAAAAATTTTGTTTTGACCTCTAGTATGTGTGCGCCAAACAGCTAAACTGTACATCGATTTGCGGCTTTATTTTGTATACAAGGGGCACTACTTGGGCAACTGATGATACTCAGGGGGGTAACATTACGCATACATATACACTGATGAAAGAGATGTGCGCATACACAATCGTACGCGTGCAAATGAGAAGCAATGATAGATTTTCAGTCCCTCGTCCCGTATGCGTTTTTGTTGTCTGCATATTTTCTGCCATCGGGTGTCTGCCATCGAACTGTCACTGTCACTGGCCTAGTTTAGGGTGGCCGGTGCTTTTAAAGTGACTTTACCCATTAAGTTGGTTAATTATTGGGTTACGTAATATTGAAAGTTTAAACTTTAAGTGTGAGTAAAATTATTGAATTTCACGAAAACAAACATTTTAATGAATATGTTTTACTAAAATAATTGTTATGTTAGGTAGTTTAGGTAGTAACTTAGACATACATATGTCTAGCTGTTAATTATAGTTTGGCCAGAGTTTGTTCCACTTCAAGCATAGACAGGGAGAATCATACGGTCTTTCTCTAATGCTAGTACTCAGACTACTAAAAACGGGATGGGTATAGCATGTTACTCTGACTGTTACTGCGCTTTTTGGTTTGCTAGACTATACCTACTTTGATGGTCGGATTGGGCTGATTAAGGGTCACCACATACCTAGCGGTTTTCCTCGCGGAATTACCGGAAGTAGCGGAAATTCATAGACAAAATGCTTAATTTGTCTATGGTAGCGGAAATTTGTCTATGGCTTCCATACAAAAAATCTGCTACCATAGACAAATTTCCGCCACCATAGACAAATTTCCGCTACTTCCGGTAATTCCGCGAGGAAAACCGCTAGGTATATGGCGACCCTAATTCAGATTGCCCAGATTCAGCTGTCATTTTAGTATCTGGAGAAAATAATAATAATATTAAAACTAGATTTATGGTAAAATAATGGGGGATTTTTTACATGTGGTATCCCAAATCTTAGCTGTCAAAATATAGCTGTCCCTGTCGGGTATATACGCTGCCCCTCTGTCTATTTTATGGTAGGTCTATGATGATACTGAATACGATTGCGCCTCGCGAGGCGCGGTCATAGCGACGTTGTGATGGCGGTCGCTTCAACCTCGAACGGTTACTCTGCACCATTAGGTCGCAGAATTAAGTATATATTACCTAAAATTGACTTAAATACCAATACGTCGTATTTTTAGGTAAATTTTAACTTCTTAGTCGTGCCGACATTTTGTTTTGTTATAATTAGGACGTGTTATTCCAAATTGCATACTTTAGGCATGTTGTAATACCTAGAAAAATAAAATCTTTCGGCACCTTTATTATCATTTATATAAAAAAAAATATAAAGTCAATTTAATATATTTACATACACCGAACACAAAATTACGAACCCCAATTACAAGCAATACATACTACTTATGAGCTTAAAAAAAGTAATACTTAAGTATTTCGAAAGCCCATCAGTAGTTTTGAATAAAAACCTAACATACTGCACGAGAAAATTTTCAGCGCACAAGATTTCATCGTATAATTCCTGCGTAATCAACCTAGATAATTACTACTTATTTTACGCCAAGTAATGGCCGCCATTCTCGTTGCAAAACTTAAGATTGATTTTTAGTTAGACATTTTGTTTGTGAGCGAAAAGATAATACTCTCGTTATATATTTGTCTCTTTCTCTGCATGATATTTCATAAAAGTAACCTTTCCGGGTAATTAAATGGTAAAAAACACGTTGAAATCATGTTGAAAAATGGAAAGTCTTACCAATTTTGGTCATTGCAACCACATGACACGTCGTGGCGACGTTTAATCCACGTCGCAAACATTACCTATGCAGTAACCATTAGGTCGCAATTACTAAAATTACGTGGAATCGACGTAGCCGGCACGTGCTTTTTTTCCCCACTTTGGTGGATTCCACGTGGATTCCAAGTCGATTCGAGGTAACTCATTTTGGTCACTGTCAGATTTGCGACCTATAATAGGTGGTTTTATCGTTATTTTTACCAAAAATGTTTGCTGGGGTATAGTATAAGTTCTGAAATAAGTTGAGGCCTGGCAACACTTGGAAATGTTAAGTATTGGATTTCCACATACTTGCATGCAGATGTTAATATTATATAATTTGTGTTAATTATCCATATAGTTACTTATGGCAGATCAACACAGAAATAATAAAACGGCATCAAAAGTCAAGACCGAAATCTCGCCTATCAGTGCAAACATTTCTCGAAAGCGCCATCTGCATTAAGCTTTGCGCATTTATTTCTACCCTTTCCTATCCTAATATTGAATCTTTTTTTTATAGGTCCATGTGGCAAGATGATTCTACTGGACACGTCAAGTGAAAATTTCGTTATGAGAGGAGGGTAAAACATTTTACCCTTTTTAAAAGTTTTCAACCGACTTCAAAATTTCGAAGGCGGATGTGTTCAATTTGTCGGGATCATTGTTTTTGCTAGGTACTTATACTGTCACATGAACATATTATAATAATAACCATTATACGTAGGTAGGTACTTAACATACTTGAAGTAGATACTGCATAACTACACAATATTGCAGATAATATGAAAAGTACTTGGACAAGATACATACCGATAATTGGTAAGAAATGGTATAGGCCACCAATTATTGGAACCTTGGAGAGACCAGGAATCTCATCAAAGGGTTTTATTGAATCCGACGCGACAGAAACAGTGCGAATGAACTGATACCTATCATACCTAAAACATTTAACATAACAAAAAATAACAACATAAACACATCCTTTAGATAATCATCATTGTAAATGCTTAGATCCTACCTTTTTTATTATGGACGTTAAGTCGATACCGACCTGCTTTGATTTAGAAGATGCAATAGCGTACGCCCAGGTCGTACAATATTCATTTTATTCATTTGTTATCACTGTTATAAATACCCACCTAAAACTAACACAAATGAGCTCTATTCTATTTGATATAAAAACAATATTTTCGGCGACTCACGTCTAAATCACTACGTGAGTAGCATCAAAATAGATTGTTGGAGCATTCGGCATCAATAATTTTGACCTTGTCGAGATTACAGGTTTTGTGTTGTTATTATCATAAGATAGGTATGTGCTTGTAGATACAGGCTCAGGCTGTAGTAGTATCAATTACATATATGTATTATTTTGAATAAGTACTTAAATACCTTCATTTTACTTATATATAAACATACATACTTAGGCTACTTCAGAAAAAAAACGTTAATGCCACCGATAAATTCAACGCCTACTGCAATGGTCTTAGCAATGTTCTTGTACTAAGAAATACACTGCTTAGTCGACCGTTCAAAAGAAGTTTTTGATGACATCTTTATTTCGCTACGTAACTTTTACGAAATTTTAGAATTTATGTGCCCTTTCCATTCGCACTAATAGCACGACCTTTTTAGATCATCAATCCGGACCACGATCCGGACAGTTGCATTGAAATTCGCTATTTTCTGTCATTTTTACAACACCATACGCTTATCGTTCAAAAGTAAAATATACCTTATTACATTGCAATAAGCACCAACACAACAACAGGAGTACAGTAATCAAACATGCGCAATCGTAGTCTAGTCGAATGTAGTCTGACAGTTCGTGTGAGGTTAATGGTCGACTCGCTCGAAATAGTTTTGATTTTGATAAATATTTGTATTTAAAACTCTTTATAATCATGTAGATTCGCAATGTGCAACAGTCAAACCATCTCCATATCAATGTTATGTTAATCCCTAGTAGTAAATAACAGGAAGTTAACAAGGAATATTGTAAATATATGATGTTTCTTTGTCATGAGAATAGTTTTTCTAATACTTATCGATCGATTACGAAAGAGCATTTAGCTTGTTTTCTTTAACAGTGTAACTGAATTTCGCTTAATCAGCTGGAGTATACTGTGAATATATGTGTGAGTCCGTCTTGGTCGTAATAAAGACGCGTTAACTCTAGCAACGCTTACTTGTTATGTGTGAAGTGTTTATTTAATCCGATCTATTCACAGCCAGTTACATTTACTTAAAAAAGCCATAAAATTAACGCGGAGAGTCTATGTGTAGCTCCTGAGGTCACTTCCATGTATTGTTGCTCTTTCCTGTAAGTACCTGCTCAGTTTTATTTACTTTTTTTAATCAGTTTATCGGCCGGTAAATACTCGCACGGTTACACGTTTTATTTTGTTTGCTAGTAGTATAACATAGTAGAATTTAATGGGTAATTAGTGTGACTAAACCTGTTATAAAAATAAACACATTCATTAGTTGTTTGAAAACTGTTATTCTTGGTCTATTGGCTTTATCCCAAAGTTGTGAACAAATCTCATTTTAAAATGACAAATTCCTAAAATTCCTAACGTCAAATTGAATTTGGTTTTTGTATTATATTGAGTAAATAATCTGTAAAACTATTGAGAGAAATATATCAAAGATATATGTGATTAAAAAATGATCAAGTTAAAAATATAACACTATGATTCCTGCGCTAGGCAAAGCCTGTCTTATAGTTAAAAACCTGACTTAACTTTAGAGAAATAATTTAACTGACTCTCTTTATTATAAATACTCCTTTAAAATTTAAGAATTTCTAATAGAAATTATATATTTCCACTCCCAATCATACTATGGAATTCTTAGTTTGGCTAACATTATAAAATTATAGTAATTCTAGTAGTATCACATAAAGAAATCCAGCTCCATAATAGCTGTTATTCGATATATATGCTGTAAATGTGTAGCTCATTATCAAAGGTCAAGTGTGATACAGAGTTCCTGTTGGCTTGATTATGGAATCATTACATATTTATATATGAGGCGTATAAGTGCTAGACTTGCTAGAGTGCATTATATACTACTGTATCAACCAGGGATGTCACGAATGTCGTTTTCCTCACATTCGCGAATGTGAATATTCAGGATACAAATGTCCGAATGTGAATGCGAATACGAATGTTACGGAGTAGATTCAAAAAAGTTAATCTTGATGCTTATCATTTTTGGTTCCATAGTTCATAAATACAGAACATGAGATGTGATGGAGTCCTATATTATTGATCAAAAGGAGACAAGTAATACCGTCGTTTGGCACGGTCAAAACAGGATGCGTTCTACCCACATTCGCATTCGGAAAATATTCGCATCATTTCATGCGAATGCGAATGTTGATACGAATGTCAAAAATGATGCGAATATTCGCATTATACGAATGCGAATATTCGTGACATCCCTAGTATCAACTGCATGCAAAATGTATTAGTTCTGTGTAATATTGCCAATTAATAGTAACCTAGATCTTATATAACTTTTCAAGTGGCATTAAGTAATTTATCAGTTGTTGGAATTTTGATTTAATTTTAATTAAACAAAATTCAAATTTAAATGACAGCCACACCAAGGGTTAACAAAAAATAATTTATTAAATAATATTTGTCAGCTAAAACAAAGGCAATTCTAAAGTCTGTTATTAATTAAAATACAAATTTTGAAAATGTTGAAAAAAAAACAACCAGCAGGACTTGAACCTGCACCAATACGCCTTGCCGGGGCTTGATCACTTTACCAATTAAGCTATGGGTTCAGTTACTAAGTTGACGACATATTTTTTTTTATTTTTCAATGTTTTCAAAGTTTGTATTTATTTAATAACTAACTTTAGTCTGAGTGGAATGCACCACTTTAAAAACATATAAAAATATAATTATAAAGTAAATTCTACTATTCCGTCATTATTTTCAGCCAGTCAAGTACTTTTACAACAGCTCATGGAGAAAATAAAGGTCAAAATAGTCCCGGCTTCCCTTAGAAATATATTGACGCGCCATCACTGATAAATGATAATAGTAGGTATATGCAGAAGTTAATCTATCTATACATATAATAAAGGTGAAGAGGGTAAAAAATCTGTACATTGGAGATATTAGTAAAAAAATGAGTTAGTAGCTCTTAGAATCGATAACAGAACACGTTTCGACAATTTTTAGAATTTTTGTCTGTTTGTCTGTTTGGATGGGGAGAGTTGGCGTCAAAACGCCTGAACCGATTTCGATAAAAACTTCACTAGCAGGTTCAACAGACCTCTGGTCAGGACATAGGCTATAAAAAATACGAACATTTTGGATTTAAGGGGGTTTAAGGGGGGTTTAAACTTTGTATGTGAAATGAATATGAGTGTTAAGCTCAAGCAGCAAATTGATATTGGTTTAACTACTTTCGGTTAGTTCATATTCATTCGTATAAATAAATAAATGTGTTAAATAATAATATACTGGTTAAATATAGTGGAAAAGTAAAAAATACGTACCATCAAAAGGGGTATCTAGACATGTCTTTGGCTATACGATTAGGTAACGCTATCTCTCGCAGAACTTTGTTACTACCGAGTCCTCTTTACGCAAAATCTGACCACTACATATGTAATTTAGGTGCAAACTAAATGCAACACGAGTTCGCAGAGATATCCCTAGATGGCTATAGTAGGTAGGTACTATCTATGCTACCTCTTTCTTACTTCTTTTTGCTGCGGCCTGGTGCGCTAGCACGCGGTTGCTTAGCAACGCCTATCTCATCAACAGAGCTGTTGAAAACACTGATGATATTGCACGAAATGGCGAGTAAGTATACTACCAAATTGTATTCTCTACCACTCGTCAACCATATGGCCAATATAAGCCTATGCAAGGGGAAAAAATAAATTAGAATTACAAAATTCAACAAACTGTTAAGTTGAATGTTAAAGACGGAAGAAAAATCAGTTTTGATAGAATTTACGTAATAGATGGTTAAAGGGGACTCGCATAAAGAAAAACACACTACTATTGCTATTGTTACTAAAAATGTTTGAATGTTCAAGATGGGAGAATTTTCCACGAGGTGGTTGATAAAAGGGGGAGGGGGTCGGGGAGCACCCCGCGAAAAAGGAAAAAAAACCCACCGGACTATTGCTAATTGTACCAAAAATTGTTAGATTAAACATTCAAGATGGGAGAAAAAGAGTTTTGACAGGGTATATCACGTGCCGGGCCGCAAACAAAGGGGGGCTCGGGGGGCAGAGCCCCCCGCATAAAAAAACACACCGTACTATTGCTAATTATACCAAGAATTGTTAGGTTAAACATTAAAAATGGGAGAAAAAGAGTTTTGATAGGGTTTAGCACGTGACAGGCGGCAAAGAAAGGGGGGCTCGGGGGGCGGAGCCCCCCGCATAAAGAAAAAATTCACTTTACTATTGCTAAGTATACCAAGAACTGTTAGGTTAAACAATCAAGATGGGAGAAAAAGAGTTTTGACAGGGTATATCACGTGCCGGGCCGCAAACAAAGGGGGGTTCGGGGGGCGGAGCCCCCCGCATAAAAAAAACACAACGTACTATTGCTAATTATACCAAGAATTGTTAGGTTAAACATTAAAAATGGGAGAAAAAGAGTTTTGATAGGGTTTAGCACGTGACAGGCGGCAAAGAAAGGGGGCTCGGAGGGCGGAGCCCCCCGCATAAAGAAAAAAATTACTGTACTATTGCTAAGTATACCAAGAACTGTTAGGTTAAACAATCAAGATGGGAGAAAAAGAGTTTTGATAGGGTTTAGCACGTGACGGGCGGCAAAGAAAGGGGGGCTCGGGGGGCCGAGCCCCCCGCATAAAGAAAAAATACACTGTACTATTGCTAAGTATACCAAGAACTGTTAGGTTAAACAATCAAGATGGGAGAAAAAGAGTTTTGACAGGGTGTATCACGTGCCGGGCCGCAAACAAAGGGGGGCTCGGGGGCGGAGCCCCCCGCATAAAGAAAAAATACTCCGTACTATTGCTAAGTATAGCAAGAATTGTTAGGTTAAACATTCAAGATGGGAGAAAAAGAGTTTTGATAGGGTTTAGCACGTGACGGGCGGCAAAGAAAGGGGGCTCGGGCATAAAGAAAAAACACCGTAGTATTGCTAATTATACCAAAAATTGTTAGGTTAATCATTTAAGATGGGAGAAAAAGAGTTTTGATAGGGCTTACCACGGGATAGGCGGTAAACGAGGGGGGCTCGGGGGGCGGAGCCCCCCGCATAAAGAAAAAACACCCTGCACTATTGCTAAGCATAGCAAGAATTGTTAGGTTAAACATTCAAGATGGGAGAAAAAGAGTTTTGATAGGGTTTAGCACGTGACGGGTGTCAAAGAAAGGGGGGCTCGGGGGGCGGAGCCCCCCGCATAAAGAAAAAATACACTGTACTATTGCTAAGTATACCAAAAACTGTTAGGTTAAACAATCAAGATGGGAGAAAAAGAGTTTTGACAGGGTATGTCACGTGCCGGGCCGCAAACCAAGGGGGGCTCGGGGGGCGGAGCCCCCCGTATAAAAAAAACACACCGTACTATTGCTAATTATACCAAGAATTGTTAGGTTAAACATTAAAAATGGGAGAAAAAGAGTTTTGATAGGGTTTAGCACGTGACAGGTGGCAAAGGAAGGGGGGCTCGGGGGGCGGAGCCCCCCGCATAAAGAAAAAATACTCCGTACTATTGCTAAGTATAGCAAGAATTGTTAGGTTAAACATTCAAGATGGGAGAAAAAGAGTTTTGATAGGGTTTAGCACGTGACGGGCGGCAAAGAAAGGGGGGCTCGGGGGGCGGAGCCCCCCGCATAAAGAAAAAATACACTGTACTATTGCTAAGTATACCAAGAACTGTTAGGTTAAACAATCAAGATGGGAGAAAAAGAGTTTTGACAGGGTGTATCACGTGACGAGCCGCAATTAAAGGGGGGTTCGGGCATAAAGAAAAAACACCGTAGTATTGCTAATTATACCAAAAATTGTTAGGTTAATCATTTAAGATGGGAGAAAAAGAGTTTTGATAGGGCTTACCACGGGATAGGCGGTAAACGAGGGGGGCTCGGGGGGCGGAGCCCCCCGCATAAAGAAAAAACACCCCGCACTATTGCTAAGTATACCAAAAATTGTTAGGTTAAACATTCAAGATGGGAGAAAAAGAGTTTTAATAGGGTTTAGCACGTGACGGGCCGTAAAAAAAGGGGGCTCGGGCATAAAGAAAAAACACCGTAGATTGCTAATGATACCAAAAATTGTTAGGTTAATCATTTAAGATGGGAGAAAAAGAGTTTTTGTAGGGCTTACCACGGAATAGGCGGTAAACAAGGGGGGCTCGGGGGGCGGAGCCCCCCGCATAAAGACAAAATTCACCGTACTATTGCTAAGTATAGCAAGAATTGTTAGGTTAAACATTCAAGATGGAAGAAAAAGGGTTTTGACAGGGTGTATTACGTGACGGGCCGCAATTAAAGAGGGGCTCGGGGGGCGGAGCCCCCCGCATAAAAAAAACACCGCAGTATTGCTAATTATACCAAAAATTGTTAGGTTAAACATTCAAGATGGGAGAAAAAGAGTTTTGATAGGGTTTAGCACGTGACGGGTGGCAAAGAAAGGGGGGCTCGGGGGGCGGAGCCCCCCGCATAAAGAAAAAATACACTGTACTATTGCTAAGTATACCAAGAACTGTTAGGTTAAACAATCAAGATGGGAGAAAAAGAGTTTTGACAGGGTGTATCACGTGACGAGCCGCAATTAAAGGGGGGTTCGGGCATAAAGAAAAAACACCGTAGTATTGCTAATTATACCAAAAATTGTTAGGTTAATCATTTAAGATGGGAGAAAAAGAGTTTTGATAGGGCTTACCACGGGATAGGCGGTAAACGAGGGGGGGAAAGAAAAAACACCCCGCACTATTGCTAAGTATACCAAAAATTGTTAGGTTAAACATTCAAGATGGGAGAAAAAGAGTTTTAATAGGGTTTAGCACGTGACGGGCCGTAAAAAAAGGGGGCTCGGGGGGCGGAGCCCCCCGCATAAAGAAAAAACACCGTAGATTGCTAATGATACCAAAAATTGTTAGGTTAATCATTTAAGATGGGAGAAAAAGAGTTTTTGTAGGGCTTACCACGGAATAGGCGGTAAACAAGGGGGGCTCGGTGGGCGGAGCCCCCCGCATAAAGACAAAATTCACCGTACTATTGCTAAGTATAGCAAGAATTGTTAGGTTAAACATTCAAGATGGAAGAAAAAGGGTTTTGACAGGGTGTATTACGTGACGGGCCGCAATTAAAGCGGGGCTCGGGGGGCGGAGCCCCCCGCATAAAAAAAACACCGCAGTATTGCTAATTATACCAAAAATTGTTAGGTTAATCATTTAAGATGAGAGAAAAAGAGTTTTGATAGGGCTTACCACGGAATAGGCGGTAAACAAGGGGGGCTCGGGGGGCGGTGCCCCCCGCATAAAGAAAAAATTCACCGTACTATTGCTAAGTATAGCAAGAATTGTTAGGTTAAACATTCAAGATGGGAGAAAACGAGTTTTGATAGGGTTTAGCACGTGACGGGCGGCAAAGAAAGGGGGCTCGGGGGGCGGCGCCCCCTGCACAAAGAAAAAATCCACCGCACTATTGCTAAGTATACCAAGTACTGTTAGGTTAAGTTAAACATTCAAGATGGGAGAAAAAGACTTTTTAGCTCGCCAGATCTTCCCACTCACATGCTTATCTTGACCATGGCTGACACAGTCCAATCTTAGACGCTTTCCGTCGATCTTTTGGGATGTCGAAGTTATATGGAAGAAGTCGGTTTTAGCTAAACTGCTAAACTGACTTTATAAAATTTTACAAGTAGAAAGCGTTCAGCAATGGACTGTTGAGGATAACGAAAAGTAACAGAATCAACTGCAACACACGCGAGCGAAGCCGCGCGGGTACAGCTAGTTAAAAATAAAAGGAAAATAAAATAAATAACTTCGTAAAAGGAAAGGCTTAAATAAATATATACTGATATTTATAGGTAAAATGAAATTTAATGAGCTATATACTAAAACATAATAACAGAAATACCTATAATTTGTTTATTTAACTAGTTATATAAATATCATAAGGTATTAAAAAAAACACAAAAAAAATTTGCTTGATTCATCAAAAAAATTCATCACAATAACTTGACCCAGACTTAAGCAGTGTATTGTTATCTCAATCATAACTGAAACTATATAGTAAAATAGTGTCGTAATAATAGAAATAACACTGTAAACAGTTAATAGCACACAAAAATGTCAACACAATTAAACTACATAATTCTGATTTAATAGCCTACATCCAATTAAAGGCAATGATATGAGCGAGAGTCGGGTGGCAATCTGCCGGTGATTCACACAATGTCATGTCATGACTGCATTATCACATACTAGCCGGTAAACAGGCTAGATTCCAGTAATGATGTAACTAATCATGCATCTGACATGTTCTAATGATCATTCAGTTGTAATATGTTTAGTATAATAGTTATTGTATCTAACACATCCGTCACCCATATAGGTAAGTGTTCTGCTAGTAAGTTTTGTTTTGTTAATAACTATTGTTATTTTCTTTAGATTTTTTTCATGCTACATTTGAACCTGCTTAATGTGATTCTGAAAGGGAGACCAATCATTCTCCTAGTTTTTAGCCATGGCTCAATTGAGCCTAGGATCCGCTTGGCAACCTAATCTCATGAATTGGCGTTGGCACTAGCACGAAACTGACTACCATCTGACCTTCCAACCTAGAAGGGAAACTAGGCCATATTGGGATTAGATCTTGTTTCCTTACGATTTTTTCCTTAACTGAGAAGCAACTTGTAAATGTAAAATGATATTTCGTGAATAAGTTCCGAAATGTTACCGCCCGGTTACTAGCGCTTATTTCTTTCAAACGAAAATATAATAAGAAAAATAAAATGAATTTGTATTATGTGGGTTTAATTGTAATATTTTCTACAATTTACCTTCTACAATCTAACTTCCGTTTCTACTTACTACACTAACCTTGGCAATGTGGTTTAAACAGAATTAATTTGTAGTTCTCATCAAGTTATTTCAGATAGTGTCAATACATTTACGGCATGTTTAACTATCTAATTTACAAGTTAATTTTGACTGAGCCATACATAATACAGGATGGAGTTTCCAAATAGTTTAGTGGCAGCTACCAGATTCCATGATACTACGCGAAATATGGTCTTAGGAAACCTTCCTTACTTTTAAATTGCCTGCCGGCCTTACTAACCCATTTGGAAAATCCACCCTCTATACTTGTGCACAATCATGGTCCCAGAGGTCCCACTTTATTGGTCAGGTCGTCACATGTGTATAGATATAAGAATACAAGAGATTTGTTTTCACCATAATTTAGTCACTGAAAAACTATCTTTTTTTTTATGTGTACATAATAATTCAATTATTTCAGGTGTAAGTACGTTATTCAACATTGTTTGCATTTTTTAAGACATAGTGAGTCTGGTTGACTGGTAGAGAATGCCTTATAGCATCAAGTCCGCCTTTTTGTACTCTAATATTTCCCTTTCTGCAATAAAGTTTAAATAAACAAATATAAATAATAAAGAGTGAACGTAAAAATTGACTCTTCTACACAAAACAATATTTTATGAACACACAATAATATTTACTTTGATTATTAATGTTCCCGATGGCGCACAATGCATGCTAAATTGATTGTAAACACTGTATACACGTGTCTACATGTAAACAACAAACATCCGTGATTTCAACTAGTCTGGCTGGCCAAAAAGTGCAGGTACCTACAGTGGAAGTAATAAGCTATCCCTTTTTAGTAGCGAGGGTACTGGCGTAAGAAAGACGGTGTGATTCTCTCTGTCTATGCTTATAGTAACTTCTTTCAAACACGTTATTCAGGAGCGCCAAACATATCTCAACTGTTTCATGTCAGTAATTCTAATTATGTAATGGCCCCGCGTCTCCAACTTGACAGTGATAATTTATGGGACCACCATTTGAACATATTATCTCTCGTATTCTTATATATGATTTAGTATATTGTGTTCTTGAATCACGCTGCTTTTTCCATCTGTCACAGTTCACGTTTGGGCGTCGGGATGGCGAGCATGAGTTCGACGCTCGTCGAAACCGTCTCTATAAACTACGAGGACTTTAACGAGAGCTTCCTTACCTGCGGCACATGTTTATGTTAGTACAAGTTTTTTTATATCACCGTGAACGGTAGACAAAGGAAGTATATTATACGCAGGAATAAAGATGACTCAGATGACGTATAACGGTATAACATGCAGCAATTATTATTTGTTGATCAGCCCTCCTAGCATAATTTACGTTGTCGCCCACGACTTCGTACTTTCAAGCGTCGACTCAGGTATGCAGTCGCGAGCAATAATGTAAGTCATGCTAGACGTTTGGTTTTGATTACAGTATTATATAAAAGGCTTTACTGCGATTTGTGTTACTACAAAATTGTAAGACAACTTACAACACTATCTTGTTTAGTTAGTAAAACCAGGCGTATGATAGATGACTGCATTTTCTATGTCTTCTTATAGCTACTCTACATGATGGGCCATAATAGGGACGCAGCTGTACGTTAGAGGGAGCTAACGATGTTACGATCTCGTTCCGTCCTATAGCTGCGTCCCTATTATGGCCCATCATGTAGAGATGTAGAGGAGCCATTACAATATTCCTTTCGTATATCGTATTTGGTGGCAGTAAAGCGCTTCATTGTAAATGATAGTCTCGACTGTACCCTATTATTGACATAGGTACAGCACGCTTCTAACTCTAACATGCGCATTACGGTCGTTTAAAGGTCGAGGGCATTAAGACACTACTACCAAGGACGATGATTAATTCTGAAACAGTAAAAAGTAAAGTTATATGCAAATTTTTATTCTTGGTTTGTTGGTGGTTCCTGGAGCATAAGTCTTAATTAATTGGTCTGCATAAACTTGACATTAATATGAGATCAAGTTATCATAGGTACGATTAAACGGATTATCCCTTTAGGGCTCAAAACGTGGGGATTAATATAAAAAATACAAAACACGCGATGTAATCCGTTTAATTCTCAAATTATTATGAATTATGGCAATAGAAGACAATATTAGGTTTTCGGGGAGACCAGTCTTCATCCTTAAAGAATATTCACTGTTAATCTTTGATGGAAAAAAGAAGGCCCTTACTTATGCTGAGCGAATCCTCAAAGACATTAGTAGCTATTTATACAAGCCAAAGGCCTGACGTAATTGACTACAAAAATGCCACGCCTTGTACAATAACATAAAGTGTTATACAGAAATAACTTTGACGTCAAGTAGGTAGTAATAAAAACAAAACCCTACTAGCGGTCATGTTGATTGGATATTAATTACTATTTAAGTCAAGTCTCTACTTTTTAAAGGAAATCGTAAATATATTTTAGGCAGATGTACTTTTAATTTCTCATGGCATTGATAGAATTCCAATAGACAAAATTGTATTGATGGATTTTGAATAAGACAATCAATCACGATATTGATTTGGTGCCGTATAATTTAAATCTACCGACGTTTTTTATTCGTGTAGGGAGCTAGGTAATTAATTTTGCACACCACCTCATCCGCTCCATCTTGATTAAGATCTGTTTTTGCCTGTTACTATTCAATGTATTTTTAAATATCTCCCACACAAAAACCGACATCCGGCTAAAATCAATCTAACATCAATTTAGTACTTGTTTTTGTTAGCTAGAACAAAAAGTAACCACAATCAACCGCACAAAGTGATATAATGAAGAAACATTTCTTTTCAGGCACTTACGATGGCGGCGAACACACGCCTAAGCTTCTCCAATGCTCACACACCGTCTGCTTACATTGCCTCACTCGAATAGCCGCCTCACAAACCAGAGACGCTGGTAGTTTCCGATGTCCTATCTGCCGCGAACTCATTACTATACCCAGAGGCGGGGTTCAAGCGTTACCACCGTCATTCCTCGTCAACCAGCTTCTAGATTTAATGGCCAGACAGAGGAGGGAAGTCATTCCTCAGTGCAGTTCTCATCCTGGTCGCGAACTGCTCTTTTGTGAAACCTGCGACTGCGTTTTCTGTCGACATTGTGCCGACGGGCCCCACAGCGACACGCCTTGCGACCATACCGTAGTACCATTCTCTATAGCGTTAAAAAGAATGTCGGAAATTCTACTATATAGAGCTAATGAGTGTTTAAGTAAGCTTGGTTCAGCGCGGGATGCTGTAGCCAGTGAGTTGAGAAGGTTAGAAGCTGCGGCCACTGCAGCCGATGACGCTATAGACAGGCATTTTAATGAATTAAAGGCTGCCTTAGAGAAAAGACATAGCGAACTGAAGTCGGCGGCGTCGGCCGCTGCCACGCATAAAAGGAAGTTACTAGAAGAACAGTTAAAGCTAATAGACGCCGAGAAAACCAAGGTAAGAGTAATTCAAATGTAACTTCTACTTACGGTTCATTGTCTATTCTTTTGATGCGATCTTCTACAGGAAGTTGGCAATCAGAATAGGTACCCAACTCAATTTAACCAGCAATTGTAAGAATCTCGCTAGAACTCCTTCTGGATACGATAACCAAACCAAATATCTCATAACGTTCAGTTGTTATTGTCAGGTGGAGGCAGAATGCTCCGGCCTCCAGCAACAAGTGGAGGTCCGCGAAGTAAGCAGCCGAGCGGCGGCGCTGGGCGCCCGGCTAGGCGACGCGGCGGCGCTAGCTGAACCCCGGGAAAACGCTTTCTTGGCCGTCGACTTTGGCCATAATGATGCTCAGCAGAGGTTCGCGGAGGCACTAGCGGAGCTGGGTCGAGTGAGGACGAGTACAACGTTTCCTGGGCTGTGTACTTTGCAATTAGGTAAGCATTTCAAGAGTGCGATAAGAGCTCTACTCTGCTCTACTTTAAAGTCGCACCACGAGTAAGCGAAGTTTGACCCCGGTATCTGTTGTCTGCAATAGATACATTTCAAAATAGATTCAATAACAAGATTAAATCCCGTATTTTCCAGAATCGGGATGTGTTTGTGGCCTGGAAGTGAGTGTGATACTTCGCACGGTGGATTATCATGGCGAGGCGCGCAGCACAGGCGGCGACCCCGTCAGTGCGGCGGCGACATTGGACGACGCGCCGCTGCCTTGCACCGTCACTGATCTCGACTCTGGTCACTATAGGTACATATGATTACAAGTTATATGAGCGCTCTTTACTACGTGCCAAATTAGTTTGAAACTTATATGTCTACAGTAGTTAGATTTAATCGGCGTCAGCTATTCGCGGACGCAAGCGGCTGACCTTGGCTGGCGTCACCTGTCATCGGCTCCGTTCTGCTACTGTCGGCTGACGACGGACGTCGCGATGTCACGCTCGGTCAACTCCAGCCGGTCGGTGCGTGTAATGTCTAGGTTCTATTAGACGGACGGATACGACAGCAGGCTCCAAACACGTGGCGGAAGTCGGAGCGAGTGGATACTTCGACTCCGTTTGTTGTGAACTGTAGTAATTAAATGTGTAATATTTTCCAGGATCACGCTACGGCCCTGGGCCGCGGGCGCGCTGACGGTGCGCGTGCTGGTGTTCTCGCGGGCCGTGCGCGACTCCCCGCTGCGGGCGGACGTGGCCAGCACGGCCGCGCCGCTGCTGCTGTGGGGCGCGCGCGGCGCCGGCAAGGAGCAGCTCAGCCAGCCGGTGGCTGTGGCCAGGTGAGTGTACCACCACACACGATTTGTATCGTACATTACAGAACTAATGCGTGATTCTTGCAATCAACACTTCCTCACAGCTTTACTCTGTATTGAAAAGAAAAATTTCAAAAATTTGTTAACTGTAATGTGTAGAAAACGTTATCTTAATTTGGCTGTACCCGTCTGAGCAAAAGTTTAATATATTGTATATTTGAATCCGCAGATGTCCTAAACGACGCGAGATCTACGTGCTGGACGCGGGCAACTCGCGCGTGATGGTGTTGGACGAAGAAACCTTCGCCTTTAAGTCCCACATCGTTAATGAAGGTCAGTCTGCACAACTGTTATCGTCAACCGTACTACTACTACTTCACTGGCTCAGTGACCCAAAACGGATCTTGGCCTCTGACACAAGAGGACGGTGACTGCTTGAATCGACTTGTACGCAAATGGCTGATTATAAATTTAGTCCGATATTTTTCAAAGATTTTTCGAGACCAAGCAGCATGTTCCGCTCTACTCCTGCGCAAGTGAAGGTAAAGATAAAAGATAAAAGATATTTATTCTTCAATTTAGGCACATTACAATGCACTTATGAACGTCAGAGAGAAAAGAAACTACCACCGGTTCTAACCCTACACCTCTGACCCGAGAAGTATTACTTATTACCGGCAAGAAACTCGGCGGGACTTATTTTTTCAAAACAGTACTACAAATACATTAAAGATACTATATACAATAATGCGTAGTTCTTCAAGAAGGCATATCAAAACAGCTTGAGAGACAGACATGTACCTGCCTATTGTGTAATTAAAATGAAAAATAAAAATAAAATCCAAATCTGACTGCTTCGCAATACGTTTGATATTCTTTCTTACTTGAACTGTGTCCTCTAAATGTTAGATGATTTTATAGATTCTGGTTTGGGCCATGCATATATGTCTGTCATATAGTCCTCGACCCTGTAATAACCCTTTGACATTAAAGTTTTTTTCAAGTATTTCTTAAGAGCGGGAAATGATAGATTCAAAACATCGACGGGTAACTTGTTATAAATATGAATACCCTGGCCAAAAAATGACTTATATGCTTTGCGGACACGACATCGTCTGATAACAAGCTTGTTTTTATTTCTAGTGTTATAGCTGTGGATGTCAGAATTCTTCTTGAATGTGTGTATATTCTTTACAACAAAAATAATATTATCATAGATATATTGGGACGCAAGAGTTAAAATATTAATTTCTTTAAATAATTCTCTAATTGATGTACCTGCCTTTAAGTTATACATAAAGCGAATGGCTCTTTTCTGTAAAGTGTAGGTGTCGTTTATAATCGTTATGTTGTAATTTTTCCAGGTTTGGCAGGCCGCAGTTGTACTGGGATCGCTGTGACGGCGGACGGCATAGTTGCCGTCAACTGGCGGACGCGGACGCTAACTGAGGTACTGTAATTATAATTAATCGTTAAGACAAACCAGTCAATCTTATATGAGTCCTATGGGCGGGACACGTTTACCGTGTGCCAGAAGTATTGTGGGCCAAGAGAACTACTAAGTGGGCACCCAACGGGAAACGGCGGCGTGGCAAACCTAGGCGGAGATGGCGGGACGATCTTGACGTCTTCCGTGGTGATTGCCAATCACTGGGCTGATATTGCCATAGACATAGACACATGGAAGAAAGAGAGCCCTTGCCCAGCAGTGGGACACTACAGGCTAATAAATAAATAATAGTATGAGTCCTATTGTTCCATCTCCCGTATGGACGCTATTTGTAACGTTAATTTCAGAGCCTTAAGAGCATCGCATACGTACTGGTATGTTCATTGCGACATCTCACATAACAGGGTCGGCGCTCGGATCTGCAACAGTATGATAATTGGAATTAAAGCCTTATCCCCTTATTCATAATCATAAACTGCCACTAAAGTTAAGAGATCGCTGATAATCGTTTGTCCCTTTCCCTCATATAGGTTGGACGGAAAGGGACAAACGATTATCAGAGGCCTCTCAGGCCTCTTTTAGTAGACGTTGATGAATAAGGGGGTTAGAGCGTAAGCTAGCTGGCGTGGCTGCGCGGAGCGGGTGCACGCAAGAGGGTAGAAATCGGGTAAAATAGTATGAGCGGCGTTAACACGTTCGACAGATTTTTCCTTGATTTGTACCCGCCTGCGTTCGTCCGCTACGTGCAACTGCATCAGAAGGTTAAATTTAAACAGGTATTCGGACATTACGCAGCACGAAAACGACTTTCAAAACTTGATTTCTATTATTACATTTTCAGGTGAGCGTGGAAGGTTCGACACTGCGGACGATCAAGTCGGACCGGCTGGTGGAGCCGGTGTGTGTGGCGTGCGACCCTCACGGGCGCCGGCTCGCCGTCGGGGACAACGGCGCGCGCACAGTGTTCGTGTTCGACGCGCAAGGGGCCATAGAGCGCGAGGTGAGTGTCATACAGTCCACTTTTACCTACGGATGAGCGTAGGTTCAACACTGCGCACGGTCAAGTCGGACCGGCTGGTGGGCCATAGAGCGAGAGGTGAGCGTTGTATAATCGAGGTCCTGAGTGCTCGAAAAATGTATCATGCACTCTAACGCCCTAGCAATAGAGTCGTGTTTAGATAATTGCCAAGTAAAGTACCAATAACTACTTTATGCCTCATGGGACGTAAAGTATTTACGTTTCTTCGTGGTCTTTAGGGATTAACGTCTCATCGCCGTCGGCAATAATTAGCGCTCTGAACCTTTTTTCCTGAGACCTTCACTTGGAGTTTGCCAACGGCGATAAGACGTTAACCCCTAAAAGGCCACGAAGAAAGAAATATACCATACTCACAAACTAAGGAAGATACCAATATGTATGTGACGTATTGAGCTGTAACAGTCTCGGGAAGTGGTCTACGATTAACGCCGATATGACAAAACAATTGCCACTTTATGAAAGTTACATATTTTATTTTTGATCCCTCTATGTATAGTTATAAAGTTGATAATGCCTTGCAGGTGGGCGGCGGCGAGCTAGGACTGGTCGGTGGGCTGGCGCTGGCGGGCGACGTGCTGGTGGTGGCGGACGTGGCCGTGCGCGTGTACGACGCGAGCGGCGCGCTGCAGGCCACGCTGGCCCCCGTGCCCAAAGGTGGGCCTTGTTGCTTACAACATAAGGTCGCTATTCGAACGCTCAGCTTTTTCCCAGTTCCAAGCTAGTACTAAAAACTGTGCCTGTATTGTCCGGTACTTAGAAGTCTTCTTCATTTCAGGTCGCGGCGGTTACGGCGGCGTAGCGCTCGAAGAGTCAGAATCAGGCCGCCACATCATCTGCATACGGTCCGCGCGCGGCCGCCCCGCGCTACTAGTACTAGAGGCCGGCAACGGCCGTATTCTCGCCGCTTGTGAACTAGCGGAGAAGAAACCTAGGAGAGTGGCGGGGTTGGCGCTGCTGCCTAACAAGAGGGTGTTGCTGGCGGACCTGGCTGGCAACTGTCTGAGGCTGCACACTTATTGGTGAATGGTAAGTTGTTCTGAGAGAAAACGTCTGATTGGGCCAATCGTCTGTGCCATGTATCCCCGCGCTACTAGTACTAGAGGCCAGCAACGGCCGTATTCTCGCCGCTTGTGAACTAGCGGAGAAGAAACCTAGGAGAGTAGCGGGGTTGGCGCTGCTGCCTATCAAGAGGGTGTTGCTGGCGGACCTGGCTGGCAACTGTCTGAGGCTGCACACTTATTGGTGAATGGTAAGTTCTTCTACTGAGAGAATACACCTGATTGGGCCAACCGTCTGTGCCATGTATCCCCGCGCTACTAGTACTAGAGGCCAGCAACGGCCGTATTCTCGCCGCTTGTGAACTAGCGGAGAAGAAACCTAGGAGAGTAGCGGGGTTGGCGCTGCTGCCTATCAAGAGGGTGTTGCTGGCGGACCTGGCTGGCAACTGTCTGAGGCTGCACACTTATTGGTGAATGGTAAGTTGTTCTGAGAGAAAACGTCTGATTGGGCCAATCGTCTGTGCCATGTATCCCCGCGCTACTAGTACTAGAGGCCAGCAACGGCCGTATTCTCGCCGCTTGTGAACTAGCGGAGAAGAAACCTAGGAGAGTAGCGGGGTTGGCGCTGCTGCCTATCAAGAGGGTGTTGCTGGCGGACCTGGCTGGCAACTGTCTGAGGCTGCACACTTATTGGTGAATGGTAAGAGAATACACCTGATTGGGCCAACCGTCTGTGCCATGTATCCCCGCGCTACTAGTACTAGAGGCCAGCAACGGCCGTATTCTCGCCGCTTGTGAACTAGCGGAGAAGAAACCTAGGAGAGTAGCGGGGTTGGCACTGCTGCCTATCAAGAGGGTGTTGCTGGCGGACCTGGCTGGCAACTGTCTGAGGCTGCACACTTATTGGTGAATGGTAAGTTCTTCTACTGAGAGAATACACCTGATTGGGCCAACCGTCTGTGCCATGTATCCTTGCGCCACTAGTAACCGCTCACCTTTAGTACTAGTACGTACACTTTTTGATGGTAGATTTTTCTTATAATTACTGTGAGAAAGGCATGGGGGGAATGAATAGGGAATGCCTTTCCACAGCAGCGGAGATAAGAGTAGGCGTGCGAGACGAAACCCCTGATAGAGTCACACATATTGGTAAATAGTAAATAAAATCATCTGTTTATAAATGGCTCAAAAGCTGCTCGCGAAGCAGCAAAAATGCAAGTTAGAAAGAACTCAAGGACCCCAAAGATGTTGGTCTATTTAAGCTAACCGGATCTTAAAACCAAGAATAAATAAATAAAGTAATAATTGCGTTTATTTGGTCAGATGAAAGTAAACATGTTTTGAACAGCAGTTATTTTCGGCGATTACTTAATTAACTTAAAAATGGGTTATTTAGTGTAGACACAGGTGTTTTTCGATTGTAATTTAGTCTTTTTTTTTTCAGAACGTAACGACGAAGGAAGGGAATGCTTCAAGCTGCCATATGGCGTATCGTAATCGAATTTCATGCTAGTCGAATATTGCAACGGGGAATCGAACTGAAGGCCATACGCGAGGGCGGTACTCGTACCAAAGTCAATAGTCGCCGTTAGGCTTCTATCTTACCCACAGACATATATCTAGATAGACGCTGCATTCGAAAACCGAACGTCAAAAATGTGTAACCATATCTGATTCTTAAGAATTCTCATAGTTAGCAGCTCACGCTGAATCATCATTTACATTAACCCTCTAGATTTATTCATTTTACTTACAATTGTATACTTTATTCAATTGTATGAAGATATTTTTTAAGGTGTACGCGTTTTCACGTATATCGGCCGTTGACAGTGAAATAGAAAGAGCATTCTCACTACAGTGCGCCATTGACTGCGAGCCTAATATAAAAGTTCGCCGCTGAATGTGAACTGAAGGTGAACGTGCCTGTAATGTAATTATTTCACCGATTAATAAATGAAAAATTCGAATCTAGTCAGAAAGACAATAAACAGAAAAAAATGCAATGAACACCGCTTTACACATTGTCGTAAATGATTGAAGCGAATGGACATAGTCTCTGCAAAGCATATTAATTGACGTGTAATATTAGCCGCGTTTACATGTTCTTCTTAGATATATGTCTGTGATGTTATAGTTTACGATGTTCATTAGTACTTACAGTATTTATTTACGTATTAAGTCGATTAAGTTTTTCACAATCATGTCAGATTTGGCGAACTGGTTTTTTTTGTTGGTCCTTAAACTTTTTGGTTTATAATATATTTGGCGTATAGTGATAAGTATTTATATGATTCTATAATCGTTTGAAAAATTATGATAGCTTCGAAATATTGTTATTGGCGTTAAAAATCTCACTTTTGACTAGTCATTCGACGGTGGCATTTATTGTTGTCTAAAATTTCGACACTTATTTATTGTTGGTGTGAAAGAGGGTAGATTCAAATTGTCTGCTCGGCACAAATTCATGACAAGGGTGATGGAAAATTGTGAGACTGAAAAAGCAAGTCCTTATGAGGAAAAAGGATAAATTAATACTCTGATTCGTAATTCGATTACACAAAATCTACCGAGCATCTGCCACTATAATATACCTTCCTCGTTTTTTTTCCGATTAGAAAAATAACTGTCGATTTTGACACTTACCTTTATTTTTTCAGCCATATCTGGGCAAATTTTAAATGAGACTATTTTCCACTATTAGTGATACGCTTAATCCTTATAATCAAGGTGGTAAATTTCAAAATCGTTTCCCTAAAAATTTCACGACGACAATCGCACGATTTTTCTAATCTGAAAAAAAAACGAAGTATAGGTCACTACTATTGACGTCAACGTTTATAGCTACATACTTATTCTGTTCCTTTTGTTAATCACCTAAAATACCACTGGAATTCGAATGGGTTGTTGAACCTAATTTATGTGGTTTTTGCTCACAAATAAGTTTCAAACTTCATCTTTAAATTCAAATTCAAAACTTTAAGTAGTGCTAATAAACACTATTTTGTAAAACTATAGTGTCTACGCCAATTCATGGGATTAGGTTGTCGAGGGGACCCCAATTTGAGACAAACGCTAGGAAGAAGAAGTGCTAATAAACACTAGTACTAATAAACACTAGTACTAATAAATAAATGAGGACAAACGCGCAAAGTAAGAAACAGAGGGCGCTACAATAGTAACTGAAACAGCTTGTCTAGCAGCAATCCATATTGTCTATGGTAAAGTCTCTAAAAATGATACCGATTGAATTGGCAATACTTAGAAACTATCTGTGGTTTTTTTTATCCTCATTATTTTCACGCATTTTGGGCATATCTGAAATCAATTTTCATTTTCATTGTGTCTCGTAGATTTTCTGTAATTGAATGTCTTTCAGAGAATAATTACATATTTCTTAAGAACAAATAAATAATTTAAGTTTTACAGGAATTAACTCATTAACTACTAATATTTGAACAATTTACCAAGATCCTTCATGATGTTCAAAATTCCTGTTTTAAAATATTTTCGCACGATATTTTTCAAGGACTTTATATTGTAACTGGAAGTTTTCTATTCCTAGGACTATTTTGTTAAGGTGGCGGGGTACTATATGTCCCTCCAGATCATGCCACAACCACACTCCTAAGTTTTTTTCATCACAAAACTTGCACAATAACGTCTCAATTTTACGTGTTTGCGTATTATTACCCGTCACATTAAGGTGGTATAATTGTGTTAACCTAAGAACCTGCTTTTGACACCTATCATCTCAGTAAAAAAATCCGATTTTAGGTTATAAAATGTACTGAAATGACAGGTGTCAAAAGTAGGTTCTCGGGTTAACATTATAGCTATGACCTTTAATGTGGTCGTGGTGGGCTTTCCTTTTGTTGAATAAGTTGTTAAGTTGTATGTCCTTGAAAGCAAACTTTTGAGCTACTTTTAAAATAATCAGCTATGCAGAAAGAGATGCAAAATTTGTGCTACATTATTCAAGGTATTGCCCCTTAACAAAATAGCTTAGACGTAACTTCCACCTTTAATGTAAGGTTCTTGCGATAATCCTATTAGGCATAATCAGATATCAAGTAACTATTATTGAAACAACAATTTAACTTAAAAATTGTATCTCATTTTAAAATTTAAGATCGTTTTCACCCTTTTCTCATTTGCATTATAATACCACTTTACTATAAATTTGCTCAATGATTACGGAAACACCATATCACGTAGTTGATGCTTCCATTTTGCTAGTTTAGATGTTAAAGCATTCATTGTAAAAAATAATTAAAAGGAAGAGAAGATCTGTAGATTTGTTTTAAGTGTGTTTCTAACACAGATAACCTCAACCACTAGATATATCATAAGTACAACTCGGGGTCACCACGCATCTGTATCCCCGTACTTATTTTGTATGGGAGCGCGACCGCTTATTTCAATTGAGTTAACGTTTTTGATCATTACTCATGTGAATTAAAAATATCCACAAAAATCAAGTTACAGGGGTGAACCTGGATAGTTATACTACAAATTGGTGTATAATACTATTGAGATGTTCTGTTCGAATCGTAGAAATTTAAGAATAAAATTGCACTGATGTGTGGTGACATTGTGCTCCCTGTAAAAGCTTAATGATGAGGTGTCTGTGTAGTCTGTGGTTTCTAAAGAAATCAACACTGACTACGGTTAAACCCTTATAACGCCACAGTCGTGATATGACGACAGAGATAGGAAGCCACTAGAGTTTCTTAATATTCAGCAGTAAGCTGTATTAGTGAACTAAAAATACTAGAAGTATTCCATAAAAGAACAGAATTAGTTGACTAGGTTTTTACTTCAAACTACTGCCGTTCCCTGCCGTAATATAAATTTTGCCGAGTGGTCGTTTATTACAAAAAAGTTTAGAACCATTGTCCTTAAGGGTTGAATTAAATCATGAGTATTGTGACTGTGACGCTACAAGGATTAAAAAGATAAGGATTTCATATAATTTCTAGTTGAAAAGTGCACCATTTCCTATTATCAGTATTGTTACTATAATTTTTAAAGGGTGACCTAATAATTTAATATAAAGGTGCGAGGGCATCTGTTAACTACTTACACTACACGAACTAAGTACACTATTAGAAAAGTGAAAAAAGCTACAGTCACTTTGATGCAGGGGTCGTTACCGTTATTACTAAAAGTCCTAATAGCGCCCGACGTTTGCAATATTAACGTGATACTATGAAAAGTAATAAATTATCAAATTATGCGAAAAAGATTCATTGACAACCGAGATATTTGTGTCCAAATAATACCGGTATTCGATCTTTGCTTTCATGTGACAACTTCGGGCCTGTAATGCGGAGTAAAATATTAATAAAATAGATGAGTGTTGCCTACTTATCTCGGTTTTTAACCTTTTAACCGCCTTACGTCAAAATATTAACTTTTAATTTATGAAGGTGTCATTCACGTTGTCATTTTCTCTCATATATCAGACGACGGCGGTCTAAAGGTTAATGGGCGAATAATAAAAATAATGTTATATAACGGCCATTTTTTCTTTATATTTAAGTGCAATGTCCGAATTATTATGATTAGTGTAGCTTTTACTATCACCCATACATATGTATCGATTTCCATAGACACGCGCAGTGTCACACAGTGTAAAGAGAATGGAATGGCGTGGAAATGACAATATGAAGTCATTGTAGACATGCAACACGTGATATTAATATTATGCATTTAAATAACACCGAATTATACAGTAGGAAGTACTCTTTATTTTGGGCAGCATTTTTTTACCGCTATTAATTCAAGCTTTTAACTATTTGACCGCCTGGTTTATACACGGTGTCCACAAGGAAACCGAAAGGTTTTTACCACGTATTTCTGAAGCTAAAATAAGAAAAAACAATATGAGTTTTGATCAATATTGTCACTTTCTTGTTGCAGTTTATTATACACCAAAATATTTTTTTATGGTTTAAAATAAATACTGTTTCAAAATGTTCCTATCATAAAGGCGTTTTGAGCTGAGTCACTAAGAAAATGTTTTTTTTATGCTATTTACTCTGTAACTAGGCGAATTCCAGAAAAGTTTATGGTGTATTTTACTCTCTAAATATGATCAGGAATACTCTTTTAAGATCCTTTGTGGGCACTTTGTATAACAAGTAAAATAAATCGTTTTAACCACCTTACGTCAAAATTTTAACTTTTAAATTTGAACTCTGTCATAATTTATAAAGGTGTCATTCACGTTGTCACGTTGTCTCATCTCATATATCAGACGACGGCGGTCAAAAGGTTAACGACTGTTGCGGTCAAAGGGTTAAAAAAATAATTTATGATGGAAATTACATTTTTTTTTCTTTATTTCATCTAATCTAATCAATATGCAATTGTTACATACAGTTTGTGTTGTCCATGCAATATTATGATACTAAGGTATATAATATTTGTTTAGCTGACACTTTTTCTTTGAACACTAACCGGTACTAATATCTGAATGTTGTATATTTGCTTTAGATGTGCATAAATGAATTTCAATAGTGTGTCGAGACTCGAGACACTCGAGACAGTTTTTGATTTGCGTAACTTTTTATTCATAAGTTTTATGATGCAAATCATGTTATTGTTTCTTTTAATATGTAAAACGGATGCATATCAAAAGACCTGGAGAAGTAAAATGATAAAGAAGAGTTGTTTCAGCATTTTGAAATGTCATTGAAATTGTAACAATTAGTAATGTATTACAATATGAGGCTTCTAACCGTTATTAACTAGGTTAAGTCAAAATAGTATTCATAATAAGAACATAAGTTGCGATTTATGACAGAAGTTCAAACATAATTAACCTTTTGATAGCCAAGCATCGGACGGAAAAATCGTGCCCTCAGCGCGAGCGCGCAAGGCAAACCGGTTATATTTTGGGCGTCTTATCACGTCCTGGCGCTGAAGGCACCACTTTCCGTGCACGTGATTTGACGGCTTTGGCGTTCAAAGCGTTAGAAAATCAGCGCCCTCTAAGATTTCCACGTTTTCTGCTAGAAGTTGTGATCGTTTTGTACGAAAGTTACACTGCATTTAATGTTCATTAGGGGGCGCAATCACTTTGTATAGTTATGTGATATAATTTTGTAATTTTTTTCTTATTTCGATGAAATCCGGTCAGAATCATTTAGCTTTCGAATGATCAGTGGAATAGGCACTGAAACTTAATCAATAATTATACGTCGTGCAAAATAAGAAGCAATTTTTGACACCTCTCATCTCAGTACAAAAATCCGATTTTAGGTTATAAAATGTACTGATATGACAGGTGTCACAAATTGCTTCTTAGGTTGCACGACGTATAATGAGAATTCAATAGCTACCAACGCGGATCCGTGTTTGGCATATGAATGGTTACACGTGTATTTTCAAGAATTATAAGGTCACAAATAAATAAATGTATGACCATAATAAACAGCACGGGTGGCTTGCTTTCTCGCTGCTTACTTTTAATTCAGTGTGTGTTTCTACTTAAATGCAATTTTTAAACCTAGATGCTTGACTTGGAGCAATTACTGTTAGATGATAGCTCAATTTTCAGTCGCCTTCAAAGATGTTTTTCATTCACACTTATAATTTACACGTACTTTCGAAGACGACGGTACCGGTCATCGTCGCAAAAAGGTTTAGTATGATTACACACTTAATATCTTAAAGTAAGGTCTAGTCGGAAATAGTGATCATGCTTCTTTTTCAATTGCTCATAATAAAACCTTTTATATGTTTTTTTAATATCTTTAAAGGAACAGTCGTTTTATATTAACTCTTTGACTCTTCTTCGTGCCAATGACGCCAGAGCACGTTACGCGAGCGCACTCGGTTATATTTTAAACGTGATATCACGCGCTAGCGCTGAGGGCACGACTTTCTGTGCGCGCGATTTGACATCTTTGGCGGTGAAATGGTTAAAAAGATTACTATATTGTATCCGTTTTTAGTTATTAGCTCAATAAAGGCTAACTGATACGGCCTTTAAGTTAAGATGTCTCATGATATGATACCGCCTAAAAAATGGAAAATATTTATAATTATCAGATGTAACCCTAGTGCCACACATATTGTCAGTTTAAAAATATTTTGCATGTGCTTATTACACATTTTGCATGTGTTTATTACACATACAAATATCTGAGTATCCTGAATTATAAATGTATTTTATATTTGTGGTACTTATATAGCGATTGTACTTTGAGCTATACGATTTCATAGAGTACTGCACTGTAAACTACATGACACAGTAAAGGTCTAAGATAAGTTATCTTAGATAACCGATGCGACCATTCTTCCAAAAATATGTCCTGCTTAATATTATGTCAATAATATCGTACCTACACATTTGACTAAAAATAATTTGCACCAATCGCTCGAACAACTTAGAAGGAATAACTTAAAATAACGAACAAATAGTTGCAAAACATAGAATAAATATACTTAAGTACGTATTTCTGTTAAATTGGTTCCATCAATATCTTGAATATTGAATGTACAGTCGCCATCAGATATATGGGAGCGGCCAAGATGGTCACAAATATCTGAACAACACCTCTATTCTCAAAACAATAAAGTGAATGTTCTGATATTTTTGAGTACCTTGGCCGCTCTAATATATTCGATATGAGGTATTATTTTAACATGACATATTCAGTCGCAAAATATTTAGGAATTACTTATACCGATCAAACCACAAAATGACTAAATGAAACTCCTAAAAACATTATTTTTGTACTAAATTATTGTTCCTTAGTTTCCATCTGTCCATTGTTATCTAATTGCTAGTGTTTGAATAGAAGTGTAACGTAAAAGGCTGTCGTTTCAGGAAGTATTATTCGTGTTACGGCTACAATACCATTTATAATTAATGTCGGCTTGTACATGTATGTATATTTGTTGTAACTTGCTAATGTACACCTCAGTTGAGCTCCGTCAGATGATAATTGATATGTAAGCAGTCTTGGTCAAGGAGATATGGACCAATGAAGTTTGCACGTAGAAGCGAAATGCGGCCGGTTATGACGTGGTATTTGAATTGCCGTGCCTTTCTCCAGGATGATTCTATTAACAGTAGATGTTGTCAAGCGAATTCAGCGTTTCTACACTAACTACACTTCTTAATAGAATCAGCTTGCAGAAAGAAAGTTCAAATTGATAAAGAAGGTGCAAATTCGGTTCTAATCTCCTTATTCCTGGGAAATATAAATAAAAATACTTTATGCCACACCTGGCCATAAAGTGGCTTTTTCCGCACGCTGCGCGTACGGAAAAAGACGCTTCCTGGCCAATTGTAGACATAAAACGATGTACACAACACGGGAGGTAATAAAGAAAGCTCTCGATCGCATATTTACATCCCTCGCTTGCAGCTCGGGCCGCAAACTTCTGCGATCTCGGCCTTTCTTTGTTTTACCACCCTAGTTGTGTAATGTACTATATGTGACTTCTCATTACTCGCGGTGTAAAATTAACAATTTTTTTTTTCTCATAATACATTCTTATTGCCCCTATCTTCATCATTTTCTATTTATATTAAGGTATGCATTTTTTTTTTTGTACAGTAGTGATACTAGATAAACTGTCTACATTCTTTGACGTCGACTGTACCAAAGAACAATGCTAAACGGTTCTGAATTCACGTTATATAATTTTTTTCAAATACTTTTGAAAACCACTTTGTATGAATCGGATAGCATGGTTGCCATTTTATCATCTGTCACGTCAAGCGTCACTTTCGCACTTACTTGTTAGAACGTGATGGCTATGGTGACAGACGATAAAAACCCGACCATGTTAGGCTAGCAGGAGCTGTTAAAATAGTCCACTGAATTGTGAATTCTACCTTAGTGTTACCAATTTACTTACAATTAGTGCATCCGTCACAAATGCATCCGCCACTGCCTAAGTCACATGCATTTTTAGAAATATCTAAAAAGTTGGTCCTCTGAAAAGATATCACAATATACAGTAATACCTACATTAAGGCGATATAGATCAGAATTATAATTATAACGATAATCTTCATACAGTTACAACAGCAGATTGGTACAAAAATATAAATAATCAGAAAGCATATAGATGTTATTTTTATGCATTAGCCGAACAACATAGGTATAGATTCGTAGTGAAGAGTACTTGTTAATTTAAATAAAGAAACTATTTTGGCATCAAGACTATTATCTAAGTATAAAATTTAAAGGAATTGAGTAATCGCACTGTTTATTGTAATGTCAAAGCTCTTTGTGTTTGTCAAAAGCTGTGAAACTGTACTTAAATTGTAAATCACGGAGTATCTCAGTGTACTTGTTGATTGTCACTTTTGTGAGATGATGACGATAATAAATCCTGTAAAGGTATATACAGACTTTTATTTTTGTCCTACATTTATGTGCTATAGAACCACCATATGTGCAGCGACAAAAACGCTCGGGAATTATTGTTAGGTACAGTCGACCAAGAAAGTGGTCTACCAGTTTTGACAAAAGTTTCTGCGAGATCTAACGATCGCTAAGGTCGACATTTCTACCGGAGTTTAAAACATGCACGACCTTGTTGCCTCATGACGTTCAAACGAACCTCAACAGTAGGGTGGTAGAATTCATTTTTGGTCGACTGTACAACCGCCTCTGTTGTTAAAGTGGCGGACTCCCATAGAACACGATTCCTTTTGGCTTTCCTAATTTTTAGGTACCTTAGCAGTTGTCCTACAGAAATTAAACCAAATTAAGCTTCGGCTTGCCTAAGACAATTTTTGACCCAACGCCACTGAATTACGTATAGATTATATTTATACGTATTAGCACTTTAGCCACTCCAATATATCCGAAAAATGCAGAGTAGCCGATTGTATTATTTTATCATTGCATGAAGAACATTAAATAGTCCGAGTCCGAGTAACCATTCCAGTTAGATTGCATAACCATCCTTATTGCTAGATCCGGGCATCTGGCAGCTTCTAATGGGTGGAGATCAGAGTGACAGACCAACAAAGTTTTTAAGTTGGAAAAAAGTAATACCGAAATAGGTAAAAACTGCTGAAGTTGTGTCATTTATAGAGAACAGGGCCTATATTTTAACATTAGAACAAAAAACATTATGTATGTGTAAGTATTGTTGTGGAAACAAAAACAGTAGGCGAGTAATCAAAAATTACATTAAACATAATTTGGCACTACTTCCGCCAACCGAAACTTTTGGATATGATATAATCTAATTAATTACATAATTTTTCATCAAGCCCAGAACTCTAGGGTTTGTTTTCTTCAAGTTATTTGCATTCTTTGGCCTCTACCACTTTACAGCTGCCAAATATCCGGATCTAGAAATAAACATAGTATAGCAAACTTACTAGAGGGGTTTCATTGCTCTCATTATTGTGTCATATCTGACGTGGCCAGCTCTTCGTCTAAAAATTCAATGGAGAATGTGTTGTTTAAGTTCTACAGTTTTCATAAAAAGTATGAAAAACGGCAAATCGGGAGATAAATGTGGGGGGGCGTTCCCCGTTAGTTTATAAGTGTTTGTTTATATGATAAGACAAGTAAGAATGAATAAGGTATACAAATAAAACGCAATATTTCATTAATATGAGTTTATTGAGAAAATAGAAACATCAAGACTCAAATCTCCATTTTTTAGGCGCATTCAGGCCTCGATCAAGATGACTACTGTCGCCATCAAATAATATTTTGGAGAGGCCAAGGTCCTCAAAAATATCTGTACATGCCCTTTATCGCCTCAACAATAGAGGCGTTGTTCAAATATTTGTAACCTTGGCCGCTCCGATATATCTGCCGGCAACTGTACCTATTGTCTGGCAAAACATGTTGTGTTGGTAGAAGAATAAGGTGCAAAATTGAATATTTTTACGCGTGATTGATTCTTCGCGCCTTTATTTTTGCCACCTATTCTACTGATTATTTTGATAGATAATCTCAAATATCTACCCTCAAGTAAAGTCACCAGACTAAATGACGTACATATCTTTAGGAAATAATATAGGTAATATTATATATAGGTATCTAAACAAAACATTAATACGATGAGGACATCGAAAATTCACATTTGCACAAGAAATATTAACTTTCATGTAACATACCAAAAGCAAATGATATCTGTTGGCGACATTGCTGAAATAAAAACTATGCTTCGCGTGTTAACAGTTATTTTACGTACTAATATTAATACCGAAATTTCTCAATTGGCGTGCAATACAATAATGCGATGTATTTTCAAATAAAAATATGATATTTATGATACACTTGCGCGCTAATTGAGAAATTAGAAAGGTTTTGGTCTCTTACAGGAACAACATTGTTATCTAAAGATAGTCTGCCAGAATTATTTTAATTTAACTGTACAATAAAACTAGTAAATGCTATATTTGGAACGTGTTTCACGACTAACACATACCAGAATACCTGTTAAAGATAAAAAAACACACAAAATAAGTCTTAATTTCAATACATTAAAGTTTAAATAAAATAAATGCTGCTCGTAGATAAAAGACCTCACAGACCACAAATGAGCCATGAGTAAGTTTCTGTTTTAAAAAGTAATTGCGGTCGGCCATTTTAAATTTCGTAGTTAGGTCAACTCTGCCAAGAGCGACAGTTGGCGAAGATCGGATAGCAAGCAATTACCTACAGCAGGGGTCGGCAACCTTTTAGCAGCCAAGAGCCACAGCTAACGAATATGATGCGGGCCGTAATTTGTGACTTTATCCGGCAAAAGATACCATAGTGTCGGTTGTCAATAACGACGTCTTCTAATAGGAGGCTAGCGGGCCGCAAGTGAGTGCTTCACGGGCCGCCTGTTGCCGACCCCTGACCTACAGCAAATTCTGCATAGCTTTTTTTTACGAAATGTTAAAACTGTTTTAGAACAGTTCTAGATTGATTGAATTGACACTACATTTGACTGAAGAAGCTATTAGTCTTTTGAAAAAAAAAATGCCTCCTACCTCAGTACAGTCTGTTCGGAAAGAGAAGTGTCGTAGAATGTATGTGGTATGGGCTCCCTTAACGTTAACTATTTTATTTAAAAAGTGTGATTAGATTCAATTATTTCACATAGCATTTAAGTAAATATTTTCCTAATTTTTGGCAAAAATATCGAATGGCTTCTTCAATCAAATACTCAGTTATCCCCTCACATATAATAGCTATGTTGTCGGAGTGTAAAACTACTTCATTCTCTTATTGAATTAAAAAATAACTTCCATATTATTAAAACTAGGACACTTCAGTTCATTCTTTACCAATAACTCGGTGTAATATTATATAAAAAATACTTTTTGTGACAATAAATGCAATTATATAAAATTTAAGATTACTTACTATAGAGAGAACTGGGTAGTTATTCCAATCGCTTATCAAGCAAAGGCAACTCGAATACTCTGGCAGTATCAACGTAATACTAGTTCTAAAAGGGTCCAATTTGACTCGAGAAAGTTACAGAAGGTGACATGTACTTACAGTCGACCAGTGGTTTACCACCCTACGGTTGAGGTTTGTTTGAACGTTATAAGACAACAAGGTCGTGCATGTTTTAAACTCCGTTAGAAATGTCAACCTTAGCGATCGTTAGATCTCGCAGAAACTTTTGTCAAAAGTGGTAGACCACTTTCTTTATCGACTGTGCCTACCTAAGTAATCTTAGTGATATAGTCCACGTCAAAGATATATTTACACTTTACACTATAGCACCTTATTAGTTATTACAAAGCACTATAGTACGACAGTGTAAACAAATCTTTGACGTCGACTTTACCTAAAAATGAATATGTCGCGGCATATCTGAACTCCCCAAGTTTTCAATTGGATATGTTGCGTGACGTTTGTCGTCTATTCGTTACTTTTCCACCCTGGTCTTTCACATTGCCCGCACTTCGTAAACAATGGCACACGGTACGCTATTGGCAAGCTACCTACTTCCCAAACGTAGCGAGCGTTTGTTTGCAATCTTGTATTGTTTTATTTAACCGCTCCGTAGTAGCCGAAGTCTGCCTCGTGGCCAGCAGGCGCGTGCAGCTGTCTATCGTAGTCTGATACCCGCACACGTTGTGGAGAATCCTCACCACTTTTTCACCGCAGACGAACAAGTACTTCCCACTCGCGTCGAATTTCATGTAGTTAATTAGACCTGCAACAATGAAACTACCTTAAATCGTGTTAAAGCGTTTCTGGCGAGATTAGTCCATGGTTTTTCAATGTAATTAAATCTGTAATGCATGACCAGAAATTAATGATTACGAAAGGGCTATAACGTAATTGAAAGTACTACTTTAGACGTGATTGACTGCTTTTTACGCCTTTTACTATGACATACGAGTCATAAACTTCAACACTTTAGTCATTCTCATTAATATATTAAGCCTAGCAATGACGATAAAACAATTATATCAGACGACAACTAAAGATTCCGTCCAAAATGTTTTTCTTTCTTTCTTTCAAAATATGTACTGAAATCCGGTATAACTTAATGAAACATTGTTATGAATGAAGAAAAAAAAAGTTGTATAAAAGAAAACTATTTAAATACTGGGTCTAAATTGACATAATTAAAGAAGAAAAACATTATGACTAACCGTATACCATAAATCTTCGTAGTGAGTAATTTATGCTATGATTTATTATGTAATGACTTGTATTAATGTTTATTGAAATCAATGAGTTTTATTTATGCTTGTATGTTCTGATTTTGACTTATGACTAGTTATGACATATGTAGTTTACGAGCAAGTGCGAGAAAAACACATGCTGTATGTCACTTTTGTGTTTTATGTTCTATTTACAGAGGAAATCTTAACGTAACAAGGCGATAATAATCCGTTAGCAATATTCAAATAAGCAACTTTCGCTTGGCAGTTAAAAGACATTAGGCCAACTGTGTCGCACAACGGTTTCTATCAACCAGCGTTCTGGCCAAAATTTTAACGAAGATATCTGATATCTGTGCCGTTTTCAACGAATTTCGGCTACATGTAAGCAATGGAATTATTTCTCAAATCCTGATTCGATTTCGTTTTATGTTTAGTTTTGCACAGCCTAATAAATTATAATTTACCTCAAAATAACAAAGAGCAATCATTATTATGTAGACATTTTTAGGCACTAGCAATTTCACATTAAATTTATTATAATTAAATAGGTGCTATGCTAGTGGACTATAATGTAGGGCTATGACATCTATTGGGCTAACTCAAACGACAGGTACGAGTAGAAGTAGTAATCTCATTTCACACGGTTGGAGCTTTACTATACAATACACAGATTGTTGTCACAATAGATCCCACCAGGCAACACGGTTAACGTAATAATACATCATAAGCAGGTACTTAATCCAAGAAAACTTCTAGCCGGTTAAGAAATCATAGATTACTTACGTTACTCGGCTTAACAGTCTTAAACGTTTAACTCTATACTATTATACAATCAATAGGTTCATGTGCCAAACACCCTGTATTGGCTTATCTCTGCGATAATAGGCTACTTTCCTATGAAGTCAAATCAGCTGCTCTTTAGGAAACATCAAAACGATTTTAATATGAAGTTTATACGCGCGGGAGACTAATAGTTCTCGTCACAATACTATATGATACTACTCCTTTATAAAAGTTTAAACTATTATAAAATCATTTTATAGTCCCCTCCGTTATGGGAGAGGGCCTAAGTGATAGTTCAGATCTGGATACGGTTACCAACTTTTAGTATGTTGTTGGGCACGACACTAGGACCCCAAAACTGCCAAGAGACGGGGACGTCGATGAATGTCTCCCGTGTAATGACGTCATCAAAATGGCTGCCGCTTTGTTGCGAAAAGTGTAAATTTCATCCAAACTGTGCATTGCACCTATACGTGTGTAGTATCAAACGAAAGAAAATTAAATGTGCTATATTGTTGTAATACATTATATACTACTGTATATTACAGTTTGACAGCTATAAACGAAAATCCAAAATCAGGCTAAAAAATAATTCGGATATTTGCATTTTACAACAAAATTATAAGTCCAACTTTAAAGCCGAGTACTACAATAACAAAACAGGCTATTTAAGCTATACATTGCTATAAAAATTATTAAAATCTGGTAATAATTGTGGCAGCTATGTTAAAAAACATGTCGGCAGTGCCGAGCTATTTCCTTAGAGTGAAAAAATAACAATTTTCACAATTTACAGAATATCCGCAGAAGCTTTAAGTATATTGTTAGTCAAATAATTTGGAGCCCATATATGTCGGAAAAATATCTCTATAGTGACTGAGGTCCAAATAATGACGTCATGAACGTGACCGCTACCGAAATTTGTAAAACATAAATTAAAGCTATACCATGACACATACACACATGTGTGTAGCATCGATCGAAAGCTTATTGAATTTACTACAATACATACATACATTATTTGTGAAAATAATGTATAGTTTAGGATTTGTTGACAAAATAAAATATTCTTTTAGGAAAATAAAATGTATATGTTAATTCTGTGGCCAAATAAAATACAATACACTAATGTTTTGTATAGCATTAAAAACACCAACTATTCAGCTTTAAAACACAGTTTGAATATATAAAATTTGATAAGCGGCGGCCATTTTTATGACGTCATTACTCGAGAGACATTCATCGACGTCCCCGTCTCTCGGCAGTTTTAGGGTCCTGGTGTCGTACCCAACAACATACTAAAAGAAGGTAACCGTATCCAGCTCTGAACTATATTCCCATAAGGGAGAGCACTATTAAGCGCACACACATGTTTGACATGTTACACCTGGATTTTCACGTGTATTTTTTAAATTATGATTTTATGAATGCAACGAAACAATTAAGTTTATCTACTGGAAAGTACCCTATGACACCTACATTACAAATAATTTAATCCGTTTTTATTGTAACATTACAAATTTTACTTTACTCAACTAAAACAGATAACAATAACTAGGAAGACTTTAAATATAAATAGTCTGCGTGACTAGACGTTGTTACTAGTCGCTTTGTCCCCTATACTATTAAAACAATACAAAAACACAAGCAAACAGAACGCCAAGCAATTATAATAAAAACCACAATGTGGGCTCGTATGTTTACTAATTGCAAACACTATAAGGACGCCTTCATGCCCTTCCGTCGGGCAAGGCAAGGACGTAGCTCTTTATATTTGTACTTATCGTATACCCGACACGTCCTGGACATGCATTTTTAAAGCAATGCTTGGAAAGAACGAGTTGATCTTTCGGCTAAACCAGTATAACATGCGATATGTAGGATAAAAGTACCTAATATCTTTATCGTTCCCCCTATTTCTTAAGATTGCGATCACATAAAGTCTTGTCATTAACAGCGGTCATAAGCAGTTGCCAACCGACTTTTTCAGTATCAGACCATCTTATTCCCTAGTCTGGCCACAGTATAAGGAAGGTGGTCTATTAGACCAGAAACCCATATACGAACAAATAAAAATTCACGTTCGCAATTCTAACTCCGCGTGCTGGGCTGTACCAAGCATGTTTCGCGCAACGGTAGCACCGCAGTAGCACACCCCTTATTTCGTCATGTCTAATCATGTCTAATTCGGTCGCGTCACTCGCGTCGTCAGTTGTTTTTTTTTGCCCGCGGCCCGCTCAGTTTTCGTTGGAAATGGGTGTACTTTGGTTTGGCCGCACTCTCTCTCTACATCTAGAACACATGGTTGTGTTCAAAGCAACCCAAGGATTTTCATGGCATGTTGTGGAGAGCCGTGTGGGGATGTTTTAACAATGCGTAATCGGATTGCACTGGTTTGCTTACGTTCTAAAAGCAGTTGGAATGATACTGCTGATAACATAGGATGAGATATCGACGTACAGATAAAGGGGCCTTGACTGCCCGCTCTATAATTGCAGTTTTCATATAGCCTCGGTAGTTAAAGATACATACAGGCGTTATTGATTTTGGCCGGAGCTTTCCACTGGAACTGCGCTAATTGATTGATAATTTACTTAGGAGGATTAAATGGGAAAACGTAATAATCCGACACAACACAAGTTGATAATAAAGTACAGTTAATTTGAACAGATCGCGGTCCTCATCACATTGTGTGGATGTACTATCAAGTTGGCAGTGCCAAATATGTTTAGTTTCATTTTTTAATTGTATACAATGGAAACCAGGTGACAACCAAAACTCACTAATTGCAAAAAAATAAATAAACGAAAATCAACCTTGTTTTGTTACTGGTACGGTTCCTTATGGCTATTAACTTGTGGAAGTACTTAGTGAGTTTTGGTTGTCAGCAGACGATATTGTGTTGTATTATTTATGCCTAATAAAATCCATAATTTTATTCATGTTAAATCAGTTATTCTGTTTAACTCCACCTCGTTCTTTACTTAGAGATGTCTTAGACCGAAATATTGGCTTGATTTCAACTTAATGCCGTATCAAGTAAGGCCTATCTCTCCGATTAAAATCACGCACTCCAGAAAAAAATGTGTATTCCTCTTCTATTTAGTGTAGAGCTCATAACTCCCGAAAATAAGTTCTGGCTAATGTGACTCCATATCCAATAATTTAAAGAAATGCAATCGTGTATTCAACCATCTTTGTTATCTAGGTACAGCGCACTTCAAAATTGCATACCCACATTATGAATGAATTCATTCATAAACTGGGTAGGCAATTCTGCAGCTAATAGTACCTACAAATAGGTATTGAATTGACCAATGCCACGCGATAGTCCAAGTGCAAGGAATAAAATACATGACCTACATCAAGTTTTTTTTATATTTACCTGCATCTGATATTTATGATAAGGATGCGATCCAATGTTTTTCCAATAAATTATGATAATAGTTTATGACTTCCTAGATTTTCAGGGTCGTAATTGCAGAATAACCGGTAATGACATGCACAATAACAGACAATACATTCAATGTTCTTACTCTACCGCGGTCAATATAACTCGTGACATATAACTTTTACTAAGTTTAATTTCACATATAATATGAACATTGAACAAGAACTGAGCGTCAAGCCTGACATTCAAGACTGGATTTAGATGCGGATCCAGGATTTGGTTCAGGGGGGCACTTTTAATCACAAAAAATCTTGCGGTCCGTACCTATGGCTCCCCTATGGTATCCGCGCCTGGCTGGATTACCCTGATATTGAAAACCATGCGGTTTTTCGTGTTTAAAACGCTCGAATATTTAACACAGATAAAGATGCTTACAGTCAATTTAGACTTTCGATATTCGCGGTAGGTCAAAATCCGTCCTCTAGACCTAGTCGATTGCTTGTTTGACCGCAACAAGTTGTCTGGCCCTTTGTTTTATTTTCTTAAAGGTGACATGTTGGCCCGCTTCTGAACCATAAATAGCTGCGCGATAAAATTCATCGCCATGTTAATATTTTGAAAAACTTTTAATAGTCTATTTTTGCCGCTCGAGGTCGTGTGCACCCGATCTCGAACTTCGGCATTTCCTCTTTCATATACATACCGCTCCGGATATTCAGAGTGTTTTGTTTACGTATTGAAATAGATTAATTGGGTAGTTCGTACAGTCGCCATCAGATATATCGGAGCGGCCAAAGTGACGACATCTTTCGCTAGAAAGGGACTTCTGCTTGTACAGACAGCAAGAACAGTGGAGCAGCAAGCAAGCAAAGCGTTCCTAACGATTTGTGTCTTATGCTGCTGACGGCTATAACACAGTATAAGGAAGGGGGTCATCTACGAACAAATAAAAATTCACGTTCACAATTCAAACTCCGGGCGCAGGGCTGTACCAAGCGTGTTTCGCGCAACGGTAGCACCGCAGGTGGCACACCCCTTATTTTAGCAATCAAGTAATCAAGACTATGTCGGTCGCTTCGTTAGGTGTTTTTGCCGGCGGCCCGCTCAGTTTTTTGTTCGAAGTTGGACTACTCGTTGTAAATGGGTGTACTCTGGTCTATCTACCAATATTAGCATACAGTTCACAGACTCGTTGTCATCAGTCTGTAAATAGGTTACTCAAATATATGCATAACCATTAACTATGTTGCTGTTCATCTCGAGCAAACTTTGAAGTAGATACGATAAATATAATTATTTATCTTGGTTATGCAACACTTACGTGTGGTACATATGTGTCATTTTAGCGTATGTATATAGTTTTACACGTGTCTCATGATAAAACCACCTATAATAATTACTGTAATGGTGGATACTTGACTTAATACAATTGCTAAGTAATGGCGTCGTTGTCTACGGGGGATTTTATAAGTATTGTTGTAGGTAAGTTGAGCAATCACCAGCAGTTTAGACAGGTAGTCTTTGGAAAGCAGAGCAGACCCTTCATTAAACTTCTTCTTCTCAATTCGTCGGGATCTTTGTTTTATTTTTTTGCAATTTTTTTTTTAATGTTCATCGATTGTTCGAAGACGGCTGGACCAATTTGGATAATTATTTTATTGTTTGAAAGAGTATACTTAACAGTTGGTTCCATTGTCACCAGGTCCAGATCTGATGATGAGATCGGAAGAACTCTTCAACTATTATAATACTATTTTTTACAGCAAGTCGACCCCTCCCTCTTGGAATAGCGAAACCTAAATGAAGTCGGTTCTTTTTTTGTTTAAAATTATTATTACTCCACTATTCCCGGCTTTTGCTACGGCTTATCAACCTAATCTCATTGGTGTAGGCACTAGTTTTTACGAAATTGACTACCATCTGACTTTCTTTAAAAAGTATTCTTTAGGTTTCATCACGATATTTTCCTTCACTGAAAAGCGTCTGACAAATGATAATTCTTCCGTATCTGTGTTCCGACAACATCTTACCGCCAACTTACTACCGCTACCTCTACATTACTTATCAATTTATTCAACTAAGATAATAGATCCATCAGTTCTCTGGTCATCTTCGTGGAGCCAATAAGCCCAGGGTCCGTTCGGCAAACGAATTAGTGCCGGCATACTTACGACATCGTCTGTTATTTGATATACCGAGTAACCCGAAAGCGGGCCTTGTTGAGCTTAGTCTATTTTATCAGCGATGTTCATCATTATTTAATATGAATTTGAACAGATTTCCAAATTCAGTATTCAAATGGGACTCATTAAAGGCTCTCGCTTAACTTTTTAGTCAATTAAATGAGAATTGACGAATGAATGAAATTATACATACATTATATCTAGTGACACCACAATTACATAAATTAACACAGAGTCATGACCTTATATTATACCTTCGAATTAGCAAGAACAACATGACGCAAATCCAAGATCATAGGAATTTTATTCCAAAATAAACCCAGAACCTCCATGACCGTTTAAAGGTTTTTTCCTTGTTAATATTATGATGACTAATTGTCAAAATCCCAGAAGAACCGAACATGTCCTTTCATTATTATATTTACAAATTCAAAAATAAGCTTATAAAACAAAATAGCTGCTAAAACGAGTAAGAACTAGGTATTGAATTGTGACAAATACAATTACTTCAGTAGACGTAAAATACCTATACCTATAGTGTGCCGTTTCCATCCTCCACTTAACACACAGCACACAGGTTGCAGGGTACCAATGTTGCCAATGTTGTCATCTTAGGCTGCGCCTCCAGAGATGAGCGAGGATGTGTTCCGAGTAATGTGTTTTTAAAAACCAATAGAATCACTCCATTTGTTTATCCTCGCACAGCGCAGCTCTAGTATTGGTTCCTAACAAACACATTCCTCACAACAACAACACATCCTCTTCCATCTCTGGTGGAAACGCAGTCTTAATGTTTACTATAGACATAGAACAATAAGTAATCTATGATGTTATTCTTTATCTCTACTATGAATATCTCTATGTAACATAATTTAGTGGTGTCTGTATCAATATTTATAAATATTTTTTAAAGTCGCATTTAACTTGATCTTTATTATACTTCATAATTCTGCAATGAAATAAATCAATATCTTTCTCGTTTTTCGTCATTTCGTCGTGACTAAGAATCGTGACCAATCGGATCGTCGTTGCATATGACACGGTCAAGGGCTATGAAAGCTGTCTCTACAAAAAACAAGAATCTTTCTTGATGTCTCAGACCACCTTCAGATCTACTCTCGGCGGTTGCACTTGGTCCTGATTGCTTAGCATATTTTAACTGAATATATTTTAAAGAGATCTACTTACTACCTATAGGCTTTTATATTACTTTGGCCAATTCAAACTGCCCCGAATCTGTTCCTACGTCATGCTCATATCATAAGATCGAAATTATTACAGAATTTGAAACGAAAAGAACCTTGTAACAGTTAGTTACTTTGGAGGCGCCGTATTATACTTATGTATTTTAAATAATTAGCACAAAATCGATCATTGCGGCGGTTTCCTCTTTAATTTAAAGACCTGAATCACCTAACCTACTTCAAACCAAAGCGTTATAATGACAAAGCCAAATGTTGCACAACAACGTTTTCACTATTTTATTATGTGAAACTATAACAGGTTTTGGCAACATAATTCGGCTTTCAAAATAGTTTATTTTCTAAACGGCCTGACTTCGCGAAGTAAACAAAGTAGGCAAAATTAATAGGAAATAATACGTCAAGATAGAATTACCTATGCTATATATCAAATAAGAATCGTTATTTTTTTGTAATGTTTGTCAAGATTTTATTTTATTGCGTGTTCCTTACGTCACAACAGACAAGTTGTGACCTCAGACAAGCCTCTTTGAGAACTACGCCTATTAATTTACCTTGCAAATTGTAAAATGTTATATCCACAGAACAATTGAATATAGATAGCTTGCAGTGTTTTAAATGATAATTTATAAGGAAGCCGCATTAATATAATTATTTTTCTGTATTTCATTTCAATGCACAAATTGCACAATATTGCAATCGTATCAGAGGTTAACGGGCAGGGCACTTTATTTATAGATAAAATATAAGGAAGTACAAAAAACATTAACCATTTCGTATCGATTGAATATAACAGCCCAATTAATTTTAATTAAATTTTAGAATATTTACATAATATAGGCAACAAACGTTATAACTTTGTATAATGTGTACTTACTTACACACAACTTACAATAACACAATCATTTATTTTTATTTTAGAGCGCACTATTCCCCAACAAACTGTCCTCAGTTTGACGAAAAAGGATGTTTCCCTACCACTTAAGTTTTTCTTGAAATAAAATAAAAAGACTGATGATTTTTTGATATCAAATGTTTTTACGCAAATATGTTGAGTATATATTTAAAAAAATATTTATTAACCCTAGTAACTGTTTCATTGCCTGTTAAGTACCTACCTAGTCTAACCGTTCTATCTAATACGATTGTATACAACTTATAACTAATCGATGAACTGAAATAGCAATAGGTATTCTAGCTATCGATTTTATAACTAATTAAATGGCACTGCACCAAGCTAGTTGATATCATAAATCATAATACAGTCGATAGCAAAGAAAAACAGAGTAAAGTTATCTGAAGAATGGAGATACCGATAATATTACTTTAGTTTCGTTTATGCGACAATGCACGACTTTCGTTGTTTGAGTACGCTTATACGTTAGCCTACCCAAAGCTACATATACTTGTACTTATGTACATAAGTATCAACCACGAGGGCTTAGGTGATTTTTGGTACCAGGTGAAACATTTTTATCTAAATCCATATCATAATTCTATATAATAATGTTCAGAAACAATAAGCTAATGGCCTATATTAAGAAACCAATACTTTAATTACATTTAAATTATAAATTCTAAGTTCATAATAGTCCTCCTGCCCGACCACCCAGTTGGCCATGGCGGTCATTCTAATGGTTCCCGAATACGTTATTGAGGATTTATGATGACTGTAGCTAAAACAGTTTATGTAACTGTACAGTCTGTGCAGTTTGTGTAAGATTTTTCAGTGACGCAAAAGGCAACTATCCCATTTATTTACGTACGTTTGAATATCCCTGCACTGAAATCAGAGAGCATGCTTCATATGCTTACTTACTTATTAGATTTTTTATATGATGAATATCCGCCTAAAATTGCAACAGTGCTTGCAATCAATATTTATTCTCAAGTCCGGTTTTCGATTGCCGATAACCCTTAATAAGGCAATCCGTCGGTGCCGATAAATATTGGTAGTATTGGTACAGACCGAGGGCCGCGCGATGGTCACGGCCGTTTACGCCATCATTTCATGTTTGCCCAAACATACGTGTTCGGGCCTTTGTCCATGGCTACTTTAAGACCGGAAAGATCATGCTAAAATTATAACCGAATAGAGACGTACAAATGATTAAGACTGTTAATCTCCACCGCTTCATACATAATAAAGTTATAAAGTACAAATACGGAGGGCGCGGTTCAAGTTTCGATTCCATCGCAATGTCTATAGTTCAGAACGTAAACTAAGGGGGCCCACCGACTATCAGTCCGCCAGTCTGCCAGTTATAGCAAAAATTGGACAGCTCCGAACAACTGTGGTGGGCCCCATAAGTGACATTTGCTACACAGTACTTTATTATAACAAAGTTTTTTTTTTGAAATAAACGGTCGTCGTTTTTTTAGATTAGTATTTGACACACCCCACGTAAATCCGCTTAACAACTGCAGTGATTTCAACTTTAACACAATCACCATCAGATAAGTGGTATAATATGAGGTCATTAAGCTATCGAAGATAATGTCCGTCAACTTTACCGATTTAATCTTAGTGATTAGATAGAATTTTACGCATTGCAATAATCATAATCAAGTTCACCTACATTTATGATTTATGTGAATCTTAAGATAAGTAATTTATTCTGTGGCAGGTTCCGCAATCAAAATAGGCTTCAAGTGTCGCATGCATAGAAACATTAAATATTGTTAAAAAACAAAAACGAAAAGACGGCGTCTTAGCCGTGGTCAGAACTTCACAGCGCAATGCCCAGTAGATTAGCCGTTGCCGTATGCATCGTTACATACCCGGCGTTTAATTTACCTCTTCGATGCCAGCTGGCATGTGTAATTGTCCACGACCGAGCTGTCCACGGAGACGGCCATAGCTTCAGCGCGGTAGCACGTAGCCCTCACCGATAGCATAAACTAGAGTACCTACAATGTTACATACCCGCCGTGTACGCGTTCTCCACTGTGTCATACAACTGGCCGGTGTACGTGTCGTAGAACTCGACTGAGCCGTCCATGGAGACGGCCAACACTTCAGCGTTGGGCGACAGCGCGATGCACGGTGGATTGGCCGTTTGTATGTACTGTCAGTATCATTTCCCGCATGTTGCCTTCACCGATAGAATAGTAAACTAGAATACCAAGTGTTCGTTGTTAACATACCCGCCGTGTACACATTCTCCACGGTGTCATACAACTGGCCGGTGTACGTGTCGTAGAACTCGACTGAGCCGTCCACGGAGACGGCCAGCACTTCAGCATTGGGCGACAGCGCGATGCACGGTGGATTGGCCGTTTGTGTGTACCGGCCGGTTTCTAGCACGTGCGGGCCCTCGCCGATGGCGTAGTTTACTGTAATACGAAGAAAGGCGTTATTTTTCATTGTTTAAAATGCAGTTGAAAACGTAACACCCCAACTAGCAAAAGTAAGTACTATAAAAGTAACTAGAACGTTTTCAGAAACACCATTAGTGTTCATATATGTCCTATAACGTTGATGTAAACGTTTACAAAACCAGGTTTTGGCACAATTATATCGCAATTCCGTGACATAACGATGTTATTGCGGCTCCATACATCACATATTAGTACCATAGTCGTACTATAATGGTTACTGTAACACTTTTTAAGGTTTTAACAGTGATTGTTGTGCCGCTTACATCACTAAAAAGATACCAAAAAGTAATCACGGTGCTGTTAATGGACTTTTTAGTCCCGTAATGAAGATCATGGAGCTACTATAGTTCATCGGTAAGCTTGATGCGACGCAACGGTGCGCGGTGCTCCCAACATAATAAAAATAAGTTTCTGTGGGAATGAAGTAAAGTGAAGTGATTGAGTATTTAAAACATGATGGCCGCTTACTGTCTGTAAAGTCAGTGTTAATGTTCTACACGGCTATTTTTTTACTTACGGTTGAAGTTTTATGGAAAAAGTATACTATTATTATTACAAATTTTTCATGCGCTCCCTGAATTATTAGTATTTATTGAATTATAATAATAAAAATTTATAAATGTCTCTAGCGATGGTAAACAAGTCGTTTTGTGCTTACTATAGGCTTAGTATATGACTATCTGTCAGGTCAGTCATTTGCCGCCATGACAAAAATAGGGTTCCTTAACACCAGATAAACCGTATGAGAAACCTTTGATGTCATACTTACTTTGGTGTGTTTTTTTTTAATTGGTGTCGGGTGAATAAACTGTTACACCAAAATGAAGGGCGATCATCACGTAATTATTAGTGATGCAACGAATACCAATATTCGTATTCGGCGAATATCAGTGTTTTTACGAATATTCGTATTCGCCGAATATTTATTATGAATTCCTAAGTATGTGTCACCATCAATAATGTTGATTGGAGATTTTCTTCTACCGACCCACTACTACTACATACCTACGGTGGTGTTGTTTACATTCAGTATATTGATCATGATCATACGTGTTATTTATTGCCATAAGGTTAATTTTATTAATATTCCTAAGCAATAAAACGTAAAGTAAATGAAGGAAGCCGTTACGAAAACGTAGAAAAGGATACAGGTTCCTAGTTAACTACGAAATGGGGTTCAGATAGTGATGACTACATTGACTACCAACTGAACCAACCTAACAATTTAAAATATTTAAACTATCGTTACTAATACTGACAGAATCTTGAGCAAACACATTACATGCTGGATTAATCGAAATATTTATTTTGTACGGAACCCGGCCTTGTTTCGCTCTCTTCACTTTACTGTTGTCAATTATCATGTTATATAAAAGATTTAATATTTTCCACTTTTGGACATTTCGGTTGATTATAAGCCGTGAAATGCTACTTTTATGTATCAGAAAAGCTCATTAAAAGTAATAAAAACTCCATTACGAAACTATGTGAGGTAATAGTTCCCAAAAAACTCATTTTAGCACCATTCAGTGTTAAAACAGCGTACTCGGGGCTACTATAGTATCGGTCCTAAAGTAGCGATTCGGAAATACTTATTGCACAAATTTGACACATATCAGTGTTGCAAAAATCAACTATAGTGCATTATTATCCCATAATAGAGTTTATGTAACAATTTTAACACTTGTACTATAATAATCATTCGGAAGCGACTATAACACAATTGTGTCCTAAAGTGGTACCTTATATAACTTTAATAGGACCAGGAAGCACTATAATAGCAAAACAGAATCATTTATAGTGCTGCGTTAAAGGTGTGATTTAAGGATGTAATGTAAACGTTTACATCACTTTTTTATAGTACTAAAGTGCTCTATAAAATTATACAGCTGAATAGCTATATAAGATACTTTTATAGAACACATGGTCATAACGAATACCTTTATAACGCTTTAAAATGACTCTTTAGTGATAAACGATTACCTTAATGGACTATTTTGCTAGTTGGGACCCCTTTGAAGTCCTGGAAGTATGGTTTCAAATGTTTAATTAAATAGCTCAAATCCCTTAGCCATCTTTAATTATATCATTCTTCAGGACTTTATCATTAGACGATCTATAAATTAATTCGAAATAGGTCGAAGAGGAACTCTCCCTTTACTAATAGAACAAAAAAGATTGGAAAAACAGATTTTATTTTAGGTATGAACCTGTAAGATTATTTTTCATTTTTATTGCTAAACGCAAGCCACTTCTCTAGTGCTGAGAGCACAGAATACGCACTATTTCTGCGGATGACAGAAATAGAGTTCGATAATTGTGGTACAGATTTTCGGGGCAATCATATGGAGCTATTCGAAACACTTTTTCCATACACCTGGGCCGGGCCCGACCATAGGTACAGCCGCAAAAAAGGGTCAGCTGTTCCACACATTTCGGCCGACTACCTGTCGATGTTTCGTAGGAAACAGCTGATTTTTTGTTTATTTCGTTGTTGAACGTTGGATTCGTAGTAAAAACCTTTCCGTATGAATGAGCACGACGCTATTGGCGTATTTTGTAATATACATACACCTAAAAGATCTGTAGCTTATACCAATAGAAACACCCTTTTATTATTCGAATGTTCTAAATGTACATTTGTTATCTGTTTACTGAGCTCAGGGCTTGGCCAAGGCGAGTTAGGATTATCTAAAATCGCTTGAGCAAACATTGTGTATGTCTTCCTTAGTTTTTTTTCTTTTTTTACAATTAGAAAACCTTTACAATAGACAGGAAAATTACGTCATAAAGTAATTATGATGGCACAAAGTTACATATAGGTTAGCTCAAGGCGATTCCTTTACCCGATAACAAAGATAACTAGAATACTGTTAGCTATATGAAACTGTATCGAGACTTGCATGTATAAAGTTTATATTTAGCCGTGACGTGGTTATATAGGTTTATCGGTCTAGCATAGAACCGTACGATTCAGATCAAATTAAGCTGAATCTTGAGCTCATCTCTAGCATAATCTGATCCTTGGATTCACGTAATTTCGCACTTATATCTGATATGGCTTGGCACTGTTAGCCGGCTTGTATCTGCCAGAGTTTTTCGGAACTGAACATATGATAAATTCGCAAACGTGTAGGAAGTCCATACAGTCATAAACAGAAACACCAAAATGACCACGCTCACATTTCCATATTTGGATGTCTCGAATACCTTGTTAAAAATAAAAACAAATTGTATGCCACTTCCATATTCAGAAGAACTGTCAGCAGCGAAAGTAGCTAAGCGGGTGAGTCGCTCAAAAATATCTTAACACGCCTTTCAAGATCATTTTGATAACCTCATGCGCATAGCTATTTCTGCCAATGACTGTATTTGTTTAACTTGAAATGGATCTCCTAGTGCTTTACGTAGGTACGTATCCAACAGTGGCGGAGGGTCACAATTTTGCTTAGGCAAGTCGGTGCTGAATTTGGCTTAAAATTGATTCATGAGCTGTAGGAAAACTGCTTAGGCGCCTGAAACTTAGGCAACGCCCGACGGGAATCGTGTTTTATGGACGCGCCGCCGCCGCCGCCACTGGTATCCAAATAAATAATAAAATCCGGCTCACTAATCCGTCTGTGATTTAGAAATTAGGGACAATTTATGTAGTATTTCCGCACAGACATGTTATCTAATAGACACAAGGTATGATAATTTTCGCGAATCGTTGAACACGTTTCAAATATCAAAGTTTAGTCGTAAACTGATGAAATAATATCACGAATTTATGAAATAATACATTTTTATCAACATTCGCAAATCAATAATATTGACGATACATTTACGTACAGACATGTAACCTAGATACTACGTATGATAATTATCACGAATCGTTGAATACGTTTCAAACTTCAAAGTCTAACGGATATGCACAGTCTAGTCGTAAACTGATAAAATATCAGGAATATGATTATGAATACATTTTTATCAACATTCGCAAATCAAAGCTACATCTAAATATTTCTTGGAGCAAGACTTTATAGCATAGATTATGTATAAGCCTTGCATTTCTAACAGTTTTTTTGTTTTACGTACCTAAGCATGTTTTTATTAGGTTATTACATTTTGCCTTAGAACCGCGATTATACAGTACAAATATTATTTACATGAAATGAATGAAATGAAAGTCTTCCAGACAACCTTAGGGTAGCGAAAATTTAGTTGAAAATAATCGTATGAGTAGGTGCAACGTACCTACTCATACGATTGCTATACCTACTAAAGGTGGTATAAGGTGGCTGTACTATACTTTTCTCAATAAATTATTTGTATTTGTATTTGTTTGTATTTGTAAGGTAAAAAGAAACCGTGAAAAACAAGTAAACTATAACAAAATGAATAATAGGTAGCATAATTATAATGTGCCACCTAACACGAGTGTCACGAGTGAGTTCAAGTTCATTTGCATTATTATTTGTTGATGATTTAGAAATACAACAACTAAAGTAGTAGTTTGACCGTATTGTCACAAGATGTGTTTTATTATGAATGACAAACATTCAAAATATTTATATTACGCCCAGCGTGCGGATTGCGTGTAGACATAAAATGTCGTTTTCAAGTAAAAGGTACATGATTGTTGGTTGTTAATAGAGTTTATTTCTAAATGAATCTTTATGACGGTAACGCCTTATTGGCGACCGACAATGATGTGCCTTTTACTTGAAAATGACACATTAATAGTTTCGTATTACATCGTTGTAGTAGACGTCAACTAGGTGTAGCAAACAAAACTACACGTACAACTAGGGAATGCTAACTGGTAAATCCATAACATACCGGCAATTCTCATACTAAAAATTCACCGGTTGTATTTCCTACGCACGTTTGCCAAACGTCCTATAATATAAATCAATATTATACACGGATTAGTATTAAATTAATCCTTAATTGAAATACGGAAACGTAATATTAGTTACAATTTGCATTGTTAGATCTTCTCGTGACTACATCTACTAATACTTGACCGCTTTAGCGTGTTGGCCATAAACGTCAGATACACGCAACAAATGATTACGAGTATATAGATAATATTAGATTTCCTTAAGCGTCAAGTTTCCACATAGTGAGACGTCGCTGACCGGATATATCCGCGTCTCCGCGTGGGGCTGACCCGTGCGTCTGATAATCGACCAATTAATGTTTTTCCCACTAAACATTCATAATTCATTTGCGGGGGAACAACGTCTCCGCTGACACACGCTTTCGTCATCCGTTATCCTCACGTCTACATATTATGTATACGTAAACTGCATACGATAAGTAACTACGCAGTTTTCATACTCACTCTTTGTATGATATAGCTTCCACGTGCCATCCTTCGATATAGTCGCGATGTGCGAAGTATCCACGTCGAAGGCGACGTCGTATATGCCCGACGAGTGCCCGGTGAGATCGTACGCCTTTGTCACTTGCTTGTACTCCCCGTTCTTTGTGAAGCATACTTCCATAACTTTAATATCCGTCACTTGGCCCGTGGCGACAACGAAACGTCCGCACGGAGATATTTTGGCAGAAAACGTGCTCATCAAATAAGTGTCGAGTGTGTCTAGTTTCTGGCCTTTCAAATCCCAAATTACCATGTCAGTTTTCGAGGAACATGACATAATGAATTTTCCGTTGCTGGATATGCCAAAGCCGACCACGTTTGAGTCATGTACCTGAAGGAAAATTTTAGATATCAATCACTACGTATCTAAGAATTACATCATAAATCTTAAAAACTCGTTATAATACAGATGCGCTAAGATATTTACGTAAGACTTCAGTCCATTAGTAATAGCTACAACTACTACCAATAATGAGAGACTGTGTAAATAATATATACGATTGCAGCAACAACCATCACAACTCGACAAACATGTATTGTCTCAGACGGCAGACACAATAATTAGGTCTACAATACTTGACAACAGATATCTAATCAGCATGAATTACTTAATAGATTAGAGCGAGTCTAGCCCAAAGCAGTGAATTTTTCCATTATTTCAAACAGGAATTACATTATAGATTTTTTAATTAAAGTAGGTAGGCAGTGTAGGTATATCAATTTGAGTATTCGATTAATGTATGAATAGTTAATACTATCACACATTTTACTTTTTTACAGGCACTTCCACGTTAAAGGACTGTTCAATGACAAAGTTTGCACAAAAAGAAGTACCTAACACCTACTTGTATAGTTATTTTTGTTTAAATGTGTCGGGCGTATGTAAATCTTAATAACAATGACTCGCTTGAACGCAATCTTCTTTGTTATGCGGGTCACAGACAGTTAATGCTAACAGTTTAACTGACAGTGAAAACAGGGCCTGTATGCTAAGAAAGCTGACGGTTTTTTCAATAGGTAAGTTTTCACCATCATTCGACAGGCAGCGGAACTGATGACTTGTGTTTCTGTTACTACACAGAGAGAAAAAAATTACTAGAAATTAGTAAAAAATAGTAATTCCCAGGACAAGTAAACGTTCACTAAAAATAAGGAAACTTTTACTAAAAACAAGTAAACGTTTACTAAAAATAAATAAACTTCACTAAAAACCAGGAAACGGTTACTTGTTTTTAGTAAACGTTTACTTGTTTTTAGTAAATAGTTTACTTGTCCTGGGAATGACTATTTTTTACTTATTTCTAGTAAAAATTTCTCTCCGTGTATTTGTAGAACAATCTCACACAGCACGACTTTTTAAAGCTGAATACCGTCCATACGCGAGTCAGCATCGAGTCGAATTGTAGCGAATACAGATAAGAAGGAAGCGTACTTCAGTTTATTTACATTAACATTAGTATGCACTGGTTGCCTGATAAAATATAAGTTCAAATGCTATATATGTATATGGGTCAATCAACTATTCTTTGTCAGCAAAATTTCGCATACCTCGACTAATAGTGATAAAAATAAATTATGCGGATTATATTTAACTAAGTTATGCACTTTATATAAAATACAGATAAACATGCTACGAATTGCAATCTCTTCTATCACATTTTAACACGTTATATCTTCGTTAATGCCAGTGACCCAGTGGACATAGGTGTCCCTCACTTTTGTATGAAAATAACGGCTCTTCCGCTGGGTCACCCATTTTTTTAATGAATAATGTGTCGTTATTATTTATTTTCCTGATCTGGTATGCGTGTAAAGGATCTGGATTCATGTTGACATTGTTATAACCCACAAAAGTTAAACTAATAATGAATAAGGGCAATTCTCGCAAAAAACAAGAAAAAGTTGATTGACCCACATAGCTTTTATAATAAAGTTGCGCTAATAGTCATACCATTTGCCTTTCGCTCGTGGCAAGATAATACATATCGGGACTCTTGAAGTATTGATATACTTTCCGCCCTGGCATAATAATGTACAGTCACCGGTAAAATATCTTCCTACACGAATGCCGCAAAAATATGTGACACTGTCTTATGGCTCTACAAATAAAGAGCGTGTCACATATTTTTGCGGCCGTCGTGTAGGAAGATACTTTTGCCGGTGACTGTACTATTATCTATACACCTAGGGTAAAAAATGTAGAATTAAGCCTTTAAAGCGTATACCGCTGTCATCTGATCTCAGCAACTCGTTCACGAAACGCCCAGTCGCACCACTAGAGAGTTCAAAGTTTCATCGATAATTAGTCACAGAGTGTGCACGGACAATGGCATGAATTACAGCACGAAGCGAGATTGCGACGACACGCGCCTCAAGACAGATGTATCTACACGGAAACCGACGCGTAGTTTTAATTGACTTGCGTCATCGGGGTCACGACTGTAAGCCCAAGTACGTTTATTGTGATAAAGTGGCAAAATCATAAAACACAACCTACATGTACGGCTCAGACTACCTCCTACGGATTTCGCATTACAAAACGTGCACGAAGAGTCGCTGTAACCGCATATAACCAATATTTCTAGTTGTAAGTCTGATTCCCATTTCTGAACACCAGCACCGCAACAAATTTTCCGTTAACTTATTTGATGACCCAACGCTGAGCAAAAAAATCCCCTCCCTTTCTCCATTCGACCCTGTTGGTTGAAATTTTATCTCCACTCTGTAAGAGTCACCAGGACACTCGCGTTTCCATACAAACGTAGTTTAGCACCACGAAATTTGGCATGGGCATTCTAGTAGAACAGATCTATGTCGGTAATGCGTTTTAGTTGCAAAAAATTGTAATACAAAGAAAATACAGCCAGATACAGATTTACATACAATACTTATTTTTGCTATATTTTCTTTGTATTACAATTTTTAGCACGAAAACACATTACCGACATGGTACTACTAGAATGCCCATGACAAATTTCGTGGTTCTAAAGCATGTCGTTTTAAAATGAGAGCTGAACTACGTTTGTATGGGGACGCGAGTTCACGCGAGCGTCCAGGCGACTCTTAAAATGTAATTTCTTCTTTTCTTTTTCTTTATAGACAAGACGCTCCCGACTTTATAAAGTACTACGCTACTACGCTACAACTTTACGCCGCTGTTTAAAACACCGATATTTATCCCTAAAACTTTTTTGTTGCTATATTTCTTAACACAAAAGTAGGGGAAGGCGGGGTTGAAAGTGCCGGAGGTAAGTTGTGCCGACCTCAATAACTTTTTAAATAAAAGAGATAGCGATACGGTCATAATGCGCAATTATAGCCTCAGATAACGTGCCATATTGGCAACAATTTTATTTTCACTAATCATAAAGGTTGAGTGACTGGGTGCCCATACATCCAGAAGCTATCAAAATAACACACTTGTACATTTTTTCGTGCTTAAACTATTTGGTCCGTATCTGCACACTTTGGACCGATTCATTCGTTGCTATCCTAAATTATAATGATATTATTTAGGTATCTGATTATTTAGTTATTTTTATAAATTGATCGATACGATCCCCAGTACGCCTGTTTCAGTCGGTAACCCGAACTTGGGGCTCAATGTGCCCTTTTGAAGGGGCAGGTTGTTCCCAAGAACAGGTCACCCCGATCGATCTCAATTGTACAAAAAAAATTTTTTTGTTGAATTCTCATTAGATAAGAAGCGTAATCATTAAAATAGGACTACAAGAGGTTAAATATTTAAAACAAAAGCTAAAGGAGTAGAAACCAATGAAAACTGTGACTAGAAAAAATTTACTTTTGTACTTGACGCCCAAAAATAATAGGTAGCACTTAGTTGTGCAGTGCATAGATATTTATGGTCATAAGAACATGAATCGTTTGTTTTATAACAGATATCTAAATAATTCTGACAGTTTTTTGACATAATCTATCCGGAACAATTTGCCCCACTGCGGGCACAACTTACCCCAACGAGGGGCTAAAAGTGCCGCTCCGAAATTTGTCGAATAAATGCTTGTATAAAAAAAACGATTGCGATTTTCGTGGAAATTACTGCGTCGTTTCAAAGAAAAATAGACATTCTTATAATATTGCCACATTATTAAATTGAAACTCATTATTTTTATGGCAAAATCTTATGATATTTGAAAATCGGCACGTCGAACCCCACCCTCCCCTACTATACGTCAACGTGACGTAGCATGTGTGACTTATTTGACTCCATCTAGTGAGAGAGATCTGTACTCTAGCCTCCAGCGAACAATGGCTCGCTGATGTACTCATGCGCCGAGTTCAGAGGATCGTCGTACGCGCAGCCTCGAAAACATATTTAGATACAGGAAGGTTTGCCGCCAGTTTTCCTCGTGATCAATGTTTGCATTAAAGCGGCTCATTCATAAAACATTGTCTCGTCTCGTCTGGTTGTCCCTAGGTCAATTTAAAGCTGAGATGTGAGATCCCTACGAATAACTAAGCGGGCACCGCAACTATGAAGTTGGATTGGAGGATGGAAGGCCTGAGTTCGAATCCCGGTAAGGACATTTAATTATTTGTTTATATCGAGTTTCGTTCCTGAATTATATGTATATTTTATTAATCTACCTTTAACTTTTGTATTACCTTTATCTTATTTTATTTATAATTATATACATACGCTTAGTGTATCCCTCATTGCCTCAACTCATTTGTATCGTATATGTAACGAAAATCGCACCGTCTAATGAGCCTTTATCCATAAAAGCATAGGTATCTTATAAGTGAAGCCTAGCCAATAAGCCAAAAAACAACGGTCTTAACACTTATGAAAACGAAACTAAAATTTATATTGTTTAACTTTAGCGATGCGCTTATGCATTGTGAATAGCTCTGAAAACATTTTATTTTTTTGCAAGTGTTTTTTTTCAGCCGATGACTTATGGTAATATTAACCTTTCGACAATGAAGTAAACAGTTGTTAAGGTCGTAGGTACAAGGGTCGATATTCGCCTTGACGGGACGGCGCGACATTGGCCGTGAAATATTTATTAATATGCTGATAAAGATTCTCCTATACTATTTTTTCCAAGTCATTCCATATACGACTTAGTACTTCCGTACTTCAAAATTCACTTTACAGGAACATTCGTGTGTTGTTTGTCACAGCCAATTTGCTCCAAATATACGGGATCCAATTGGTTGAAAGTTGAAATTCAAACGAACACTTACGAAAATAGATTAATTTTGAAACAAGGACTAAACGAATAATGGAATAAATTAACTTTAGGGGGATAACTAAATAAGAAAGGTACTTACCAATAAAAAAAAGGAGTGCAAACGATATTGCCTAATATTCTATAATGAGTTGAATTGAACCCGTTTTCAATAAATATCAAAAATAAGTATACTGATTTTAAATGATGTTAAGTTAAATAGTATTGAAGTTAATGAAAAACCATAGGCGAAATTTACCCCCCATTTTATTTACAAAACCCAGTTTTAACTTATTGAAAAAATAAATTAAGTAGCTGATATGATATGTGTGTAGGATTAATATAAGTACTTATAGATAAGCATTAGTTTTAGTGATAGTCGCAACAAAAAGACACGGAGGTCACCGCAGACAAAGCGAGGTAATATGAATATTATGATCGCTATCGATGATGCTAACTATTTTCATGCAAAAAATTTATGAAAAAACATAATAACTAATAACCTTGCTTGTTCATTTCAGAATACATTGAGATATTGAGTACGTCGTGCAGTTTTCTTGGTGATAATGGTGGGAACTACGCATTGAGGCTCGAGTCGAGAGCGAGATTACAGCTGTTAACAGAATATTGAGTCCTAGAAAGGATGTAGGTACCATCACCTCGGGTACTTTGGCCAAATTCACTTTGGCTCATATAAAAATCACATACTTATAGAAGGGTAGGTATACTACTAGGTATAATAAAAAGTATAAAAAAGTTATCGGTTAGTTTTAATGAACCTCATGGCCATGTGCCATTAATTCAATTCATTAATAAAACCCGAACCAAGTAAATTCCAAAGGCCAAAGTTACCCTCCAGGGTTAAAGTACAGTGGGCCAAAAAAGTGGTCTACCAGTTTTGAAAGTTTCCGCGAAATCTAAAGATCGCTAAGATGACTTGATTTGACTTTTCTAACGGAGTTTAAAACATGCACGACCTTGTTTCAAACGAACCTCAACCGTAGGGTGGTCCGCCTTTTTGGCCGACTGTACCCCGAGGGTACGGTATTGACAACTGTAGTAAAGCTATTTTTCCCAAAGAAAAGAAGACGATATGATAGCGAATAGATAGAGACAATATTGGGTTAACTTTTTCTCGTTGGCGTTATGCAAAAACGTTTCTAGGCTTTATTTTTCTACGGCAGTAAAGCAGAGAAATCTTGTGATCGTGGCAACAATGATATAAAACTGCATTGATATACTGACACAATGCTAGAAAGGTGTCATTTTTATGTAGCATGTTGGAATTGCAATAAGTACCGGTATTTTTTGCATACCGGTAAAAAACCTACGAGTAAGAAAATACTGGTATTAGAAGCCCTTACTAGCAAGTAATAGGTGTACTAGATAGGGTAAAAGTTTTGGTAACTACTAACTACATACTTACTTTTCTTATTCTATCAAAGTAGTAATCTGTATCTGTATACCTACGATATAGTGATTCCAATATTAAAATACATATAATACATGTGCTCCCGACGTCAGATCCTGTTGCCAACAAAGAACTATTTCGATGTAAATAATTCATGGGCAGTATGCACATACATAATGGTATTATTCCCTGTAAAATATAGCACAGGCCAGATCTGACATCACAACATAAACAAGCGCATCATCAATGAGACGAAAACAAAGAACTTGATAATCTCTGCATCTTCTATACATACATATAATATATCATACAGTCGGCAGCAGATGTTGCTAAGCGTGCGATGTGTTCACAATAATTTTCGCACGACTTTATTGTTAAGAGAATACGAGCGCGTAAAGGGGCATTTTGACAACTTCACGAGCAACTTCTGCTTCTACCTGTACACAATTTTATCAGACGCGGACTACCGAAACGTGATCTTTATTAAAAACAGCCGCGCCAATAAGCAATTGTTTTATGAAGTTCTCAGAATTTCTGAAACAAAAATTAGACATTCGTGCCTTTCGCAACGCTCACGAGCGAGTGCCCGTGAGAAGTAACTCGGTGCATGCAATACTGTCAGATCAGAGCTGGTAAAAAGTAACGAGTAAACCACAGTAATTGATACGAGAAATGTCGAAGCGCTGGTTCAAAAGGTCGATTATTTGCGCGGCCTGATTTGTCTATTCATATGGAGGCAGATCAAGGCCTAGTGGATTACTGGTGTGAGTTCACGATCTTGCAAATAGACTAGCAAAACGTATCGCTATACAAATGATTAGACTAATACAATGAGTCTTATCACCGCTTGGCGTGACTCACCGGTTGCCTTCAACAACTAAGGAACTGCGCTACCGTTCAATGTCTGAATCTACCTAAAAAACGGTAGCGAAGTTTATAAATAGAACTGAGAGATTGTCCGAATTATATAATTTGCGAAACAAAACTTAGGTCAATTGACAAGCTTAATTCTTAACCTTCCACGTATGAGTAACAATGTGACTGTTTGTAAACAAGTTGTTTTATTGATTGTTGATTCGTGACCATCCGATTGTGTTAATCGTACGGTTTAATAGATTGTGTGTCGAGGGCGACCTGTCATTCAGATTATATAGAAGCCAGACGGTGAAGTCTGAGGATGTCTCGAATTTATTTACTTTATCGCTTAAATCGAGTCATAATCTATTTATCTTATCACGAACAACCTAAATTTTAAGCCAAATAAACAAACATCACTATGCGGACTGAGGCTTGATGATAGACAGGCCCATAGATGATGGGCATGATTATATACATACATACCTGTACGAGTTGTACGTGACTGTACCGACTAAACCAAAAAAATCCATAGTTAATGACTACACATAATTAATTGGGTAAAACTATGATATTGGTACTTACCTACAGTTCCATACGGCGGTGTACGAATTTATAAACTTAGATTATGGAAATAAATCTATTAAACCAGGTATACACGTAAAAACACATTTTTTATTAAATATAAAATTCCCATTGTGACGTACAAGGAAATATATTATGGGTCATTGTACCTATTTATGCATGAGCTGATATTTACGAGCAACTATGACGAAATAATATGAATATAATGGTTTAATTAATGGTAAAAAAAACCTATATTACGAGAGACGTTATGCCTTATACTCATGTTGTAATTTTATTACTCTACGACCTAGGGCTGTAGGTACCTAATTAATAACTAGTACAGATTAAATTATCGCCATTCGTTACGCAATCAGAAAACATTCGCTATTACTTCGTTAACGTTATTACGTTCGTAGAGCGAGCATCAAAGTAATAAGCAAGGAAGTAAGGCAGTGCATAGAGTAGAGATCCTTACTAACAATTCATAGGAGTTTTTGGCCGTTCTCATTACTAATACTAAGAATAATAATTGTGAATTATGTTACTCATAGCCACATAACATAACAATGTTGACAAAAGACTATGACAAAGAAATTAATGACTAATATAAGTAATATAATAATGGGATCACGTTTCACGGCATCGTTTTCATACCACATATGTTGCTCGCACTTTTCCTATGACATTTGCACTTTAATGAGTCACCAATAAAATACCTAGACTTATCCGATTACACCAACACACTGTATCCTTTGTCCTTCAGACTAATCGACTGACACCAAGGGCAATATGTGTATGATTACCAACAACTATATTTGCCATCATATGAATAAAAATCGTTAGTATTGACCACTATAGGCGGGCGTATAATAGACTCTAATATCGATGTGGGAAACATTCTGTCAGTTTTGACACCTATAGAAGACAGTAACGGATGCTGTCAATGCGACGCGGATAACTGCGAGTGCGAATCCTTCCCGTATAAGTAGAGCTGGGATGGGGATCACGAATATCACGATCACAAGCAAATCGTCGGATCCCCCAAATGCTTCCATCGATCCCAATCCTGTACTTCGTCTGGCGACTCCTTCAGAAAGGAGTCCAGTTCAGTTCATCCCGCCATAGCCGGCGGGGTTTGCCACGTTCCCGATTTGAGTTTTTAGGTTCCCACATTCCCCCACAATTTGCCCCATAACCACACTCATTCTGATGACACTATATAGAAGTATAGATAGAAAAAGATGTCTAGCCATTTTAGCCGAAGAAAATGCCAAAGAAATGGACACACTCACGTACAATCGCCATCAGATATATCGGAGCAGCCAAGTAGTCAAAAATATCTCAACATGCACTTTATCGCCTTGACAATAGAGGCGTTGTTCAAATATTTGTGACCACCTTGGTCGCTCTGATATATCTGATGGCGACTGTACGTTTAAGTATACATACCTACTTGAAAATCATTACCGTAACCTTTTCGTGAATGAGTATGATGTTTGTAACTGGCACATTAGGTGTGATTAATACAGGACATAATAGAACAACATCCGACGACACTGGCATTTGGCCATTATTGTTTTGTAGTTTTAAAACTATGATCAGTGCATTCACTGTAAGTAATGTGAAAATAACATAGCTGACATTCACACATATTTTAACAAGTACTTCCGAGTCTATTTTCACGAACGTAACGACGACATTTCCGCGCATGTTTGAGAAAATATTTTGAAAACTCATCAATAGCATATGTAAACGAAAACTGATGAAATCATTTGCGGAAAGAAGAATTTAGGAGGAATTTATTCATAGACATTTTTAAAGAGGCTTAATAAAAAATAATACGAAGTTAGTTTACAAAGTTACTTATTTTCGAAAGTCATCAGAACTAATCAGTAAAGTTTTCGTTTACGTAATTCATATTTCAATAAAGCGATCTACTCACAAATCTAACTAGTTATACACAATTTACTAATCGCTTATCTTAATTGGCTATTATTAAATATCAATTAGAAAAATGGGGCACATACTAGAATTTATGAAATTTATGCGTAGTATTTGACCGCAACTCTCATTAGATAATGCTGATAATAGAGTAAATATTATAAATGAATGCGTAAATAGGTCACGTTTTAAGTAACTTTCCTTCTGGACGGCTGGTCACGCTTGAATACCTACCTCATATGGGATCATCAATTAATTACATCACACCTCAAAAGGGGGGGAGGGGGTCCACAAAATGTGACATATCGTGACAGTGGGGAGGGAGGAGTTCCATGTGACCTCACAACCCTCACATACATTTTTTTTACAAAATCAAAGTTTTAAAAAAATTATTTCAATTGTTATCAAACATTGTACTAAACTAATTTTTCACCTCACTAGCTCGGAAAGCCCTTTTTGTTTGTTTAATATCTATTGTGAAAATCGCTTTTTATCCACATGTGGTGAAAGAGTTTTGACATAAGTGACAAGTGGCTTAAGTGACATTTGACAGCTAACAAAACGTAAAACGTTAAAAGTGCAGAATTTTTAACATCGCAATTAATGAATTGCATCGAGTAAAAACACTAAATATAGTCTTAGAACTTTATTTTAATTCATAAATATCAGCATTCAACATTAATCTTTATTATTTTTGTAAAAACGGATAAAATGTTCTGACAGCCCAATAAGTCTACGTACGAACGAAACGCATCTGACATTTAATAAAACCTTTTACGTCAAAACTTTTCATTTCAATTCATCCATCATATCAACATTAAATATTCGCATGTTTTTCTAGGTTGTTTTGTTAAAAATGAGTGATTCGAGTGATGAAGAAGTATTAACACCTGAGGAATTACGGGAAACCGAGCAAAATGCACCCTTTTTCTTATTTTCCTCGCTGTAGTGAGGTGAAAAGTTTTGTGTTATACACGGGTGAAAGTTATTTTACGTCTCGTGTATTAAAGCACTCGCTACGCTCAGGATTCTATTTTTGAACCACTCGCTTCGCTCGTGGTCAATAATAGAATCCTTTCGCTAGCTCGTGTTTCAAATAACACTCGCCCGTAAAATACAACTTTCACCACTTGTATAACAAATAACTATTCTACATACTCGGATTTGTTTGAATACTTTAGTTCCCTGTAAATTTGATACTATTTTTCTAGTTTAGTCTAGTTTAAAGATTTATTGTTTTCGAAATAGCGAATGTATTAGTAAGGCGATAAGGCTCATTTTACAACGCCTTCCTAAACTAAAAATCTAAATGTGACGTCACACTAAGGGGGGAGGGTGCAGTTAATTGTGACGAAGTGTGACAAGCGGGAGGGATGGGTAAAAAAATCATGAAATTGGTGTGACGTAATTAATGGATGATCCCTATGTAATAACGAACGGGATACCTACACAATCAGGCCAAAAAAACGGTCCCACAATATGACAATAGTGCTGTAAGAACGACTCGTAGCACTTTCTCGGTCAGTTTTATTAGACTTTAATCAGTGATAAGTGATAAGACTGGCCGGTTAGTAATTTTCAAAAGCCATATTTTCGGTAAATCTTGTTTGAGTCTGTACCTCTACTATATTCTAACTCAATGGTGATAATTAATGGCAAATCCTACACTACGATACGAACTTCAAAGTACCGGAGTTTTATAAAATAGGTATAACGGTTACACTCACGTCACTTCAGTCACTTCGCGCGACACGACATGTTGCGAAGTGACTAAACTTATGTGTAACAAAAGTTCAAAATTTAATACTCACCGGGTTTTAATCAATAGATTAATTAAAAGTCCCTTTGCTATGTCGGTAACAATATATAACAAACTAGCGAAATCCATCACAAAAGAAAAAAAAATTAAAGCCTCATTAAAGGATTTCTTGATACAAAAGTGTTATTATATTTATTATACATATTATTCTATAGACAATTTTCTAGATAATCTAGATGATAAGACATTAGATTAAAGTGTAAGTTCCCGTTTAAAAAAAATACTGTCTATAATCTTAATTGAGTTCATTTTTGTAAATAAGTACCTAGTAGTAAGTTAAATGCATGTTTACAAAAGCTGGCCCGAGATTAATAGAAAACTATAATATTAACATCTCCATCTTAAGAAATCGTGCCAGCTCCTGTGAATTTATTACCTACGATCTAGTATAGCTATAAGCATATATTTAATTTTACGTCACTCTGGGCGCTAAGTGAGATTTACCGCCCTAGGGCGCAGCGGCAAATCTCACTTCACACCCAGGAGAAGACGTAATAGTACATTACGTACCTAGGGCAGTAAAATAAAGAAGGGCTCGGATCGCTGGCATTTGTGGCCCGAACCGAAGGTAAGGGCCATAAACAAGCGATCTGAGGCCTTCTTTATTACCGCCCGTGGTGCGTACATAATTTTACGTCTTCTCCTGGGTGTGAAGTGAGATTTGCCGCTGCGCCCTAGGGCGGTAAATCTCACTTAGCGCCCAGAGTGACGTAAAATTATGTACGCACCACGGGCGGTAATAAAGAAGGCCTCAGATCGCTTGTTTATGGCCCTTACCTACGGTTCGGGCCACAAATGCCAGCGATCTGGGCCCTTCTTTACTTTACCGCCCTATGTACGTAATGTACTATTGCGATGCCCTTGCAGGGTTCATGTGTCACTTCAATAAATCTACATCTTATCTACCATGAGTGCAATAAATAAATGAAAACGTTAACTTTTCAGAATAACTTAATGACATAATTGTGACAAGGTTAAATGCGTTTGAACAATGAATGGGCACATGTTCGTTAGCCCGTACGCGTTTAACTGGTACTAATTGATCCATTAACGAACGAAATCCGACTTTTCAGTTGAGGCCAACGCTCTGTCTGAACATGCGTTACAATATGACGCCCACCTATTTTGGGCTTTGCTATATTTAATGCGCATTTCACTATATTGCGTCAATCCGAGCGGTTGGATTGAAATGTAGTGACTTTTTTTGTATGAGATATTTGAATGAAACTTCTCGTCAAGCTAAGTGGATCGACGGATATTACGACTACCTACCGGACCGGATGCTGCAACACATTTTGTAAAGTCAGCTGCGAATAATAAGGACTGAAATTACGGTGGTGTTAACAACGAGATGATATTCTTAAATAACTTTGTTTCAGTTATACCTATATAATTTGGAGCTATTTAATGATAGAATTATCATGGTTAAACTAACTTTTTGATTTACATACGTAATTTTTCAATTTAATACAGCACCGGCAATAATACCTCATATAGGTAGTAGAGAGAGAGAGAGAGTGTGTTAATATGAATACTATATAGTGCTCCTTGAAACTTCTTTATATTGTCATGTAAAAATAAATAAGTACCTACACACATTTTATTTTCTCCTGATGAAAGGAATGACGACGTTATCTATATATTTGGCCGGTACTGTTGTAGTGATTTCATTAGTATCTATAGATTTCATTCACAATAACATTTAAAAAAGCGTACATTATGGCATTTATTAAAGAAGTGACGAAAATAAGGCGTGTCGTCGAACCATTTCATCGGATCGGACAGGAAGGTCGGGTCGGCCAATACTCCGCTATACTCGTGCCGCTAAGATAAACGTCACAAGCGATCAAAATAATATGTGATGGTGATGGCAAAGTCGAGATACGAAAACAAGCGCGAACTTAGAGGTCAATCTCAGTCAATTTAGCGTAAATAACATGACGTGACTTACTGGTTATTAGCAGCGACGCGATTATTAATATCATACCTACGTCAGGTCATCAGCATCGTTAGAAAATTACTAAGCTAAACTAACACATGAATTTCGTCAGGTTTCTCAACTATTACTAGGTATTCAATCATCAGCACATTTTCGGGACCAATGACGGGCACATACATCTTACCGGTCGATGAGGTTATATTCATCAGGGTATTCACTTGTTAATTTAATATCAATCCAAAGAGTCTGCAATAAGTGTTGTCTTTACCCATTCAAATAACTGGCAGTTACTTGAAAAACTAAACTATAATAATGGTTCGAAGAAATCGAAGATTACTTATCTACATCCAAATTCGACTAAATGTAGAATAATCTGTCTAATTATCCAGAGCCGACCTAAACGGCCATTTTTTACAACAAAAAAACCAAACCAGACTAAAATCAGGCAGCCCTGCATTTAACAATACCATTAAACCCTTGGGTAAAAGACCCTTTTAAATTATTTTTTACAAGTATTTATTGTTTAAACTCATTGCGTGGCATAAAATCATTCATTATCATAAATTAAAGGTTTTACAACTTACAACCACTTTCAGAGAATGGAAAGTAAACCCATCTGTTAACTCGTAGAAGTTGCCAAGCAGGGGATAATACGCACTTATTTATATACTTATCTGTACAGTCGCCAACAGATATATCGGAGCGGCCAAGGTGGTCACAAATATCGGAGCAACGCCTCTATTGGTAAAGCGATGAAGTACTATGTTCAGATATTTTGAGTACCGATATATTCGATGGTGACTGTACTTTTGAAATACATAAGTATATATTGTATCTAAAAGCGCTAATTTGACACAATTCAAACCTAGTAATGTGGGCAAATAGGCTCAAAAGTTTATTTACAGCTGCTATGATAAAACTAACGATAACCAAACAACATAGATAAGAAATTAGATAACTATTTGTTTTGTTGTACACACATACCTCATGCTTGCGTGCACATGCATCGGCGTTGGATAGTGTGAAACTATTTAGGAAGATTTAATTTCAAACTCACAGCAATATCAGCATCAATCTACAGAAGCAATCGACGCTACAATATGTGTATCAATACTACTAACTAAAGTATAATGTGACCATTGATCAACCCAGAACCCAGTCACAAATCTTCATTTATTACGTGAGAAAAACTACCACAAATTCAAATCAAACTGGCACAAATTTGAAAGCGGAGCCTCTATTTTATGTATTCCAAGCTTAATAATGATCTTTTCACAAAGGTTCACGGTGACCTAGGGTTGCACTCTGCTAAGTAAACAGGACATGGGATGTCAAATCGTACCAAGGGTGGCCAGCAAGACCCACTAATTAATTATAGTTCCTTACCTTATCGAATGTAAGAACTTGAGTGGCCGCCCCAATAGCGCCATCCTTCTTCTTCTCTATTTTGTAGACGATAATGTTGTTCTCCCTCGCGGTGTGCACAATGAAGGCCTTGGAGTCGGGGCTCCAGGCCACGTACTGCGCGTGGTCGAAATCGAGGTTGACGCGCAGCGTCTTGTGTTGGTTGTGGCTCAGATCCCGGATATCCCAGAGCATAATTGATCCATCTGCGCCAAATCATTTTCAACTGAGGTAAGGCGCTACACACACTGAGCGGAATTCAGCTATCATATTAAAAAATCCGCTGGAAATCGGAATTTTGTGTATGGTAACTAAATTTTTAATGAAGCCCATAGACAAAATTCAGCTGGAAGGCCTGGAAGTTATTCCGTCTTCCGGATATTTTTTTGTCTGTTTTTTGTTCTGAACGCAAGTGTGTCTTGCTCCTAATTTTTGGAAATGCTGCTGGTATCAGGAATATCAGCTTATCAGAAATTTTAATATCAGCTGGAACAGAAGCTTGTCTAATTTCTATCTTATTACCAAAAAAAAAACGCCATGCTTTCACCATGTTTCAGTCCCATCCCAGTCCCACCCCACTAGACTTGGAAAACATTGCGTGTCATAAAACCATTACCATAAATATACCATTTCTTTGGTACTGCATATGGGCAGGCTATAAGTTAGGACCTCTTCGTTAAACTTCTAAACAGTTTGTATCTACTAAATAACTTCTTTTCAAAATATTTCTTAGATACGTGATCGTTTTCCTTAAATGTTCATCAATCAAATCAAGATTGCTGCTACTATGACATTACTAGAAAACAAAAAGGCGAACAATGTGTCCACATAGTTTCGGACCACAAGTCAGATGCCAGTCAGATGTTCGTATCATACAAACATTGTTTTCGTCTAGGACCCCAGTTGTATACTAATTACGTTCGTCACATTGTCATAACATGTCTGTCTGGCGCAATATTACCGGCCCGTGATCGACGTCACGTAAAATTCGTATGGCATCCATCCTGTGAAGGCGTATAGTACTAACGGCGTAACTAAACGCGCTTTTTCTACCCACCCCGACCTTTCTTGTAGAATGGTAACAGACTGCTAGGTAGAGCCCATTTCTTGGAAAAATAAACACCACGTGAAGCTAAATGTGACGCGGTGTCGGACTTACCGTGGGATTGTAAAGCAATTTCGTCCCTCAAGGAATTCCTTTTGTTTTCCAAGTAATACTTCTGAACACCTGACTGGTTGTCATAATCATAAACTAACTAAGCGCCCGGTTAATAGTCAGGTACTTACATATCTTTTCAAGACCCTAGCCGCATTCGTGAACCACCCAAACCCCACATTCATAACTAGGAGAAATAGGAATTCTTAAGAATATAAACATTTAAGCGGTATCGTAAAACATCTTTGTAATAAAAGTTGTCTTTGTCATGAAATCTGCATCTTATATCCAGCTTTAAAATTCCATCCAAATTTAAATGCAAGACTAAAATAAAGCAACTGCAATCTCTATCCTACTTTGAATGCAGTAGAATCCTTTAAGAACATACAATACAACCTTCTGTTAAAACGAAAGGAAGGTTATTAAATAGGAAGTTTATTTTAGTACCTAGCTGAAATTTCTAAACTACATTTCAACGCCGACACCTATATTTGTAGAATCCGTTTACGCTAAGTTAATAAGCATCCACCGGTGGTAGTAAAAAAATATGGGAACGCCATACTTGTCTTAAGGCCCAATTATACGGTGCAAGAACTAGTATGTAATGCTGCATTTGACCGGTCGCTTAATATTACTGGAACTCAGGACGCTGCAATGTATATTAAATTGCATTAAAGCTGCACCGTTTAATTGGGGCTTTAGCGCTCGGTGTGAAGAATTAGCATGTTCGGGCTGTATTTATTGTTCAAGTTCACGGGTAAATTTAGGGGGTAAGTGTATAAAAATATTAATAATACACTCTCCCTTCCTATTATATTTATGTATCGTTAAGTACAAATCAAATCTGTATTCATTTTCGATATTACCCGCCAATAGGGGTAAATGCGGGCAGCTAGGTGTTTTATGAATTTTGGCTGCAATTACTTCACCCTAAGTAATTGAGGGATCTAGGTAATTACCCGATTTAATGTTCCTTTGTTGTACATCAAGTTACAAGGACGTAGAATACACGGATTAAGATAATCCCACTTTTAGGTCGTTCGGATTGACGTTCCTTATTATTTAAATAATTAACGTGGCGCACTCGCCGACCGGGTAAAGGTCAACGGACCACAGATATCGAAACTAAGTCACTGTATCAAGGTCTCAGGTTTCAGGCAATTGCATAGCACAATCACTGTGGGCGAAGCCGTAACAATGAAAACGTACTACGAAATCTAGTCACGCGGTGCGGAAGAAAACTGCCTAGTAACAGAAACAACTAGCAATAGGCCTTAGTAACTTGATCTTTTTTTGATATTTTTACTTTTTGTTAATGTAACCTGCTGCGATATTTTCTAAGAGCACTTTACAGTTATGTAGTAAACTAATACTATGATGTCTTCCTTGAAAATCTGTTTACTTTATCTACGTATTGGCAGATGATCAGACCTCATCAAAAATCAATTAACTTAGTCATCGTTTACAAAGTATTACAAAAGTGTAAAGTTACGGTGATTGCTTCCTTCCTTGCGTAAAGATTTCATCAATTTTTGGCACGCTATCTAAATTATATTAGCTTCAGATTTCAGAGTCTCTGTACGTGATGGTTGGCAGATATTGACGTAAGCATGAACGTGCATACGTATATACACGTAATGTTTAATACTTACCATCTACAAAAAGGCAGGTGTCTGTTAGAATCTCATACGTTCTTAGTGCGTTTATCGTTTGTATGCGTTATGCGTGCGAGATATAACACAAGTGGGGGCCTGCGTATAAGCAGGCGTGTCGAAGTTCCCTACTTCGATGACGAAACTACGCCTAAAATTTGTGCAAGTCGGATTGAGAAAGACGTATTAAGGCGGAGGCGAGCCGGCGCCATGGAGGCCGATTCACTTTAACCAAACCTGCTAACTGTCTTGTCAACCTCTGAAACAAAGGACTTCAACTGACGTTTCATATGTAAACCTGGTTATTTATACACGCTCTGTCCTCGTTTTGAAATTTAAAGCAGTCGCAGTCTTATTTGTCTATTTATGTATGAAATTCAGAGGCCTTATTCTTGACCTATGTCAACTGTTCGTTGCCCTTTTTCCCGGGTGGGAGTTGTTCCCATCCTCTACCGAGCACAAGTTAGTCGAACGGTATAGTGAATGAATGGGTATTCTGATTACGCATAGGTAAATAAGCTTTTGCCTGGACGTAAAAGTCTCCTGTGCTATGTAAGTATTGAGAATACACCCAGGCTGCATCGGGGCCAGTCGGATGGGTGTGCCGACGTGAATAACTTGATCAATAACGTCGGTTGACTGGATAACACTGATTTATAGCAGCTATCTCGCTTTCCAGCCGCCCGGTGCATATTGATTGTAGGACTAATATACTTACGTTTCATAAGTTCTATTTTCGGCTTCATTCGACGTACTGGGCACCGGCCGTGCTCTCCGCCTGCCCGATTCAATAAACTAAACCGCAACTTCCTACTAATATAATTTTGCATTCATCTACATTGTATATAACATGGCTGTTACTGAATATTAGTTCTGGTATAAATGACTGAAATGCCTGATCTTCGTTGATGACTTTTACAACTTAAAATAATAATCATCCGTCAGTTCCTCCGATGACTCGAGTATCAAAGATAAGCCTAACAATTCGGAATGATTAGCCTAGCCCATTTTATAACGGGCAATGAAGATAACAGCGATACTTCAGTAATTAGAAATATGTAGTTCTCATAATGTTCCTAACACTAGTTACGTTATCAACGATATCTAGGAAGGAAATTGAAGTTCGACCTCGATAATAAGATAAATATGTACTGTTTTAGCTGTGTTGGTAAACATTTACTCATTACTCTATAAAATCGTGTCGGCCACGAACTTTGAAATGACGTTGGTACGTCTTGAACTTTCTTAACCTCGTAAGGGTCAATATTTTTTTAGTTAGGTGGAACAACAAGATTATATTTAAAAAAAACATAAGAAATATATTAATTCAGGTTTAGAATAGGATTGTCATGTCAATTTCGTGAGCAGTTATGTTATGACAAAATGTGTCTACTTAAATTGCCGTTCGGCCGTTGGAGTTTATACCAACATTATTAATTAGTATTACTACTAAATACGTTTCTTTCGGTAAGTTTATTGACGTCTTAGAGCAATTTAGAACATGTAAATTAAATGTAAACTTTATAAAGTTTTGGAGACACGAATGGTAAACAAAACGCGTGTAGAGATGACCGGGCGCGAGGGCGTTGCTCCTTGCTGATACTCGAGGCGGCGTGTCGTGGTCTATTTACAATCATAATTTATCATGCTATGCAAAATTCCCTATTGTTCTACAATAACACTATGCTGAATATGGAACACTATAAGTGTTCCAAAGTAGTGGTAATACAGCTTTCTAATTATGTATTCTATAATAGAGCACTATCTAACTATATTTTTACTTTAAAGTTTGATCTAATTCTTAGATCTACAGATATTCGCTTAGCCAAGGTGGAAGTCATTAAGTTTGTTCATCTACTAGGCGTTTCGTCATCACTTTATGTAAGCAGCTTACGTAAATCACAGCTCAACGTGCACGGCCGCACAGATACTAGAGATTCTATAAGTGTTCAGCCCAGCTTTATACAGCTTTGTCTTGTAAGTACAAAGAGAAATAAAACTAATCCAAACTGGTATTTTATCCCAGCAGAGCAGGTAGCGCGGGTCTACAGAGTACAGACCCATTTGACTGAGCGCATTCTTTCATTCCTGACAGGTAAACCATAGCACACATCTCCATTTTAGTTGGAAGAACTCCCACATAGTCACATCTTTTTGTTATCTCTTAACGTAAAACTTCGGTTGATAACGTTTAAACAACAATTTATAACTATACGTCATCGTTTTAACCCTGAAACCGTGCGAGGTTCTTAGAAGATTGCATGACTCAGTAGCGTAAAAAAATCTCAAACATACCAAGTCTAGTCATCATTGTAATATAAATATAGTTCATCGATTAAGCGATGCCGGTAAATGATTACCGATAAAAATGTGATATGACATCAGGAGATAGCAATATTAGGCATCATTGTTTGTTGTTTATGTTCCGATGCCGTGTCACATCAATTTCCTGTTCGTAAGTTTGAAGATGAATGACTCAGATATAAAACCGGAATTGACTTCGTTTCATAACGCGGGAATTCCTGGCGTCAGTTTAAACTATGTGCGACATGCATGTATGAATGCCAGACGTTGCTGATAATTTAGCTAGCTTGCGTCATCGGCAATATCGCCAATGGCTTATCCAATTCCTATGAATCTTAAGGAAAAACAGCTATTCCAATGACTCCTGACCTGACTAATATTTTCCTTACACTAATATTTGGGTATTGGGAAAGCAAACAAGAAACATAAAAAAATATTACGTTTATTGCGGTAATGCAATTCGAAGGCACATACGATCCAAGCGTACGCGCGCTCCGTCAACGTAACGTATCTATGTCACTTTACGAAACCGTTCATTCATATTGAGCCTAACCAGAATTCATGTTCATAGCGTAGTCGTCTATCACTTCACTTATCACTCGGACTTTAGGCGGCACTGATTAAGGGATCATACGGTTGCAACATAGACAACTGTGTTGTAATGCGTGATCGTTTTGCTCGTTCCTCGTGTACTTTGAGCAGTACCAGATCCATAGCAGCACGCGCATCCTCTAGAGGAGAATGGCCGGCGCTGCCTCGCTGCACGCTGCGCCCAAGCAACTCCTCGCACAGGACACGCAGCGATCGCCGCAAAGGGAAGCCCCGTGCATGCGGATATAGTGCACATGTATCCACCACGGCCCCGTGAAGCAACTTCAATGCGCGCAGGTCGTTGTCCAGCGCGTGCCCAATCAAAATAGTATCAGTTCCGACAAATCCAAGAATATCATTCTGCACATCCCGTAGCGTCTTAGTCGCGCGCGCCAAGTCGCGCGGCCTGATGCCCGAGAAGCGTGTGTTATGGTCAACAACGGGCGAACTAGGTTTAACCAACGATCTGTATACCAGGCGACCATCAGCGGCGATGACCGCGATGCTAGCCAGCTCTAGTCCGGCCGTTGTGTAGCACATCTCAGCGTCGATAGCGTAAACACCGCCGCGAGGCGAGCGTGCACGCACATATCCTTCGAGAGGGCCGTTCATGCCGGGGCGAGTGCCGCTCCACACGTGGAAACGGGCGGAGCTGCATCCTCGAGCGCCCAGCGGGGCGTTGCAGCAAGTATGTCGATAATCACCACTGACTCGACCCCAATGATACAAACAAGACTCTTCAGACAAATATTCACCCTCACGAGTCATTCGAAACATTTTGTCACAACGCACACACAAATGTTCCACTGCATCAGCTTCCTCGTCACTGTCGGACCGCGGGCTGGAGCCCAGCGATCCACGTCCACTGTCACCTTGAGAGCCGCCAGGAACGAACTCCGGCGCATTCACATCCCACGCCGTGTAGCGCAAAGTGGTCGTTCTTGACCGCGGCGGAGGATTGATGTACACAACAGCCTTCGACGAGTTGGGCTCTATCTCCAGCGGGTAGCCCAGCGCCCACATACGCTCCGACGAGAGGAGGTGCGGGCGGAGCGCCTCCACTAGTTCTTCGGTGGAGATCCTCTGGGGCGTCGACGGCGACGGCGGCGCGGTCGGGGGGCGCCGTCGATCGCGGGGCTTGCGCCGCCGTGCTGCGGCGCTGGCAGCATCCACCGTCGAGATGGTCTCTTGGTAAAACCAATTTTGCAAATTAATACAAAAGTGCATGTTTCTTCGTACGCTTGTATACACATAGAGTCGAGTGTTTATTTATTGAGAGCGAGCGCGGAGTCGACGCGATACGTGCGAGTGCGCGCGCGGGCGCTGTACTAATGGCGCGATGGAGGGGCAGACCGCGCTATATACGACACGCAGGTAGCGCGTTTGTTAACGGGACATGCCAATCGACCGGCCTATTCTCATTTTTCTAAACAATAATAAAGTATTATTTCTTTGTGTAAATAAAGGTGTAAATGGGGTGATATGTGCTAGTATAGTACAAAAAGAAAACTATAATTGTGTCTACGTTGGCCGTTGTAGGAACGATTCAGGCGCAGCTGTTGTTTGTTTACGTTCATCTGTACCGCGCTTATCAGCTGTTAGTGTTGTTAGACGCCGTTGGTTATGCTTTCTAATAGCGCGTATTGAGATGAAATTTACACGTTGCAGTTTTACTTTTGAAATCTATTTGTGAGCTGGCCTATATATATAATGTAATAACATTGAACGACTATATTACTATACTGCATTTTCATTACTCCTATATACATAGGAGGTATTAATATAGGAGTAATGGAATAGGCTAGATGAATTTTTTTCATGCGTGGTATCATTCGATTCGTTTTGTTGTGAGGATCAAATGTCTATATGGGGCCAATTGCCTTAAATCAACATAAAAGACAGAAAAGAGACTTAAAGTGTGATTTGCTTTTGTTTCTCAAAACGCTCTTAACAAAATGATATAAAGCTGTGACGTCATGGCTAAATTAAATTAAAAAATAGTTGCCCTGTTTAAAGTATGGAAAAATTATGAAATTGCTATTTTTACAGTGGAATATTGCGTTTATGTAGGTATATGGTTGCCATACAATTTATTTCACAGTAAAATGTTAGAAATCGAATGGTATCATTGGTTTTTTTTAATTTTGTACTTTCAAAATTGGAAAAAAATTGAAATTTTGAAGCCATCTTTGCACCATTTCAATAGATTTTTAAAATGTTTACTTTATTTGTATATTTTGATCATTTTGCATCCTATCAACTAAATTTCATTGCCTAATTCAACATGTGTCATCATCCCTATTGCAGTTTCACCTAATAGATAAAGTTAAATTCGTCAAAATGAATTTTAAAGTATGTAAGTAGATTAGGATATTTTATTATTGTGTGTTACATGAACTATACAAATGTATATAATACAAATATTCCTTTTTAGGTACTTTAGCCAGCCAAAAAATAACCTATAGAACGAGCTGATAACAAAACTATTTAACTACATACATAATTTAGTAATGATAATTGCCTCATTATGAATTTCGTATTAAGATTAGCATAATTTACGAATTATATGTGGAATCATTAGTTAACGACTTAGGTATATTATTTATGAGCCTTAACTTAGTACCGAGAAGTACGAATGGGAATAAAAAGCGAAGACATTAAGCCGTCTGGTGGAACTGATGGAAGGGCGGGCGGAAGGAAGGACGGCGGGCCATTGCCCTGGCCCGGCCGGCGTATATCGTATTTATACCGTCAAGGTAATTTCAGATACCTAAAGACATTGTCTCCATATCATGTCATTAACTTTCAGGCGGCACAAAGACCTCGTGCTATTGAAAAAACATTGCATAGTGATAATTAATTAAGCTTATAAATGTCTCTTTTCAATATTGCAGTTTATCTTATCAGTAATAGCAATTTTTAGGATTAGCGATATTTAATGATGTTTTTAAGTAAATATTACGTTATCGTTAATTATTTTATTTCCCCTAATAAATGATTTATCAAATGTTAGATGACATTTTCTAACAAACTTATCTTTATTATTACATTAATAACCTACATTAAGAAATGGTATTATTTTTATTTCTTGATAACTATGAACTTAGCTTGATAGAGAATCAATTTTTTTTAAACATGGTCTGTCTGAGCCCATGCCCATCTTGGCGTGAATAGCTTCAATACAGATTTCAATTGACCTAAAACAGCGCAGTCAAACACTTTAGTTAGTCACAAGCGTTTTATAGTCTAATTTCCGTGTGAAAGAAAGCCTCAATAGATCAAACATGTTAAGACGTGGCTGAACAATCCCTAACAAGCCTCCAAGAAAAGTTGGCCAAGTACTGTCGAACGAGCAGTCATGTGCGCTGGGCATGTGTGAGTCGATTGTTTGTATACACAAGCGTGTGGGCGCGGCGCTTGGTCGCTGACACCGGCGATAACCTTCGAATCTATGTCAGACAAGCGGGATAGAGTCGACGAACGGCATCGACGGACTAATTCATTAAACATTTCTCGTCCTCTCTCGCGTCTCTAGCTTAACTTAAACCCTATGATAGTAGAAACTATGAATAATCCGAGATCATACTTATACTGGTTTGCCAATGGTAAGCGTGGATAACATACGATCTAACGCGCTACTGGGAATCAAAAGATTCTCGTTGGGTGAGTTAGCACCGTAGATTCTGTGAAGAACTTGCTAATGACTAACGGTCTGTGCCCAGCATAACGCACCGTGTAAAGTAGTTCGGTATGTACTTTAAACTGGTTACAAGCAATACTTCAAAATACGTGAAATTTATGGTTTCCATGCACGCGCGCGTGCCCACTTTAGTCTATCTTATTTACAGAGCTCACTACATATTCGTATACTGTTATCGTTTAACCCAATATCCGACGCCTGGGCACATTAATCACTTAAACGCGGCCCAAAATGGATAAACTAAAGTCGGTCAACTCAGTCCGTACGGCCGGTTAATGCAAAGCGCTTACTACAACTCGAAATTCGACATTTTTGCCTCCAACCACAGATACTACCTAAATAAGCGACCGTTGAAAAGAAGACACGGGGAACCGGTTGGTCACTTCAGTATTTCGAGCGAGAAATCGCGCGATAAAACTGTTTTCACACACAAAAGTACAGTCATGTAATAGGTGTAGGTATTTAGATTTAAGCCAATACGACGCTTAAATATTGTAGGTCAGTTTCTACAAATCAACAAACAATTCATAGTAAGCATAAGCTGATTACGCATTAAAATTGGTTCATTGGTCATGTTTACTCATATTAGCATGAATCAGCCACCATGAACCAATTACCATGGGAAATGTTTTCATGATTAAGGCTTATGACTAAGTAAAACTACTCCCGTTAAAGGCTCTTTGGGCTTTTGTTCGAAGAATTATGCATACGTCTCTGATAGTTATTAAAATACAGTGTGCCGCAACAAAAACAAGCAAAAATAATTATTTGCTCTTCAGTGAGAGTAACATTATGCTTAATTTACTCATCGAGAGAAGAGTTATGTCTATAAAAATAACCGCCCACTTCTGGTGTGCCAGTAAGAATCGCGGTCACTGGGCCAGGGCGAGCGGAGAACACCGGAACTTCAATTTCAACCAGGTACCAATTTCAAGTTCAGAAGGGCTTGGAATCCAATCATTACCAACAAGAGATCGGTGCCGTATCGATTCAACTAGTTTAGCAGTAAACAAATCTAAGAACAAAACTAATCGTGTTTGACAAGGCTTCCATGAGATCGAATTACACGCATGTAACGCAAATCAACCGCGAAATGTACATAGGATACAACCGTAATAAATTAATGTATTGAAGGATTTGTGAAAACAAAAGGGAAACCGCACTTCGTAATATCTCGTGACGTAGTGTTTTGGTGAAAGTTGTACATCATCGGCTCACGGCAGCGGTGACCATCGTCACGACGCGAAGCTCTATGTGGGTCAAGGAGCTCGCGTTGCCAAGCTAAACCTTTTTGCATGAATCACTAATAGATTAAGGGTAAGAGGCAAGTAAATTGAGTAAATTCTGTGAACGTCAACTTTGGAAAATACAGCTCTTGCAGTCTTGCGTCAGCCATAATCGTGAGGTCATAACCGAATGTATGAAATGAGATCAGATATGATTTATGTTAGTAAAATAACCCTAATCTTAGATGTCCGTTAGCGCTAAACACGACGAATGATACTAAAATGTGGTCCACACCTGACACGCATTACGAAACTATCTCGTAAAACTGTCCGAAAATAGTCACTATCAGCTCGACAACTGTTGAAGTAACGGTCTACTTAAACCAAACAGAACGAGTCCATACTTAAACCGGAAAAATAACGTTTTCGGGGCACGTCCTCAGCCTGCGATACAACGTCGTGATCTACACGCACGAGTACTACCTGATACGAGACACGAATATAATGTTTTATAATCCATTTTAACAATAAATTTTGTCCGTTGTATAGAGGAAACGATATAAATTTATGCATCGATTGATGTCTCTTGTATCTTATCAAACAATAAAGGCGTAGGCGTCCGTGAAATCACGACAATAAATTAATTACCGATGTAAACTTGGAATAAAATTAACGTAGCAAATAAATCAGGTTCATTACTTTTGGGAGCAACTTTCCTTTGTTTCATAACATAACCAAAGCGGTTTCAATTCTTCACAACATGTTCCAATTACGTCATCAAAACAAAAGCAAGACAATATTTTTGGAAATAAGGCCACAGTCAGTGATATGTGCTCTTTGTTCTGGATGAGAATAGCGCATCGCATGCGGCGTGATATTTAATACGATCTCATTTAACTAGTCGTCCTAGTTGATTGAAATCGAGATGGATATATGTATATTGTAGTATAAACATTTAGTAGTTAATTTTAATATGTACATATATCATATTTATAGAATCTGTAATATCCTTTGGGAATGCTAAAGGAATGCGGCGCCTGTGAGGGTTATACCAATTATTTGGAAGATGTTCAAGGGAAAATATTTTAGTGACATATTTGGCAGAATAAACCATCTACGCACGAAATCTACGAAAAAATATCATACTTACAGTATGTTTCATAAAACTACACGCATGTCTCTGTCTCTTTCATCTTAGTCTTAATGCATCTCAAATTCGGAGCTGGTGATCTCTTTTCTGCGTTTTTCCATCTACTTCGCATGAACTCTTCTTCGATTCGGTTTAGTTTTAAAAATGAATAACAAACAATCTGTTTTAATCAATCGAGTAGTTGCAACAGACGTCAGCCTATTTGTAATTCACTGATTATACACTATTAAATATATTGTTTCCCATATTGACCGCTTATCATCACAATATTGCGCAGCAGCAGCGCTCAGCTCTGCCTGCAACGTTCAATTGTTTCAATGAACCTACTACTTGCGGTTGGCTATGTAGGTACTATGTAGCTATAATCCAAAAGAATATATGTAAGATTAAATAAAAATAGTTTCGATACGCAATCATTCCTTTTTTTATCTCAATATTATATTCTGTAGGTGAAACGATAACCTTAACTTTATATTTAGGTATAAAGTGTTATCAATATCATGTCTGAAACTGGTGTAGGTAGCTTCTTTTGCGTAGTTGACCTGTGACATACTACTAGATTGCACTTAAGATTTAGGTATAGCAGGAAATACGTAGCAAGCGATCTTCGGAGGTCAATAAACTCTATTGATAATTCTGTATATGTCAATATACGTAGCATATGCGTATGTGTGCTGCCCCTCAATTAATTTGCCTTTGAGATCTATTAACAAGTAATTACTCGTGTTTGCATAAATGACGCGTCTGCGAGTCGGCTTCTATAATTTACATAGAATACCTATTCGTTTGTTAATACACAAGGACATAGATCGTCATGTAAAACTTTTAGTAAGACGGTAGTCACTTTAGAACTAATCGGAACATATAATCGACGAGCAGTTACTTCACTTAGAATACTCTTCGTTTGAAGATCTGGCGTTTTATGTCATTCAAAGTTCGTGAATCGTGACGATAGGAAGAATAATGAAAATATGGATGAAAATAAAAAATCCTTTTTATTAGAGGAGGTTAATTAAATTCTATAAAAAATATTTTAGATGGTTGCCAAATATAGTATTAAGTATTTATAATTTAAACTTGAGACATTAGCCTGCAGACCCTGCAGTTCAGAAATTTTGTGAATTTTCCCTCGGCGCCTAATCACTAAAATTTTCCTTAAAAAAATCCCCCAATCAGAGACTGAACTAAGGCGGTAAACTAATGACAAAGTCCGAATTGGGAGATGATGGGTGACACTCATGTGTAATAGGAATAAATAAATAATGACGTTGGTGGGCGTTCCGCCGACCGGGGATTCCACGTACGAGTCCGTGCCCACTCAAATGGCGGACTTGCCCTCCACCTTAACACCCATTCTAAATATATAATTTTAAATATTCGTTTATCATTGACTAATAACGTTTTAAACGCCATTATAAGATTTTTTTTAAATGCAGTATAGGCATACGTTTGACCACCATTTAGCCACATAAGAAAAGAATTCTACGTAAAGGGTCAAATCGTTTGACTTTCCTCTGTTCAAGGACGTTTCCATAGTGATATATTTGTATTTTAAGAATATTTAGGTACCTAGTTGCTAAAGACGGATAGCGGTTAGACGTCTAAATTACGAAAGATCTTAGATAGGTCATTAAAGTTTAAAACACAAATTAAATGTATGAATGGTATCATATCTGTATTAACATGAATTTATAGTACCTACAGTTGCCTGAAGCTTAAATTCATCAGTACAGTCGTATTACTGGTAGAGTTCTAGTTACCCGTCATAAAACTGATAAATTATACATCGGAGAATGAAAACATACACTACAATACATAACGCTACTGTTTATTACGTTCCCCAGTTACGTATGTATGACTTGGATGACCAAAGAGCCACAACAAATTGTGTAACTGCAATAAGGTGATCATGAAAATTATTATTTTGTGTCCAGACTAGCATTGGTCTTGCCACACAGTTTAAACCGCTAGTTTCTAAACGGAAACACTTGAATGTAGTGTGTTTGTATACGAATGTTGGCCAATCCGCCATTCATGTAAAAGGCTGAAGGTCTTACGCTTAAAACCTTGAAAAAATCCACAAGCTCGCTAGCCGCGTGTCGCATCGAGAGGATCTAATCGACGTTTACAAAATCGTTTCGATAGAACAGTTTAAACTTTGAACAAAGGTAGGCAAAATTCTTACTTGTCGGTAACTAGGTACCTACTGAATCTTTTCCTCATCTGAACGCTTTTCCGGTTACATCCTAAAAGAAGATCAGACGTTTATCTGCATCCTCTATTGCCATCCCTTGGTACTTCATTCGACGATTGTAGGATAGCTGGAAATTCCAAGATTAAGCATTTTGTGTTACTGCTCTGAGGAGCAACTAAGACCCTATTGCGTCCAAGCGAGTTAGCAACCTAACTGGACACAAGGCTACGATCACTTTGAAAAACGACCGAATACTCTAGAATCATATTAAAACCCACTGATACAAGTATGTGCTTCTTTATTTTGTGCAATATACAAACGACAAAAGCAAGGTCTAACGTTGATTTGACGGCACACAAAGGAGCGTTTCGCAATGACCAAGTGGTGTCAAAATTATCAGCCAATTATTACAATTATAAGCTCCTTCACACTGATGTCCGTTTCAAATTGCCACGTACATTTTGTTCAATTGTGTTTGGAATCCTTCAACTTTGCTGGCCGCTATTTAACACGAATGATTAACGTATGATTTTGGTTTGACATTGTTAAATTGGTAATTTTGTAAAATTTTCACGTTTTTTATTTTGACTCGCATCGTATCGTATATTTACTGACACGCAGAGCGAAACCGTGATCTTTTTAACGAGTAGATATCTGTCTTATATAAATACATCAATAACCCGACGATAAATGTTTGGTAGACTTTGTTTGTAGGGAACCGTTAGATAAAAACTGGGCACAGCTAATAGGTGTGGAAATCCCATGGGAAGACCGTCTTCGTTCGTGAACGTTAGTCGAAGAGGTTGATATGTTCATAATGACATGATATTGATATCACTACCGTCATCAGTTTGTTCCAGTTTTTTGGAATCGTGATTTACATTAATAGCACTTTGAGTGACGTAGAGTGCATTTGGCTGAATTAATTTTAAAAGCAGGCCGCAGATTCGGAAGTGACAACCGAATTTTAAAACATTTCGCGGCAGTTAAGCGGATATAACGGAATTAACACTGCTTTTGTTTCCATAAATTCATGAACACGTTACAATGGCGTCATAGCCTCGATATAACTGTGACTATAGTAAACAGCTCATTTAATGTAATGCAAAAGTAACTCTTAACGTTTGTTATTGTTACTCACTTTTAAGCAAACAATGTCAAGAAATTTTAGTGAACAAAGACTAAGTGAGTATTATTTTTAGCAAATACTCACCCGTTTTTATTTTTCTTCTATGTAATCAGTTTTTTCTAGGATTGCGCACTGCACTACTTATATTTGCTTATTTGTAATACTTGTATCGTTTCTCACAGAACAACGGAAACTGTCGCCATTCTGGCTATGTATTCCTGTAGCTTCCCAAAAACTCATATTACGTTTACCAGTATGTGTGATCTCCGATTACGCGTAGTCACTATGGACCTTGCGATGATTTTTATTTTTTCGGCTGAGGCAAGAGCTTGGTAAGTCAAGAATGTAAGCTCTGCAACATCTCTACTACGCCATTGTTCTTGGGAGACATATTATAGTCTTTCGCAATACACTAGCGATTCTAGCGAGTCCGTCCTAATAGACTGGGAGCAAAATCTCAAATTCGCTCTCCTTCTCCATGCGACAGGCAAATGATATTACTTTTGGGCAACCGGGCTTTTTACGTGGTTTAGACCCTGCTGTATCCGAATCGCCGGTTGCCATCAAAGAAACTACAACCAGAAGTGAGATACGGTCAAAAAAAGGACCCGTTTTTTAGCTTTTCTTAAATAACTCGAAAACAGTAGGACCTACCAAAAAATGTTCTTCCACTTAAGTAATCTACATAAAATTCTCTATAAAAAAGGTTCTATAAAGTTTTTTGCTGGGATCAATGTTTAATGAGATATTAAAGGACTAAGATAGACAATAAACATATATACTAATTAGCTTTTTCCCGCGAGTTTGTCTACGTGGGATTAACATTCGCTATAATAAATTAATGAAATGCCGTAGTTTAATCTGACAGCAAAAATAAATTTAACGTATAAGCTTTTTTACGTCTACAGTAAGCAACAATTCCATACCAACTTCAACCCCCCGTTTCATCCCTTTTAAAGATGATTACTGGGATAAAAACTATCTTATATCCTTCCCCACAACTCAAACTATCATCACACCAAATTTCATCTAAATTGGTTCAGCGGTTTAAGCGTGAAGAGGTAAGAGACCCACTGACTAGTCCAAAATTATTAAACTCTCTCTCCTTCTCGATGCGACAGGCAAAGCATATTACTTTTTGTTTACACGGATTTTTACCCTATTTGGACCCTTCTGAGTTCGATTTGTGCCTGTATAAGAGGGTGGGAAGAGAGCCGACCACAGCGTATCACAACTGTGATGTAATAGCCGTGGACTGGACACGGGCCGTCAGACGCGCGAAGAATGCCCTGCATGAACGGAGCCTCGTGCTGTCATTTCCGTGGCTATAGGAGGAGACCTGGCACTACCGGCTCTAATTCGCCTAACGGCCGATAGTGATGAGGCGTGGGCGGCAGTAGCCACCTTCAGTGTGACAGTTTTGACCCAAAAGGAGGCTGCGGAGTATATACGCGAACATGACGTAAACTCACTCCTGCAGAAGACCAGGCATGCGGCGATGTTGCCGTCTTTACATTCTTTACACCCACTCTTTACACCTTTACAACAGCTCCATCATTCGCCTGAAAGGTTCCGAGCTAGAAGGCCCTCAAGTATTCCGAGGTGCCGTCAGCGGAGGAGATTGCACGAGCAGAATTACAATGGGCCCGTAAGAGCAACGACGACGGGGTACCGGAGGTCTGCAGACGTGTTCCCAAAACCCCGTCCACAAAGCGCATGGTGGAATACAGTGTTGACGGCGATTTCTAACTTTAAAGACCAGTATATTTGGAACCATTGCAAATAGGTAATCTTTTTTTTTAAATACGTGTCATTACAACTGTTATTCCCAAAAATAACAATCGTTAAAAATAAAGTATAATCAATGGGGGTATCCATACGAGGAACATAGATTTTTCGTCGCTTAGGTTTATACTGGCCGCCATCTTAAATATTCCACTTCCGGTAAAAAAATTATTTAAATTTCGAACTCAGAAGGGTCCAAATAGGGTAAAAATCCGTGTAAACAAAAAGTAATATGCTTTGCCTGTCGCATCGAGAAGGAGAGAGAGTTTAATAATTTTGGACTAGTCAGTGGGTCTCTTACCTCTTCACGCTTAAACCGCTGAACCAATTTAGATGAAATTTGGTGAGATGATAGTTTGAGTTGTGGGGAAGGATATAAGATAGTTTTTATCCCAGTAATCATCTTTTAAAGGGATGAAACGGGGGGTTGAAGTTGGTATGGAATTGTTGCTTACTGTAGACGTAAAAAAGCTTATACGTTAAAATTATTTTTGCTGTCAGATTAAACTACGGCATTTCATTAATTTATTATAGCGAATGTTAATACCACGTAGACAAACTCGCGGGAAAAAGCTAATTAGTATGTATGTTTATTGTCTATCTTAGTCCCTTAATATCTCATTAAACATTGATCCCAGCAAAAAACTGTATAGAACCTTTTTTATAGAGAATTTTATGTAGATTACTTAAGTGGAAGAACATTTTTTGGTAGGTGCTACTGTTTTCGAGTTATTTAAGAAAAGCTAAAAAACGGGTCCTTTTTTTGGCCGTATCTCACTTCTGGTTGTAGTTTCTTTGATGGCAACCGGCAATTCAGATACAGCAGGGTCTAAACCAGGTAAAAAGCCCGGTTGCCCAAAAGTAATATCGTTTGCTTCTCGACAACGATTTCTTGAAAAAAAAAACCAGACTATAAGGTGTCCCACAACGCGGGCGAGTTATGCACTCAAACAAACCAGTACATATCATCATCATCATTAACTTAAGAGGGATTCTCTTGTCGGTGGAGTATATTCCATCTACTTCTATCCTGCGCCAGTTCCTTGACCTTTTGATACGAGGCGGCTCCTACTTTTTCCTTCACTTGGTCCATATAACTGCGTCTGGGTTTGCCTCGACCTCTCTTGCGATCTATTCTTCCTTCCAAAATAGTTTTGAAGAATTGGTCGTGTCGTATCAAATGGCCAATCATTTTTCCGCGTCTAACCTCGATGGTTTTCAGGATCGCTCTTTTTTCATTTACTCTTCGCAGTACCTCCTCATTCGTTACTCTACCAACCTCAAAATAGGCGCTAACTCTTTTACGAGGAACAGTGAGATTCATGAGAAAATTAAGATAAGGACAAAATAATTTTGACTATCACGTCACAAGTCACATTAACATCACAAGTAAGAATACCTATGTAACCATAATACTCTGAAAGATAGGTGGATAGATGGATAGCGTACCACTTTCCTCCTATTTTGTGGTTTTCTCACTCTTCCGTTTTTTGGATCTTTGTCGATTTTAAGAACCCTATATCTAAAACAATGACATTTGTCAACTGATTCTGTTAGTTTAACGGACTCTATATTAGTGCTAGCTATCAGCAAACCTGTGCTGTTTTGGCTAGTGTTTAAGCGTTTGTATAATCACTATCTGTTCGGGGGCTTGAGGGACATTATGTACTATACTTAATTATACTTACCTACATAGACCTAGAGTTTACACTGGTGTTCGCAACCTACACCCGCCAAGCAATGACAACGGCTCCACGTCCTATTGTTCACAATCGCAAGTGAACACTCAATTTGGGTAAAGATAAAGTAATTGAACGTTTCCGCGTTAGAAAGCTGTGAGCTGTAACGTGAACTTGACGTTCAAGGATTTCGCAACCGTGTCGGATCTGCACCTTCGATTGTACTGAACTACCGTGTTGCTAACTAATTATTTACTTTTTAAATACAGCGTTTCTGGTAAAGAAATAACGGATTGCAAAAAAAGGTAACTTTCAACATTTATAGACAGTTTTGAACATTCAAATCGTGGTAACTAATATAACCGCACTGAGGTTTTGTCGTAATGGTCAAATCCCAAGGCAAATGAACTGTAAAATATTATTTATAAAATATAGTTCTATTGCTAAATATGTTTTGGGTTATTTATAGATGTCTGTTAAATCTCAAATGCCCAGATAAAAAATAAAAGCTGATGATGTTATTTCCTAACGTTATTAAGACATTTGTGTCCGTCAGAATTTAACAGAGATCTGCTAAGGTTTCTGAATAAGGGGTTACACAATTTACACATTGCCGCCACATTATATCTGATGATCATTTGAGTTTATTTTTTGTCGCCTATTAAGCGCATTGTGTATATTTTTGAAGAACCTTTTTCCTATTAACAATCAATAAAACGAATGTCAAATTATTTAAAAATTAACATAACTAAATAATGAAGTTTCATTGAAAAAGACAAAGTACAGCGCCACTACTACAACAATGACAAATTCACGAATGAATAAATAAACGATTGAATATAATTACTTCGTAATACTCGACTCTATGCATATACAAGCTTTATTTCGGGACAGTCACAGATATCAATAAAATAACTAAATTAAATCTTAATAATACCGCCACCTTTGTTATTAAGCGAGACATGGCATGGGTTAATAATACATTAAACGATTATGACAACAATTTTAGTTTATACTATCTGTCATGTGCATTTTCGATGGTCCAAAATAATAATTAGTAAGTAGTAAATTAACTTAATAAGTAAAATATTAAGACACCCCGACATAGGCAATAAAACTACTTATATTATACGCATAATAATATGGTATGAATAAAATTAGCAATTCAAAGAACATAAACATACGCAGTATCCTAACCACTTCCGAGTATCAATAAAACAATTGAATTAATTAAAGCAGTCGAAGTCGAAAATTAATAAACGATAATGAATAAATCTAGATACATACTGAACTGTTCAAATCAGTATAATGTTTGCGGTGATTCGTGTATTACATGAGAATAACAACTACAAAGTACAAACTACCTAATACCTCGAAACGCTAGTAAAACATGCAAATTATAATCATAACTCGTGAATACATTTTGCATAATTTAGCCGTGTCTGTAATGTAGCATTTAAATTTGTAAATAGAGAAATCTGAAAAAAGTTGTTAGACATTTTTCAGGGGCCTTTTCAAATGAATCTCTCCTATATGTCACAATTAGGGAATGCAACCCGGGTACCCGAAAACCCGGGTACCCGGGTACCCGTCTATATTTGGAGTCGGGTAAAACCCGGGTTTTTAACTCATAACCCGGGTTTTACCCGTAATTTAGATATCGGTAGAAAAATAGGGAAAACGTGAATAAACTTAAAACAAAATGTTCTATTACTTCTGTAACTGGATCCCTACCGTACTGTGTGTGTTATAAACTATTAAATTAAAATTAAAAGGCATAGCATAAATGGTCCGAACATATTTTACACTTCAATTCTAACTATCGCTTGATAGCTTTAATCAATCATTCCAGTAAAATTTTACTGCACAACCTAAATGAGAGACAAAAGGCGTATATCAGCAAATAAATCGCACCAGAACAAGCCGGATTTATTAGAGGAAAAGAAACTAGAGAACAAATTCTCATATTGCGCCAGATAATAGAGAAAGCCAGAGAGTTCGACAGACCAACGTACATATGTTTTGTTGACTTTCAGAAGGCATTTCACTCAGTTAAATGGCCGCTGCTGTGGGATGTTCTCTTACGAATGGGCGCTCCCAACAATCTCGTCCATATATTAAGAGGGCTGTATGAGAACAACTCCGCGTCAGTAAAAGTGGACAATACAATGTCAAAGCCACTCCATCCTTCGGCTGGGGTACGTCAAGGGTGCATACTATCGCCCTTGCTCTTTTCTGTAATCTATACTGAGCACATAATGAGGATAACGCTTGAAGGCTGGACGAATGGTGTTCCAATAGGTGGGAAGAATATCTCCAATCTGCGTTACGCCGACGACATCGACACCACACTCACAGCAACAAGCGAAGATTGTTTAGCAGCGCTATTGCGTCGCGTTGAAACAGTTAGTCTCGAATTCGGTTTGAAGATCAACCGACTAAAAACCAAGATGATGGTCGTGGACCGTAACAACAGCAATAAGGCAAAAACTATTGGAAACTGTGGAGTTGTATAATCATACTATATGTATTGGGGTCACTGGTCTCAAACGGTGGTGGCTCCGAAGATGAAATCAAGCGACGCATAGCATAATACATTTTTATTATGACTTGGAATAATTGACTACTTATATTTTATTATTATTAGCTGTGAATGTGTATATTTATATTGTGATCGACTAACGATAGTTGTAGAAATATAGATGTAAGTGACATACTAACAAAAATTGATCCAAGTTGGTCCTTTAATAAATGAATTTATTATTATTTCTTTGTATGTCTTTCCCGACCACGGAACAATGGTGTTCCGGACCTTTGGGAGGCGTATGCGGAGCCGAAGCCAACGCGCAGAGGCCCTTTCGACAATTTAATGAAAAGTGAGGGGTACACTAAGCGGATGCTGCCCCTGCTCGTGTCATGGGACGCACGCAGAGACAGCACCCGCCATGGTGTAAGGACTATTGAGAGTTAATGGAGTCTAAAATGTACTAGGCTATTGGGTGAATAGTATGGACTAGTTATTATTATTATTATTATAGCAACAACTAGGTCTGCAATGGAGAAACTCTCGAAGATCTGGAGAGACCGCAATATCACAAGGGTAAGTAAGACTCGCCTCGTAAGATCTCTCGTTTTCCCAGTGTTATTTTACGGTGCAGAAACGTGGACAGTAAGAGAAAGTCAACGAAAACGCATTGATGCTTTGGTAATGTGGTGCTGGAGGAGAATGCTGCGGATATCGTGGACTCAGCGCCGCACTAATATATCTATACTCCAAGAGCTCAAGGTTAAGCAAAGGCTTTCAGCAATCGTGCACTCTCGCATTCTTAGTTACTTCGGCCACGTGACGCGCAAGGAAGAGTAGAGTGGATGGTACAAGACCCAGATTACGCCCCATCAATGCGATGGACTGATCAAGTGAACGCCCTCACCGGATTACGCTTAAATCTGTGCGTGCGAAATGCACTAAGTAGAGAAGGATGGCGGAGAACTACACAAAATGCCGTACAACGACCTCAATGACCACGACTACTCTGACAAGAGTATACGACTAAGAAGAAGAAGAAGATCTATTGTTACATTTGAATATTCCATATTTCCCGTTAACTTTGATATTTCTGAGTAATAAACAGAAAGATTAAGTATACCTAACCTAACGTCTTATAATAATAATAATAATAAGGATTCGGGGCTAGGTTGCCGGCTTCGGAGAGAGGGTGAAGTCATATCTCACCTTCTGTACATGGACGATCTCAAATTATTTACACCAAATAACCGGGACCTGATGGAGCTACTGAAAACCACTGAAGTCTTCAGTAGTTCTATCAAGATGGAGTTTGGTGTTGATAAATGTGCGGTTATGCATGTACAGCGGGGGAAAGTAGTAAATTCAACAAATTTACAGATTTCTGAGACAATGACGTTCAGATCTATCTCTGAATCAGAAACCTACAAATACCTTGGTATGTCACAGTCGTTGGGTATTGAGGATGCGGGTATTAAACAGGCGTTGAAGGAGCGCTTCTTTGGTCGGCTGACAAAAGTACTCAATAGTCTTTTGTCAGGTGGCAACAAGGTGCGCGCCTTCAACGCCTGGGTAATGCCCCTACTCACATACTCCTTTGGCATACTAAGGTGGACACAGACCGAGCTGGATGCCCTGGATCGGAGGGTCCGTCTATTGCTCACCACACACCGTATGCTTCACCCACGCTCGTCCGTTATGAGATTGTACATCCCACGGAAGTGTGGAGGTCGCGGCTTTTTAAACGCCAAAAATCTCCACAACCGTGAGGTGTACAATCTCAGGAATTATTTCCTTAACAACGAGTGTGGGATGCATCGTGATGTGGTGGCAGTAGATAAGAGCCTCACGCCGCTCTCCTTGGCGAACGAGAACTGGCGCAAACCTGTGGTGCTAAGCACCGAGGATCGCAAGGCGGTATGGAAGAGCAAGGAGCTACACGGGCGGTTCTTCGGGGCCCTCACGGGACCTGACGTAGACCTGCTCGCGTCGGTGAACTGGTTACGATTCGGGGACCTCTTCGGAGAAACCGAAGGTTTTGCCTGTGCAATTGCGGACGAAGTTATCATGACGAATAACTACCGGAGATATATCCTGAAGGACGGTACGGTCGACATTTGTCGGGCATGCCGCCGTCCCGGAGAGTCACTCAGGCATATTATCTCCGCTTGTTCTCATCTTGCTAACGGCGAGTACTTGCACAGACATAACCTCGTAGCTAGGATTATACACCAGCAGCTTGCTCTCCTATACGGTCTTGTGGACCACGAAGTGCCGTACTACAAGTACACACCTGCGCCAGTTCTCGAAAATGATCGTGCCACGCTCTATTGGGATCGATCTATAATCACGGACAGGACTATTGTAGCCAATAAGCCTGATATCGTGGTAATAGATCGACCGCAACGCCGGGCCATGCTCGTCGACATCACTGTCCCATGTGACGTGAACCTCGTGAAGGCTGAGAAGGACAAGTCCAGCAAGTACCTAGACTTAGCTCACGAGGTAACCGCCATGTGGGAGGTTGATTCGGCGATCATTGTGCCGATAGTTGTTTCTGCGAACGGTCTCATAGCGAAGAGTCTCGACCAACATCTTGAGAGACTTTCGCTACGGGGTTGTGGTTGGATCAAGGGTCAGATTCAGAAGGCGGTAATCTTGGACACGGCGCGCATAGTCCGAAGGTTCCTCTCTCTGCGGCCCTAACCACCGGCAGCCTGGGCCCTGCCCTGTTGCTGGCGGCACCCTAGGTTAGGTTTTTTATAATGTTTTTATTGTTTTTGTATGTTTTAGATGTATTTTGTATTTTACTTTTATAAAAATGTTATAAATTACCTAGCCTAAGATGAAAGAAAAATAAAGAGAAATAATAATAATAAAGCCTCTTTATTTCCATAATGAATGACTTACAAAACATTAATTGTTGTTATTTGCATGCAAAAATAATTGATTTTACAATAATTATTAAATTGAAATTATTTGAAATTGAAATTATATCATTAATTAGCATTTTCATTGTATATAAAGATTAAAATTTAATTATTATTTCTATCTTTTCTTATTTTTTATTTTATTTTATGAATTCAATATGGACCCCTCATCGGGTAAAGGCCTCCTCCATTTTGCTCCACTTTTTTCTATCCTTGGCTATTGTGATCCAACTTTCTCCGGCTTTCCTTATTATTTCGTCGATCCATTTTTCTCTTGGTTTACCTTTTTTTCTTTTGTGTATAGGTCCTTGCCAGGTAGTTACTCTATATGTCCATTTTTCTTTATCCATACGTGCAACATGACCTGCCCATTTCCATTTCATTTTTTGTGAGTGTTCCAAAGCGTCTAATATTTTTGTGGTATTCCTTATATCTGTGTTTCTTACCCTGTGCATTAATCGTATATTTAACATACTCCTTTCCATTGCTCTCTGACTAACTTGTATTTTGTTTTTAATTTTCGTATTATATATCCACGTTTGGCAGCCGTAAGTAAGGCTGGGTAGTAAGCACGAGTCAATAACTTTTTTCTTCAGTTTAATAGGAAGCGTTGATTTTAGAATTTCTTTATTGCTCCAAAATTTATTCCAAGTTATGTTAACTCGTCTTTTAACCTCGTCTTCGATTCTTGATTTAGAGAAAGATATCTGTTGTCCTAAGTAAACATAGCTTTGAACGTATTCTAGTGTGGTGCTATTGACACTAATTGGGATAGTAACGTGGTTCGTCATGACTTTAGTCTTTTTAGTATTTAGCTCTAGGCCGATCTTAGTACTTACGTCATTGAGTTCACAAATCATTTTTTGTAATTGCGACGGTGTTTCTGAGAAGAGTATGATGTCATCCGCAAAGCGGAGATTATTTAAGAGTGTCCCGTTTATATTTATTCCATTTCTGTCCCAGTTGAGAGTTTTCATTACACTTTGTAGCACGGCTATAAAGATTCGTGGTGAGAGGGGATCGCCTTGCCTGACGCCTCTACGGATGGCTATTTCAGGGCCTCGTCTCTCCAATTTTACACGACTTTTGCTTTTAAAATATATGTCTTTTATAAGCTCTATGGTTTCATATGGTACTTCACATTCGTGTAGAGCTTGCCACATACTATTATGAGATATAGAGTCGAAGGCCTTGGCATAATCAATAAATGCTAAGTAGAGTGGCCTGTCGCGCTCTATATATTTCTCTATTATCAAATTTAGAGTATGGATATGATCTGCCGTGGAGAAGTTTTTCCTGAAGCCAGCTTGTTCAACGGGCTGAAATTTTTCTGTAAACATTGCTAATCGATTCTCAAGACATGAAGCAAACAGTTTGTATATGTTTGGTTGCAGACTTATGGGACGGTAGTTTTCAATATGGGCAGGGTCTCCTTTTTTGTAGAGCAAGATTATGTCTGATTTTGCCCATTTTTTCGGTATTATTCTGTCGTCTAAAACCTTATTAAATAAAGTTGTTATATAGGGTGCTAGTATCTGTTTGCCCAATTTTATAGCTTCATTTGGGATTCCATCTGGCCCGTTACTTTTGTCTGGTTTTAGAGATTCAATTTTCTTTATTATTTCATGGGTAGAGAATCTTGTTAGAGAGGTAGAGTCTTGGTTGATCGGTTTCGTTTCCAAGGTCGTTTCTCTTGCTGAGTAGAGGTTTTTAAAGAACGTGCTTGTCTTCTCTATTATTTCCGATCTAGATAATATTTTTTGTTCAGTACTATCGTCTTTTATGTAGGGAATCCATTGTTTGCTGGTGTTTAGATTCTTGAGACCTTTCTTTAAGCTACCGGTTGACTCAAGATGTGTTTCGATTACTTTTATTCTGCGTTTTGTTCGTTATTTTTTCATTAGTTTGTAGATGTATTTGTATAGGTAGGTACGTTCGTCTCTTTCTTCTTTTGTCAAGGATTTCTTTTTTATTAGATCATTTCTTCTTGCAATAAGGTATTTTATATTCTCAGGGATGGTTTCTCGTTTTGTTGTATTTTTTTGTTTAACTGAATTTAGACTGGTTAGTATGGTTGTCTCAATCTTATTGTACAAGGACTCTACATTTTCATTTTCTTCTAAGTTACTTTCGCTGATGCATTTATGTAAGGTTTCTGTATATTGTTCTTTTTCTTCGGCCAAAATAAGTTTAGTTTTAGAATTTTAGAATTTTGCTCTACTTTTCTTTGCTGCTCTTATAAGTAGTGTGCTTCTTAGAAGTCGGTGGTCGCTTGGAAATGATAAATTTGATATAACTTCGAAGTTTGTGATGTTTTCTTTTTTGTTGGTTAAAATGTAATCGATTTGACTTTTCCTTTTCTTTGGCGAGAGCCATGTCCACATAGTTTTATTGTTCTTTTTGAATTGACTATTTGTGATGTAGAGTTTATTTTCCCAACAGAACTGGAGTAATAATTCGCCTCTTTTGTCTCTATTTCCGTAGCAGTACTTGCCCAGTATTCGTTCCTCACCGTGTATTTGTTGACCAACGCGAGCATTAAAATCGCCTAGTGTGATTTTCTGGTTATCATATCGATTATATGCATCTTGTAGCTGGTTATAAAAGTTATTGATTTCTTGGTTGCTTGCATCAGTTGTAGGCGCGTGAACTTGGATTAGTGTAAGGTTTGTGCTATCGAATTTCAGATTTAAGATGCAGATACGTTCAGATACTCCAGTGAAGCTCTCAAAATTTAGCTTATATTCTTTTTTTATTAAGAATCCGACTCCAAGTTGACCTTTCGTTTCCCCGTAATAGCAGAGTATGTGATTATCTTCTTCTATAATATTATATCCTGTTCTTCTTATTTCCGCGAGGCCAATAATGTCGTATTTTATTTTTGAAATCGTTTTTTTAAAGTCAAGTAATCTTTCATCCGATAATAGAGATCTTGCATTGTAGGTACATATATAGATATTTTGTAGTGGAGATGGAGGGTTGTAGTCTTTATCCCCCGCGGTGACAAGCCGTATTGGGAGATGTAGAGGGGTCTTCTTTACTAGTTTTTTGGCGATGAATGTACATCAGTGGAGGTTGACTCTGACGCTGTTTGTTGGTTGCTGTTCATGTAGGACGCAATATTGTATGTTTTATTCTTCTTAGGTAACTGTTTAACGCAGTCGATGTTGTTTGAGATGCTAGGATGATCAGGAGATTCCGACAAATTCCGTTTTTGACTTCGTGTATCCGTTGTAGAGTTCCAATTTTTAGGGCTTCCTGGTAATGTTATTATTTTGTCGTAGCGCAATACAACATTTTTTCCAAGTTTGCGTTCTTTTTCTATTTCTTCTTGCAGTTCCTTACGCTTTAACAAAACTTCTTTTGGAAAGTCTTCTTTAATGCTGATACGACCTAACCTAACCTAACCTAACGTCTTATGCTCTCTAAATTAATATTGTGATTTACAGCTGTTTTAATAGTATAAGTTGTTAAATTTATATATTTCATGTACGAAATCATTGTTTGTCAATTAATAAATGCAAACTCAGCAATCGAAAGTGCATTTTATTACTAAATACCCGTAAAACCGATGGAAACCAATAATTAATAAAAAAAATGTTCAAAACCGGGTATTACCCGGGTACCCGGGTTTTTGAAAATCAAAGTCGGGTAATACCCGGGTACCAAAAATGGCCGGGTATTGCATTCCCTAGTCACAATGCTGTCGTGACACCTTTATTAAACAGCATTAATATTTATCCGAATTGAGACCACACTTTTTTAATCTAACCCTAAGTCGCGCCATCTTTGTGACGTCATAAAAACGTATTCCACCACTTTATGACGTGACAAGAGATATTTTCATAATCAGTAGCTCATGCTGATTCCAACGATACTCGTTGGTATAAACATTTTGGGTCCTACGAACATCGAAAATAAGATAGCTCCTACGAATTGGCCTTTCCTCTATAACTAAGCTTTCCTCTAATCCCTTTCCACGCCTCCAGAGGCGTGCCTAATTAGGTGGGAATCTATATTTATTTTAAAAAAGCTGTTAGTAAACAAGAGTCGACACAAGGAACTCTAAAAGTACAATAGCTGTGCAATGTCGTGTTTTATGTAAAATGGAGCCGAAGGTCGCTCGGTGCCTTCCGCCACCAGGCCTTCGAGGGTGACGAGGGAGACAGAGACCATGACGTTTATATCTTCCTGGTTTCAATTCTAATGCCCTTGACACGTAAACTACTTATTTCTAAAAGTACAGTTTCAGCAAATAATAAATCACCTTCGTACTTAACTGAACTTTTCCATAAGAATCCTAAGATATTTTACCTGTAGTTGTTATTATTTGAATTTTTAATTTAACCCAAATACTTGATATCAAATCTAGAAATATTAATTATTTTAACACATTTACCTTATTGGAAATCTAGAAACCTACGCAAAAGGTTCAGACCCAAGAATTATCTAAATAAATTAAAAATTAAGAACTTTTCTTTTTAGAATATAAAGACTTTAATATGTGAAATTAATAAACATTCTATGCAATGTGAATTTATATAAGTAAAATAATAATAAATAAACACGAATTATATAATAATCTGGCTATACCTGCAACGCCATCTCTGTGAGACCAATGCAAGCAGCATGAACTTCAGCTTGCTCTACCCGCGCGCGCCGAGTTTAGATAACCGAGAAGAATCATAGATGGCGCGCGGTGTATGTTCAGTAAATGATGCATTCAGTTTTAGAGAATTCCCTTCCCGCGACATTAAAATAATATATGCTTTTTAATAAAAAAAAAATTCAGGAAGGTGGAATTAAGTAATTAAACTGCTTTTTAAATTGTTTTTTGGTTCAATTAATAATTCATATTTAAGTAGACTTACTACTGCTGCTAAATTAAAAATTCAGCAGTAATGCTTTAAATTACCTACCTGTTGCAGAATAATTATTAAATTAATGTAAACCCCGTGTTTCTTTATAACCTGGGCTGTCTGTTTGCATACATTTATTTTTATTTTTTTATCGCAATAAAAAATAAATTACACACTTTATTTCAAGTAATTACCACGCAGGTACAATTTTTAAACCGTATAAGTACGTTGCATCGTCAGGTAACAAGCAAAACTCACCAATTACAAAAAAAAATATTAAACGAAAATCAACCTCGTTATGTTGCCAGTATGGTTCATTGTGACGATGAACTTGTGGTACTTAGTACTTAGTGAGTTTTGCTTGGCATCTGACGGTATGTTTCATTTGGCGCCAAAGTGCGCTCGGACCAGACTAGCCGCGTATACATATAAACATGTGTATGGACTGGACACCACGTGGAGCAAAAGAATGCGCAATAATATTGAATTACTCACTACACATGTGTCTCGACTGAGCGTGAGCTACTTCTCATCTATTGTAACTTGATTTAGATATCCATAAAAACTTGATTAATCAGATATTTAGATTATTCTGGTTATTCTACGGCGATGCGCTCGATTGTTTTTATAATTACGTAGTTTAGGAAGAGTACGATATGATTTATGTAGTTTATATCTACCTACGCATTACAGATTTAGAATCTAACAACAATAAGTAATACAATTTGTTAGAAATAGAGCGTGCAGTAACACATCGTTGTATTAATTTCGTTATTGCGTAGTGTCTACCATACTCTCATCGAAACCACACCTAACTACTTTGAATACTTTACTACGAGTAAGTTTGCGTAGCTAATCGGAAGTTTTAACAGGTGGCAATAAAAATGGAGCACCTACTGCTATTTTGGTGCACACCAAGAAATCACCTCACAAGAACCAGACAACTTGTTCAAAATATTCAACGTCTTCAACGACCATTCAGGGCCGTAGCCAGATTTGTAGTTATGATACCTTCATTCTTGTTTCTTCATGACATGACTGAGGGTCGCGACAGCAATCGTCGGCAACTTTTTTCACGAAAGCTTTACATATGATATGGTTTTATATTCAGTTTTTGGGGATAGATGTCTGCGGGTTTTGCTGGGCAGGCTTCCTCGACCGTAAGTTAAGATAAGGCAGTGCTAATTAGAGGTAAGGGGCATGGGCGATTTTAAGCTAGTTCATTTACTTTATTTTCATAATCGATGATTTTTATCCCAAAAAAACATGTTTTGATTGTGATTTTTATCCAAACAAACAAACAATACTATTTTTACGACAAAAATATGTTTACATAACGTACCGTAGATACTACGTTATAAATACGAATAAAACGTAATAATATTCTAACCTAGCGCGCAACTTAGTTTAACGTAAACAGTGACTACAGTGATACTGGTAATGAATGACGATGTGGAAACTGCCTAAATGAGAAACAAGGTAAACAAAACAATATTTAATTAAATGATGTAATAGTGGTAAGAACTTACACATATTGGCTGGTTAAAAATAAAAGGTTAATTGTCTTTTTGTAGGGCAACGAGTTGCCTCATCAGTCGCATGATCGCCTTTTCAAACTCGTATAACAACCCATATAAGTAGGTAATGTACAACAACAAATCACATTAAATAGACGTGAAAGTTTGGATTATTGTTACGGCATGTATTTGTAAACCCATCTATGCCCACCGGGGAATAGGTTCTTCGTAGTAAAATTATCAATTTGTCCCCGCCATCGCCATATTGCACACGACCAAAACACAATTATTACTTTAAAAAAACAAGCTAAAAGGCTAGATAATATGTATCCCAAAAATCTTACCCCTAAAAGACAGTGAGATGGAAGATGCATTTGTGAGTGTTTTTAAACCTCCACACAACAAAGTCGCAGGTAAAGACTAAAGACTGGTAGGTAAATTAAATTCGTAAATAAATACTAAATTTATACGAAACTAGATCGAAATGACTAATATGAATAAATCTAACAGACGACGCAAACTAGATGCGGCCAAACAGTTACCCGATTACCATAAAAAGGCTATAATTCGGATCAAAACCTGTGATTAGGTGTCAAGGAACTAATAAGTTACAGATTTTTTGGCGACACCCACAAAATAGTTGAGGTCGTTGTCTTTTAATGCTATTGAACTCTACGTCTCAAAGTCAAACAGCGAGGTTGGTAGAATGTTATTATTATTGATTGCGTATTTAAGATCCATGCTTGTTTAATTATGTAGGAAATCGAAATAACGATAATTGTTTGTATAATTAAATCATCTTTTTATGGATAACCGTAGGATGTAACTACAATAAGTATATTACATAATGATATCTATTTAATTGAATAAAGATTGGCAACACGCTTTTTAGTTCCGCGTGGATTATTTTATACAAACATACTAAATTAATTCTGAATATGAGATGGCATGAAATTTACACATTATATTGTCACTTGGCAAAATATGATGTGCGTAACTTAAATCAGAACACCGATTTAATATCAATTACCGTCAACTGCTACAACTTTGGCTACGACGCACAGCTTTGCCTGGCTTGAAAAACATGTTTTTTTTCTTCACCAAACAGCTATTTATGGTAATTGATATTAAATTAGTGTTCTGATTTAAATTCACAAAATAAAGATACTTCCTATTCCTATCCAGGTCAGAATGACTTACTTAAGTATTAGCTATCAATAAATTCCGATGCCCGTTATGTAAATTTATGGTACTAGAGCAATCAAAATATTGTGTTGTTAGGATACGAGTTACAAGCACAATACCCGCTTCGCAGGCTTAGGATGCCCTAACGGTGAAAGTAGACCGGCCCGTTCAGTGCGTAGCGCACATTTCACCGCGGCGAGCTTTCCCACCCCACCCGCACTTACAGCTCGCTAAATTCCTGCTCAAACAAGCCACTATACTCAAACTAACTCAAAACTAGAAAACGCGCGGGTTTTTGCCAGGATTTTTTCGTTTTACGGGCAAAAAAACACTATTTCAAACTAACTTTTTTTTCTAATTGGATCGCACGCAGTAGTTTTAGAGCAAATTGAATTTTCTTACAAACGGAAAGAGTGTCACCATTAAGGTTCCTTTTTACCATTATGGTACGGAACCTTAAAAAACAATACACCTATTAAAACAAAGAAACATAAGTTCTTGGCGAAAGATACGTCACGCACGGCGTTATGTCATCGATATAATTCGATAAAGATAACTGATAAGCTTTATTATGTCACAATAATGTGATAACTGAATCACTCATCTGATTAATTAGACTACAAGGTTGAGTAATGTTGAATGAAAACGGAAATCAATCAGTTATCAGATGGAAAAAAGTGCTTAACTGATTGCCCAAGATTGAGTAACGCGTTGTCGTCAGAATGATAGTTTAAATTTAGACAAATCAGAAGAAGTAACGTTTTGAAGTTATCTTATTCCTATGATAACTGAAACACATCACGCACTTACATAACAAACCTCCATAGATTTACACAAATTTCTTCCCTTTTCCGTAAAAGATTAATACTATTTTGAGTTAAAAAAAAGCGGCAATAACTCTTTTACATTCATGAGACTCTTCTTAAAGTTCCAGTTTTTTTTTTCTTTGAATTTTACAAGTCAACTCTCCCAGTCAAAGATCCGTATGTTCATTCAATTTAGTTTTTAGTGGTTGACTGCTAAGTTGCGATTTTTATTTGCACTACAGATTGTGAATGCAGTGAACTAAGAAAGTGCGCGTGAGACAACTTTCGCGGCCGAATTCGAGAGAAAGTAGTCCGGGCCGTGCGCGGCGCATACATTATATCACTTTATCCAATGTCTTTGGATTATATCACAACCGACTCTTGTGAAAAAAATTCCGCGTTTTACTCTTATGAAACGGCCTGGCCATTTATGGTCAGTTTTATTCCCACTTTATTTAACTGGTGTTACATTTTAAAGGAGATCCTTTCAAATTATGAAACAGTTTGTACATAAGACTTCTGTTACCAATAATACCAATATAAGAACAGATGTAAATTAGGTGTCTAAACTGTTAACAACATTGTTGCCCGCTCTTCCGACATAATGCCTGTTTAAAAATAACAAGTTGCAATTGCTACGCTTTCGTAACGTAATGTTTGTTGCCAAGCGGAACTGTTTAGAAGTCCACCTCTGCTCCGCCAAGAAAATCTTTTTATTTAAGTAACTCCTTTCGCTTTCAGCTGGCAGTATCCGCGGAAGCGGGCGTTCGGGAAGAATTAGCGGCCGTGCGTTAAATGCCGCTTATTTGCAGAAACAAACAATGGAAGGTCGAGCTATGACTGCGCATACTTAATAAAGAAAATTAGCCTGGATGAGCATTGCCGAAAATCTATTGCTTAGGAAAAAACCGCTCTTTAACTGTACATTAGCGTACCGTTCCTAAATCAGTTCATAGAACTTTGATTTAGATCTGCCACCTCAGTTTTACTTAGACGTGTATTTCAGTGCATATGCATGTGCCATGTATTGCGTAGATACTACTGGCAATGGCATAGCAGGATTATTATATCACAATCTATTTTATCTTTTGCCGAATCAAAATTGTTGAATTAAACAGCAAATGACAATAAATTTCCGAAAAAAACCAGTGTACATGTCGCCATTCTTCACGTAGGCCTTATTCATTAAAGGCACAAGTATATTAAGCGATTACACTGTCTCTTTTTAATGTCCCAGAATTATTTTATCAAGTCACTATCGCACCATGGATTCGCAACTAGGCCGCGTGCTCATCTCCTTGTTATCACTATCGAGTCCGGAAGACAAACGATGACACTTGTGTCACCGCACACATGACGAGTGGCGCAGTGACGAGTTTATCAAGCCAGAAGCCCAAATAAGTAATCGCACATCTAAATATACATTGCCTTCGATTTAGAGCAGGCAGTTCTGCGTTGTTAGTTGTGTATTTAGAAGATGAAACGCTTTTTTTGTACCTTGGCTCACCTAACGGAGAAAGAAATGTTTTGAGTGTAAATATGTATGTGTATGACGATATGCTTATCTATTTCTTTGGCACACCTTCAGCTTGTTGCCGGTTGACGGATTTAATATTTTGTTAGATGCGTTGTTTACTTCAGTTCATTTTTAATATTTATTAGCAATCTAATATTAGCTTTAGCTACGTATTGATGCGTGGAATCTGTTAAATAGTTCATTAGACAAATGATATCGATCGCTGTACATTGAAGCGGATTCTCAGATTAAAGCCCAAGATAAAATAAAAATTAACTCAACAGGATGTGCAAAGTGTAGCTAAATTAAAAATCTTGTATAAAAAAATCTTATCTTCGATAACAAGTCATTCGGGTTCATGAATTTTATTACGATGACGCGTACATAAGTACAGAGCCTATACTGCAACTGACCTTACGGCGCCGGCGCCGTCATCCGCTGATCTCATAGACTGTATGGGCGTATTTACAGAACGCCTTTTCAAAACACCTTGTTTCTGAACGCTCAAGACTACATTCGATAGAAAATATAAGAGTAGATAAAGTTTCATAAAAAATCTGGATTAGTTAGCAATCGGAAAAACTTCGAAGTTGTTGTAGCTCTTGGAAAAACCTCGCCGCACAGAATTAATCAATTAAGGAAGGCCGATTTTCAGAGCGCTCGGTAAAGCAATCTATGTCTGTACTTTCAACCAAAGTGGAAAACAGTCTGTTTAAAGAAAAAAAGAGTAAGTTATCTAATTCTGATACAGGAAAGCCGTTGTAGTATTTATTATATTTTCAGTATTACAGTATTACAATTTTCTTCTACGTAAAGTTGTGATTAAGGATCTTATCAAGCTTTTCGTAAATATAAGCGATAAAAATGCTTATCTTCGTTTTCCTTTCATAATGACTAATGGCGTATCCTGGGTATATACTGGCCGCGAACCATCTCAAACGTGAGGCTGTGGGAGATGACTGACCAGAAGCCCATAAGGCAGGAAATCCTGGAGAGGAAATGGCGATGGATCGGACACGCACTCCGTAGACCGGACAACCACTTGCCCAAGCAGAGTCTCCGCTGGCAAGCTACTGGCAGTAGAAGGTCGGGACGCCCCCTTACTACATGGAGGCGATCAATTGAGACGGAGGCTGGCTCAATTGGTCTCGACTGGAAAGAGCTGGAAGTAGCCGCTCAAGATCGCGACAAATGGAAAACTCTTCTGCGAGCCCTATGTCCCTAATGAGGGATAACAGGAAGAAATCATCATCATCATCATCATCAATGACTAATCATGTGCCTACTCAAGTAATTCAATCAAGACTTGCACACAAAAGCTACCTATACCTAATTTAATTTATCATTACGTTTTATATAGTTCACGCATATCAGGTATTATTTTAATCTCGATACTGGAGATGGTTTCATTCAATATAGATAAAAAGTATATAGCTTATCCTTTTTCCACGTGTTGATATATGAATATATGCGATCACACTTTGTTAGTACAGTCAACGCCAAAAACGTGTACATATATATTTTTAAACCTTATTACAATCCTTTGGTAAGGTGCATATGTATACTATACAAAACTGTGTCAAAGTACAAAATGGCACAGAATTTAAATTGATTTACTATACTATACACATACAGAGCGCTACCTCGCTCGCGCACCGGCGCCGCACGCGGATCCGTCGCCAGTGTGATCATCGCCTAAGCCTACCATTACTATTACAGAACCATAATTCTAGACCACCTATAGAGAAAAAAACAAACTTGATAAACAGCTTATTCCTATAATCAATACTTAAACTTAAACCTTTCTATCAGATCGTGCAATAAGAAGCTGCCTTGACATTCAATTTCCTTCGAGTCCTATTAACTATTACCTACTTACAATAAAGACAACTAAATGATACGTTTAAAAGTTATTAAATTAAATAATAGTACAAATGTAACTGCCCTTCGTATTTATTTATTAATATCCTTAGTGAATTGACTCATCTTTCTAACATAATTTATGTTAAGTTTAAATACACATCGACACATGAGTAATGTACCTAATTATCACATATACAGGAAATTACAGTCATTGCATCCAAATGATCCAAACCTTACATCATAGCGTGATAACATCGTCAAATATTGATCACAATGGTTTAATACAAACCTATTTCTTTACTGTGCATAACAAAATAAAACCCGACTTCAAAAATATTTTTTTTACAATCCTGTTATCCTTTCTAGGGCATCTGAAATGTTTGAGAAATGTTATATCTGCCGACTACAAATGACACAGGGATCGCCTTCATATTTAGTCGCAACTGAAGTAGCAATAATTAAATTCAGTACAAACTAAACCGCGCTGTACGTAACGATAACGATATTGTTCTTGTGGACCCAGATTTGAGGAGCTACAGATATGTCTACAATTAAAATCCTTGCAACCAAATAAAATTAACACAATTCTTACATACTCGTACAGTGCTGACGAGTGCCCAAATAAATAGTAATATTTCCTGACTAGAAATTTAAAACAGTAACAGTGTTGGTTGCTGATTCAAAATTAATGCTAAAACTTAAGAGTTTAAGACATACCCAGAATATGCACAGGACATTTGATTATTATATGTTCCGATTGCAGTTATAATCTTATAGTACGAATATTAATTCGCGCGTCGGCACGGAAGTTCACATTTAGGTGTTCGCATTATCCTTCGAGGCGTGTGGTTCGCAAAGATCTAAAAATAGGCATTTCGTATGAATCACATCTAAGAACGGGATCATGAATGGTTTTCCTCGTGAAATCCGATCAAACGGTGTTTTAAAGAGAATTATAAAATGAAGTTTCAACTAACTATATTCGTTATAAATAAATACGTAACATACCGTATCTTATCTGCAAGGAAGTATAATTTTAATACGTGTTTTATCTCCACGATAATAACCATTAACTTAGGCGCCTCTGAAGATTCTAAATAATTTTATTAAAATAGCGGCCGTATAATTTAACCAGACAGCGAATCAATTAAAACAGTCCAATAAAATGAATTGCCATTAATTGATTAAAATTGCAGCTACATCTAATTTGATTGCTGTCTAATGTAAACATTGATATGGTCTAAACCGCTTTTAGTCATGATTTTTGTGTTATTTATTTCGCACATTTTACGTTTTTATTGCCAGAGTGCTAAGTAAATGAAAACATTCCATGCTTCGAAGTCCGACAGATACAGCCTTGTTTCATCTCGGTAGGTACTTCGACAAGTAGAGATGATACTTCGCAAGGATGTCAAGGCAATCGCCCAGTTCTGGTGTGCCGTTAAAGATGGGTTGATTTGCGATTAAAATAATGATTTAATGCATCCATTCAATGCTCAAAGATTAATAAAGTTTGTAAATACAATAGTAATTTCGGATCACGCACAGTCTCTTTCAAACAGACATCATGGAAAGAGGAATTTACCGTCAATTTATTGCATACCAACTTGAGATTTGATCTCGCTTAATAAGGCTATTAGATGCTGCGTTTCAACCTCGATTTCCACACGAATGTTTTTCCTCTATTTAATTAAAGATAAAATAAAACCGTCGTTAGTACGCAAGCGTCAACAAATTCTACGCATGCAGAGGTCGCTACATGGCTTAGCCAAACGGCACATAACCATAAAATTTTATGATCCATTGTATGATGTACTGTGGTACTTCAACAGATAAGTCGCACCTACTGAAAACGAAATTGCACGCAAATAACTTAACCCCAAGTAGAAATAGAGGTAACATTATGACATTTATGACATTTGTTTGTGTTACGGGGCATTGCGTGCACAGCTGCTGTAAGGCTGCAACTCCATGCGAGTGCATTGTGAAACTCGAGTACCTATAATACTGCATAACAAAACATGGTCGCGGAGAAAGAAGTTTATGAAACAAAGTTGAATCATACAATTTGTTATTATGCAATTAAAATTAAAGTACGATTGTACTTATAGCTATACCCAATTATAGGGTACAAAATTGTAGTGTTGTTATATTATTATTTTTGACTAGTCTTGCAACAAGTTTGAACAGTTTACCTCATTTGTCACGCACAGCGAACATTAAGATATCTGGCAATTTCCTTGTCTTCAAATGATTGGTTTGTTGAGTAAATCCTTCTGATTACAGTAAAGTTACTGATGATGAAGTGCTGTATTATATAGTATATAAAAGTTTGATGATGAGTAATATCACCCAAACGTTTCTTCGCTGTTCGCGGAAAACTCATATATTCGAATGCATCATTCTTCTCGAAAAACATTAATCCAACCTGTTTTCTGCGGAGAGGTTAGGTTAGTTTTGTTTTAAATCTTATCAAAGAGCTTCGCCGAACTCGTGTAGTCTTGAGCTGTTTAGTATAATGCCTTTGACAAAATTTGCACTATAGTAAGTACTATGATCATGTCTGGGATCCAAGCTCTTTAACATTCTTGTGATTTTAATGTTCGACATACGGTAAGGATACCTTATAATATGTACCCTCGGGTTCACAACTGTATAGCAAATTTTTCAAAGAATTCATTCATGAATTGAGTATTCAATTACCTATGAACCCGATAGTAGATGTTTACTTTAGCGGCCCTTCATGTTGAGAAGATACGTCATGTTAAGGAAATAATGGTAAATGTCATCATAAACTTTACTATGAACAGGTTTACTGTTGTTTTTAACTATGTATATTTTTCCAATAATGAATATGGATTTATCGACGTCATAAGTTAAAATTTACTTAACGTTTCACCGTTTCCACGGGATGTTGAAGACCGTAAAGTTATACGTATATATTTATATTAATTTAAGCACAACAAATCAATTTAGCTCGCTATATGAAGTGAACTGCTTACTTATAGAACGTATCGTCGTTTTAACTGGATGCATACATTCTGATTGGCTCTGCGTTGTGTAGATGATTGTCATCGATTATTTTGTTTATTTTTACTTGAGGTCGGCGCAGTATCTTTTTCTCTAATATTTGTTTGTCACTAGTCATCATATAACTTACTTTCTTCATCGTCCCATTCCTTGGTCTGTTTAGGTATTCTTATTTACAAGAATCTTTCAATACATAAAAAGAAACCTAGTATTTTTTGTAGGAACGTAAGTAGATAGTTTCACTATAGGAATGTAGCTATTATACCTACTATTGTTTAGGACTTCCTCACGCTGTTCCAGTTCAAAAAGTGGTAAAAAAGCTCTGAATGATGTAAGTAGCAGAGAGATGTGATGTGATGTGTATCTGCGATATAAAATAAAATGCTATCCCAAGACTAGATTAAATATGTACATGTACCTATATATATTACGTTTTATGCGTGTTGCAATGCAATTTAGCATGATGTAAAAATAACTGCAATCATTATAATATTTTCATCATATATTTACGGGTGGAGTTTTGGAGGTGAAATTTCAGTGTCACTTAAACCATTAAAGCCAAAGGCATAAATGAATTTGTCACAAATAAATACAGTAACGAAGACAGCTACCATAGTTATGTCACGAGAACGAGACAGCTATGATGTTGAAATGATAAGAACAAATATAAAGCATTCAGACAGCCAAAATACACAAACACAAATCTAAGTGCTAACGTAACTAATCGTAACAGCAATCGTCATAGTATCACGAGTAGATAAACAGAATAGTATCGTTTACAGGCGCATCATTCCAGCCGCCTACGGGCATTCTGTATCAAGCAAACCAGTATAATGATTCCCGATTTCATAGTTATTTCGTGTCTTTTGCGCCCGTGCCGAGTGCGCCAGCGCAATGGGAATAGGTGGTCGTTCAGCAGTTACCACAAGGTGCGATGACGCGGAAACTGTAACCTTGCCGCGACCCACGCCGTCCTCGCTGTAACTCACCGACCATAACCATCTCTACGTTATATCATTGTAAATCATCACGAGACTAAATACGTCCTGCTGGGCTTTCACTGTTAACGAGGGTTGGGATAGTCCCAGTGCGTATTTGTGAAGACACACTTAGAATTTGTTCGCGGAGTTTTTGTCACCGAATTTCCTAACTACATTTCCGAACTCATCGGTAAGAGCCAGGCCTTGACTCCACTACCACGTCTTATTGGTCAGCAGAAAATGGTAATCATAAAGGTAAAAATCTCTAGGTGGTAACCGGATAAAATGCACTTTCGGATTTTTCTTCAAATTATTTATTACACAAATTTTCATTTTTTTATGTTATTTTATTTTAAGTTTTAGATCGACGGCCTACCTAATCTGTCTGACCTACATACACATCGCTGTAAAATCCATGTATGAAAAGAAATCAATCCAATGGTTTAAATCAATTTTCCTTGATGATTGCGAATCAAATTGGATGTTAATGGGACGAAAACTTTAACTTTTAAATCTTAACAGATGTATCAAATTTTAAAATTTTTGTTTTTTTCTACAGTATCCATTTAACGCTAAGCTAACGCGTCTTAAAGACACGTGGTCAAAATGAAGGTTTAAATGTAATGCGATTCCATGCGGACAACCGGCAAAGTTATAAATAATTTAGTCCGTCAGTTCGCTAATATACACGTCACATCTCAATGAGCCTTTGATTCTTTTCCGGCTCCGTCGCTTGGTACGCGGCAGACATATATCTTGATAGACACCACATGTACAGTTTCCTCTTAGCCTACTATTTTCGAGCATGCTCCCGGAACTGGTGTTGTCCGGAAAAAACAGATTCAGATTATACCCTACTCTTTAAAAAGTTGTCGTGATTACGGCTTGTTGCTGTTTGGATTAAACATAAATTGTTCACAATAAAATGTAGACAAATCTTTATCAACTTACTATGGCCTGTGTACAGTCGCCATCAGATATATCGGAGCGGCCAAGCTGGTCACAAATATCCGTATGACGCCTGTCAATGCGATAACGATAAAGTGCGTAATCAGATATTTTTGAGTGCCCTGGCCGCTCCTATATATTTGATGGTGGCTGTACGTTAAGATTTAAGTTGGTAGTTATATTCACGTGGTCAAGTTGTTAATCCAGCCAGCTACGTCGTGTCAGGCAGGGCATCCAGATAATTTAATAGTCAAAAACTGGTTTAAGGGGGGTTTGAAAAATTATAGGTTTTTTCAAACGCTCTAGTGACTAAACGGGAAAAGGGACTGAATTTATTTTCGAATATATATTAAACGACTATATACTCTTGTTTTTGGCACAAGCCGAAACACGATTGCTGAAAGTTGCCTCGATAGAAAAAAAATGCGAAGTTGGGTCCTTTTTCCCCTTATTTTTCTTAGCTTACGTAAACTATAAGAAATTAAGCAATGTAACTAAGTAAAAAATATGCTATTCTGGTTTATCTTAAAAGTCACAGAAACAAAATTAGATAAAACTTTATAGATTCGCTTATTTATCGTAGTTTAGTCAAAAAGTCTGATCCTTAAGAGCGCTGCATCTCTTTCTTTCGTGCACGGGAGCCATAAACGTGTCTCTAACGGATGGGCGTGGCTTGTCCGAATCGAGGAACGGCCTTAATCATATTATATAGTACGTACTGCCGTCATACGGAAAAGACGCATCTAACATATTTTTGTAAAGTGAGTTATATACATATTCTGTATATAACTCATATATGTAAAAAACTCAGTTATAAATAAAATAGATGCGGCTTTTTTTCCTCTGACGGCAGCGTATGTGTCTGTGGCTTCATCTATTTTACAATTGAAATCGCTAAAGCAGTAATCTCGACTTGTTTTGTACTCTTCGCCATTGTAATTGACAGTTCCGCCGTATAATGCAATTATAACTGCCAATAAATAAGACGAAAATGTATTATTTATATAAACAACTTGTTTAGCAACTTAGCTGTCGGCGATAATCTGTATTACTTATGTTATGTATGTTATAAAACCTTTAAGGGGCTACCTGAGATTTTCATCGATTTTTAACAAGTTTTGAATTGTATCTCCTACCTTTGCATTACTGATACTGATAGAATTATAAAACAAGCGGCTATCGGTTCTTCAATATTTTATCTCCATTTTTGTCTACCGGATTTTGATTGAAATGTATACTTATTTTTCTATGAATTTTTGTAACATTGTCTAAAAAAACTCTATTTTTGTATCTCCTTTGTTGTGAAAGATCATACATATACAAAATCTACATATTTGGGTTCGTCTTTGACATATCTAAAAATTTCTCTACGGTTTTAATTTTAAACTAATTAACACAAAAGTTATGGCCATAAAACCTGTTTTTGGGCCTAAAATGTTTTAACTATGATCCCTAATATCTCGAAGACAGTGAACTTTGAAGTAAATATGAGATATTATATTGCTTAAAGCCGTCGCTGTTAATAAGTATGATAAGCTTCAAAAACATAAGAAAACTAAGGGATTCAGATCGAAGGTCATTGGGGCATGGGATCCCCTTAATAGCATATTTCAATGATTATAAATATTTTTTATACTCACTGAAGTCGGCATGGCGTGGGTTTTTACTAGGCTCCATTATGGCCATTTGCAATATTTAGTATGTTCATACATAGACATTAAAGTTTTTTCTTCCAACACTACTGAAGTTTAACTTTCTAATTTTCTTATAGGTACTTGACATTACAATGAAAAAAAAAGAATTAGAATAGCAATTTATTTATTTTTTCATTTTATGCCGATTTTTTTTAAGAAGGACTGTTTGGAAACAGTTATCTTTAACTTGCGTCACTTTTATCATTTCGCATGTCATATCTTATTACGACGTTGCCCGCGTATTGCGATTTTTCCGTTATCAATATAAAATCAGGGCGTAAAACAAGATTATCTAAACTTAAAAAAATCGTAATTCATTCGACTACACTTTAACAGTGCATGACATGTACAGTCGACTACAAAGAGATGTATCTAATTTTTCAACTTATTGCGCTGTAATAAGGTCCTAAAGTGGATACATCTCTTTGTAATCGACGTTAAAAATATGTTTACACTTTTGCACCTTATTACAATGGAGTTACGTGCAAAACTGTAAACATATATTTGACTTCGACTGTACCTACTACTTAACCACATATGAAATAAATAAACACCGTAAGAGACAATGATTATTTCTTTAAATAAATTAGAATAACATATGTCTGCTATTTTTAAAATACTTGATATTCTGAGTTTACATTTGGATATTATTGTTAATGCTGAGATAGATATATACATATATATATATATATACCGACATGTAACGGAATTACACCAGTTTCCGACTATTAAATTATCTGGATGTCCTGACACCCGACGTAGTTAGATGGCCTAAAAACGTGGTGGCTCCTCTACTTGATGATACGTTAGAGGGAGCTAACAATATTGCGATCTCGTTTCGTCGTATAGCTGCGTCTCTATGATGGCCCATCATTTAGAGCAGCCATGAAGGCTGCACTCTGATTGCCCGAATATGCGTATCATACGATGCACGATGCACACGCTTAAATAACAAACATCGATACATTTTAGCTTCGCTAAGCATGTGAACCGAACCGCAGAATTTGAACCAGGACAGCATGTTTGACAAGAGGCGTGTAGTCGAACATAATTAAACAAATATGCTCATTCCACATTTTAGCCTAGTTGTGTATAAACAATGCTCGGAACAGGGTCGCAGACGTTTCGCGAGGTGAGCGACCCCGCGGTATCACGTCGATCATTCCGGTTACGAGTTATCAGCGCCCGCGCAGCTTAGGGCTGCCACAAGGCTACTTTTTGCTCTATTTTATCATACACCTAATCTTCTGATCTATTGTACGCGGCAAAATAGTTAAGATTCAATTTTTTTTTACGATCCTTCACGATCACATTAAGAAAAAACCTGACCTCGATCCTCAGTCAGTCAGTATTAACCGACACGAAGAGTTTGAAGAGGAACGAGGAGAAACAATGAAATTGTTGAATAAATATTTCACGTAAATTTATTGCAAACTTGAAAGTTGAAACCGAAAATGTTACTTTATTTTATTTATTCAATAGCGTAAATAATACGAAATTACACTTTTATTGCGATTTTTTTTCTAAATCACAAAGTATAATTTTTGCTAATACACCTGTAATGTACAGACAGCAATAGAAGTAGCTAAGCGGGTAGGGTATTCAAAATGACCTCACACGCTCTTATTCTCTTAACAAGAAAGTCGTGTCCAGCTCATGTTGAACCCCCTACCCGCTTAGCTACTTTTGCTGCTGACTGTACCTAATTAAAAATGAACGTGTGATGTGACAGCCCTAAGCCCCACGTGACCGCGACGCGACCGTTGCCGCGACAACTAGAGCGGCAAACTGATTTTTCACACCGATTTACTCATGTAACGACAACGGTACCTAAACGTTAGATCACACTAAATGATTAACTGATTGCTGTAATTTATTAAATTTCCGCAACTGTTTCGCCCATTGTTGAAATGTCAACGCAAAGGTCGACTCCGTATCGGTTTGGGAAGTGGGTCACGAATTCAAGTCATCGGAGTATCGCGTCTTGTTAATTGTGCCTAATGCGGATGGAATTTTAAACTAGATACAAAGTAAGCAGTATTTTTAATGTTACCTTGTTGCGGCTTTATTGATCCCCTCACTGGAACTATGATAATACGCTTTAAGACTTAAGCATTCATACAAATGCTGGAATTAACGTTTATAGTATTTTGATACATCAGTACATATAACGATTACAATACTATAAATAACAAAAGCTTAATTTATGTATGGTTACTATAGCCCTAGGAGTCTTAAAATTGATAAAAAAACCTACAACCAGTTTTGCCTAGCAACAAATGACTTCCTACTATTCAGGGTGTTCATTGAGTAGTTTTTCATTGGCTAGGTTTACAGATGTAGCCTTGTCGTAACGACCCGAGGACCTCCAAATTACACATAACAGCGTGGCTGAGTGGGACAAAAACTAGCAAGGTCTTGGGCGGAGCTCTTCCTTGTGTAACCGAACTGTGATTCATTTTAATAGTGGCAGATTCGCGAAAACTCGACGACAATGAGCAGAACACGGCGGTACAAGGCAGAGCTCTGCGTTCATTTGAAAGTGGTGGAAAATAAATTCAACAATCTTTTTTGGGTCGCAAATAAATATACAAGTGTTGTACTGTCTGTTTACTTGGCAATTGTTATCTGACAATGACAATTTCTTGTACATTTCTGGGTCGAAAAGTGAGGTTGTTTCCTAGCGACCGTTGTTACTAGCCGACCCAGATGTATGTTAAGTACTTATTAATGGACATGAGTTATTTGTCATGACGGTTGTAAAAACGTACTTAGAAATTTTATTACTCCCGCTTATACTTTGCATAAATGTTTCGTTCGTAAATTAATTTTCAACCTTGACAAAGTAGAAAACAGTTGCCCTCAGAGTATCATTAAATTTCAGTGTAATGAGGCACACTTTACACAGACGCAATATTAAATATGTCTAGTGTAATTATTCCGATGACTTTCCCCCACTTTCAATAACTTTAAACCCACACTGATCTTTCAACTTTCGTATCGATAAAGTTACTTTGATATTGAAAGAAACGCATCGTCTATTGACGCAGTTGGAGCGCAAATTATCATGAAAGTTTAATGCTAGCTAGCTAACAGTATTTTATATAATGATTAATTACTAAAAGATCAGAGTGGCACGATAAAGTAATACTATGTTAGTTCAGAGAGTATACCAGCATGTAAGGACATCGTAAAATCATTATTTATACAATAAGATAGTATTAACTTGTTTATAAATTTCGTTTGCGTCAAGGTGCTTTAAGATAAATTATGAAACAGAGATAATTCCGGAAAATCTTTTCTGAATGATTTTTTTATCAACTAAAATCAAGCATAGATGAGACACCTCAATTCAAATAGTAGGTAATATAATATCGCTAGGAGATATATTTTTTATTATTTATCGATTTTGCGGAATCATCCGTCATTCTAAATTACCCCAATGCACGGTTTTCTAAATTAATACTTAAATAGGTACCAATTTCCAAACTTTTTACGGTTGTTCCTTACAAGCTATCATTATAATAACCACAGTACGAGGAAGGAGATGTAATCAATACACGTCACCGTTGACTGAATCTACTATTATCTTCCGATGATCGCACGCGCACGGCCATCGCATTACCTAATTTGTTGTAGAAATACAAATAAAACTGCTTTAGACTTATATCTAAAAATATAAATATTGCTACGATGTAATAAGCATAGAAATTTCAAAGGCCCGACAGCATTATGCTATGAAACTTTGTAAGTCATTCAAATATTAGGCAGTGCTATGCAGAGGCCTTTGCGGGGCGGCAGATTATGTCATACATCTCCATAATAGGGTATTATATTCGTATGTCAATTATTGTTAGGCTCATTTCTTGTACTCGAAAAAGGAGTATAAAACGTTAAATAATGTTTATGAAGCTAAAAAGCTGTGAAATTGTATGTTTGTACATACATAATATATTATCTTTTATTTACAACTTATAGTTTAACTAAGCTTTTTTTCCAAAGGAGAAAAACTAAAATGTTTACAAATTGATATCTATTATTTTAAAATCGATATTTTTAAATCGACTCCACTTTATTTTATATCATTAACATAGGTACTATACGTGATTACACTGATTACCTAAACATTAAATATTATATCGGAACGGCCAAGGTAGTCAAAAATACCTGAACATACACTTTATCGCCTCGACAATAGAGGTGTTGTTCAGATATTTGTAACCATCTTGACCGCTGCGATATATCAGATGGCACTGTACAAAGCTTGCACTAAACTGGAAATATCAATAGCCTCATCGTATTGCACTTTCATTAGAAAGAAAGGGAAACGGTAGCAAAACTGTGGTGATTATAACAAACTCGGGTTATTTACAACTTGCTCTATTAGTATGAAAGCACTGTACCAGACAAATATCTAAACGAAAAGCACGCCACAAGCGTTGATGACGCGACTTGTATGACTGGTGCCAAAAAAATTGGTGACAAAAAAATTGATTCGGGGCGCATTTTTTACAGAGGACGCTGATTGACAGAAGCTGATATCGTTTAAATTTAAATCCAGACTTTTATATAGTCATACAATAGATACCATTATTACCATTAGAGTAGGACTCTGATAAATAGATCAAGAGGCACTGCATTTTAGATACTTGTCCGTACCTACGCCAACATTAACCACTATGGGCCTTATCGCACTTGAGCGATTTGAAAGCGATTTCTATACAAAACTCGCGGCGAACTCGCGGCGTCTTCGCTCCCATACAAAACTCGCTCGCAAATCCCAAATGTGATAACGCTCTAAAGTTTCAAGTAACTTACCATCGCAAGTGGCGGCCATGAACTTGCCATTGGCGGAGAAGTCGACGTGGAGGACGGTGCCGGGGTGACCCTTGAGGTTCTTCAGCAGCCACGGGTGGCTGAACTCGTGCTTGCCGCTCCATGACGCCAGTTTCTTACTCTTCCTGTTTGAGGGGCGTTCCGCTGCTGTGGATTTCGTTTCTTGTTTCTCGGGAGCTCCTGAAATTGATTATTTTAATATCAGTTTAATAGTTTTTTTATATGAACTAGGTAATAACTTGAGAAGTATAAGGTACTAAAGGGAATTATTTGTATAAGACTTATATGAATACAATGCCCCCCTTGATATGCAGAAACACAATAAACGTTATGGGGCCCTATGAGTCCGCCTGACAATATCAACCTGTCAGTTAAAACAAAAATTTGACAGCTCCGAACAACTGACAGGCCAATATCGTCAGGCCGACGGATAGGGCCCCATAACGTTTATTGTGTTTCTGCCTATCAATTTAAAAAAATCATCACTTCACAATGTCTTATCAAGGGCTAGTGTTATATAATTATATCGGATTGATATGATATATATCATTAGTCGTTCCCTCAGAGCTGAGGATCGTGACATCATGTCCTTCTGTTGAAGATCAGGTTCCTCCATAGGCTTGTTTACATACATGTTTTAAAACAATCAATACAATGGAAAAAAATGTATTATCATAATTTTGGCAATTAAATAGAAAATGCTGCTAAAAGAGTAGTCTAATTCTTCTTAAACAACCTGTTAATAAATATACAACTGTGAATATATTCTTATGCTTAATTTCACGTCGCTTCGTTTTTAATAAGGTTTTCAAGGTGATCCAATAATAATGCGAAATGCTAAAATAATCCATAAGTATAGACTTATAGATATCAGATTATTCGTTCAGTAATACATATAATAATAAAATACGGTATTGCGTAACGGTAGCGAAAATGAGTGACGAGTGTAACGATTACATCTATTGTTATTAAATAAACATTCATAGCTAATAGAGCTACATGATCACATAATCAAGTACCTACACTTGCTCTTTGCATGACTATTAAATAATGCAATCAGCTTCCATTTTATCCACTTGACACATATTACCTGAAACTGACAATTCTTCGTACATTTGTGGGTCAAAAAATGAGGAAGGTAAAGTGCCATTTGACACAAGTCGATTAAATAATGTAAGCTACATGAACTTTGGGACTTACCCAACAATTTGGCAAGCCTACAAATTTCCATATTGGAAAAATTGTACAGTCACCATCAGATATATCGGAGCGGTCAAGGTGGTCACAAATATCTGAACAACGCCTCTATTGTCAGGCGATAAAGTGCATGTTCAGATATTTATGAGTATCCTGACAGCTCCGATATATATGATGGCGACTGTACTTAGTACAACCTAGTTAAGCCAGATTTGCCACAGCTTACACATGGTCCTTGGACATGTTTGTTAAGCTACTGATGCCGTCATGATTAGCACCGTCTTACTAGACACATTTAACACTGTCACAAGTTGGATTAAATAATCCAGCGGTTAAAGTACACAACGTGCTTATGCATATGATACTAAAGACTAGTCAACATGAGGACTGTGGTCCGATGTCTCCATACAAAATTGCGTTTAGCATTGTTGTAGATGGCGTCACAGTAGAATAGTCGCAGTAACATGCATTCTGTAAAGGTTATTGACCTTTTCTTAACACACCAATGTAATTAATATTAAGTCTCTTATAGCTAGCTTAGCGCTAGATAGTGTTAAGGGGACGCCAAATGCTTGCTCGGCATTAGTGACCCCATCCCACAAATGTTCATTATTTAATACTTAATACTAAGCTTTTAACGCCGACTGTACTTTTCTTACGATTAGTTATCTATTGTTTTATCAATCAATCAGTTATCATGAGAGAGACCATTGATTATCATCATCGCTCACCATCATCAGACCAGCTCGATGGAACCAAAATATTGTATTGTCACCCAAGTTACTCAGGTATGCTAAATTTCAGCTCAATCGGACACCAGGGACGAATATCGTTTGCTAAACAACAAACTAACTTAATCTTCAAAGACTGTGAGTTAAATGAAAGCTTGTAAAGGAGATTTGCAACCATTTGAAAATGGTTACTAACGGGTGTAAATTGGTTGTGAAAAATCGCCTACACAAATTGGCAGTTAATATGTTACGTTAACGTTTGACATGGTCAGTCTTCCCAGTGTATTTGTCTCTGGTTTCGAAGGCAGTAAAGTAACAGAAGCGGCCGAGAATCCAGGAAGTCACGCCCGTGGCCAAGCATAATAAAATAATGTCGGCGTGGGACATTGTTTAACAATTACATTAGCAATACGCTGAACCGAAATATTGTAGGCGTCGTCTCATCAGCAGGCTTTAACCATAGTTCACTTGAAGTTTCGTCTCATCACTTTTAATTTTGATATGATACTATCATACGAGATTGTGCACTCCAGAAATAAAATAATGTATGCCTAAAACATTACTGGTTAACATGCATGGGACATAGAGTTTAAATGATTGAAGAAAAAATGTCAAGACTGCCAAAGAGCAACTGCAAGGCTGCCAAACCATGATATGGCGATTACGTCAATCAGCCAGAAAAATAAAAAATAAATGGCAAAGATATTTTCTACAAGAATATAAAAACTGTCAGTGGTAGTTATTCTACCTTTAAAAGCCTAATATTTGTAATGGAGACTCAATGATTAGTTATTCCCAAGTCTAATTAAAAGCAAAGACGTAGGTTAGCTAAATAACTAGATTTTGAGACAAACCGAGAAACTGACTGACACTTTCGTTTTAACGTTTCGTTTTCGTTTTCTGCCCGTTTTTTTAACCGACTTCAATTCCATTGAGGAAGGAGGTTCTGCATTCGGTTTGGTGTTTTTTTTTAATGTATGTTCACCGATTACTCCGAGACCCGTGGTCCGATTTGAGTAATTCTTTTTTTGTTTGAAAGGATCTACATCCAAGTTGGTCCCATATTAATATGGTGCTGTTCTGATGATGGAATCCATGAGGAATTGAGGGAACTCCTCAATTTTTAAAGGCACATGTATGGTGATTTGGGTGTTTTCTTAAGAAACTCAAGCATTTTCTCTTACCCCTTTATAAATTAAATAAAGAAACCACCATTTTGATGCAGTGGACCTGATGATGATGATTGTTTTGATGATAATGATGAAGATTTTTTTATGCAGGATGTTCAGCGATTACTCCGAGACCCGTGGTCCAATTTGAATAATTATTTTTTTGGTTGAAAGGAAGTACCTCGAAGATGGTCCCTCATTTATCTGGTGCTGTTCTGATGATGGGATCCATGAGGAATTGAGGGAACTCTTTAATTTTTAAAGGCACATGTATGGTCATTTGGGTGTTTTCTTAAGCAACTCAAGCATTTTCTCACGAAAACCACCATTTCGATGCAGTGGACCTGATGATGATGATTGTTTTGATGATAATGATTAAGATTTTTTTATGCAGGATGTTCAGCGATTACTCAGAGACCCGAGATCCAATTTGAATAATTATTTTTTTGTTTGAAAGGAACTACCATGAAGATAGTCCCACATTTATCTGGTGCTGTTCTGATGACGGGATTCATGAGCAGTTGAGGGAACTCCTCGATTATTAAAGGCACGTGTATAGTGATTTGGGTGGTTTTTTAAGCTACTCAAGCATTTTCTCACGAAAACCACCAATTTGATGGAGTGGACCTGATGATGATGATTGTTTTGATGATAATGATGAAGATTTTTAAATGTAGGATGTTCAGCGATTGCTCCGAGACCCTTGGTCCAATTTGAATATTTTTTTTTTGTTTGAAAGAAACTACCTCAAAGATAGTCCCACATTAATCTGGTCCTGTTCTGATGATGGAATCTATGAGTAACTGAGGGAACTCCTCAGTTTTTAAAGGCACGTGTATGGTGATTTGGTTGTTTTCTTAAGCAACTCGAGCATTCCCTCTTGAAAACCACCAATTTGATAGAGAGGACCTAATGATTAAGTACACATATCATTATGATACGTGGACCTTTCCTTAGATAGAATGGGTGTATTATGAACTTTTTTATATATCTTTACCGATTATTCCGAGACTTGTTGTTAAATATATAACCACAAAAAATTGAAAAATAAAAACTTTTTACAAAAAAAAGATAAACCGACTTCAAAAAGGATAAAATGAATCATTATATTATTTATATGCGTTACCAACTGATATGTTTGAAGTCGGTGCCAAGCCACAAATTATAAAACCGGTCTAATCAGCTTCAAGTGTGAACATCACAAAACATCGGTTCTAATAATGCAAAGGTGAATGCGATTTCATGTGTTACATTTTCATGTCTAAACTACTAATCCTATTTTGATGAAATGCGACAACGATATATATATTCCGATACACGTCGGCTTTGTCAATAATCAGAAAAAGGCGGCAAATAGAAAAAAAAATGTAGACGCGTAACAAGATTGACCTTCCATAGAAAATTTGAATATCGTGCCTTTTTTACTGACACGGCGTGTGTACTGGGTATATGTGAGTATAGAAAAATTAATCTAGCAATTGAATTCCTTTATACTTCGGATTAAGCCTTAGATGAAGAAGGATAAATAATTCAAAGCGAACCACGGGCTTCGTTCGACATACGGATAGTCCCAACAATGTGTTAACAAACAAACATAGGACGCATGATTATACTTTCTGTACCTACTTGCCTAACAGTTAACGCATGGTCGAAACGAATCACGTGCGATTCATACCGTATTAGATTAGTTATCTAGTAAAAATAACAATTCACTGAACACATCGCCTCGTTCGTATTAACTCTTCCAAATGTGGCTTGGCACCGACTTCAAACATATCAGTTGGTAACGCATATAAATAATATAATGATTCATTTTATCCTTTTTGAAGTCGGTTTATCTTTTTTTTGTAGAAAGTTTTTATTTTTATTAAGTATGCTTGTTTACTTACCCCTTCCTGACCCGAGTTACGAGTAACGAATAAAGAACAAACGTTAATACATAAACATTAGTTACAGAAATAGATCGAATCAAGCGTCAGAAATAGAATTATTGCTTACCATCGGGTGGGCCGTATGCTTGTTGCCACCGTCGTTATATAAAAATAATATAATTCATAATGTAGGTATCGTCTTTCTGCGTCCACCAAAATGCTACCAATATCTCTGTCAGCTTTTTGTGTTCTACTTTTTTACACTGTGTCACGATAGATTTCATACCAATATTATTTTTTGTAGTTCAAAGAGGATTAAAATTAAAGTTAACGGCTAAGCAGAGTCCAAGTTGTTGTTTGAACGTTTGTCAGACAAAGAAAGAGCTTTCTTTTAATTATAAATATCATAAATAGGCTTACACAGGCCACTGGTACATAGGTACTTGTGGACTGTAATTCGGGATCCAAGTACATTACAATGAAAATTGAGCCACCCACAGCGGCACATGTACACGCCGAGCACGTTTCATACAACTTTCGAGGGTTCGCCCACGTGGTTAGCATACGTGCATTGCGTACCAGGAGGTTCCGATACATAAAATTGCACTATCTGGGAACATCTAATCACGTTGTGAATCCCTTGCATTCTAATCTTAACCAAAATGTTCGTAAGACACATGACATTACAGACTACAGAACAGTGTCCTGGCAAATGTTTGATGAAAACGCAGACTAAAGTAGTTTAATCATCAAGTCATCATCACAATAAACTGAAAACGTACACTGCATAAAGGATATAAAATCTTTTTTCTTAAATTCAGGTACATTGCATTGCACTTACAATTAATTATTACATCAAGACAAGATTTGTCTTCCGCTGCAACTGATTATAATTGAGGGTTATGCAATTAGTTTTATTTGTTGAGGTTCATAATTGCATGGCCAATTTATCAATGAATTCATTCATAAATTGCCCATGCATTTTTGAACCCGATGGTACGTGGTAGCCTCTGAAACTTTGTTTTTAGTAGCGATAGTAAATGTACTCTTAGTATCAGTGCCTCAGCTCAGTATCGAATCTACCCTGTCCATCACTTCCTACCCTGGCCTGCCTACAATGTAGCCGCCTTTAAGGCCTCTATTATTATGCAACGCGTATTACTATCAATCAACACAGGCAGTCATAAGCAAATACGCCATCAATAAAAAACGAAGATAAGCCAGTTTCCTTTGTTTTCGTTACGTGTTTTATCTTTTCCTTGTCAAGTTCCTGGATGGGTGAATAATTTTCTGCTCATTCGTATACTACTACAGTGCAATTGTTTCGCCCACATCTAGACTACCGATTGCGTATTTTGTACAAAGGCTGTATTGCGATGAGAATATTCTGCCAAGCATTGAGTTTGCTTTATCTATGGAGTATGAATGCGTTCTTTATTATGCGTTCTATCTGTAGATCCTTTTTAAATATTTTAGACGTTTTCAAACTGTGTGTCTGTTTGTCCAGTTTTCAAGTATGTGGGGATTTTACTATAAACTTTTATGGCTACATAGTATAATGGTCCATCCTTCAGGTCAGGATCTAATTATGGGATCTTTGAGATATCGAGGGAATTCTTCGAATATTATAGGCCAACCTATAGTGATTTGAGTATTTTTTGCCTTTGGAAAGGTAGATGCAAATTTAAAGTCGGTAATTTTTGTTTTTAAAATTATTATTAATTTAAACTGTATCTGACTGGTCTGGTGACACAGTGGAATTCAAACAATGATGACGATGAGTTGTTTGAATTTCTAAATCCTTAATGTCAAAACAGGCTAGGGTAGTTTACACAGGACTGATAGAAATATGAGACAGAACTGTCTTCAGTTTTGTAAATACCTATGCGAAATATTTTGCATTTTAATGTGCTTTAAAAGATCTACGGTTTATTTGCTTATGACCAGCGAACACTCCACTGCAACCATAGGAACCACAGACTAAAAACATCTCTTCAATTCGGTTTCGTTCACCAGTAAAGCCACGAAATGATTAAAAGATATAATTAATGCCCATAAAAGGGGCGCCAGTAGGCCAAATAAGCAAAGATAAATAGTACAATGTTGACATTTTATGTTTACCTAAATTATATATTTATTCACGTAATTGATTTATTTGACAAGTGTTTAAATATTAATCTTTGCATGGCAGGCTTTATGGAGATGTGGCACGGGCATTAACGTTGATAGTTTCTCATATGAAACAAAAACTATTGCAAAATAAAATAAATATTGTATTGACCTAACATCAACCTCTTGTACGTAAAACGCACGAAGCTCGACGTTAAAAAAATAAAGCTATGTTCATGTTTGATTAACATGATGAAAACTTTTGTAATAATTGCAAAGTTTAGTATGTAGGTATTGTCGCCATCAAATATATCGAAGCGGCCAAGATACTCAAAAATATCTGAACATGCACTCTAGCGCCTTAGCAATAGAGGCGTTGTTCAGATATTTGTGATCACCTTTGGCACTCCGATATATCTGATGGCGACTATCCTAGGTACCAAAATAAATCTATAAATGTGTGACCGTTACGTTAGTTTCGTGTTGAATCGCGTGACCAGGCCTTTCACTCGTGTGGGTGATGTTAACAGGCCAAAGTGCCATCTTCGGTATGCAATACTACATACATATTTGTAGTTAATGTACTGAAGATTTGCTGTTTAATGAATTTGCTTCTACAATAAGAAACAAGAGATAAGCTTTTATTGCTAACTGTACTTTTTTCTTTACGATCTCTAACTGCTCACCAAGACGTTCCTATAGCCACCTTAAAGAGTTCCTATGGCCACCTTCCAGCTCCATCATCAGATCAGGTCCATGTCATAATAATATTATATTGTCATCCGATTTACACACGCTTGCAAAATTTCAGGTCAATTGAAAACTGGAAGTGGGTCAAAACTTACAAGTTTTCATTACAGACAACGGGAGAACTAGACAGGTGAAGGTAAATAAAAGCTTGTAAACTAAAGACATTAACAAATGCGAATTGTGTACTTAGCAAGTTTGGCCTGGCCAGCCACATAAGAGCTCTTAAAGGATGAATCGTTAAATTGTTGAAGTCGCCATCATCAAAATCGATATGGAGGAAGCTCCAATCATCCAGAAAGCCAAAAAAACATGACTAGCTGAGATCTAGTCAACAGTACTCTTAAAAGTTCAAACGATGGTCAAATGAATCATCATCATGTCATCAACTCATCACCGACCGTTACTCACGTCGCATACATCCATATTCTTAGGTATACCATAACGGTAAAAACTCACGAAGCATGAGTAAGACAAACATACTTAGATTAAATTATCGAATAACTTCCTATAAGGAATTATGATCACGGCAACAGAAGACAATATTAAATTATCGAAATTCTGTAAGATCGAGGAACTAGCTATAAAGTAAATAGCTAATTATTTTAAGATTTTTGCAGAGCCTAGAATAGTGGTCTTGCCGGTCTTGGAGACTGCGGTGCGGCGCGGCTAATCTTTCTGTTGTGTCGAGCTTGGTCAATGATATCTCTGAAGGATTATTCATCATCGTCATCATCTCAGCCATAAGCCCATAAGACGTCCACTGCTGAACATAGGCCTCCCCTTCGGACCTCCATAAGTATCGGTCGGAAGCAACTTGCATCCAGCGTCTTCCGGCGACCTTTATAAGCTCGTCTGTCCATCTTGTGAGTGGACGTACTACGCTGCGCTTGCTAGGATTATTATGACTAATCAATTCAGATGAAAATAAAATTTGCTAAGTTTTTATTAGTACCTACATGTTAAACTATTTATAGAAACAAACTGACGCAATGTGGCGGCTAAATATATAGCAAAAGCGGGAGGCGTTAAACCGTCTAGTGCGTCTAGTACCGGTATGGTGGTGCTTTAAATTTTTAGACTTTTTACTTCCACTGTCACGGCTTTCGAGACACTTGCTGGGCAAAATCATTACGCAGTGGGAACCCGGGACGTGGCAAACCACGCCAGCGATGGCGGGACGGGTTAAACCGGACTCATTTTTGAAGGACTGGTCGAACACAGCACAGGATAGGGATCAGTGGAAAATCTGGGGGAGGCCTTTGGCCAGCAGTGGGACACAACACGCTCCTAATATGAAGTGACAATATTATATTTTCTACAGGACAACACACACAAAAAAGGTTGGGAACTCCTGCTCCTACTACAAATGGTTCCATTCATGAATGAAAATTATCTGCCTCTGGATAACTGCTATCAACATTACCTATGCCAATATTGTAATTCTTGTCCGTATTTCCACGATAAAAATTGTATCGATAAATATGTAGGTACATACAACGCATGAAGGCAGACGGGTGAATCATAGCAAATTTCACGGCGTCTATTTGTAACATGTTTACCTCTTTTAACCAGGTTTCAAGAAACAATGCCACCATACCATAAAACTACATTAAAGTCAAAGGGTGTAACCGCCATAACTTCAAATAGCTTTTAATCCATTTTGACTCTACAAGTATTGTAATTTGAACAGGTGAACAGTTTATGTGATGAATTCATTTAATGACATACAAATTGAGCATGAATGTCACATTATATTATTGTTCAATAGCTTTTAGGTATAGTTTCATATTGATAACTGCGTTTCAATTGCAATGTTATTGAATTGATGTAAATTGTTTTGTTTTTGTTTTCAAATTATTTTTAATGAATTAATTGAGCAAAAGTAGCTAAGCGGGTAGGGTGTTCAAAATGACCTTGGCACGACTTTATTGTTAAGAGAATAAGAGTGTGTGTAGGTCATTTTGAACACCCTACCCGCTTAGCTAGTTCTGCTGCTGACTACATGTAATCAACTTGCTGTAATACAATGTGACGTTTTGGCCATATTCCAAGTCGCAATCATTTTCAATTCTGTATTAGGTAAAGGGCAAGGAAGTCTGTATAGATAATGATTAGTAGAGTCCCTGCACACCTCGCAGCCAATTCTTTATATGTCAGAAGGAGTTCTTCAAATTATTTTATAGTGAAGCTGGAGTTTGTTCGGGCTCGAGCTTCTTTTATCTAGGACTTGTAGTAAAAGTATTCAACTAGCTTAGCTACTGAAAGTTTATCAAGCCAGCAGACTAGTTCTTTGCACCCTCGCCACTGCCATTTATATAGATAAGATATTATTGAATTTTAAAGTAGTAATTTAAATTGAGTGAAGTATAAAAAAAGTATTCTGACAGCTCCTCCATACAAAGTGGTTTGCATAGTCATAAAGTACTGTCAAATCACTCCACTGGGTTTAAAATATTACTATAGTCATCACCTCAGCCATAAGACGTCCACTGCTGAACATAGGCCTCCCCTTTGGACCTCCATAAGTGATCATTAAAGGGGGGGTTTGCCATACGAGCCACGCTTGGCAGGCGGGTTGGCGCGCGCAGTTTTTTTTTGTTTATTGTTGTTTAGGCTTTCGGAAGATGCTGCTGCCCATCTCCCGGTATATTCCCTTAGCAGACTCCTACTGCAACCACAGGACGACATGGTGGGGGACAATTCTAAGGCCGGGCACCCCACGGCACTTACTATAGTGGCTGTTTAAAATTGCAAGTGATGTATGGTGGATGTATGTAAAAAAGTGTTAAATGCTTTACCATTACGGGAGGCTGGAGTGTTGTCTGTGTTTGTCCTAAATCAGTTCAAATATAATTTTCCTGTTTCCTCTATTGCTGTAGTAAATACCCCACTCACCATTTATGGTTAAGTACAAGGATATTTAAATATTTGTGAGAAATTTGCTACTAAAATCAGAATCTAAAATGCTGCTGCAAAAGAACAATATTGGATATAATTAAATAACATAAAAAAACTTTATTTTTCTTGACCATTATACATTTGTAATTTTGCCTTCCAAAACAAAATAGTAAGTATGCCAATGGAATAGTTTATGGCTTAAAGATATTTTTAAAGATTTTCAGGCCACCTGTGAACGAATAACAGATTTTCTAAACGAGAGTCACCACACCAGCCAAAGTTAACTGTAAGATCAGTGTGACCCTAATCGCGCGGTAAAACATCATCGCAAAAATGAGAATGAGGGCGCCAATCTAACGCAATGTGCTTGTAGAATGCACCCGTCTCTAAAGCAGAACAGAACAGTTAGGCACAGCCCGTTCGCCGGGTCAACGAAACCAAACCCGCGAAGAGCTGCAAGCACGCGGTGCCCCATCACGTGGGATGCAACAACCATTATAAACCAAATTCAACTCTAGTCACGAAGTTCCTCTTCTACTAACCTTTCCCCTATTAAAATAACTATCTCCAATTTAAAAACTAACCTGTATCTTTCTCCGATTCGTGTTCAATTGCCTCCTCATTCTTTCTTCCAAGAAGCTTGTAAATAAAGTGTGCTATCGCACAAACTAGTAATGCAATCCCCGCGAGGAGGAATACATTAGGGCTCTGACCGGCCTGTATATCGACCATTTTCACTCAAAAATCTCCACCAGATAACTACACAAAACGTCTTAAAAACACGACAGCTACAGTCACGCGGCAGCAAAATAAATTACTTTACTGTTCTATGTACTTAAATGAACTGAAGTGAGGCGAACGAGCACCGGAGCTAAAAGCGCGCGAAGGAGAATTTTTACTACGGTGAAGACAGAGACAGATAGAACACCGGCCGGCATGTCAAATGAATTTAAAATTGACAATGACTCGTGACGTTGACGTTTGACGTTTAATTCGTTTATAAAGTTTGTTACTTAAATATCGACTTGCGGCCATCTTGTCGAGCAAGGTGGTTTGGTTTTGTGATTAACTTCTTATTTTTTGTTCATTTTCGTGATTCAGTGTGTAATATATAGCTTATTCTGCAGTGATTTAACGAACTAGTGGGCAACTAATGAAGAATTAATCTCAAAACAAGTGTAATCCCTGTTTGAGTTAGATATCCGTTAGTCCACGTGCTGTTTGTAGGGAGTAGCTATCTCCTTATAAAAAGCCTAACCTCACCGTACAACGTCCAGCTCTTGGAGCGAAATTTTAACTAATTAACCGTACACTTGTCGTCTCTACTTTGACATTGGCAAAATTGTCCCAATATTGTGGACAGAATGCCATTTATAGTTTGGCCAGAGTTTGTTCCACTTCAAGCATAGACAGGGAGAATCATACTGTCTTTTTCTAATGCTAGTACTCTCACTACTAAAAAAGGGATGGGTATAGCATGTTACTCTGACTGTTACTGCGCTTTTGGTTTGCCAGACTATATTTTAAAATTGAATTGAAATTGACTTGCGGCCATCTTGTCGAGCAAGGTGGTTTGGTTTTGTGATTAACTTCTTATTTTTTGTTCATTTTCGTGATTCAGTGTGTAATATATAGCTTATTCTGCAGTGATTTAACGAACTAGTGTGCAACTAATGAAGAATTAATCTCAAAACAAGTATAACCCCTGTTTGAGTTAGATATCCGTTAGTCCACGTGCTTTTTGTAGGGAGTAGCTATCTCCTTATAAAAAGCCTAACCTCACCGTACAACGTCCAGCTCTTGGAGCGAAATTTTAACTAATTAACCGTACACTTGTCGTCTCTACTTCGACATTGGCAAAATTGTCCCAATATTGTGGACAGAATGCCATTTAAAGCGGTATTACACATTGCAACCTGCAGGGCCCAATCTGTTGTGTACCCTGCCTCTTCCTACCCCTCCTTCAGCTCCCTACGGGCCCTACCTTCAATTACACCTTCCAACCTGACAGATTGGGCCCTGCAGGTTGCAATGTGTAATACCGATTTTATTTTAAAAATTACTTTTTTTTTTATTAGCCTGATTTAGTGTCCCACAAATTACTTAAATATCATAAAACCCTGGCCGCTAAATAAAAAAAACAAGCTTTAAAAAAGAAAATAAGTGCTGCTAAAAGCAGACGTCAATTTTTGGAAATTGCCTTTAATAAATAATAAAAAGATGTCTCCTATAATAAAAGTGTTAATAAGTTAAAAAATGGGCATTGTTTAACATCCCTCTAAACCATTTCCTGAAAATTATGCCGTTGGGTCGAAGCAGGAGGTAAATTTTTCCCTTTGATTATAATGATTATAGTTACAAGTTGTTGCCTTTATTTAGTATCAATAGAATCGATAGCACTATATCACTTTTCTTCATTATCGTGGATTCGTGGACGCCCACGATATCATCACGATATTTACAGGAAGTACCTACAGGATTAAGGTAACCAAACACTTGATCTGAATTTAGCACAAAACAGAAAAAACAGTAGAAGCGGCTAAAACGGCTATTAGACATTGCAACCTGCAGGGCCCAATCTGTTTTGTACCCTGCCTCTCCCTAACCCTCCTTCAACTCCCTAGGGGCCCTACCTTCAATTACACCTTCCAACCTGACAGATTGGGCCCTGCAGGTTGCAATGTCTAATACCGCTTTTACCTGCCTACTTCAACTTTTATTTTAGTAAGAAAATCAGAGGCCAGTTTTATAAAGCTACAAGTTACAATTTACAAGCGGAAGTCTCTTTCTAATACGTAGGGATAGAAAGAGAGTTCTACTTGTAAATTGTAACTTGTAGCTTTATAAAACTGGCCTCTGGTGTGCCACAAATTGATATCCAAAGTTCTCAGCCAAGCAGCCGTGTCAGTTGTAAAGGAGAACCGAGGCCAGTTTTATAAAGCTACAAATTAAAATTTACAAGCGGAACTCTCTTTCTAACCCTATGTGTTAGAAACAGACTTCCGCTTGTAAATTGTAACTTGTATCTTTATAAAACTGGCCTCAGTAAGTAAATTGTCACTTTATTAAATAGGCCTATTTAATAAACCTACAAGTGACAATTTACAAGCGGAAATCTCTTTCTAACCCTATGTATTAGAAAGAGACTACCGCTTGTAAATTGTCAATTGTAGCTTTATTAATTAGGCATTAGCATATGGTAACTTGATCACCTTCGGTGTGCAGCAATCGGTTTCACGGCTGGTGGGCCGCTACTCACGGGGAGGGCCCGAGCAGTAAATTGTGGCTATTAGCTCTGCTCTTCTGGAAGGCTTGCTGCATCCCCCCCTACCTAAGAAACAGCCACGCCACTCGGCAGCTGAACATTGTCTGGGAGGGCGGTCGGCTAGAACATACTTTCACCCCCAAATACTTAGGAGTAACGTTGGACCGATCCCTGACCTACAAAAATCACTGCCTCAACACCAAACAGAAAGTGGCGGCAAGGAACAACCTGCTGCGACGCATCACTGGTACAACTTGGGGGGCAACCCCACACACCCTACGCACAACGGCTCTTGCACTCAGCTTCTCCGCTGCGGAATATGCATGCCAAGTCTGGAAGAACTCTGCACACGCTGCCCAGGTTGACATAGCTCTGAACGAATCCTGCCGCCTAATAACCGGATGCCTAAAACCCACCAAACGTGACTACCTGTATCAACTGAGTGGAATTGCACCGCCGGATATACGTAGAGACGTAGCCGCGGCTGTCGAACGTGGAAAACAACTGCGCGACCCACGTCATCCCCTGCACCATCATAAACCAGTTACTGCAAGGCTAAAGTCTCGGAAGAGTTTCGCTACAAACCAGGCTCTCCAAAACCAAACCCCCCAAGAGGCTCGTCTCAATGCATGGAACTTTAAACTTGATGACATATCGTTACGAATAAAAGATGCGGAACACCTGCCCCCAGGGGGAAAGGAAAAATGGGCAATATGGAAATCTCTCAACAGACTTAGGACAGGAGTTGGTCGGTCAAAAGATAACCTCCTAAAATGGGGAATTGGACCACAAGATAACGCTTTCTGCGAGTGTGGTATCCTCCAAACGATGATACATATGAGACAGTGCTCTCCTTAAGAAATCTGATCCCTTTACACGAAAAAGAAGATTAATTAGGCCACAGGTCTTATAGCGGCATTATATATTGAAACCTGCAGAGCCCAATCTGTCAGGTTGGAAGGTGTAATTAAAACGGCTATTACACATTGCAACCTGCAGGGCCCAATCTGTCATGTTGGAAGGTGTAATTAAAGGTAGGGCCTGTAGGGAGCTGAAGGAGGGGAAGGGAGAGGCAGGGTACACAACAGATTGGGCCCTGCAGGTTGCAATGTGTAATACCGCTTTAAAGGTAGGGCCCGTAGGGAGCTGAAGGAGGGGCAGGGAGAGGCAGGGTACACAACAGATTGAGCCCTGTAGGTTGCAATGTCTAATAGCCGTTTTAGAGACATACCTGATGTAAATTTCGATGATCAATGCGATACGATTCAATAAATAAATAAGTAAGAAAGAAAATCCACCATGTATATCGTATCGTGAATAAAAAGGTATAAGCCAAGAAATATATATGGTGTTATGATTTTACAACATTTTAAAAAATATTGTAAATGTATGTAATATATGCAGGGTCGTAGCCAGAATTGCAGTTAAGATAGGGCAGTGCTAATTTAAGGTAGGGCCAGGGCATGGCCCATGGCGAATTTTCTTAAAAAATCTTCAAAAATTGCGTTACGGACAAAGGAAATTACGCGTTACAGGGGGTAGGAGGGGTCAAAAATCTTCAAAAATTGCGTTACGTAATACTTGAACGCCTCCTGTGGCAATATACATAAATTATTCAACCTTTCTGAAAAGTAGCACTTCATGGACAACACATTTCCACGTTATTTCATTAATTAAATTAACAATGAAATAACGTGGAAAAACGTTAGATTAATTATATTCATTTATTAATTATAACGTTATTTAGTGTTTTCTAGGTTTTGGGTATAAGGACCCTTAATAATAAAATAAAATAAAAACATACTTTTTTTTTACCGCAACCGCGTTTGTGAACGCAGCTTTGTATTTTTTTATGTTGGTTATTGTATAGCTTTTGTCTCCTTCTTTTTGTTTGAATTAACAAGGGATGGTGCTACTACGCTCCATTCCATTCTCAAAATTTCTAGAATGATTATTACGTTTGACATCTTGTCATCGATGACATTTCACATGCCAATGCCAATTCTCAGTTCGAATTTGAACCATTCATTCAGAATACGTCGAAGGAAACGCGAGTGATTTTGTGAAATCATAAGAGAAATTGTGTTAAATTTATTTTGAAAAAATATAAAAACAATGCCTAGACGCGGAAGATCTGCTAGCCCACCACCGGCGCCTCAGCGAAGGTAAATATTACTTAAAATGTGCTTTTTTTATGAATGATCATTCTATTGGTGGCAGTATAACCTATAAAATGACTTTTTTAGGGCTGCCCCACCACCAGCGCCCGCTCCGAGCCGCGTTCCAGCCGCTGCGCCTGTTTCTACACCCGCAACGATGACCGCTGCGCCTCAGCAGCCCTCTCTTTTCGGACAAATGGCTGCTACGGCTGGAGGAGTCGCAGTAGGCTCGGCTGTGGTACGTATATTGTTACGTAAACAACGTCAACCTTGAAATCAATTGTAAGATGCACTTATTGAATTTATGTATTTCATAATGATTTCAAATGTTTCAAAAGGAAGTTATTCTAGTACTTATGGTGTGGCAGGAAGCCAAATAACTGAAACTGATCACATGTTGTGACGTTGTGACACCATCATTGTCTCTGATAAAAGTAAACATGTTTTGCACAATATTTTTTATTGTCATAAGTCATAATAGAAGTGAAACTTTCACCATAGTGGAATGAAGTATTTTAATTTAACAATAATAATAATAATAATTATTGTACACCACATGAAAAAAGAAAAGTATACAGAGATATAATGATAAAAACTAGGTAACAACAGGCGGTCTTATCGCTAAAAGCGATCTCTACCAGACAACCTTTGGGTAGCAGGAAACTATGAACTCAAAACAATAATTATTGTTGTCTTCATTTTACTTCTTGAATGCTACCTATTTCATATCTAGTTTGTGTTGTAACTTCCATCATTTGGTGAACAAACATCTAACTGAAGTAAAATATCAGGTTTGACTGGATGGTTGGGGGTACATTTACCCTTTCAGAATGGCATTATGGAATTCTCTAGCCTATTAACAGATTAACTGCTAGACAAAAAATGATGTCCTACTTCAGAAACCAACCAGTTGTCCGACATCTGAGCAAAGTTTACAAGCGTCACGAGGCGGGTTCTTGGCAGTGAATGTTTTAAATAGGTACTTTGAAAAGGATAAAACTACGCATTTATGAGGAGCATTTATTCATAACCGTTTACCTCTAGTAAAACAAAATAATGTTGTTCCAGGGTCACGTGGCCGGTAGTGCTCTAACTGGCATGTTCAGTGGAGGCAGCAGCAGCGAGCCCGCACCGCAGCAAGCTGCACCCGCAGCAGCCCCTGCCTACAACCAGGGACAGCAGCCCTCTGGACCGTGCGCCTGGGAAATCAAGCAGTTCATTGAGTGTGCCCAACAACAGCATGACCTTTCGCTCTGCGAGGGCTTCAATGAGGCTCTACGCCAGTGCAAAGTTAACAACCATTTGTAAACATCTTAATTAGCAGGTGCCATATTTTTTGTAGGAATTTTTGTTGAACATCATGCTGTATAGCCTTTTTAGACGATCTCTTACAAAACTGTATAGAAAATGTACACACTCAGTGTTTTATATAAATGGCTACCTATATTTAAAGACTTAATTTTAATAGTAAAATGAAGCACCTGCCAAGTACTTTCAATTTTGATTAATTTCTGTTTAGCAGTTAAATATAACGTAATCAAACATTCTGTTTAGCAAATCTTAGTGTTCTGTTGTTACTTATTTTTTAAGACCTGTGATGTAGATTTTATTATTTACAAGTTAATTGTAAATCTGATTTACGTAATTTAGACAAATTCTATGACATACAATAAAAAAAAACACCCAATACCTGTTTTATTTTTGGATTATTGTAGTGTTTGCCTTTTATTACCCAAGCCCATGTTACATCTGTTTTTAAGGTGATCCCCATTTACGACTTGGAGAATTTAATTAAGAGGGTCAAGTAATAGTGGAGTGTCATCTAACAACACACTACACAGGATGTGTTCCCGATGTGGTGGATCAGCCAAGTCGACCAGTTCTAGGTAGATTTCAAATGGTTACTTGACTGAAATGAGTGAAAGTTTGGAATGTTAGCTATTTTTTGCGCAGTTACATTCTCGGCAAAGTTATTGAGATCTTGGACGCGCTTACAAAATGTCTGCTTTTTAAGCCCGATACGCGATTAGATTGTAGAAATGACGTAATGACCTTTGATATTCCAGTGACGCCGTGAGCTATGAAACTAAATATAATACATACTTATACTTTATCAATTATCATGGAATCAAACATTGCTCTATTTTATTATTACTAGGCGGTTAAAAGCCTGGGGCATAGACTTAATGATAATAATGATATAATAGACTGCCATAGTCTGGCTCCAAGTCTAGCGCCATCTAGCCCAGACCGACCTAAAGATAGCCAAAATGTAAGAGGAAATGTAACCTGCTATGCTACTCCATCTAGCAACGACTAGCGTACTAGAGCAGGTGACATTTCTTACATTTTGGCTATATATTTAGGTTGCTCTGGACTAGATTGCGCAAATGAGCACTGTCCAATGTCCATGCGTTGCACTAGCCCACAGATAACCTCAACCACTAGATAGATCATAAGTACAACTCGGGGTCACCACACATAGGTGCTCCCGTACTAATTTTGTATGAGAGCGCGACCGCTTATTTTAGTTGAGTTAAAGACTTTGATCATAACTCATATGTGAATTAAAAATATCCACAAAAATCTAGTTACAGGGGTGAACCTGGATTGTTTTGTTATACTACAAATTGGTGTAGAATGCTATTGAGATGTGCTGTTCGAATCGTAGAAATTTACGAATAAAATTGCGCTTATGTGTGGTGACCTCGTGCTCCCTGTACAAGCTTAATGATGAGGTGTCTGTGTAGTCTGTGCACTAGCCCCAGCCACCGTAAGCGTCTCTGTTTGAGTAGCGCGGTAATGTTAGGAAGCTGAGCAATCTCCAGAACTCTCTCGTTAGTAACCCTGTCTTTCCATGTTTTGTTTAGTATACTCTGAAGACAGCGCATCTTCGGATAATAAATACGGATGCAAAATATCTGACAATATTCGTTCTGATTTGTAGAGCTATAAAAGGGCGTCGTGTATATTATTGAGCGCTTCGTTTTGCTAGATCTTTCTTATGAAATTATGACAGTCTGTAAAACCAGAAACTATGTTTTACTTTCTCTCCAAGCTACTACCTAAATATATAGTTAGTTCAAAAATACAATTGAATGATCCCCTAACAGACTTCAAAAAAATTACGACACAAATTAAATTCAGTGAATCAAAAAACAATAATTTTATTTGTATTTGTATTATCAGCAGGTCTTCGTCGTACTCCAGGAATGAAAGGCGGGCGGCGTCACCACCGCCACGCGTGACCGTCCAGCCCCAGCGCTCGGTTTTCCGTGATGCTGCTGCTGTGGCGGGCGGCGTTACAGTCGGAACCACTATGGTATGCAATAAGTATAGGTTCCTTTAAGTCTGTGGACACAGTTGGACTAAGAGGCAAGCGACGCATAGCGGCAGAGGCCATACCTCAGCCACAACGTTTGACCTTCAGTGGAATTTTTGTGTAGGAAAATGCTGGATTCTGGCTCGGAAACCGGTATTTGCTCCAGTACCAGTATTATAATAGGTTTAAGTACGGTATCATATCATTGTTTGGTTTTGTGTCTAGGATTTCCTGTAATAAAATAAAGGCCATATGGCAAAATACAAAAGAGTAAGGCATATCTTTGACGTGGACTGTACTATTATATTCTTCTATTAACCGCAGATTACTATACCTTCTATGTTTATTGTATTGCTATTTTAGGGTCACATTGCGGGTGAGGCTATCACCGGCCTGTTCGGCGGCGGTCGGCGGTCACAGGAGGTGAGAGAGGTGCTGCCTCGCGACTACGCATACGACCAGCCGCCGTCCGGCCCGTGCGCCTACGAGATCGCTGCGTTCCTTAATTGCGCGGCTGACCACCCGGAGCTGTCCGAATGCCAGGCGTTCAACGAGGCACTTAAGCAGTGCAAAAAGCGACATGGTGAGCACCATATACAGTCAGCAACGAAATAAGATAATTAAAGTAGCTTTAGTGAGTATTGAAATCTTATATAGGTAATAACTTTAGTTGCGGACTGTACTTGTGCATTGTAAGTTTTGTGGATACGAGTATCTTAGAGCCTTCGAGGCTGCTTATTCTCTGTGTACACACGGGAATCTCTTCACAGATTACTAGTAAAATTTCGCCATGATTTTGAAATAATTGTAATGTTTGTGCATTCTCTCACTCACTTGCTACAGGTAATTTAAATGTTTTTTTCAGGCTTGAACTGAAGTGGAGCTACAAACCTATTACGGCAGTTATCTCTTACTGGCTTACTTATCCCAAAATTAAACTAAATTATAATTAATAAAAACATGCCGAAATAATATGTTTATTTAATTTAATGGGGATATAATGGGAAAGTGCTTGTTCGATGTAGCCTATTGTGGTCTATATCCAATATTAAAGGTACATTCACCGTCAGTAGTATTATCCTCGGGGATCTCAACCTGTATTTTCATAAACCCCGAAATAACCCAATATATTTCATTATTTTATTGGCTTCATGTAGAATTCAATATTGTATTTAGTAATGCCTCGATGTTATTAAATTGCTTCGTTAAATATGAAATAGTAAACAAAGGAACGAATATAAAAACCGGTATTTTAGTATGGCCTATCGAGGAAAAAACGGTTCTCCCTACTGATCCTACACGAATGATGCAAAAAAATGTGACACGCTCTTATTTGTAGGGCCACGTTAGGGCCAAAATTGCTGCCCTCTACAGTTTACGTCGAACCCCTTTCGAAAAGTTTGAATAACAATAAAACAAGATGTTACAGTGTGTATATAAAACTTAATATTTATTTACACGAAGTACATATATATGTTGTGACATTTTGTTGCATAAATAAAATATTTTCGCTTCAATTAAAAATAAACTTCAGGTTTCATTTTTGGATAACAATAAACTATTCAAGATATATCGGTTCCAGGATCCTGTTTATATAAATATTAACTTAATATAAACATCGATTCAAACCTCACGTAAAGCTCTGCAAGTTTTCTAAAAGTGATAAAACAAGGATTACGTGAGCTGAGAACTATTTTATTTACATTAACGTAATTAAATGTATTTCTGTACAAGTTTTGTAATAAGTAAATCAGATATTTTACAATTTGGCACATTGAATACTTCGGAGAGGTGTGTGCGCGGGGGAAATCGTTCGGCGTCTAATATAATGCCTGATTAATTCTTTGGATTTGACTGTACCCAAAGCGCAGAGGACTGAATAGTCAGAACAACAGTGTTATAAATTATAGTTGTATACAGCCTATACAGGTGCGGATTGAAGTTACCATCAGATACACCAGAGAAGAGTGCTCACAAAATTCTGCATGTCCATTGTCAATGAGTTAGAGAGCATGTTTATTTATGTTTGAGACCCTAGACCTAAATATTTGACAGCGACTGTAGTTGAAAAGCATCTCTCGGCACTGGTGCTTATAGTTATTCCGTCCTCTGCGCCCATAGCTCCCGAGAGCAACACTACTACAGAGTATTCGCCTCGAGCCAACCAGTATAGTTTTCACCACAATATACGATAAGTATGCGTAGTCGCAGGTCAAGATTGTAATAATAAAGCTAATGGCCCAGGCCCTGATTCACGGGAGTCTTACTTGTGTCAAAGGAAGTAAAATTTTAAATACAAAAGTTACATCTCATATTTAAAGGAAGTTAAATTTTAAATATAAAAGTTACAATTGAAATGCTGTATTCAAATACGGAACGTAAGTACAATGTAGAAGGTTCAAATTCCTTTAGCTTATAAGAAGCGCGATTTTCATCTGTGTTACACATTTTGATCTGTGTTAGACCTTATCTCATTGTAATAAGGCTTATAAATGTTCAGTTAACTGTGTCAATGAATGTACTGGTTTGCTTGAGACACTCGCAGTAAATGACGGTAGTAACAGCTCAGGTTAGATATACTGACCGCTAATAACTACCTAGCGACTAATAATAACCAACATGATAAATCAACTTACGTACAAAAAAACTCGTCTTCAGGCTTTATTGGATAAGCCAAAGACGGGTTAAAAGTCAGGCACATTTAAGTAGTGACCTAGCAAAATGTAGCTGAAATATTCTCAAACATATTTAACAGATAAGTAAATTGAAACATGATTGATCTAAAATTTGTAACGGTGTTACCATCTTTCAGATAGCTTTGTAACTAAAAAAATTGAGAAAACGCGAAACAAACATATAAAACGGCATAAATCAGAAATAACGGTGAAAGATTCGTTCGATTGTCGTACGTTCGCCTTAATCACTAAAATTTAACTAAAGTATACTTTAACGCTTAAGCTAAATCAGTCTAATTCTTAAAGCGACATTAAACATATGTCCAACAATAAAGCTTGAACGAATGCTACAATCACCACACTGGAAATTCATAAGGCCACTAGGTTCAATAGTTTACAATTACAATTCATCAGAAATTATTTTTATCTTACGTATTTGTAACCCGGAAACAATATAATTAGAATTTTACAACGTAATTTATCCTATGTTAATATGGCGGATTGTTACAATTACATGAAATTAAATCACAATGTCGTTTTATGAAGTGTCTTATTATGATCGATTCGAGTTAAGTTTCATTAAAATTGCTAAGGACTGTTTTTAGAATTCATAAGAACGGATAATCAATAGAAACAATGTAGCTTGTGAAGATTGAATTAAGGTTATATAAGTTAAATGAGAATTCATTTTTGTGTAAAATCGTAAGTATTCAATGGGTTATTACAGGATTGTTAATGTTCTTGTGTGCGTATTATTTCTTTTCTTCAATATATTATCATCCACAATCAATTTCATATAACATTTGAATATAAAACATCACAAAAATAATGCACCAGCGCATATATATGCTACAAACCGATGTAAACTTCGGGCCAACTGTCTAGCTGTCCCAGTATAGAAAAATAATTTAAAGCTTATCACAATCATTCACACAACGTATATCGTATCCCTCCCCGTTTGCTCTATTCTACTTTACGTTAAATCTTAGTTTAGTTCATTAACACTCAAAGCATGCAGTCAAACATTAACTAACATAACTATCATACGGAAGTACAGCTTGTCGGTCAAGCTAAACATAGATTCAAACGTATTTATTGCATAGTTAGCGGGATCGAACTTTACATAGGTTCTTTCTTTGTAAAAGAAGTCATAAATTTATTTTATTGTATACGCTATAGGAATAGCCGTAAATCTATAAGCCACATATTTACAATAGCACGATTATCTCAAATATGACACAAAATCTGACACGCGATGTCAGACCGAGACGCGAACGCACCCGAGAGAGCGTCAGCCGGTGACCGCTATTCTCGGGATTCGGTGCGGGCACATCGGTTTGAAATCGACGCGGGTCGAGAGAGAGTGACGGGCGACCTCGGGTCCTCGTCACAAGCGCATCTCCCACAGGATAAGGTGGGCGTCTTTGGGGTTGGGTTCAGCGGCGGGCGCGGGCCGCTCCGCCGCGTCGGCCGTCTGCCGCCAGTCCACGTAGCCGCGCCCGCCCACCACCGTCACCACCGAGCGCCGCGCCGAGCTCTCGCCCACCACGTAGTCGGCGCCGCGGAGGCTGCGCGCCGCCGTCTTGTTGGCGGCGCGCGGCGGGCCCGTCTCCGAGGACGCGCTCGAGTCGGGCGTGGACACGGCCACGGGCGTCAGGCTCGCGGCCCCGGACGCGCCCGAGCTCGTCCGCGAGACGCCGCGGAGAGCCATGGATTCCTCGCTGCCCGATGACGTGCAGAGACTGGACGCTCGGGAGTCGACCGACCAGCTCGACAGGTCGAGACTCCTGGGTCGGCCGGCTCGCATCCGTAGCCGCCGGTCGAGCGTGCTCACGCGGAACGGGATGGCCGCCAGCTCGGGGTCGCTCCGCCGGAGCGCCTCGCCCCCGGAGCCGCCGACGTCGCTCTCTCCGGCGCAGTCTTTGACGAACATGAGATCACCGTACAAACCGTACACGTCGCAGGCGTTAAGGTTGGCACATTTAGGAAGAGTTTTGCTGAGGCGAACGTCCCCGGGCTTCTTACGGCGCACGACGGCCGATTGAACGCGCTGGGGGCGATACGGGCTCAGCTCCTCTGATATCCGCCTCTCCAGCTTGGGTTTTTCATCTTCTTTAGACGTCTCCTCTTTGTATTCGTGAAGTACGCCGTTGTCGGAGAGAGCGGTTTGGTACGCGCGGGCGTTAGATAGATTCCGTCGGACAACATTGACGTCAACATCTTTGGTTTCCGGTAGTAACGGAAGCAGGAAGCTGACGGGGCCGGCGTGCGCGTGGTACGAGACTCCTATGTGTCCGCCGATGAGAGGTAAACCTTCAAGCTTCGGTAGAGGGACCGTTACGCTGACGCCGGCGGTCGTACCGACCCATAAAAGTCCCTGTACGGCGAGCAAAGCAGAGACGTAAGCGGGTTTGCTACCCTCCCTGGCTCCGATGGTCTTGGCCACATCGGCAGCGATATCAATATTCTGGAGATGCTCGAACGTCTCCGAATGATACAAGCTCACGTACGTGGAGTCCGTGCACGCGGTCCAAAGACCTACACCAGAATGCGCGAAGTACCTGACAGATCGGTCGCTGTCGCCCTTGAGTTCTAATATGCGTAGTATTTCAGCTGTGAGCGCGTTTATAGCGAAGACTCGTCTTCCGCAAGAAGCGTAGATGATTCCATCGAGTGGCAGCACACAGTGCACAGGTTTGTCGCCCAGCTCTATAGCTAATGGTTCCTGGAGGGCCCACGAGTCGTCATGGTTCCGCCGGTAGACTGAGACTCGCCCGTTCGCGAGGCCTACGAACATGGCGTCGCAGTGGTACTTGATCTGCGTGACGGGCGCGGTGGTGTTGACCTCGGCCAGCTTCTCCTGCTTCTCGGGCTCGACGCCGGAGAAGACGATGATCTTCTTGTCGTCAGTGCCGAGCCACACTGTGTCGCCGCACAGCGTGGTCACTTGACGGATCCCTTTGGCATATTCCATTGAGGTCACCTAAACAAAAAGAAATATTTGATAAATTATTTTGCTTGCATACCAGCTATAAACTGCAGCACTTTGTTGTTTATTTCGAACACTACACGTTACATACTATATAGGATACGGCCCACCTGAAAGAAGTCGGTTACCGTAGCCTATGGACACTTGCAACAGCAGGAGTATTACATGGGAGTTGTCTCCCTATGTCGACCCAGCTCATAATTTCTGTGATTTTGGACCACAAACTGTCAACTGATCTTTATTAACAATTTTCTCCCGAGCGATGTAAAGTGAATAAGGTAAATATATCATGAAGTCTGTAAACGTCAGCTGCCGTTCCATTGGGGGCCTATGCATCTTGACGTGTAGACTGCGGTGGTGGTGTGGTATACCTTGGTGTCCAGCAGCTGCAGCGTGACGAGCGTCTTGAGCTTGGCGGCGCGGTGCGTGAGCACGGCCACGTGGCTGTCGGGCGCCGAGCCGGCCGCGCACACCCACAGCAGCGAGCGCGCGCGCCGCATGGACGCTCCGCGCGTCGACGACGACGACGTGTAGAAGCAGCCGCAGCGGACCTGGAGGAACAACCGAGACTCAATATTTGCAATGAGAAACCAAGTAATAGCTACTCTATTTTATATAGGAAATTAAACAAAGAAATACTCGCTCTTTCATGTTGTTGTTGAAACTTCATTATTAAAGCTCGGATTCTATTAGAATATAGAGACAGCCAGAGGAGGATACGGCTTGTGACGCTACTATATTAGCTGAGATCTGCGCTAAGCACAATACCGTGCCATGCGCGGTAAACAGAAGAATTCGGCGGTCAGCCAAGATTAGTCCAAAAGTTTATCCAGAGGCATACTCTATTGTATGAGATATTATAGAAGAGTAAGTAAGTTTGCAGCATGGACCGGAACCGGTTACCAATGAAGGGGTATTAGATAGAGTATTTGATACGGTTGTTTTTACAAACCTTTTCAACTCGGTAAGCATATCATTAGCTTACCCAAAAGGTAAGACTTACCGAATCGAAAAACCCCAATGATGTTACCCTATCAAGTGTTTATAGAATACGATCAATATATTGTAAACTCTATCGTTAAGACGTTACGATACGGAAACCAAATTGATTATGGTTAACCGTATTAAAACGGTTACCATAACGATAGGGCAACCCAATAATAGGGTTACCCTATCGATAGGGTAACCCTATGATTGGGTTACCCTATCGAAAAGATTAATCAAATGAAGGGATTTTCCGGTCCCTGGTTCGCAGAGGCTTGAGCTAGTTGCGCTAAGGGCAACCCCTTGCCACGCGAACAGAAAAGGCCGATAGCTAGTCAAGCCAAAGAAGGCACTCACCTCTGTGAGATACTTGGAGGAATGCACAGGCGTAGCCGCCACAAACAGCGGCATCTTGTGAGCAGGTGGGTGCTGCGGCGCAGGCAAGCGCCACGCGGGGGAGTTGGCCGAAGCCTGAGCCAGCTGCGCTAGCCGCAGCTCCGTGGCCCACGCGAGCCGCGCGCCGGGCTCTTGCGCGCGGAACGTCACCGGCTCCTCTCGGCCCCGGATCGTCAGTTGTAAACAGCACGAGTCCACCCACGCCATTTCGTCGTCTTTTTTCTGTAAAATTCCATACAAAATTTAAACGTTAAACACTGTATAGATGGCACGTATGTGATAGGACAAAGTCAAACTATCTATACATTAAAATTTTAAGGCGCCATCGCCATACAAGTTACGAGACGGTCCCATACACCAGTGCAGATGTCTTCAGTGAAGCGACGAGGTCGGCTATACGCGACATGGTCTCGTAGTCGTGTATCAACGTCGACATCTCGCTGTATCGAATGTCGTCAATAGACCATGGCAAGTATTTGACTGTGATCTCACCTGTATACTCTGCTGTATGTTCTGTAACAATGCTCTGAACATTTCCGGCGCTAGTTCATGGTAAGGAGTCTTCAGTGAAGCGGCGAGGTCGGCCATTCGCGACACGGTCTCGTAGTCGTGCATCAACGTCGACATCTCGTTGCAGAGCGAGTCGCCGGTAGAAGACAGCGTACTACTGGAGTTGGAGCGAAGACTACCGCTTCGATTCATCCCTGAAATGCAAAAGGGTTAATGGTATGGTATAAAATATTTGAGAAGTTGAACACGAGGAGCGCAATTTACAAGGCACTATTTTTTTTTGTTATTGAAGCGTATACTAGGAATTAGATTAAAAGGCGTTGTTTTTAATTTATTTATACATAGTTATCTATTTACAAAAGTTTACCCATACCAATATGTGAGACTAAAATCTAACTACTTATATGGATACAAAAGGGGAAGTTTACCATAACGTTACGTCAGCGTCATCTCTGTGAAAAGTTTAAATTACACAAACCATTCTCACACCTGCATTTTTCAGGAGTCGGGCCTAAAGTTCAATATAATCAAATAAATATCTGTTAATTTTTAACACAAAATTGCTATAAATTGACCAGTGGCGGCGCGTCCATAGAATACGATTCCCGTCGGCTTGCCTACATTTTAGGCACCTGTGCAGTTTTTCTACAGCTCATGAAGACATTTAAGGTCAAAATGAGATCCGGTTTGCCTAAGAAATTTTTTGACCCACCGCCATTTCAATATGGAACGTTATTTATGTTTACAAGGTTCATATTCCTTTGACACCTTGTTTGTTGTAAATCATACAGATGCCATTTGAGATATAGGAGCGACCAAAGTTGCTACAAATATCTGAATATCGCCTCTATTGTCAAGGCAATAAAGTGCATGTTCAGATATTCTAGAGCACGCGGGTCGATATTTGATGGCGACTGTACATAATATGCATGGGATTACAGTAACACACTTAACTGACTATCGATAGGCCTTATGCCGTTGCAATAGGGATTACAAATGGTCAGTTAACAGTGTTGGCGATGGTACCTTGTGCCAGCACCCGGCTGAGCGTAGGCGAGGTGCCCGTGTCGAGCACTTCTACATCTTGCACTGGGTGCGCCCACTTAAGGCCGAGTCTCTCCGCGTCGTCACCGCTGCCGCATACTGACACGCAGACTACCAAGTCGTTTAAGAGGAGAAGGCGGCGCGGCTTGCACTTCGATAGGGCGCCTGATTGGTTAAATTCCTGCAAAAGAAATTTTATACACTTATTTTATTACTGCTATATTTTTGTAATTGGCCATATGCTTTGCTTAAAAAACAAACAACATATTGGAAACGCGCATAAAGGCTGAACACTCGCTTACCAATTGTATCAAGTCGTCCTGCCGCAGCAGATGTCTCTTGTCGGCGCGCGACGCGAGCAACAGCCCGCTTCTCCTACACCCGTCACGCCGCCGAGCCTTACCCGTCGTAACGGCTAAAGACTTACCAATTGCGTCAAGTCGTCCAGCCGCAGCAGATGTCTCTTGTCAGCGCGTGACGCGACGGCTCCGAAGCACGACGCGCCGCCCGCGGCTCCTGCGCCCGACACGCCGCCGCGCGTTATTCGCCGCATCGGCTAAAAACTTACCAATTGCGTCAAGTCGTCCAGCCGCAGCAGATGTCTCTTGTCAGCGCGAGACGCGACGGCTCCGAAGCACGACGCGCCGCCCGCGCCTCCTGCGCCCGACACGCCGCCGCGCGTTATTCGCCGCAACGGCTAAACACTTACCAATTGCGTCAAGTCGTCCTGCCGCAGCAGATGTCTCTTGTCAGCGCGTGACGCGACGGCTCCGAAGCACGACGAGCCGTCCGCGCCTCCTGCGCCCGACACGCCGCCGCGCGTTAATCGCCGCAACGGCTAAATACTTACCAATTGCGTCAAGTCGTCCTGCCGCAGCAGATGTCTCTTGTCAGCGCGTGACGCGACGGCTCCGAAGCACGACGAGCCGTCCGCGCCTCCTGCGCCCGACACGCCGCCGCGCGTTAATCGCCGCAACGGCTAAATACTTACCAATTGCGTCAAGTCGTCCTGCCGCAGCAGATGTCTCTTGTCAGCGCGTGACGCGAGTAATCTCGCGGCTCCGAAGCGCGCCGCGCCGCCCGCACCGCCTGCGCCCGTCACGCCGCCGCGCGTTAACCGCCGTAACGCTGCGCGGAATGCCTGCACGCAGTTGATAAAGTCAATCACACGGACAAAATAAAGAGAAAAAACCTGTAGACTACTTATAATTGGTTCTGACTTGACTAAATTTTGTTTTGGAATCCTACTAAATTTTTTGTCTATGATGTAACAATTTGACATAAATTACTCAAACATGTTCTTTTCCTAAAAAACAACAACCAATCAGATTTACTGCATAAAGTACGAAGTCGTACAGCAGCATCTAATCCATCAACTATTAAATTACGAGGCACATTTTTTCGTGGATAAAAGATCTACAAATCTTTGCAAAATAGCGTACATGTTCGACTAATCTTCAGTTGGCACTCCACCTATTTTTTACCATCAGCACCGACAATAATCGACAACCCTCTGTCTGTAGCAGGTATATAGTATATAAGTAGTTATCATATTTCAAAAGAAAACAATGTAACTTTCCACTATGAAACTTTAGCGAATGTAATTCTTTTGGATAGTCGGGTGCAACCGGCAGACCTAAATGTTTACGACTTCCAGTCAGGAAGCTGATTGTGACTTTCGTACTTAAATGTAAGCTCTGAGTTTGCCTTGTTCCTTTCGAGAAAGTAATTCATTCGCATTATCACAGATCTTATTTTGAAATAAGATTTTCTGTTTAATGTTTAAATACCTGGGTCCTTTCCGCTTCCCGTTTCCTTTCATTGAGAGCGTCAGCTAGTGCTTCTAGCCTCGTCAAGGCTCTCTGTAGGGCCACGCGGTCGGCGTGACCGGGAGGCGTGTGCTTTAATAAATCCTGAAATACAAACATTCAATTATTTTCTGGAATGTTCTTATTAGTATGAATTTTGCAAGAAAATATGTTGCTTAATATTCAAAACGGCTTAATAAACAAAATACAAAACATCCTGCCGTAGAGAATTACTTTGCGCAAAACCGGCAGATTTCTGAGATAAGTACTGCATTGGTAAACACGTGAAATACTTAAAAGATTTAATGTGGGTCGGAAGTGTGATTTGACAAGGTTGTTAATTTTATCGGTTCCAATAAAAACGATTACAATTGCAAATTCGCTTAAAAAATCAGCGCTTTATAAGGACTTGACGTCTTAATTTGTATTTAAGAAACTGACACGAATTTAAAGAGGTGATTATAGGGCGTGCCTTTCGCGCTGTCGAGTTTAATACTTTTACCGACAAGCACTTATGAAAAACAATTTAATTAGAGCAGTGTTGCATTATGACATTTAATACTAAGGATAAGTTACTGGCTGGCCCAATATTACAGAGTTGAGGGTTCTACGTTTCAATTTTATATTGAATGAATGAATGAATGAATGAATCGTTTATTTGCATCAAACAAGCGTACATGAAGGTGTGATGTCAGTTATTGTTCGATTCTTGTTTTACCAGGACTGGCTATTTTAATTTTCAGCATTGTAATTCATCATAGTGTCGTAAATTTAACCACCCTGAAAATATAACATAGATACTGACTAAGTAAATGCAACATAAATACATTTTGAAGCAATGGTCGCTTTTATATTATTCATCCGCTTAGACCATGTATAGATACCATGGTAACATATGCCAAGCTGCATGCATGAGGCCATACTTGTAAACGCACCAGTGGCGGTGTGTCCATAGAATACGATTCCCGTCGGCTTGCCTAATTTTCAGGCACTTAAGCAGTTTTCCTACAGCTCATGAAGAAATTATAAGCCAAATAAAGCTCCGGCTTGTCTAAGAACATTTTTGACCCGCCGCCACTGAAACGCACCATATCATGATTATATCGTTGATGTCTACGGCTAAGTAAAAAACTCCCAATGACGCTTACTAAGAGCATAGCGCCCCCTATCTGTAAACCTATCAAATATTAACACCATTTACATAAATAAGAACAGATTTATCAGTACATAAAGCCGATTTCATTTTCAAATGTTTGCTTATTTAACTTTTTTTTTTTAGGTTATCTGATGAATAGCAATACGCATTTATGGTTCGCGGATTATCTGTTAAAATATAAAAGGCCAAGATGAGTATTAATTCTTTTATGAGTTAGCACGTGTCTATCTATAGTAAGCTGTTGAAGCTTGACAATTGGCACGTGCCATAGGGTATCTATTGTGCTTTTGTAAGCCGAAAGTCATAAAACCTAGCTCGGATTTCTGAGTCTTAAATGTCTTCGGGAAAACGTGCTTCATCTCCGGGCTTGCAGTACGTGACCGAAGACAATAGTGCAAAATAATTATTTAAGACGAATAAGCTGTTTTGTAAACTATGAAGTGAAGTGATGAGACTGATGAGAAACTTGCGTGCGCATGAAACGTGGTGTTATTTTATTTTATTCATGGTTTATTTAAAATAAAGTGGGCTTCCACATAGAGGATCATTCAGCCAACTGATCTCTCGGAACACGGCAGTCTCACTCATGCACCTACAAGGATTGCTTTTACTCTCGCTATACCAAAAATAACCGTTCCTGTCTCTTTCATACAAATGTGTCGTTAGATGTAACGAAGAGCGACAAGTTAAGAAGATTTGAAAAGCAAGCGGTTTTGCCTATTCATAACCACTGGGCTTAACATGTGATAATACATAGTACATTAATGCCGAGAAGGCGAAGTAGCACATTAATGGCTGAGCATTATGTTTAAACAGACGACTTTGGGAGTCCGTTTAATTTAATACGACATTTGCACTGGCCTTTCGAGTCAAATAAATCCCTATGTCACCGCCTAATGTACAGTCGCCATCAAATATATCGGAGCGGCCAAGGTAAAAATATCTGAACAGTTGTTTAGATATTTGTTGCCACCTTGGGCGCTCCGATATTACATAAGTCAACCTTGGGGGACATAAAAAAAACATGTTGTAGGTACCTGTAGGAACATAATGAACTGTGGGAACCGCTGCACCGGCTTGACCATGAGCCCGAAGAACGACAGCCGGTCGTGCGCGCTGATCTGCTTGACTTTGAAGAAGTCCGCTAGCGCGCTCTTGCGCTTCGACTCCATCTTGGCTAGCTCCATGGCCACTGAGAAGTTGTTGATGAAGTCGGAGTACACGTCCAGCACCACGGCCTTGGAGAATGCGTTTAGGAAGACCTCGCCTATAACAATAAGTTAAATCATTGTCACAACGCCTTCTAAAATTATAACTGCGAAAGTAACGGTGACTTTCTTCAAGCCTACCGATTTAGATGAAATTGGGTATGAACTACTGAAGATAGAAAGAACTGCGGATTTTAGGCAAGCAGTGTATACGAAAGCGATTTTCGGAAAATTTTAGATATGAAAATTCATTTTTAACTATAATACTATAAAGCTCTCGTGATACTCAAACATTTCATTTCACATATATTTTTTTAATATGATAGTTTCACTTCCATTTCGTTTATGTTATTGATCTATTTACTAAAAATAGAATAAATAAATACTCTTTACAGATAAAAAACAACGTTTGAACGGACCACACGAAATTAGCTCTCTATTTTAACCTTAAGTTTATAAATGTTTCCCTACTAAATGGGTTTTAACACTTTTAACAGCTACAGCCGACTACAAAGAAATGTGGTCACTTTTTCACCTTATTGTGTTGTAATAAGGTCCAAAAGTGAAAACACATTTTTTTTATAGCCGACTGTACTAGTATAACAACCAATCGTGACCAGAATTAAAACTAAATGCACACCTGTATAAACGTTGTACTATTTTAACATAAGAATGTTCGGTACGTATGATCTCCGTACAAGGCTCAAGTATTTTTTAATCATGTCAGTAAGCTCATTACACATATTAATCTGCAATTATTCGCTTCGCAGGTGCTAAACCGATTGCAAAATGGGTGGTCACCAGTTTTAATCTTACGTTTAATGTCAGCAAGATTTTTGACACTTGAGCCGAGTGACGGTAATCCAAGGTCGTGAGCGCAACCTTGTAAAATCATTTAGGTACTAATATTTATACAAACAGTTGTAATGTTGTGTTAAGTGAAATATAAATGCTTGTGAAAATATTATTTTTGTGAGCTTCGTCGATATACACACTTAACATATTATTAAGGTGTGTCAAAAGGGACTGCGATCTTGGAAATCATCAGGAAAAATGAATCTGGCAAGCAATGCGGATTTATAACGCAATCATAATAGTACATTACACAACTAGGGCTTTCTTTATTAACTCCCGTGTGGTGTACATCATTTTATGTCTACACTTGGCCAGAAAGCGTTATGGCCAGGTGTGGCATAAATAATAGAAAACACCGTCGATATACATACTTGATTGACTATTAAGGCTTGGCCTAACAGCCGGCGGGACGCAGCGCCGCGGTCGCGCCGCGCGACCGCGGCGTCCTTAAATACATGCTAACAGGTTAGCGACGTCAAACAGACTGCGTCCCGCCGGCATCGCGCCCCGCTTCTGTCCCGCCCCGCGCCGCTCGGCCCCGCGCGTCCACTCGGCGCGGGCACAGCGCTGCGCGGCGCGGACGCGGCGGCACGCTGCGCGGCGCGGACGCGGCGGCACGCTGCGCGGCGCGGACGCGGCGGCACGCTGCGCCCCTCCCCGCGCCCCGCGCAGGGTCACAGTCGGTTGGACGCGCGTCCGCGCCGCGTTCACGCGCGTCCGCCCGCGCCTTGAGAGCGCGAGGCCGGCGCGATCCGCGCGCGCCCTGTTTGAACAGTCATCGCGTCGGCGTCACGCACTGGGAACGTCGCGCTGCGCCCCGCCGGCTGTTAGGCCAAGCCTTTATAGTTTACTTATTTGTCTCGAGATACCTTAGGGAAGTCGCGCATACGTAATCACGACCGTTTTGCTACTGCATCGCGACTGTATCGCCACAAAAAGTAGTAATGCGCGATTGCCCTTAGGTCTACAAGACAGTTGGTAGGGTAACAGTAGCCAAAGGCAATATAAATGTGGGGCGATCAGAACAATGTTTAGACTTTCAGCATAAAACAAGTCTTTTCCCCACTAACACAGAGCTACGGAACGCCGATCGTGCACGACCATTTTACATGGGATGAGCGACCAGCGTGTACGCACAGAGCGTTCGTTAGGCCGAGGCATTAGGTTTTGTTATAACTTATATGAGTATGACGCACCTATTTTTTCATCGCGGTCCCACGTCCGCGCGCAGTCCGCGAGTGCTGTACGGAAGTGTAGATGACACTGCAGTATGTCGGGCAGTCGGTGAAATAGCGTCTGGATCTTCGACGCGTTCAGGATTGCAGGGCTACTCTCTTCTAGGGGTTTCTTGTAGTCCTGTGAACAAAATACGACAACTCAAGCCAACTAAGCCGTGAGAAAGTGTTCATGAATGTTCATCCATTTTGTTCACAAGATAAATTTTCATGCCTAATAAAAAATTTAACGTCATGCTGTCACGAAAAATTAATCATTGGAGCTAAGTTAATCTTGCCTAACCAGTAAGGCAAAAAAACCAGACTTGCAAATAACTCAATACGCACACGACTTGTTAGTATCACCTTGTACTTTGTCGCGTGACGTGATTGTCAAATAAAAAGACACGTCTCGGATCGTCAAACGTCATTTCTCAAAATATACCTCATTATGAGTGAGGTTGTCGAGTGCAAATACTTGATCGATGCCTTGAATTTGTGTGGATGCTAAAATAGATCTTCAAACAGAGGTATAAAGTTGAATTTGATATACATTGTAGGTTAGTATACACTCGTACATCACAGAGCTTTAGGATGATTCCACTATCAAACTGGCAATAAATTTCGAGGTCTGGTATCCAGCGCGCAATGTAAAAGTTTTATTGCTGTTTATGTGGCTTGGCTTGGCGTTAACTCAGAACATGGATCGATACTCTAATTTCGCTTTGCTGCCAAAGTGCTTAAATGTAAATTCAGAATGTCTTGTAAGATCAGTCGAAGTAATACGATATAACCAGTGATCGTAGGATTTTTATTATTCTAAGGTTATTAAATTGTTAAACTAAGTATCAAATAAAATCAAAGCCATTTAGAACTAAGTAGTAATGTAGTGATGGTTGAAAATTAAATAAATGACAAATTCACAAAAAAAAACGTCATTGCACCGGTTTTGCTGGAAAATGTACGATCACTGGATATAACATAGGTAATATAGGTATCAATAGGAAAGATTGCTAGATTCTCTAGACCATATTATTTACATGCGATTGGATCGACTTGAAAATTGAAGTAAACCTGCATACATAACGTATAAAATCCATACCTACGCCTTAAGCTCAATTTCCTTTAATACTTAGTAAATTCTTGTAAATAACCGCAACTTATGTATCTAATATATCATATCATATCAATTACACCATGTGGTTAATAGGCTATACAAATTCACTTGTGTTCTACATTTCCTATTCTATAATCCATAAAATTTACTAAGTTAAGACATTTATTATGCGCCATATTATATTTAATAACGCCAATATATCGTTTAACTTGCGTAAGTTAATAGAACCTACCGTCGTATGTATGCTAATATGGCATATTATGCAAATTCCTAATTGATTATAATTTAACATACAAACGATTAACACCTGACCTTGTAATAATGTTTAACAGTTCCATACGTAGAACTGTCAGGTGACGATATTTTGTTGAACGGCTCATAATGAATGCATAATATAAACTCATATTATAAAGCAAAACTAAAATGACACTCGACCAAAGATACAAACGCTTTATAAAACCATAAACGGGTCGTAAATCATAAAATAATATGGGACTGCGGCCTCGCTCACAGTATACCATGTACTATTGAAATCGCTGTTTTGGCAGTTGTTTTCTGTCATTTGAGTAAGTAAGCTTAATTTTTTTTTATGCAAGGCCCGAGCGTCTTGCAGATAGGCAAAGACATCCTTCTCTTCTGTCACGTATTGTAGTTTATTTAAAGAAATCTAAGAAAATAATTGTCGTCAATATATGGAACCAGGACAACTACTGCGTTTAGGAAAATTCGCGAATAATTTTGCACAACAACGATCCAATTTTCGCAGCATTAAAATGCATGAGTTGCAAATATCAATGCACATAATAGTGTTATGTAAGGAGATAAGCATTATACATTTATTAGATAATATATTGAAGAAAGCGGTTTATAATCAGTTATGCAGCGACGAAGTATGAATACAGCGTTACAATGGCAACTAATCTCTTTCTGAATGCTCGTAGACGCCGTGGGCTGACCGTTTGTATTTATGGAAGCAAACAATAAAATCTGTTCACAATTGCAATAGTTAATGCCACATTAAAACGGCGGCGCCGTTTAAAACAGCGACCTCGGGTTTGCAAATACTGCCTATTCAAACCTGCCCCACTTCCTAATATGCTAATCTCTATAACATGTGAATTGTGGGCGAAACAATAACAAAAGTGGGCCAGGCAGGTTTCCGAATTTGCATACGTTGAGATTTTTGACAACGAATAAGCTACGGCTGTTGGTCTTAAGGATCATGAAAATTCATAAGATGCATCACATGCTAGAACAGAGAAAGGAAATTTTGAGAAACTTATTGGAACTAGTGTTTAAAAAATGTGTGTTGACACTAAAACCTAGCTTGGACACAATAACTTTCAGACCCGGTCAATATTGAACTTTGCAAGGAAACAAAATAAGAGAGAAAACAAGTAAATAAGTACTAGTTTCATTATAAAATAAAAAGAAGAAATGCTTAAAGAGAATGTAATGACTTAAAATATTTCTCTTTCACCCCATAAGTACCGTAAGAGTCAAAACAAGTGGCATATTGCGTAATTCAAAGAGAAATTCAGTAGCCGTTTTCAATCAACTTTTATAGGCTGAAGAAAGACAGCAAGCGACTTCCCGAGCGACTAATCTCGTTACCTAAAGTAGCTGCAAGTCATAGTTTTGCAACTGTCAGCTTACGATTTAATTAACCGCCATGTCATGTCACACCTCCGTCCCGAGCGAAAATAAAAGTCGCAAGTCCATTGCGTAATAACTTATAAGAGGCAAACGAGCGAATAATTCTGCTATCATTCTAAGCATACTTCCTTCCCGATCACGAATTTCTCCGGAGTCATGAGAAATGTCAGCGTGTGTTATTCAGATGTTGGCATCGAAGATGTGTATCTAGAAACCAGTTTGCGAACAGTGGCTTGTGTTAGCCGGTTGTCGGTCTGACGGTGTTGCGTAAAACAAATATTTGAAACGGTCGTGTACGGCTAATTACAGATCATTTGTGCGAGATAAATATTGCGAACTTTAATTGTTTAACCTGCGTATTCGTTACATGTATTCGCAATATGATTTAAGAAATAGACTTTGTCATGGCGTGGCATTAGGTTAGGTCTAATGTAGTTTTTGCCAATTAAGAAATACCTAATTGAAAATTTACACGAGTATGAAATATGAATTGCAAAATTGTGAATGTCAAAGTACACGCATAGTGGTTACAAAAACAAATAGGTAAACATTATAGAATTTATAGAATAAACGCAGGTAATTCTCCGCGCTCATAATAACGTGGGTGAGTACGGTGAGTACCTACGTAATATTATCAATATTATCATAGACCATTTATTATTTTTAGTAATCTGTAGTACATCCTTAAACCCTCTACATAAAAAATAAACTTTAAACTCAAAAATCTTCTTTCCTATTTGCAACGACAGACGATCGACAACAACGAATGTTTTTAAAACAACGAATTCATTGAAGTCAGTCGGCCAAATTGTATTTGCTGAGCAGCCACTAAACCAAAGCTAGGTAAAACTTCAAAGTTTAAACATCGCTTTTGGCTTAGCGCCAAGGGTTGGTCAGTGTAATCAGATCAGATCTGCTAACCACATAGTATATTAAACTGTTCTCCCCCAGCCAAATACCTTCGCTATTTATTAAAATAGCTCCACTTTGACAAATACAATGTTGGTGAAAAAGTAAGATTGAAAGTGTTTATACTGCAACAGAAAGCTTCATCTTTTTCCTGTCGTCACTTACAAATAGGTGATACATATTATTACGGGAAAACGCTGGTTACTATGTAAATGTTTACGGTTCAACAAAACCATACTTGACAGGAAAATAATCAAAACTTGCCTAGTAGGCATAGGCAATGGCTACTCTACGAGACTAATAAATAATCCTGCGTTTCTATATTCGGTTAGGCTTATACAAGTTGATATGATATGCTAGGCGGTCAGAAGCAGAACTACCTAAGCAGCGAGGTGTGCATAATGAGGTTGACATAGCTGATGTATTGTCATGCTCATTAAAACAAGAGCATGTACAACGCAGTTGGTGAATTGCTTTTCACGCATAGGTAATTTCGCGTTCGATTCTGTAGCGATAGCGATAGGAAAGAATATTGGGCGTCGAGTATCCTTTTTGCTTCAGAGGCTAATGGCGTAATGTTACAGCTGTCGAGTCTACAATCGAATATCGAATATGACGGTAACACTATACAATGCGTCAGTATTTAATTGTGATTACGTAGTTCATGTTTTACGACCGGACGCCGGCGACAGCGTAGTGCATACTGCATTGCAAAAACTTATCTTGTGCAGTTTTAAGATAGCTTAATCAGCAACGTACCTAGAATACTCACGTTGGCCTGCCAAAAACAAACAATATATTGGTATAAGATTATAAGCTCACATGGTCATTAACATAATAAATGAATTATAGTACTCCGTGATAATGGTGCATTGCAACTGTGCCGATACATGGTAAATACTCCGCAACGAATAATTGTTATTAATGTATTTTAGGGTAAATGTTATTTATATCTCTGACATTTTGACTGTATAAGTATCGTAGCTTGCTGGCAAAATGGCCTTAGTTTGGCCTAAGACCGTTTAACCCGAACAGTCCGACGGCCACGGAAAAAACGCTCCGAGCGATGTTGCTTGAAGCCGGCGCCGGTTTTTTCCCGTAGCTGGGGCGTAAAGCTTACGTTGACAAGCAATGGTTTGACCGATGAGCGACGTAGAAATTTTTGCTCTACATGATATGCCGTCGTCGCAACTGCACCGCCGTCAGCGCGACAAGCTCCCTCGACCTCGCCCCCGCATGAGAAGAGGTGCTCTTCAAGCCAGAATGTAGACTTACGTTGACGAGCCGCTGCAGTGTCGCGACGTACGAGTTCTCGCTGTGAATGATGGCGGCGACGACATGCCGCCGCCGCAGCTGCACCGCCGACAGCGAGTCCGGCGGCGGTGTGAGCGCAGGCGGCGGGACACGTCCCCCGCGCACCTCGCCCCCGCATGAGAAGAGGTCCTCTTCAAGCTGGAATGAAAACGTTGTTGTTAGATTTGATTGTTAGAATGGTTGAGCTAGGTACAGTACGCGGTTGTGGCATAGAATAAATAATAACACTACGTAGTTGTGGTGAAGCTTATTATGCCTTTGTGACAGTTAAATTTAGGTACTAATCCCCTTATTCATAAACGGCCACTAAAGTTAAGAGATCGCTGATAATCGTTTGTCCCTTTCCCTCATATAGGTTGGACGGAAAGGAACAAACAATTATCAGAGGCCTGGTAACTTTACTAGACGTTTATGAATAAGGGTGTAAGTATATTTAGGTGAATGCTATATGAATATATGCGTCGTTTAGGAGCTAATTGTATTCCACCGCTGGGCAAGATTTCCCTCTTATTGTCTACTATTAAATCGTCTTGTAATCAGAACAGAATTTCCAACTTTAATGTCAATTGTCATAAGGGCTTACCCCTTTGACATAAATCCTAGCAAATCTCTGTCTCTTTGTAACGATCACAAATGTCTAAATAAAGGTTAGGGGACAAATGGTTGTCAAAGGCTTTTATAACTGAATAGACATTTAGGAATAACACCATCAAAGTATATTGTTGCTCATGGTTTGCGGTTTCAATTATGCTGATTCATACATACTCATGGGTTCAGTTAGTGTACATGGTGTGTACATGTTAAGTTTTCTTTATGGCAATGCATCCAAGTAATATTCTTACTGGAAGGCGGATTGTTCATAACCACTAATGAGAATTATTAATAAACCATCTATCTTCGTTACTCATCACCATCTGACTTGTAGTCTAACATGGGATCCCGACCGCGGCATGTCGCTCTGGGCTATTCTTAGTAAATGCGTTTTGGTTCCTTTTTAATACGCATTTTAACTCACTATTATCACGAATATAATTATAGGTGTAAGATGTAAGATATTTAAAATAATAACGTAATAATGAGTAAGCACGCAAGCTAAGATAATAAACAGAAAAGGTCCCATAAACTACCAGAGAGTCATGCAACTTAATGAAGTGTCGTGGTTAAGGTATTACGGTATCAGTGCTTAAGTCATGCGACTAAGGCTTAGGTCACCGCTGCACATACAATAGTTGCATAATTGCATCAATTACTGCGCTATGCAACATGCGACCGAGATGCCATCCGCGATGCATGTGCAGGGTGTTTACTAAACAGAAACGTAAGGATGTTTTTCCACCAGAGATGAGCGAGGCAAAACGAATAAGCAAGGTACATTATTCATTACCATCAACTGCTGCAACTTTGCCCACGGTGCACAACTTTCCCTGGCTTGATAAAAATGGTTTTCAAGGCAGGCAAAGTTGAGCATCGTAGGCAAAGTTAAAGAAAGTTGACAGTATGAAACTGTTTCGCCAAATTGTACACCAGTTTATACACTCAATGACAATTAAAACAAGAACATTGTATGGACATTTCTATACGAATATTATTATGTTAAGGACATCGCATCAAGCCATCATTTGATATCAGAAGACAAAATAAATTCTAAAATTTATTGACATTAAACTGCCCATAACTTAGACATTATCTCGTTAACATATGACTTACGAATTTTCACAGCACTGTGTCGGTGATGATACAAACATGATACACACATAAAAACGGCGAGCAAGGTTGTACGTTACTCTGTATTTTTTAATTAAGTAATTCTCCTCATCAATACGTTATATGGAGAAAAATGTAACATAACGTAACAATTAAATAGCACACTCTTTTCCGTAAAAAACATAGCTTTGATGAACCCGTTATGATTAGTGCTAAGCGAAGGTAATATAAACAACAGGTGTTGGATAATATGTATCTCATCTACGCAGTTCAAAACATCCTTAGCCAGTTGCATAGAAATCACACCAGACATCTTATCCGTCACGTGAAGCAAACCAGACACAACCGACAGGAAAACGCATTTGCACGTAAACGTCAAAAGTAACATCCTCCACCGCACTCACGTCATACTCTGCCATGCAATACTCGGCCTTATCACTAAGAAGCTTCACACAGAACATCGTTAGATCGGCATGAAACCGAGAAGGGCACACGATTTAAAATTTACTTTTGACATTTACGAATAGCACGTTATTCACGTAATGACACTTAGAGCAAACTGAGATATTACAATCGTATACATGGATCTCCGTTGAGGCACTGTACACCCGCACATTATGATGGTATCACCGTGTTTTTCTTATTATTTGTTCATGACACGCTAGGATCGGCATGGCCGGCCGTACGGCTGGTTGGTTACTGCGCTCGTTGTAAGAATGCCCAATGACCGCGTGAATCATTCTATAATATAAATGTGAATCATGTGCTGTATATCCTTCCTCGTATTAATTTGATATGTATGTAGTAATGTTATGGTCTGTGACCAATGAGCGGAGTCCTTTAATTCCAGAAATTGTCTGTGTGAGTTGAATGGCCGGTTCGTGCGTTGTTGTTTGCTTAATAAGTGTATAATTGGAGGAAGATCTAGTTCATTAGCACCCCTAGCCTAGAATTATGAATAAAGACGTTAGGATAACTAGGTTCGTTCACGAATGGGTTTATTTTATTCATCATGCAGTGTTATGATTATGACGTAAGTTATACATGGGGCCTATCCACTACGTATGCGTACATATCAACTTATATATATGCGTGTTTTCCTATTATAATTATCATTAAGTTACACTAAAGCTATAATTTAATTATTTTAATTACTATACAAAATTCAAAGGCAATGGGCATTCCCTTCATCAATTACCTACTAACTTAATCTGTATGCCGTAGAATCATAATTATCTGCGATATCGGTTTCTATCGAAACCTTTTGAAATCACGGAAACAATATTTATATAGACATACGTTTTATTTTTTTACATAGAGAAAATAAAGTGTATTATTTGGGTTCATGCACAGCACAACAATGATCTCGTCTAACAGAAACTTTGTCAAACAAAAAATTTCCACCTTTTAATAATACCAACATCCCACCGCAATAGGCATTGCTATAAAACTAACGGAATAACAGTTGGGAAGTTCCGTTAAGAGAAATAGTATAATTGTGGTTTTGGTGACTAACATGCGGTAGTGTTGATCTACTTTAAATCCATTCGTGACACTTTTCTAACAATAAGGGCATTCATTTTAGTTGTAATTTTTTATTAATTAAACGAGCTTTAAGTGCGTCAATCGTTAATCGAATTGCGGTCACTAGCTAAACACCGACGATTCATGTTAAAACTAAAAGTTGCGGTAGTGCTGGTCCATGGTAGTGTTTTCTTGAATGTTAATTAGGTTAAAGCAATAATTGTATTAGAGTAAAAAACTTAATGAAACAGTAAACAATATTTTATTAATTTATTTTACGAACTAAGTGCGTCAATCGTTAATCGAAATGCGGTCAGTAACACAAAAGTCCGACGAGTCATGTTAAAAGTTGAATCAAAACACGTATAGTCTGGGGTGAAGCTTCTCCTCATTTCCTTCCGTCGTGTTACGTGACGTGTCATTCCGTGCGTCCGTGGACGTAAACAAACAATCTTGATATAACAATAACAACATTGCACGTTGGTGACTCGGTAATCCGTATTAAGGTCGCGGTGAAAGCAAATAATGGAGGATCTGAAACTTCTGATTGAAAGCTTATGCGTAAGAGTAAGCGGTTTGACTGATTTTGTTATGAAATTGTTAAGGATCTGCGGAACGGAAACGACAACAAGCAAGTTTGTGAACTCCCAGTTTGTTGTTTTGTTTTAGCCTTTAGGTAACTGGCTGTATAAATGTTTTCTATCTGTACCTGCTGTTCTTTGCACATCTGTCAATTGCTCCTCAAGACCTTTCTAATAAGGGTGTGGTTGCTTCCTTAAGAGTTCCTTAGGTAACCTTACGACTGCATCATCAGATCAGCTTCGTTCTAGTATGTTACTGCATTGGCATATAAATTAAGAAAGTACAATAAATTTTAGCTTCACCAGACACCGGGAGGCGGTTAAAATCAAGATCTGAACTAACATCAAGAACAACAACAACAAATATAAGGAGAGAAGGTATATTTAGTATTTAAGGTCCATATTTGATTTCCCTAAGCTGTGACTAATACATAAATGAGTTTCTCTCCAAAAGTTTAAACACCTGACCGCGCCGTTTCTACAATTCCATTGAATACTGAATCACCACATCAAATCGTTTCGCCCATTCCTTTGAACTTGGCTAAAACAAAGTAGAAATCTACCTGTTTATTTTCACCACTATACCGCTAACTATCCTTCGGGAGATTAATTTGCTTTTAAGAATCTATTTTCAAACGGGTTCGCAGATTCAATAATAAAAAACAAATCAGAGTTATTACTGGATGGCTGTTGATTCTTTAACAATGCGTGCAAAAAGTTGATGTTTTTGCAATCGTGGCCTCCAATGATGTCACAATACTTATTGAGAATGAAAACGTGTTGTTAAGTTAGCAATTCGGTAAGACTAAATATTAGTCAAATAAACACTTAATAGATAGTTTGTTTAGATACGAGTACAGGTACAACATATTGAAGCCTTTGCTTAGCGCGCTTTCATTCTCATCCGTCGGTAGATAATGACAGTAGAGTGTGTGTACACAGAGCATACAATATTCACTCGCATTTTATAAATTACAATAACCTCACAAAAACGCCCCCTAAAGCTTTACTATCACCGCACTAGGCGCGGTAACCTGGTTGAAGAGTTGTGGGTCTGAACTGATTACATCGTTTAGTTACCTCAGGCAGCTTCGGCATTTTGTCGCTCTCATGCGAGTGCATGTCGTACTGGTGTGTGGAGCCTCTCCTGACGCTGAACCAGCGCGCCAGGCGCCCCCCGCCCTCGTCCTCCGGCGGCGGCGCGGGGGGCGCGGGTGTAGCGCCACCGCCGCTGCGCCAGCGCTCGCATAGCTCGCGGGCGCGGCTGAGGGTGTTGCGAAGTTGCCCGCTACTCCTGGAGGCAAAGATGCTATTTTAATAACAACATAATACACATTAAGGGTGCCGATTTTTCTTGTAGAGCTCTGTATGCCCACTTTTGAAGGACCCCATGTCAAAGTGCAAAGGAAACAACTTGGGAAGCAGCTCATTCCACATTCCGCACTTGCTATACTTATTTATTGCAATGATATTTTACCGTAAATCTGAGACGGAAAAAAGTTGGATGTAGAGTCTCAGTGAGCTACATACATGGCCATAAAATGTCATCATGAACAGAGTGGCTGCCAAATTTAGACTACAGAAAATATTAACCGGACTGCAAAAAAATAATTGCATTCGATCAGGAATTCACTTTCCTCGGACTATATGTTACTATTACTACTTTTGGACTACTGTTTTTTTACATAAAGAAAAAATCATTTATTTAGACAGAATAAAATTAACATTGATAATTTAAATCCACATCGTAGCTAATACTACTACTGTTTGACTTCAAAATGCAACTAGAAAGCGCGACTTTGAGTGATAGTTAAATCATGTTAAATGTCTCGACGAAATGTATATGTCGTTAAACAAACTCATCATTAACTCGACGTTTAGCTCAACGACAAACTTTTATCTTTAATTTATCCAGTTTCATGTTCATAAAAACGAAACATCGATAAGCAGTCAAGATATGTTTAAAGGCCATTACATTTACATTAATTGGCGTTTAATTAATAGGATCTAAGCAATTAAAGATACACGGAAGTCATTTAATGATACAGGTGGAAATGTTATACGCCACAATAATCGGTGAAACTACAAATAGAAACTGCAGATGGATCAGTGGCTCGGCGTTGTTCGTGGTAATAGTATTAGTCGCTCCGAGACCCTGATCCCTATTAAGGTTTAATGCCTTTCGCATTTCTTAATGCTTGCAACACACAGACCGGTATAGTAATCGGTGAAGTGTACTAGTAAGTACACAGGATGAAATCGGAGACATAATTAGAAATGTTGGTGGCATAACTAGAAGAGTGAGAGATGAGATTAGCTACATACGCTGACATTTTTGACCTTACAGACGCTGAAAATCCATAAACAGTTCCTGACGTAGTTTTGGCCTGTAGGTGGATATTAAAACAGTGGGCATTCCGAACGTCTATTCGGGACAAAATTCCCAAAGGTATTTATCAAAAGGAATGGTCCGAAAAAAAATGCCATGATTAAAAGTAGAAACAGAATATTGCTAAGTATTATGTTATCCTTGTACCTATCATGCAATTACATCCATATATTATGGAGAACAATTACTGTAAATCGAAGAAGTCGTGCTCAGGAATTACCTTTCCAGGTAAATCCTGATGACGTCTTCTATTTCACCCATAGTTAACTGGTTCCAATTCTGCTACCAGTTTTGTAGACAGAGGAAGGGTACTCGTTTTTTACTGGTATAATGACCCAAGTCTCAGAAACGCCAAGATTGCTGAGATGAGAATGCGTCAGAATAGTATAATGATGGTTCTATAACATATGCTCCTGCGTCTGTTGAAACGAAACTGAGCTAATGTTTGGCAATGTACCAATATCTTTATTTTTCCTTTACTGTTTACTCAGCCCATAAATTGTACAGTCAGCAGCATAAGTACCTAGCTAAGCGGGTGGGGTGTTCAAAATGACCTCCAAACGCTCTTATTTTCTTAATAATAAAGTCGTGTCCAGCTCAATTTGAACTCCTCACTCGCTTAGCTACTTCTGCTGTCGACTGTATGATAGGTAGGTAGTAGTATTCGTTTTGTAGTTATCTCAATATAAGCACTGACTGATGGAGTGTGGGGGTAGTAAATTTATATTGATATACTTATAGAGGTCAGGTATAAGTATAATTTGAATGGTAGTGTTGTAACAAAAATTAAATCTTTTTTAACTTTCTATGCCACCGCGAAATTATTTTACGATAATCTGTATTGTTTACAGCATAAGTATAATTAATTTATCAATTTGACAGTTCGTTGGTGACATTGCTACATTCTTCAAATGCCCACCATGTCACGACATGACATTATATTACAACAAGCCGAATAACCACCTGGTATTTAAATATTGTAAAGCATTGCATCAATGGCAGATGAGATCTGCGCTGTCATTGTTGAAGCAATCGACTCGCGAACAATCGGTCAATAATAATAAAATCACAATAGAGCAATTAGCTTTGACAAATACCTACTGAACAACGAATCCCACTGAGACAAAGTATGGAAACAAAGGTACGCAAGTCATGCATGTTGTAGGTATGCATGTTTAATGTATGACGGTAATTCACTAATTAGAAGTACAAGTGTTTAGACTTGAACCATTAAAAATTGATCTTAGCTTGTTCGAGCGTTTCTAACCATGATTAGAGTTATTTTGTGAGTCTGAGACGTCGCTTTAAGACCTTATTTACAGAAATAAGGTCTTAAAGCGACTGCTGCGATTGCTGTAAGAAAGACTTCTTTGTTAATGAATACAAAACGTGAACGGGACTTGGGTTTATTCAGAGAGACAAGAGATTCTACACAGAGGAGTAGGAACATAGACAAGTTATAATACGAGTATGAGTGAGTGAGTGATCCCTTCCGGCCGATTTCAACCAAGGCGACCACTTCAACTCCTAGTTAATAGTTCGGCGCTCGTGCGCCCGAAGATGTCTGACGTAGCCGATCTTCGAGGTGAACCCGTGCACATTGAGGGCACGTGAAGACACCACATGCAGCCACGTGGTACTGAAAGTATGAGTATACCTAGTATAAAAATTTATTCGAGTCTAAAAGGTTAAGTCTTTGCCAACAAGTTATTTCAAGCGGCGCATGTATTAGTCCATAATAGGAAACTTGATGAAAGATAAAATATAGTCTTTGAGGATTGTCGTATGCTAGCTGAGCAATTCAATTTTATTATGAATCTGTTACGGTGATTATAATAAACTATGCTTGGGTTAAATTGTTTTTCTTTTGCAGGTGTTTAGTTTTTCTTGTACCGCGACAACTAGGGCAAATAAGAAATCCATAGTAGATGCCAAGGTGCCCAAGGTAAATCCAATATGGTACTTATAGATCTTTATATACATTTTATTTCCCTAAGGCCTATAAAAAGAGCACAGGAGTAAAGAAAGAGCAAGAGCAGGAGAGTAAGAGATAAATAAAATATTGACTCGTTGACTCTACTCTACTCAAATGTTTTTTGTGCTTAAGTTAAAAAACCTTAAAGAATTTTTGCCGTTGTTTTGCCAAGTCCAAGAAATAGCGGGTTAAAGTGTCATACACACGTCAGCGTTCTCAATCCGATAACTAGGATTCTCAGGCGGGCGATAAACAACGAATGTGAAATAACTGTAGACATTTTAAACAATGCCTCATTTTCCCAGCTCACGACCGACTGCAGTGATCAAATACACAAAAAAAAAATACAACTTTGTTCAAGTATTACCTACATCGATGTTTTGTTAATATTTAATCTAATGGGCTTTAATAACGCAACCAAGGGCCAGTTGCACAAACCAAAGTTGATGGACTAAAAATCATCGTATCTAACGGTATCTACTTAAGACGTGCACTATGAAAGTTCCCATACTATTATATTATATCATAGGATTTTGCGAATGTTTAAACGGAGGCACATGACTTAGTGCAACCGCCCGAAGTGGTTAATCTATTACTTTATTCCTACGGGTAATAAAACTTTTATAAGTACATAAGACAACTGCTAGTACTGTATTAATAAACGCACGAGCAACGCAAAGCAAAACACAACAAAGTTATGATTGTTATGACTTTGTTTAGAAGGCTAATTGCAAATCAGCTGTTTTTTTTATAAATACTAAAGTTTACTGTGCAATCACAAAAAAGTAATTGTTTTTTTTTTAATACAATGAAGCTTATGTTGCAACATTAGCAAGCATAGGTTGGTTTTTAGTGCCGTTGCTAAGAGATGTATCTTTTTTATATCATTTAAAATAAAAATACATTAGAATATCGCATCTTCCGTATAATAAATACATATACCTAAAACCCATGGTATATGGCACTGCGCACCGCAGCCCTTAGTCACTTTTTCCTTCGGTTAAGACATCTATTTAAGTGTACATTGAAATGTGTTGAAGAATAAAAACATCGTACATTAGTTTTGTAAGCAGCTTGTGTAAATGTAAACATGGTAGAGGCAGCGTCGTTGTGTCTGGCTGCCGTATCATCAGTTTATCTTCAGTGACCTGTGTACATGTAAGTACATTTTGAGGCGACGACTTTTATGAAGTCATACATCATATGAGAAGTATAATGGCGAGATAAGTACGTTTAAATGAATCACTTGAAGCTGTATTATACTGTAATAACGTTTTCTGCTTAAAACACAATTATTACCAGTAATGCCTTTAACAGAGTTACTTAAAAAAAAGTGAAATTTCATTACAAGAATTATTGATAAATTGAAGTCAAACATTAACGTCAGGAGCATGTCATTTGGGCTTGTTTAATTTTGTATCATCACGTGACGTTTTCTATGTAAAAGTGTCGGAAGTGTCGTGTAGGACATGGTACCGAACACCGTGTATCATCCTTAAGTCGTTTAGCTACAATTTAAATATTAAATAATTCGTAATACAATATCATTTAACACATTTTGTGAAAATTGTAGTAAATGTTTACTACTTAGTTACATTTACAATCAAGGCTTGCAAAAAAAATGGTATGGTAATGGTAGCATAACATATCGTTTCTCCGAGAACAGATCTGACCACAGAAACAGAATATCCGAAAGCTTAATCACATTTATTTCCCTATCGGCAGGTAATTGAACATTATTACCGTTTCAGTAAAAACAGCATCGGTCCTATCAGTAAAACTATTAGCCATTGACCCCAATTAGTGAAAACAAACTCGAGCCAATGACAAAACAATTACTGCTAACGAATCGCGATAGATTCTAGTTAGAACAGCTATTCTATTTTAGCCCCGTTTCATTTAGCTCCCGTATACGGATGGACAAGTAGAGAGTTAGAGCAGGTTTTTTGTAATCATTTGTCTGTTTGCTAGTACGTAGACTTCAAATATATGTTTACAGTTTTGATCCTTATTCCCTTGTAATAACGTGCAAATGTGGAAACGTATCGTTGACTGCACCAGTATATGTACCACTAGCTGTGCCCGCGGCTTCGCCCGCGTGTATATAGGCGGTTTGGTATTTCCATTTACTATTCCAAGCCTAGCAAGACTTTTAGCTGTTTCCAAACCGGAGGCAGGGCAGTGGCTTCTTGCCTACCCTTCGCCTAACACGGGTACTTTCATTGACCCAAGTACGCTCCGTATTGCCGTCGGTCTCCGTCTTGGGGTCGAAATCTGCGCGGACCACAGCTGTGTTTCCTGTGGGGCCCAGGTAGATCGGCTTGGCCACCACGGCCTATCTTGCTCTTCGGGCGCCGGCCGCTTTTCTCGCCACGCTTCTCTTAATGACATCCTCAGAAGGGCGCTCGTCAGTGCCAACGTCCCCGCAGCCCTGGAACCCCAGATCGTGCGGGACGATGGCAAGCGCCCTGACGGGATGTCATTGATCCCCTGGAAAATGGGCCGTGCGCTGGTGTGGGACGCCACGTGCGCCGACACATTAGCAGCGTCCTACATTTCAGCAACCGGCCGACATGCCGGGGCGGCTGCGGACGCCCGAGAACGTTGCAAAATAAATAAATACAGCTGTCTCGGCGCCAACTACGAGTTCGTAGCGTTCGGCGTCGAGACACTTGGTCCATGGGGCAGGGGTGCACGCGGGCTCATGAAGGAACTCGGAAAACGACTGAGGGAGGCAACGGGAGACCCTCGCGCAGGCAGCTTTCTCGCGCAAAGACTCGCCATAGCGATTCAGCGCGGGAATGCTGCCTGCGTGATGGGCACCTTGCCGAAAGGTCAAGGTTTGGAGGGGCAGTTTTAGGTAAGTGTGTTTTATTTTTTTAATTAAGATTTAGTTTTAATAGTTTTATTTTATAAGTACTTAGTTATGTTTATATACCTTATCTTTATTGAATAAAGTTAATTATATTTTACTATTTCCAGGCCAATATTCTAAAACTCAGGTACGCTTTCTACACGTAAAATAAGTACATTAAATTTGTTAGTGATTAATTGTTTCGTAGGTTATTACGTAAGTAACTCACTAAAATGCAGAGCGACTAAACATACGAATGCTAATGGCCGAGATCCTGTTGCAAAACGTGCTTCGAACAGGGCTGATCGCTATAATATAGCGACCTACCTTACCATATTATGGTAAGCGTGTGATAAAAGACGTAAATAAGACGTAACTCAATGGCAATGTCTACAAAGGTCAAATACCAAGTATCGTGTAATGCCCAGGCTTGGAGTGTAGCAGCGAAAATTCCCTCAGTAGCAGCATAACAGGGCCGGGTATAATCTCAATGGTGAAGTGTCATAGCGAACCCAAGGATGAGCAGCAATGTATGGGAAGGCTAAATGCCAAGTAGGGACCGCATAGTGCCCAGGCACGGAACGTTGCAGCGAGAATTGTTTCAGCAGCAGCATGAAAGTGGCCGGACAATAAATTCTCAATGGGGTGTACTAATGTTTCGACGAAAATTATTTAGCAAATTCTTAACTCCCCGAATTACGTATCCCATATTTTTTTGGTCAAATTATTATTTCCCAACTCAACATTTCGCACTGATATTATTTTCCAACAAATGATTTGATAAATTATTGTTAGACAAATTATTACCTGGGTTTTTTTAAAGATGTCAATTATGTTTTCGTCAAACGTATTGATTGGCATATTCATCTCGGCCAAATTATCTACAGGTAAGAATCTCCTTTTAATTTTTATTAATATATCTAATAAAACATGCCAAAATAAGCACGCTCCATCCGTTTTTAGGGTCATAAAAATAACCCTAACCTACCTATCTCTGGGAGCAGTTTTGTGTTTAGGGTTATAAAAAAAATAACCCTAACCTACCTATCTCTGGGAGCAGTTTAGTTTTTAGGGTCATAAAAAAATAACCCTAACCTACCTATCTCTGGGAGCAGTTTCGTTTTTACGGTCGTAAACAAATATCTCCAACCTACCTATCTCTGGGAGCAGCACTAATTGCTACACAATTATTTACCACATAAACTTTGACAATATGTTATTTGCCTTAGCAAATCATTTGCTACACAATTATTTACCACATAAAATTCGACGTAATGAAATTTTGCAATATAAAAATTTTGCGAAATTATGCCAAGGATTGGATTGGTTTGCGAAATTAAACTTCGGCGAAAAGTTGGTTGCTAAATGAAATTTGATGAAACATAATTCGGCAAAAAGGCAGTACACCCTCAATGGTAAAGTGTCTTAGCGAACCCGAGGGTTGAAGGCCCGAGGATGAGCGGCAATATATGCGAAGGCCAAAACCGCATAGGGCCCAGGTCCGGAACATAGTAGCGAGAATTTCTTCAGCAGCAGCATGATAGGGCCGGGTATAAACTCAATAGTCAAGTGTCTTAGCGAACCCGAGAGCAAAAGGCCCAAGGGAGCAGCAATGTATGCAAAGACCAAAGGCCGAATACCACATAGAGCCCAGGCCCGAAACGTGGCAGCGAGAATTTCTTCAGCAGCAGAATGATAGGGCCGAGTACAAACTCAATGGTTTAGTTTCTTGGGAATAGGGAATGCAGTACCGGTACTGTTTCGTAGAACCGGGATTTTCGGTACTAGCCAATAATGGAACCGGGATTTCCCGGTAATTTCGGTACTTTCGGGAAAAATCTTCCAAAACTTCTGACGTTGATTTCGGTCGTAAAAATTTCATCGCGTAATGTTTTAAATAAACGCGGGACGGCCAACCGGTGGCAGTGGTCACGGCGGTTGCCCGCCAGGCGTCAAGCCGGCCGCCAAGGCGCTGAGGGCAGCTACCAGATCCCGTGCTGCTACGCGAAAATGGCCTTAGAAGACCTTCCCTCGATTTCAAATTTATGAAGATTGGCGTTTACAGATTTTAGAAAAAACATACAGGGTGCGATAAAAAGATATTTTTTGGAAAAAAAAATTATTCCTATTTGATCCCATTCCTATCCAGGATCAAAAGCTTGTATGGAACCAATAAAAATCCGGTTAGAAAAGCCACAAATCGAGGAAAGCTACCCCATACATTTGGTATGAAAAAAAAACTTAAATTTTTCACATGCTACTTTTTATGTCAATCGATCCCATTCCTGTTCAGTATCAATAGTTTCTATAGGATCAACTTACAGTAATGTATCAAAAAGCCACAAATTGAAGAACAATTTTACATACATTTACTGCTTTAAAATACCTGTTTTTGATATTATGCTTTTACGCCTTTTACTGTAATGATGTTATACATTATTAAGGTCCTTAAACGTGTGTAGACTACGTGATAGAAAAATGTAAATTCACATTTCCTATATAGTAAATGTATGAAATTTTTATTTTTCTTTGTGGCTTTTTAGTACGTTACCGTTAGTTGGCCCCTAAAAAACTATTGATAATGGATAGGAATGGAATCGATTGGCATAAAAAACACCACGTGAAAAATAAAAGTTTTCATTTTGATACAACATGTATCGGAAAAAATTTCCTCGATTTGTGGCTCTTCTAGCCGGAGATTTTTTTGGTCCCATACAAACTATTGATCTTGGATAGGAATGGGATCCAATGGTTACAAAAAAGTTTGTCAAAAATTACCTTTTTCTCGCACATTGAATGTTTTTTCCAAAATCTGTTAACGCAAATCTTCATACATTGGAAATCTAGGGAAGGTCTTCTAAGGCCATTTTCGCGTAGCAGCACGGGATCTGGTAACTGGCGTAGCTGCCCTCACCGCCAGGTACGAGTAGCTCGACGCCTGGCGGGCGACCGCCGTGACCACGGTCGCCGGTTGGACGGCCCGCGTTTATTTAAAACATTACGCGATGAAATATTTGAACTCCGAAGAATAAATGAACCCAAAAAAGGTAAAAAATGTTTTTCCCGAAAATCCCGAAAGTACCGGGATTTTTATTTTCCAGTCCCGGTTCTTTACACGACTCGAAATCCCGGGAATTCCCGGTACTTTCGGTTCCGGTATTTCCCGGGAGCAAACCCTACTTGGGAATGAATGGGAAGGCCAAATGCCAATTACCGTTACCCAGGCACGGAACGTCGCAGCAAGAATTTCTTCGGCAGCAGAATGACAGGGCCGGGTATAAACTAAATGGTCAAGTGTCTTTGCGAACCCGAGGGTGAAAGGCCAAATGCCAAGTACTGCATAATAGTGCCCAGGCACGGAACGTTGCAGCGAGAATTGCTTCAGCAGCAGCATGAAAGGGACCGGACAAAACTCAATTCTCAAGGGTCTTGGCAATGTATGCGAAGGCCTAATGCCAAGTACCATATAGGGCCCAGGTACGGAACATCGCAGCGAGAATTGCTTCAGCAGCTTGATAGGAACCGGACGAAACTCATGGTTAAGTCTTAAGAGTAATTTCTTTATTTTATGTAGACACACATTTTTTGTTTAAATTATAACCTTATAATAGATGTCATTTACACAGAGAAATGTGGCCTAGGCCTCCGGTGCCCAGGGTTGGGAACGAACCAAATAGATAATTCCACAAATTTAAGTTGCATATTAGTGGATGACAATTACCTATATTTCCGGTTAGTTACTTTCAACTTTCAAAACGAAATTGGAACACGTTTGGAAAGAAAAGAAAATGTATGAGCTCCTATATAAACCACGACACTTCTCATTCCGGGCAAATTTCCTAAAATTGAAAAAAAAATTGATAAGCGGGATATTAAGTACCTACCCTAAATGTTGTTCCGGGGTATAAAATGTAACGAATAGTATTTAGAGTCTGTCCAGAAAGAGAAGTGTCGTAAAATGTATGAGCGCCCATATAAACTACGACACTTCTCTTTCCAAACAGACTTGATTGAATTGAAAAAAAAAAGTTTTAAATAAGCGGGATAAAAACTACCCTATATGTTACCCCGGGGTATAAACTGTTATAATACAAAATTTCATGAAATTCTGTTCAGTAGTTTTTGCGTGCATCGCGAACAAACTCACAGACAGACAGACAAAAATTCCAAAAATCACAGAAATGTATTCAGACAACGTTTCTAAGACCCCCCGAATTAGTTTTTCTTAAATATCTTCAATGTACATTTTTTTTCTCCTTACGCGTTTATTATATGTATATAGATTATCGATACAGTTATAGGATAATCATGCCACCACTAATACCTATTTATGATTTTATTACCAGGATATACCTTTTGGCTGTGTGTTGATGCCTTATTGTAGTCTTTAGATATACATAAAGAATGTGAGACAAAGACACAAATAATCCAATAGTTATTTGTTATACAAGGGGTGAAAGTTGTATTTTACGGGCGAGTGTTATTTGAAACACGAGCTAGCGAAAGGATTCTATTATTGACCACGAGCGAAGCGAGTGGTTCAAAAATAGAATCCTGAGCGTAGCGAGTGCTTTAATACACGAGACGTAAAATAACTTTCACCCGTGTATAACACAAAACTTTTCACCTCACTACAGCGAGGAAAATAAGAAAAAGGGTGCATTTTGCTCGGTTTCCCGTAATTCCTCAGGTGTTAATACTTCTTCATCACTCGAATCACTCATTTTTAACAAAACAACCTAGAAAAACATGCGAATATTTAATGTTGATATGATGGATGAATTGAAATGAAAAGTTTTGACGTAAAAGGTTTTATTAAATGTCAGATGCGTTTCGTTCGTACGTAGACTTATTGGGCTGTCAGAACATTTTATCCGTTTTTACAAAAAGAATAAAGATTAATGTTGAATGCTGATATTTATGAATTAAAATAAAGTTCTAAGACTATATTTAGTGTTTTTACTCGATGCAATTCATTAATTACGATGTTAAAAATTCTGCACTTTTAACGTTTTACGTTTTGTTAGCTGTCAAATGTCACTTAAGCCACTTGTCACTTATGTCAAAACTCTTTCACCACATGTGGATAAAAAGCGATTTTCACAATAGATATTAAACAAACAAAAAGGGCTTTCCGAGCTAGTGAGGTGAAAAAAATAATCTATGTATAGATTGATATCATATCCTCACATTGTCCTGTGTAATAATACCAGGCAAAGTTATATTGGGTATGAATGTGTCAGGAATTAGAATTTCAAGAGGCTCCTATTTAAAATACAAAAGGAGTTAATGTTGGATCAAAATTCACTTACTTTTCCACCTGTTACTACTGTCACCATAACAGCTCGAAATTCTGTTGTCTGGCACTGAAGAACCACTAATTTAATGTAAAATAAGTATACGGCGACAATAGGGGGCAGCAACAATTACGCTTCGTGGCGACGTTTTGAATAGCATATTACCATTATCAGCAACATGCAAATTAATGTCTGCGCGTGCACTGTGCCCTGGGCCTTGACATGATTTTTTAATATTATCTGTTCGGAGAATGTCACGCCTGTTGACTGTAGATTGCTTTATGTTAGTTAGCAGTTATGCGCGATATATTAGGTTTTGTAACAATGTGTGAGGTCTAGGTGTGTCTTCAGCGCTATTCAATGCCAAACAAATAATGTGCTGTTGTTTTAGAACTATAAAACTTTATCACTCGTAGGTAGGTTTAAATACTAATTTAACTAGTAGTCCGCCTCGAACTGAGAACTCGCGATTTACTTGCAAACGAGTTGACCAATATAACAAGACCCCAAGGAGGATTTTTTTTCTTCTTCTAGCTCCATAACCACTTGATCGATCCTGCTCATATACGAACTTACAAATTTTATGTGTCTCTGCTCCAGCCCCAAGAAATTTCATAAAGATCAGAAAAACGTTACTAAAGTTATCGTCAGACAAACTATTGAAATCAAAAAGCCATCCAAATGCCGAGACGTCCCAGTAGCCAGGTGACAGTTCGGTCTGGAGTTGTTTGTAAGAACTCACTTCGCTTACGCTCCGCGAGTTCGATTAAGACGAAACAAAGTGCCCTTATATTTGGATTCTGATTTTGGCTACTACTTAAGATTTTTTCATTCTTAGTGCGAGAAAGGTAATTCAAGCGCAAATATTTAAAACGTATAAATAGTGATTACATAATACGGATGCCTTATTACATATGCGATAAGTGCGACCATGATTTTACGTTCTGAACTTTACAGATATAATTATTCACGTGTCTGAAGCAAACTTTGTCTTTACTTTGGTCTAATCAAATAGGGAACCGTACATAACGATCATATGAGCATTTGTAAACATTAAGCAGGAAAGGCCTTGGGCGCTCATCTTGTTTATAAAGCGTGCAATGATCGTTGTCGGGAGGCAGTGCCCTCGGCTGCCCTCTGGAGTTTGAGCGGTGCAGGAAATTCGTGTTAATTGGCCCTGTGGCCTGCTAATTGTTCGGCGCGACGGGACCACACCGCGGAGGAAGTCGCATATGCCAACTGTCAACATGCCGATGCATTTACGAACGAGAACGCGAACCATAATATGATTGCAACTTGCAAGCAAAACAAAGCGGTTTATTAACATAACAAATGATGATGGAATCTGTAGTTTATTGCTCCGCGTTATTTGACATGAGACAGGTTTGTAAAAGAGACCACTAGGCCAGCTTGCAGAGTATAATGATTGAACTTTGGAGTCTTTGGACTATAATGTTCTTAAACATTTCATGATATTCCTTTTCTTTGGTCCCGAATACATCTTTTCTGTGCACAACTTTATTAGCTTAATTTTATTGTCAACTTTTTAGGATTGCTTTAACAAATTAAATATAGTGAATTTTAGTTTAATTCTGTAAGTGTACGAAATAAATTTTTTCTAAAAAATTTGGCGTCATTAATTAATTAATAATGACGTAAGATATTTTTTGTCATCTTTTGACTCCCCTTATGTAAGGAAATATAAGAACAAAAATCCTCCTCTCGTAAGGCATGGTCCCCCCCCCCCCCGCCTTTAAAGAAGCGCCTATTTAAGTCAACCCCGGACGGGTATTTATAAATAAAATTTTGGTGCGGGGTATCAAAAATAATTGCCGACAAATGAATCATTTGGTAACGGTGTGTTTCTCATTATTATGCCCGGAATACACGAGGCTAGTTTTTCAAGCCAGTATAATAAGCTAGGAAGCTAGTAAATAGAACGGCAAGCTATTAAAACTTTCCTGGCTTCCGCACTAGCTTACTAGCCTGAAAGCCTTTTGTATACACGAAGATAGACCCACTAGCTTGCTAGCTTACTAGCATTAGCTTACTATACTGGCTTAAAAAACTAGCCTCGTGTATTCCGGGCATTATTTGTCATTAAATGCATAAAAATAGCGTCGAGGGGCGACAAATTTGGTTAAAATAGTGAAACATCATTAATATAGCCACTGTTTGCTTAATTACTGAAGTCAAACAACGTAAAACGCGCGCCCCGGTTCCGTCCCTCGGCTTTAATAGACGAGAATTGGTCCAATTTTGGAATAGCTATCAATCATACTTAGCCTATGTAACTACTTCCTTAGTTTTGAAATTGTAGTGTTTCGACTTCGAGTAGGTACTCTGAACGACCTTTGGACTGCGCTATGTAATTTACGATGCATAAATGTAAGCTTATAATGACGTTTTATGTTGTATCCTATGCATTGGCTTGATTAGACGGATGGTGGAATGAGTAGAGTAAATTAAAACAATCAACCCATTGTGTTATAATATATGAGACGTATGGCATTGAGCAGTAATCGAAGAGACACATGTGATATTCGACACGCAATAAAATTATGATTCGGACATACCACATTCGATTCGTTTAAATAGATCTCATTTGCAATAAAAGGGTATGTACTGGGTAACACGTGTAAACTATAAAAGCAGCCCATAATGTGAAGCTGCGCTTAAAGGTTCAGTTTAGTAATATTTGCACTAGTAAAAGTATAAGTATGTACAGATACGTACACTTATACACTACACTAGAGGACATGTAAACGGGTAAGTACCTATGTTTTTTTTGGTAAGTGCCGCGTTTTCGTTGCACGAACATTATGAATGGTTTGGCAAGGGAGTTTCGCACTTAGAGCATAGACACAGATAATCTTACCGGCTTTTCCTTACTCTAGTACCATCATCACAAAAAAGGGATGAGTATAGATTATTACTTCCGCTTTTACTACAGATTTTGGATTACCGGACTATATTTATCTAGGGATTCTAGTTTGACTGTAATACATCATAACCATCATCGATATACATCGGCTATAGAAGTCCTCATAAAGCAAACGTTTACGAGTGCAGTCCGTTTCCAAGTAAGCTTCCTCTCTTTACCGACGAACAATTAATAGGATTCAGAGAAACTATACAATAAACTTAACATATTGCAGCCTGCCCACTGCCTATGAAAGAAAACTTCCGCAAGAAATGTCAGTAAAGAGCGTGCAAGGTTCAAACGTACGTGTTAAACTGTCGCGAAAGTAATTTTCAACGGCAGTTGACACGTTAGTAAATAGCTGTAGAGGACAGAGGTATTTTTCGCGCAAGTTTACAATGGAAGCAGAAGCAGATTGGCTTGGACTAAATTCCAAAAAAGAACTAAATTCCCGCAGGCTGTAAGGTTTTGGAACCTCTCAGAACGATTTGATTTTAGGATTTTTGTATGGCCATTTAGCTCTGGCGGTGAGTAATAGTAATAGCCATCCAAAAGTCAAAAAATTTAATCGATCTTAGAGGCTCCAAAACGATCTAGGGAGGATTGGTAGCTTTCCAAAACCTTACAGACAACAGGAATTTAGTTCTTTTTTGGTCACTCTGTATATGTATACAACTATATATACGCAATGATCTTGAGGGTGCCACTGCATTTGTTGACACCGATTCTGTTTTAGTCGGTCAGAATAAGCTTTGCACGTTTCATAAGAGCGCCAAACACGTGCGGACAGCGAAGCGCTTGGGTGGTGTATAAAGTTTGATGTATGAAACTTCATCAGCTTAGGTCGAGTCAGCGTCGATAAATGTGGTGACATTCTTATGCGTTGCGTTTTCTGAGTGCTAATCCAGAGAAGTAACTCTAGTTTGGAATTGGTACCAGGTCCTGGCGTACTTAAGGCTGTGTTTTCCGATTGACGCCGGACGCAGAGCACAGCGTCAAATAGAGTACCTAATTTAAATATGGAACGCGACGCTGTGAGCTTCGTCCGGTGTCAACTTTATAGACCTTAGGCAAATTACCTGGAGTCCAGGGTGGAGTTGAGCCGCTGCGAGCGCCGGAGCGGCGCGTTGCGTACCGCGCTCACTGGCTCCTCCCAGCTGCCACCCGCCGAGCGGTGCTCATCTAGAACAAACGGAGCTACTTTAAATTTACATATTTATGCTATGGCTGGTTAAAAAAAATGTCCAACTACTCCTAAAATAGCTTGACAAAAATACACAAATCTGACCTGACTGGAACCATTTACATTGGAGTTGCGTTTTAAATAATATTCTCTGACATGTTAAAAAGTAGATACATCGTCTTTTGATAACATTTTAATCTGACATGACTATAATAGTAAACAAACCTGTTGCCCGTAAATCAGAACGACAAAGAACATATTTTAATTCACCCTTCTAATTAGTATGCAGCAATCTCAGTCATCTCAACGTTACGGTTACTCATAATTATCATGTTGCGCGTCTATTTAGAGATAAACCAATGTCAGAGGAGGCATTAATAATCGCGCTTCGGGCACCTTACTTTTAGCAGGTGGGCGGATGACCAAAGCAAAGGCTTGGAGTAGCAATCGAACTTCTAATTCTGTTGTTGATTTGACATTAGTCTCTGTGCAGCTTATTCGTATCAAAATACAAGTGTGAGATGTAGTTCGAGTAATATCCAATCAAGTTAAAGTTTTTGAAGTCTGAATGCTGCTTTGGGACTGGGATGCTCTTGCGCAAGTACGCGTAATGGATTTTGATTATCCCGTTAACGCTATGAACGAGTTTAGGTAATAGATTATCTGGGATTTCGTTTGGGGATTTAAAGTAAGTTATGTTATAATGAAATGTTCTGTTTCCAATTATGTTTTGACATTTAGAAGCCAACGGCAATATTTACTAACAAACAGTCTAATTTATTGGTGACATTTTAACGTTCAATGTTTCTTAGCGCTTTGTTGCGTAAGTGCGAAGAACGAATATTTACTCGCCATCAGATATATCGGAGCAAACAAGGTGCTCAAATATAAATAAACAAGACTACGGTCAAGGCGTTACCGTGCATGTTTAGTTAGATATTGTGTAATAAAATAGAATCTTTTAACATAAACTCAATGTAAGGACAAGCAGTAAATTTAAAGGTAAATTATACAAAAACAAAACGAATTAAAAAAGCTGGATATCGTAGCTATTGCTTCTTTATAAAGAGCTAAATAAGGCGCCCAGGTGTACGGCGTTGACGGTTTTGTCCCAATCACAAAAACGGCCGGATCAAAGAACCATATTCGCCGTGATGACTGTCAGGATTTTTTATAACCGAAATGCTCATTATGTCGGCGCCCTTGAAACTGTAAGACAAGTGTGGGAGTAGCGGTTAGCGACCACGTTTTGCCACCACGTTGCCGTTTAAATAGGACTTAAGTCTTAAACAGGCGGAATTAACACTAAGCTGTAATTAATGCCAATAACGTATCAAATGATTGCTTAGCATTGGCTATTATGGTAGTGAAGTTGACTCTATAAACAGTATAATTTACAATGGGGAACAAAAGTGGCTACCTATGCGAATGAAGCGTGTACACATTTTCAACTTATTCCTTTGTAATAAGGTGCAAAAGTGTGAACATATCTCTGACGTCGACTGTACAACGATCTGTGCTCCCTTAGTATTAGAATTATTTGCAGTCTTAAATTGAACAATAGTTTGCTAACTTAAATATCTATGTACAAAACCTTCAAAGGCAAACTTAAATATAATTAATCATGCATGAATACCAGGAATAGATACGTACTTATTTTATGTTTCTTTATCAATTTATGTTTAATTTTACTAAGTTTATCACTCTTTTTCGTTCGCTTCATCGTATCATTCTTGTGCACACTACACCACAATGTATTCATCACTCCACTGTATTAAGTACACATTACATAACCTCTGTTGTTCACTGTAAGGTTAAAGATCACTTTAGAAATAAGGAAGTTTATGTAAAACATTTTAACATTACCGACGAGTCACGTCAATTTCGAAACTAACGTTTAGTTTAGAATCAGCGAGCGTGGTTGACGAAAAACGTCTTGCCACTACAATGATTGTCTACAAACTAACTAAAACCTCTCAATGGACGGTTAACGATATACTTTACTAAATAATAATAGCAGTTTGATCACTCGTAAGAATACCTACTCACTACAGGGTTGACGACCTATCTAGTTAATGGGTTTCTGGTCTACATTTGCACAGTTGTGAGGTAATTAGTGTAGTGTGTTATGAAATTAATACCATTGTCAACATTATTGACCTACATGTGTTGAAATTTGTGAAAATAGTTACGACTTGACGAAAGTGCCTAATGAATTAGTTTTGAACAAATTAAGAATTATGGTTGTTATGGATACGAATTTAACCACGTTCCTCGTATCAGATGTTTAGAAGTATAGGTTGATTATGTAACCCGAACATCGTTGAACGTTATAAGATTTACTGTTTAGCGTAGTTTAGTTTATGATACAAGCAATATTTCAGATTTACATTAAAATTTAACCCTTATATGTAACAACAATTTTGAATTTGCTTAAAATTGGGTGGGAAAACTTATGAATCACATGAACGTGCTTGTTCTTACGCCTAGTAAGTCCTAATTACCAATGCTAATTCTACTGATTACTGAACGTAGAAGGTTTATTAATGTACCATCGGGTTCAAAAATGCATAAGCAATTTATGAATGAATTCATTGATAAATTGGCCATGCAATTATGAACCCGATGGTACATTACCTACCGTGTTTCTAGTTGCATGATGGTTTTATTCGTTTTCAAGTGGAATGTAGATTGACACTTAATCTAGCTAATAGTTTACGTATCCAAATCGTACACAACCAAACCATTAGTTATGTGACTTATGTAACACTATTTCCAATCATAACTTTTCCCGAAAACTGAGGAAACTAAGACTTAAAATAAGAAGTCAGTGCAAGACGAATTTGTAATCTATGTTATGATTCAAAGAAATAATAAACCTTTCATCAGTCAGTATCAAACACATTGCATTTGATTCATACTCGTGTTATACAAACACAGGACAGTGATGGAGAAAGAGCAGATGATACTGTCTTATCTCTAAACTGAAAAAATGGCCCTTTTCTCAACCAGCTGCTAAGCGACAACAGATGTTCTAACAGGTAGAATTCACTAAAATCCCAGTCGAATAAACCTTAAACTACATAATAATAAGAGCGTTGATAGAAGCGCTCCCGAAATGCAAATATTACGGGATCAACGAAATATAATAAGTCTGGAATATTTTCGAGATTAAGTGACTTTACGCTATCCCTCCCCAAGTCCCCACAGAAAATTGCTGTCATATGAAATAAAATTAAAAAAAAAACTAGTTGGCAAAAAAGCTCTTACCTTACTTAGCATAGCTTTGTTTAACGGTAAGAAACACGACATTTTAGTTTCAAAAACATGCAAACGAGTTTCCGAGCTATTTTTGTTTGCTGTTCTTTATTTATTGGATTCCGATACCTAGGATCAAAGAAAAGGCTCGGCGAAAGTAGTCAGGGCAGTAGCCCTAGCCCATTTCGTTATCTGGTGCTCGGAATTAAGACTGCATCCTGAACAGCGATGCACGATGACCCCCTTTCGCTACTCTAGATAGGCTGGCCCATAAATCAAATAGTAGATAGCATTACTTGGAACTTTGTAACGGGGTGAAGATGCTGATACTTTGCAAACTAGGCCTCGTATTTTTCTCGTAACATTAGATGCCGTTTATAACCGACATAAAGCATTCTTCTCGCAGTTACGAGCTTGTTAGAAAGTGACGAATGTGGCTATAAAGGGTATCGTGATTCCCGAGAGTAGAATAGCAGGGTTAGTGGAAACTCATATAACCAGTAGCAGGTTTATTGAAAATGTTAAGCAAAGCTTTAAACCAATATACTAATCTAAAATATATTGTAAACTTCACCCAAAAAGTCACTTTAAGTGGCATAGAGCGAAGTAATGTATAATTTTAGATAGACACTAGTTTTTGTGCGATAAGGGATGGGTCTTATAGAATCCTGTGCATTGTATAAGATACTGTTATTAAATTTGCAGAAGGGTAGGCTTCGCCTTAGGGAATGCAATCTCGTTCTCGCGAGATCTCGTTTTTGCGAGATCTCGGCCTTTTTTAGCGAGACTGATCTCGGTAGAAAAATGGGCGAGATCTCGCGAGTTTAACGAGATTGCGCTCGAGCATAAAAACGTCTTATTTGAAGCGAAGTATCCTGCTCAGGTGCCTGAAAATTAAGCAAGCCAACGGAAACCGTGTTCTATTGACGCGCCGCCAGTGCCGCCACTGCCACACATAAAAACGTCAAATGGACCGTGCTAAGTTCGCAATAAATATTATGAAATTATCGTACACAAATCATCAACAATTTATTTTAAGTATTTGTACTAACAATAATGATTCAATGTGGTCTCTGAATAAAAGAAATTGAAATTTAATTGAAATCTACCTAAATGTAAGCTCAATAGCTTACTGTGTCCTTTTTTGTGGGTACTAGACGACGCGCAACTATAGGTCCTGTACCTATAGTTGCGCGTCAAGAGTCAGGGCATTAAATGGTTGATTGTTTATATAGTTAGAAAAACATATTTCGATTCACGACTTAAATTAATTAAAAACTTAAATGCCCTGAACTCAGGTTCTTAACTAAAATTCGAACCCGAGACCTCCTGTTTTACAGGCAGGATCATTTAAGCAGTCCAGACACTGTCAGTAATAATGACATTATAATAAATAATAAATAAATAAATATTAGGACAATCTTACACAAATCAACCTAGTCCCACAGTAAGCTCAATAAGGCTTGTGTTGTGGGTACTAGGCGACGATATATATAATAGATAGATATAGATAAATACTTAAATACATAGAAAACATCCATAACTCAGGAACAAATATCTGTGACAAGCACACAAATAAATGCCCTGACCAGGATTCGAACCTGGGACCTCCTGCTTCATAGGCAGGGTCACTACCAACTAGGCTAGGAGGCCGTCAATTATGAGCTTTATATGCGTCATTACGTAAAAGTTTATAAAAATAAGACGCTAAAATAAATGTTTATGTTATAACACCTCTAACTCTTTTTTTTCTCCTATAACGTATTCAAATATTGTGATTATTTGCAAGGACAAACATACAAAACCGCCAATCTCGCGAGATCTCGAAATTGGCGAGATCTCGCGGTATTGATATTCACAAACTCGCGAGATCTCGCCTGAACTCCAATCTCGCGAGATTGCATTCCCTACTTCGCCTGAAAGCTAGTTAATGTACAGTCGCCATCAGATATATCAGAGCTGTGGAGGTGCTCACATATATCGGAACATGCACTTTATTGCCTTGACAATAGAGGCGATGTTCCGATATTTGTGACCATCACCACAGCTCCGATATATCTGATGGCGACTGTACTTGATTTGTATAATGTGTGTTGAGTTTGATTAACCAAACTAACTACCATAGACGTAGATACATCTGTATTTTTTTTTTTTTTTTTTTACATAAACCACGACACTCCTCTTTCCGTAAAAATCAACACATTATCGAGCTAAGTACAATAAATTTTTTAGTTAAGGGGCTACCCGAGATTTTCATTGATTTTTGACAAGTTTTGAATTGTATCTTCTACTTTTCCATCACTGATAGAATTATAAGACAAGCGGCTATCGGTTCTTCAATCTTTTATCTCCATTTTTGTCTACCGGATTTTGAATGAAATGTATACTTATTTTTTTATAATTTTTTTAAACATTGTCTAAAAAAACTCTATTTTTGTATCTCCTTTGTTGTGAAAGAAACATATACATAATCTACATATTTGGGTTCGTCTTTGAGTTATCTAAAAATTTGTCTACGGTTTTAATTTTAAACTAATTAACACAAAAGTTATGGCTATAAAACCTGTTTTTGGGCCTAAAAATTTTCAACTATGATCCCTAATATCTCGAAGACAGTCAACTTTGAAGTAAATATGGGATACTATATTGCTTAAAGCCGTCGCTGTTAATATGATAAGCTTCAAAAAACATTAGAAAACTAAGGGATTCAGATCGAAGGTCATTGGGGCATGGGATCCCCTTAACTTGGAATACCTAATTGTAAGATATAAAAGAAATATGTTTTAAGATCAGAATATTTTACAATAGGTATAACAAAAAATAAAAATACCTGGTTGTCAAACTGGTAGGTATCTGAAAGTGGATCTAATTTCGTTGTCTATTTTGTGGTTGACCTTATTATTAGTCGTAAGTTATTGTAAACAGAGAAACAGCAGGTCCATAACAAGATCAGATTTATGGACTTTAGTATCCAACGATCCATCGCAGTAGGTCGAGATCAGAGACGCCGGCGCGGGCGCACCCGGCTCACATACGACATAGTAATGTCATAGCAGTAGTTTGACTCTATAAATAACAAGTTATCTTATCAGTTCGTTACGGGAAAAGGCGATATAGCTCGAATTTAGAAACCTGTTACCTAATCAATCTTCCAGAAACATAATAAAGAATGTGTGAAATATCTATTAGTCTCTCGTATCGTAAATCATGGCATGGTAGCTTTAAGTGCTGCTAAGCACGGATAGTAATAAATTTACGTAGCAGTCTATGTAAAGAAGCCTCAACCCTTAATCCAAGTTTACGAGTATGATGCCGAAAGTATTTTATGCGCATTTTAACACAAATGAAATAGGTATATACGTAAAAAGGGGATGGCCGGCGAAAAATAATAAATAAATAGGTGGCGCTCTCACCGGTTGTATTATTATGTACTTTTTTGTATGGAATTTGAGAGCTCTGGTTTAAAGAATTGTTTACGGCGACTAGCGTCGGCAATATTATAAGGAATTTCACGAATTACAGTCAACCAAACTGACTGAGTAGCCTTCCCCATTATGAAGTTGAGTTACTGCTTGTGATATTAATATTGTGCACGCGTTATTGTTTGAACCGGCTAGATGGTATGATTCACAACCGTTGCAAGTTTCAGATAAGAATGCAGCAAATAGGGCGTTGCGAGCTAACAATCGGGCTCAAAATTATGCGCTTGACACAATTCCTGGCCGCGGATTCCCATTGCTTTCGGGGTTTAGTCAAGTTAAACTTATAGGCAACCACTTAACTCTAACCTGTTCACCTGACCAGGGTCCAATTTTGGGAATGCCAATAGTTCACAACGCAGGCACTGACTTTTACGAAAGCGACAGCAATCTGGCCTTGTAACCCAGAGTATAAACTAAGCCTTATTAGAAATTTCTACACCGAATAAGGGGAAATGAGGGCCGACCGCGAACATTGAAAATCTACATTTCGTTATCTGCATCCCTTTCGGGCGCATAACAAGTGCGATAGAGAGGGATGTAACGAAATTTCGACTTTTGATGCTCGTAGTAAGCACTCTGATAAAATTCAAATAAAAGTTCGTACATCAGCTCTAAGAAACCCATTAGTATGAATGAGCCCGTTGTCGAACACGCCACCTTCAGAATTACCACCAGAACTACCATCTCTAGATAATAGTTATGTCATTTTGTCACTTACGGTAAGTGATTTCAGGTCTGAAATCGACTCGCGTAAGCGAATGGAATGATCTCACTGAAATTTATGCGGGAACGCGCACATATATGGGCACATTGATAGTAAATTGTGGTTAGTCTAATACATGTTTATAGGTCCGTTGACTTCAATTTAAAAGTCATTGTTTTTGAGTTGAAATTAAATAAAAGCCGTTATTCAGGCGTTGAACTAAGATTGTTTCTCAACGACCGAGCTAGACACCTACAAACATTGATCAACATATCCGTGTTAAGTTTGGGAGAGTATCACATACCTACACAAAACATAACTGTACAAATAATAGAATAAAATAACCACTCAGATGATTCCAAATTTAGATAAACTACGGTTACTAATTAAATCAAATTAATAGAGAAATGGTATGAAATTTAAGTATGTAAATGAAAAATTAGACGTTTATTTCCATCTCCGCAGTTGTCGAGGTTAGAGGGCGTCGTTATAATGTCATAACTGTGATAAAAGAAAGGCTATAGTAATAATTATACTATTTTAGACGAAATGCAACATCCACGTAGAGGTTGATATACTTAATTCTGGCGAGAGATTGGCACCGAAGTTTATCATTTTCATAGACATTAAGCGCCAGCTATTGCGAATATAAGAGAAATAAATAATATATTATAAACCTTTATAAAGTAATTATATCACGGTACCGATTACTTAATTCATCATACCATTTGTCTCAACAAAAAATTACAATTATTTCAAACGATATTCAAACGCTTAATTTCACTAAGTCGGTTGCGCAACCCGTGTGGCAACCGTCCATCGGGACCAATTCCGTAAGTGACGTTAACCATCTGAATAAACGTAATTGAACAATTTCTATCACCCATTGCCCTTATCTACTTGCTGTGGGTGAATTGGTACCACAGCTGCCGCTAATCATTTTTATGGGACTCTTAAATTCAATATTCTACGATGGCGAACAAGATGTTGCAATGTGTAGATAGAGAATGGCTTGAAGTAATTGTACTAGTAACAATATTGTTGGTCTGTCGTTTGCATTAGTAGTACGTTGTGCAAAAAATATTACTTAGTAGTGGAAAAATACACTGAAAATAAGTGCGACAGCAGCAAAATTAACATAACTATTTCTTGCTTTGAAATGAAAAGCATGTGTTTGTTTGACTGGTATTAGAATTCGATACAATATCACTATTGTTGTTATGTTAATGTGATTTGTCCTCCTTGGTAGTGATCTAGACATATTCATACTCAATTTGTTAACTATCATTACCGGAGAGTATATATTTATTAGAGCGCCATAGTCCAAGAACTTTTTGAGGCTCCAAGACCTCCAAGTCTGAAACGCTATCTGAACGAGACTAACCCAAAGCTACCAGCTACCACATAATGCAGGGGAACGATACAGGGCCATCTAGTAACGAGTCGCGTTACTACCGTTCCTTTTACATTAAATAGATACTCTCTGACTTTACGTAAACGACGCCGACGATTAGAGCAAAAAATTAGGACATTTAAAAAATTAACACATCAGCTGCACATAATTAGTGTCACTAAAAATAACCTTAATTTAATTTTACCCGTATTAGTCAACATGCGGCTTTTCATGCATACAATTCACCTTGCCATACATAAACGAGCTTCATTCACAAAAAAAGTTTACCAATCTGCTTGCGAGGTTCTTCAAGCACCGGGCATAGTTTCACCTTATTTACGACAATCACCAACGTAAACTGCATTGTCTCACACTCACTCGGCGTAACTTTCTCACATTTCCACTGCGTTTAAAAAGATGCATTGTACGCGTGCACTCGTCTGCACTGTCGGTTTAAAACTAACCCGGATTAACATAATTGGTCACAATTGGTTCTATTCGGGAGCCATGTCGTGTTTTAATATCAACAACGGTTGTGACATAGTGTAAAAACAATGACAGTAATTTAGGCCATAACATTTGCGGCCAGCGACTGCTTGTCCTGAGTAATCCAGATTAGGTAGTTCCGAATGGTCGCGGCAGTATTTCAGCCTTTGAAGATAGACTACGCTACACAAACTCCTCTGGTTATGACGGGCGTCCAGTCATTAGAGTATTATTATTAGCCCCACAAACAAAGCTAAATTGTAAATGTGCGCCTCCCGCATCAATTGGGAGCGCAACGGGGGACTCGCGGACGGAAATAACACAATAATCGCTATTTCAAGGAACAGCAGGGCTAGGATGTGTTCGCATTAGCGAATTGTTTACGAATCGAGGGACCGGCTGTTTTTAATCGGAGTTTCAGTGATTACTGTCTCTACGTAGGCGCAAAGAAGATGAGACTAGGTAGGTACTGTGATACTTAATTGATTTTTCTATGAATAACAGAGATGGTTTACGCTTCGAGGGACCTGGGGGGCGATTTTTGAGATTCGAGCGCTCGAATCCAAGGAAATTAAACTGGAAAATAATATTAATAAAATAATAATAAAAGTTTGTTGCCATTATTTTCACATGAAATTAATTGTTTAAATAATCATGGTTTTACAATCATATCGTTGTTATTTTTAAAATACCACTACATCGTTTTAGACAGAATTTTAAATCTCGGATTTGAGCGATCGGATCTAACTGAGCATGGGTGCATTTCTCGTGTCAAATAAAATAACCACCTATTTTGCGGGATAAATGAGATGTTCTCATTAGCAAATGTTTACGCTCCGAGGGACCTGATGTTTTGATTTAACTGTCATTGTGTACTTGATTCAGATCTTTCCGGAGGAGAAGATTAATAGGTAGGTATGTGAAGATGTGACACGGACCGACAATTTTATAAAATTGCGTACTATTTACTTGTAGGAGGGGGGATGTTTGTTTTAATCCCATGCAATATTTGTATTGAAATGTAGCAGTAGGATGCTGGCTACACATGCTGAGAACGATGATAACATTATTTCATAAACATCTAATTGATTCGATTGTAACTTTGAATCGATTCTAATACATCAGTTTCGAATAGCAGACACGCACGAATTGGCATCACTTGATTCGTTAACGTTACATACAGTCATTGCTACAATTATACGTTTAAAAGTAATAAAAATATATAACCTTATATGTGTATGATATATGAACATTTCGCGTAGCAACTGCCTTATGTACACTCGACGGCAAAGATATGTTTACAGTGTTTCTACTTACTCCATTTGTAATAAGGTGCAAAAGTGTAAACATATCTTTGACGTCCACTGTACAGTCGCCATCAGATCGGAGCGGTCAAGGTGGTCACAAATATCTGAACAACGCCTCTATTGTCAAGCAAGTTCAGATATTTTTTGAGTACCTTGGCCGCTCCGATATATTTGGTGGCGACTGTAGATTAAATATTGACGCATATTAGCGGTGTTATTTAATACAGTGAGTGGATTTACATTACAATCGGAGCCAGCGTGGTGCGATGTTGACGCAGTAACGGAGAGCGATCCAAAAATACTTACATAGCAAGACTAGCGCGACCATCTGATTTATGTGAGGGCTAAATATTGCTTTGAATTTACACGTTAACGTAATGCACTCTATTCGTTGTGTGACTCTGACATAAAGCTGGTTTAAACTATAATAGTTATTTAAAGTGAGTTATAAAAATAGTGTTCGAATTGATACAATTGTCTAGTATTATCTCATTTATAATGATTTAAGCTTTCGTGTTTCGTGAGACATATTAACACTATTATCATCTTATGTGGTTGTACTCACTTGTGTTTAGTCACTACGCGCGACATTACATAAACACAAGTAAGTACAACCGAATGAAGTGATGTGATAATACTGATAATAGTGATACAGTTGCGCTTGACTATCTCATTTAAGTATGTTTTAGTACCTACCAGAAATACGTCCTAGAAGCCTAGAACTCCTCGAAATATGCTGTCATTGTAAAATAGATTGTGTGTGTGAAGCGTAGAAACAAAGAGTATCAATCGGTACGAATAGTTCATCAACAGGGGTGACTGCACCCGTCCCCCGTGTAACCAACTAGGTGTAAAACAGTATCCTTGTCCGCCCCATAGTATGTCCAATAAATCGGTGCATATTGCATGTGTTTTACTCCCATTCATAAGTATAAGTGGGTGTAGCGCCAGCAGAGTCACTAGTCTTTTAGTCATTTGATTTTGAGCTTTACCGGAAGTAACTGAAGGTAGTTTTTCGTGTGTTATGTGGTGTATACTTACATTTGATGAGTACGACGGAATCGTGGGGCTCGCATTGCACCTGGGTGGCGTTCATGGCAAGCAGCCCGCCGCTCGCCCCGCCACCCGCCACGCTCGCTTCTCTGCACAACAAAATGCATATTAGAGTCAATTGTGAGTTTGGAGTCAATAAGGTCATGTCTTAATTGTTATTAAAATCATGGCGGTGCTATAAAAGGTCAAGGAACTGGACACGAACGCATGTACATAGTTGGGACACTTCAGTGTGTATTGTTGATCCAATCCAAGGAAGGGTTAATAATTAATAGGACAAAGGTCGGTAATGCTTCCGGTACTGATCTGCTATAGCCAGAACTGGAATTTCCAGTTCCGGTACTGTTTCAGTATGAAAAACCGGTTCCAGGAACCAACCCTAGTCTGAATTTAATTGATCGTCTGAAGACCCGTAACTACTTATCTACTATTTATATCTCAAGCTCTCAAGCTTGGGTACTTAATACCTACCTACGTACATCTGAATATTCTGAATATAGGTAGGTATTAAGTACACAAATTAACAATATACCTACTCGTATCTAGAACCTTGTTTGGTTAGTGTATTAATGTATGAAATACTTTACTGCACACCTATAAATATGACCAGTGATCGGATTTTAGGGTGCAACACGGTTTTTATGTCAAAAATTATGCTACAATGGGTAATCTTCGGGATTTTAGGCCACACGTTTTTTTATTTTAGTTACTATAAACATATTTCAAAAACATTTTAACGACTATATTAGCAAAATAAGTGTACATTTTACGTCGTGTTGCACACTAAAATGCAATCACTGAATATGACACATAAAAAGAGGTAAACAGAAGGCGAGGCGGTCTTATCGCTACTAAGTTCTTATAGAAAATGTTGGGATTATTGGGGTGTTTTTAGTGTGGTATTTTTCTATATAGTAAATCTATACATATAATAAAGCTGAAGAGGGTCGAAAGTCTGTACATGGAAGATATTCGAAAAAAAGTTGGCTGGGGATGCTTAGAATCGATAACAGAACACGTTCCAACTGTTTTTAGAATTTTTGTCTGTTTGTCTGTTTATCTGTTTGTCTGTTTATTTGACCGCGCATCACGTGAAAACGGCTGAACGGATTTTGATGAAATTTTGTATAGAGATATTTTGAGTCCCGAGAGAGGACATATGATAGTTTTCATCCCGACAATCAACCCTGGAGGGGGTGAAAAGGGGGTTGAAAGTTTGTATGGAGAATTTTTAACCGCTGAACCGATTAAGATGAAAATTAGTATGTAGATAACTTGAGTCCCGGGAAACGACATAGGATAGTTTTCATCCCGAAAATCAACCCTAGAAGGTATGAAAAAGGGGTTGAAAGTTTGCATGGCGAATCAACAACCGTTGAACGCTGGAGATGCTCTGGGGAAGGATATAGAATAGTTGATATCCAGAATTCATTCCTTAACGGGGGATTTACTAATTCCACGCAGACGAAGTCGCGGGCAAAAGCTAGTGTTATTATAACGCTGCACGATAGGCATTTTGTATTAGAAACAATGACGAATATAAAAAGAGGCAAGTAGGAATGATTCAGTCCATTGCATTTGGTTACAATTGAATTATTTACTAAACTATAGCTGCGATTAGCAAGTATTAATTCGATTTTCTGGCCTATTATTGTTATTGAAATATAAGCACTCGCACCTGCACTTTAATTGTAAGAACCTAATTGGCACGTACCACTTAGTTATTCTTAACTAGCTTTAAGGGGCTACTTTGAAAAATTATAGACTTTTTCAAATGCTCTAGTGACTAAACGGGAAAAGGGACTGAATTTATTTTTAAATATATATTATTAGACTATATACCTACTCTTCTTTTCTAACGGCCTCCATAGCCTAGTTGGTAGTGACCCTGCCTACGAAGCTGGAGGTCCCGGGTTCGAATCCTGGTAAGGGCATTTATTTGTGTGCTAATCTCAAATATTTGTTCCTGAGTTATGGATGTTTTCTATGTATATAAGTATGTATTTATATATCTAAGTATGTATATCGTCGCCTAGCACCCATAGTACAAGCTTTGCTTAGTTTGGGGTTAGGTTGATTTGTGTAAGATTGTCCCCAAATATTTATTTATTTTATTTTATTTATTTTATTTTTGGCACAAGCTGAAACACGATTGCTGAAAGTTGCCTCGATAGAAAAAAATCCGAAGTTGGGTCCTTTTCCCCCTTATTTTTCTTAGCTTACGTAAGCTATAAGAGATTAAGCAATATAACTAAGTTAAAAATATGGCATTCTGGTTTATCTAAAAAGTCACAGAAGCATAATTAGACAAAACTTTATAGATTCGCTTATTTATCGTAGTTTGGTCAAAAAGTCTGATCACTAAGAGCGCTGCATCTCTTTCTTTCGTGCCCGGGAGCCATAAACGTGTCTCTAACGGATGGGCGTGGCTTATTCGAATCGAAGAATGGCCTTAACCCGTAGCTTCTTCTCCGTATGTTTCGGTAACTGCACTCCCACAGTCTCCTCCCAATCTCACACAATCGCCCATGAATTCTGACTGAAAAATGTATTAAGTATCTATAGGATTTTCATCTTCACCTAAATCGCTTTATTCGTTTTTGCGACAAGATTGACAATCATTTTTAAGCAAATATAGGGCTTTTATGTGAATTAATGCTATGGATAAATAAATAGTTCCATCAATCTTACCTTTAGGGATCAGGAAATACAAAACTCATAGGTAGGTTATTTAGTGCTAGCGGTACACGCCGAAATTCAGTATAATGCTGCAAATGGTGTTTTCTCCAATGTGCTCGGAAATTTTCAGCTTACTGTAGCAAAATGAGTACGTGAAGTTCTTCATTTTTTACCAAAACGAATTAAAAAAAATAAAAATCATTATTTACCTGTTTTAGCGGCCGTGAAGTAATTTGTCAACGCCATAAATATGTATACACTTTTGCACCTTACTCCATTGTAATAAGGTTCAAAGTGTAAACATATTTTAGGCGTTGACTAGTAAAATCCATTACTGTATTGTTTTTTACCTTTTAAATTTTTCATCCGACTAAGAAATATCATTTCAAACAGCCAATACTTAAGCGACGTCTATACACCGTCTGAACGGCAGTCCCTTCAAACTGTAGGATAGAGTGAGAGAGTTAGATCAAAAACCTTGGTTGTCTCGTTCTTTGTCATAGCACCGCGTCTGATCGTGCGAATGAGGCTTAATACAATCATAGACAAAACAACTATTTTTAAGGTTTAATCTTGTATCTGTTGCATAAAAGGAGCATATTTAATACTGTCTGAAATAGCTTTTGACGAAAATTTCTTTTTAAATATTATTTGAATGAAAGTTGGCAGTATACATAGTTCTTAATACTTTAAAAAAAATTATAGAGGGAAGCTAATTCATGACATTGAATGCTAATAACGTAACCAAAATCTGTAATTTATTTAATTTACTTTACTTTATTTCCTCGCACATTTAGAGAAAAGCACTATATATGCCTCGGCGGGAATAGAAATTCGTGGACTCGTCTTATTTTTTCGGACTCAGCTGCGCTTCGTCCGAAAAAATCGCTCATCCACGAATTTCCCTTTCCCGTCCTCTGCAATAATGTACTATAAAAGCATAAAAATCGGACCGATTGATCTTTAGGCCAAATGAATCGATTCGGCCCGTAGCAGTAAAAAAAAAAAAAACAGAGTGCAGTTATGACGTCATCTTTTTTTTGTATGGAAAAAAAAAAAATTTGTTCTGAAACCTATCGTGTGTGGTATCAAATGAAAGGGCTTTCTGAGCTAATTCCAAAAATATGTCACATCATTACATTTCAGTCACATGTTTGAAATAAACATAAAAAACATTTTCAAAACATACCAAGTTTGGGCTCCTCGAGATACGACACCAAGCAATATTTTTTTGTAAAATATATCTCAAATGATACCTAATATCCTCATATCTAACCCCAAGAATGCAATTTTGAAAATAATTACATTTAGTATTTTTTTCTGATTTTTAATGTTTACAAAGTGCGACGTATTACTCAATACGAGTACGAGTACCGTAATATCCTCCAACTTTGCCCCCAGGCGAAACTTTGCCCAACATTTTGAACAAATTCATTAATTTACGTAATTTTATAGTATGTATGTATGTATGTACTTTATTGCACATAAACAAGTTTAACAATATTACAACAGTAAAATAAAAAATAAAAAAGATATGCACAAAGGCGAGCTTATCCCTAAAAGGGATCTCTTCCAGCCAACCCATAGTATAGTATTCTGGTGCGGGCAAGTGTTGATGTGAATCTCACAAAATGGGAAAGCATGGTGAGTAAAACCCATACTTATACTTATACCTGTATATAATAAGGCAATGGGGAAAGCCAGTGAAACCTTATTGTAGAGGGTGCTCTTTTAGATTCCATACAATGAGGAAAAGAAACAAAAGATGAATGGTCCTTAACAATGTACGGGAACTATGTACAGTTAAAAGGCTTTTCTTATGCAATTGTTTCCCTATACCTTTTTGCTTCAGCATTTTCATTTTAGAGTATTGTGACAGTTGCCATTACTCTAGATTGTTTATATCGTAATTCGATTTCAAAAGGATAATGAATGAAGAAGTCTTGATGTGGGCAATGTTACGTTGTAATGTAACAACTAGTGATGGCCAACTTTGCCCAAGACAAAAAAAAATCTTAGGGCTATCGGCTTTTTGTATTAACCACTCGGCACGAAAAAAGGTGATTATTGTTTTTGAAATATATATATGACGTTTTGGAACTGTTTCTTTATTTTTTTAATGTAATTGTTAATGTGAAACCATAGTATTCAATATATACATAATTTTCTTTGGTCTGCCGATTTATTTGTAAACATTACTAAGATAGGTTCGTTATGATTTGTTTCTATTATAAATAATGAAATATAACTCATTTAATTATGTTTTGTTTAATATACATACTAATGCCTGAAAAATAAAAACATGACTAAATTAAAAAAATTAAGTCAAATGAGACAACCCTTGTACTTTGGAATGCTTGTATGCACCTTGTACCGTAAAGATCAAAAACGCGTACCTATCATTGCCCACCTAATTTGTACAAAAGTTCACGTACTTATCGCTGAACTATTTAAAGGGAATGATAGGATTACCCTAGAGATTTGCTGTAATTCTTGTTTCAATACTATAATCGCATTATTTAAGCGCAAATCGACTTGAGCAATGTTGAGTAAAACTCGATATTACTTTACCCACCCTCAAGTTCGCAAAAAATGGGATAAACTTAATTCGCTTTAAGTAAGAAAAATCCTGATATGTGCAACCCGGGTTCCTCGAGCTCACCTATCACGTTATATCAAAAGAACGTGTAAACAGAGTTTCATTACTCCGAGAATTATTAGATCCCACATTCGTAATAATGAAAAATTAAAAAAAAATACTTAGTGAAATTATTTTCAAAATTGCTTTCTTGGGGTTTGAAATGAGGATATCAGGTATCATTTAAGGTATGTTTTACAAAAAAATATTCAACCGTATCGTATTTGTAGGAGCCCAAACTTGGTATGTTTTGAAAATTATTTTTATTTTCATTTGAAACAAGTGACATAAATATAATGATATGATATATTTTTAGAATAGGCTCAAAAAGCCCTTTCATTTGATACCACACACGATAGGTTTCAGAACAAAATTTATTTATTTTCCATACAAAAAAAAGATGACGTCATAACTGCACTCTGTTTTTTTTTTTTTTTTACTGCTTCGGGCCAAATCGATTAATTTGGCCTAAAGATCAATCGTTCCAATTTTCATGCTTTTAACACCGTTTGCAGCATGTTTAAGGCGTACCGCTAGTACTAATTATTATGCTAGACTGAAAGGTCATTGTACTGTTCATTTAGTAATGGATAATGGCATTAATTTGGCAACCATAGAAAACAAACACTGTTTGGCCACATTGAAATTAGGACTTGCGCCTAACTTAGGGTAACGGTTTGTTTACATTTGGTAGGAAGGTAGGTAGGTACCTACCTACTAAGGTAGTAATTTTTTAAGATGTCGGAATCTTACTAAGGATTTCTAAATTCTTACTACCTATGTATGGTTTGTTTTTATTTGGTAGGAAAGTAGGTACCTACTATGTATGGTTTGTTTTCATTTGGTAGGAAGGTAGGTACCTACTACGTATTGTATTGTATGTATAACGTTCAAACCTCTGAAACTAGGTTCTAGGGTCTGAAGCACGGGCTTAAATTAATAATTAAAAAAATCTGTTTGACGTAAGATTTGGACTTTCAGAGATTATTGCTTCCAATATAGCAATTAACCCATACTAAGGTAACGTGTTGTTGTTTGATTTTGCATTTTTTTACCGACGAAATTCAGTTCGCACCCTGCGTTACAGCCAAGTAGGGTAAATCGCCAGTAATTTGCCACCATTCAATAGGTAACTAACTGGCCACCTCATACCTACTAATAATGAAGTAAGTATGAGCTGGCCAGTTATTGAACGGTGGCCAATTACTGGCGATTTACCCTACCTATCCTATCACAGTAAAATTAGAAATGAACAGGTTTTTATGTTAAAACACAAATTATTGTTAATACCTAATAATTACAATACTAATCAGTGTTTTTAGAAGTAAATTTGTGTAAATATTCATAGCCCAAAATGTGTAGCAAAAAACCTGACCATTGCTACACCAATTTACACCAAGACTAAAAACAGGAAGAACTGTCAAATGGCGATGTACTACAACATTTAAAATGATCACAAGAGCGCAAACAAAGGCGGCCCAACAACAACGCGCACGACCTCCACCCTCACCCACGCCGTCCAGCTCCTCGCCCTCGTCATCAGGCGACGAATACGCTACAGCGCCTGACGCGAACATCAGCGAGTCGAGCAGCGACGAGCGCGGGTCGTCGCCCTCGCCACCACCACCACCAGCGCGACGAGGAAAGCGACCGCTGCCGGCACGCTTGGGGCCTGCGGGACAACCTGCCCCGCCCACGGCTCCCGCTGCCGGTGGTCCAGTGCGCCGCATGCGATGGACACCATCAATAAATGAAAATGTCATGCGAGCGTACTTTGGCGCTACAGTGGGGGGAACACAACTATCCGCTTACCGTTCCAAGATGCTGCCTCTGTTTCAGGCTCTCGAACCTACCATCACCGTTTCGGAGCAACGATTATCGGATCAGGTGCGCGTCATTCAGCGGCTCAAGCGGTTGGATGACGCGACGCTTGATCGGCTTCGCCTGGAGGCTCTCTCGGCTCACGCGGCCTCCGCCTCGACGCGGGACCCGCCCGCTACGTCGCCGGATCTGATGCCCGCACCCGGCCGGGCATCGGGGGCGCCGCGGGTTGACCCCAGTGTCGACGAGGAGTTTACGTGTCAGAGTGTAAGTACTTCAGCTAATGAGCAATTGAGGAGGGCTTTGGAAGAGGCAATTACGCAATATCGTTCCACAAACAACTCTAGGCCACGATTACCGCGTTTGCCTATGAATAGACGCAATTTAGCGATAATAGGAGCCCTAAATGATTTGCTAGATCCACTCGTGCGGACTAGTAAAGACCTAGATGATACACACTCGATTATGTACTGCGGGGCCATTGCGGCGTGCCGTGTTGCTCGAGTCAAGTTTCCGGACGCTGAACGTGCACCTAGGACCGCCGGGGGTGTCCCTGCTTGGCAAGTACGAATCGAGCGACGTATCAACTCGTTTAGGACTCTTATTGCAAAGCTGATCTGCTTCAGGGGGGGCAATGACCGCCCCCGAGTAATGCGTTTCGTGAACCAGGCGTTCGCGGGGACGGGCATAGAGCCCCGCGATTACATGGCCAATATCACGGAACGCATCGACTTTCTGAAGCAGAAAGTCTATGCATGGGCAAACCGTATTCGCCGCTACAGAAAGCGTGTGGAACGATTTCAGCAGAATCGCCTTTTCCAAAGTGACCAAAGGAAGGTATACCGAAGATGGGAGGAAACCGACCCACGCGTGTCCGACGCGCAGCTGCCGGATGCTACCGCTATGACTGATTTCTGGCGTAGCATCTGGTCAGTGCCCGTTGAACACACGGAGGGAGAGTGGATGAGCGTTGTCGAACGTGAGTGCGAGACCATCGAACCTATGGGGGCTACCACCATCAGCCCCGATGACGTAAGTTGTGCAATCCGCACGTCCCAGAACTGGAAAAGTCCTGGCCCGGATGGATTGCACAACTTCTGGCTAAAATGGTTTCGATGTTCGCACTCGCGGTTGGCAACGCAATTCCAACAAGCTCTCGATCTTGGTTCCCTGCCACCTTCCTTAACAACTGGTGTTACCTTCCTGCTCTACAAGTCCGGTAGTACCACGGAAGCTAAGAACTACCGACCCATCACATGCTTGCCTACGCTGTACAAGCTCCTTACATCCATTTTGAGAGCAAAAATAAACGCGCATATTGTCGCAAACAACATTTTGGCCTCCGCTCAAAATGGATGTAGGGTTGGGTCCCGTGGTACTAAAGAGCTCCTCCTCATAGACATGACCATTTGCCAACGAGTCCGGCGGAACAGGGGGGCCCTCTCTGCTGCTTGGATTGACTACAAGAAGGCCTATGATTCGGTGCCTCATTCATGGCTGGAGAGGATCTTAGAGCTGTATAAAGTTGATGCAACATTAAGATCCTTCCTTGGCGCGTGTATGAGGCAGTGGACCACAGTCCTTCGTCAACCAGGAGGCGGGGATGACCCCCTTGGTCCGCAGGACTCTATAAGGATCAAGCGAGGAATATTCCAGGGCGACAGTCTGAGTCCCCTATGGTTCTGCCTAGCACTAAATCCGCTCAGCACTCTGCTGAAGGATTCGGGGCTAGGTTGTCAGCTTCGGAGAGAGGGCGAAGCCATATCTCACCTTCTGTATATGGACGACCTCAAATTATTTGCACCAAATAACCGAGACTTGATGGAGCTACTGAAAACTACTGAAGTTTTCAGTAGTTCCATCAAGATGGAGTTTGGTGTTGATAAATGTGCGGTTATGCATGTACAGCGGGGGAAAGTAGTAAATTCAACAAATTTACAGCTTTCTGAGACAATGACGTTCAGGTCTATCTCTGAATCAGAAACCTACAAATATCTTGGTATGTCACAGTCGTTGGGTATTGAGGATGCGGGTATCAAACAGGCGTTGAGGGAGCGCTTCTTCGGTCGACTGACAAAAGTACTCAACAGTCTTTTGTCAGGTGGCAACAAGGTGCGCGCCTTCAACGCCTGGGTGATGCCCCTACTCACATACTCCTTTGGCATACTAAGGTGGACACAGACCGAGCTGGATGCCCTGGATCGGAGGGTCCGTCTACTGCTGACCACACACCGTATGCTTCACCCACGCTCGTCTGTTATGAGATTGTACATTCCACGGAAGTGTGGAGGTCGCGGCTTTTTAAACGCCAAAAATCTCCACAACCGTGAGGTGTACAATCTCAGGAATTATTTTCTTAACAACGAGTGTGGGATGCATCGTGATGTGGTGGCAGTAGACAAGGGCCTCACGCCGCTCTCCTTGGCGAATGAGAACTGGCGCAAACCTGTGGTGCTGAGCACCGAGGATCGCAAGATGGTATGGAAGAGTAAGGAGTTACACGGGCGGTTCTACAAGGCCCTCATGGGGCCCGACGTAGACCTGCTCGCTTCGGTGAACTGGTTACGATTCGGGGACCTCTTCGGAGAAACCGAGGGTTTTGCCTGTGCAATTGCGGACGAAGTTATCATGACGAATAACTACCGGAGATATATCCTGAAGGACGGTACGGTCGACATATGTCGGGCATGCCGCCGTCCCGGAGAATCACTCAGGCATATCATCTCCGGTTGTTCTCATCTTGCTAACGGCGAGTACTTGCACAGACATAACCTCGTAGCCAGGATTATACACCAACAGCTTGCTCTTCAATACGGTCTTGTGAACCGCGAAGTGCCATACTACATGTACTTACCTGCGCCAGTTCTCGAGAATGGTCGTGTCACGCTCTATTGGGACCGATCAATAATCACGGACAGGACTATTGTAGCCAATAGGCCTGACATCGTGCTGATTGATCGGTCGCAGCGCCGGGCCGTGCTCGTCGACGTCGCTATCCCCCATGACGAGAATCTCGTGAAGGCCGAGAAGGACAAGTCCAGCAAGTACCTAGACTTGGCTCACGAGATAACCGCCATGTGGGACGTTGACTCGACGATCATCGTTCCGGTAATCGTTTCAGCGAATGGTCTCATAGCGAAGAGTCTCGATCAACACCTCGAGAGACTCTCGCTAGGTGGCTGGATCAAGGGTCAGATACAGAAGGCGGTGGTCATGGACACGGCGCGGATAGTCCGCCGGTTCCTCTCACTGCGGCCCTAACCACCGGCAGCCTGGGCCCTGCCCTGTTGCCGGCGGCACCCTAGATTAGGTTTTTTATAATGTTTTTATTGTTTTTGATGTATTTTTGTATTTTACTTTTGTAAAAATATTATAAAAACCTAATTTAAGAACAAAAATAAATAAAGAGCGTAACAATACTACCTACATCGTACCTCATAGTTTTTACTCCAAAGGTTAGAACTAACAACACAACTATGGTTATTGTTATTATACCTACTTATTATAGAGCAATATTAGACACAGCAAGTGTTCAATTATCGTGGGAGACTCTTGGTCTGGCCCATGCACTGATTTGAACATTCAATATTGTAAGTGTGACTGATAGATATACCTACCAACGAGATCAAGTTACTGACTTTTGTATTACTTAATTAGAACGTCTAACGATAACACAATGTTTAGAATATACTTAGTATAATACCTGCACAGTCGCTATCAGATATAATTATCGGAGGGCCCAGTGGTCACAAATATTTGATCAACGCCTCTATTCTCAAGGCGATAAAGTGCATGTTTAGATATTTTTGAATACTTTGGCCACTCCGAAATAATTCGATGGCCAGGGCCGGCCCGAGCATTCCCGGCGCCCTAGGCAAGAGACTGAAATGGCGCCCCATTTTAGAGAATTAGTGACAAAATAACGCGCAATTTTTTTCAAATGAATAGGTGGGTAACTGTTATTTTACGCCAATATAAAGTGCTAACTTTTTAACTTACTAAGTGGAAGTGCTAACTTACAATTCACGCTTGCACCCTTTCTCGTTGTAGACTGCCATCTAGTGCAACATAAAAATATACCCCCTTTTTACACCCCCATAGGTTATCTTTACCCACATTTGCGCCCCATAGTAAAGAATGAAGGGCAAAGATGACACCCGCATTTATTTGCGTCCAGAGGAAATAAAATAAATCGTTTTTATTCGTAATGGACATCTGCCTTTTTAGGTTTCCGTAGTCAAAATAACTAAAAATCTTATAGTTTTACTAGAGCGGTCTGCGTGTCCTTCCTTAGCCCAGTAAACGTCACTACAAGTACAAGCCAGCTGAAATTCTTGATGAATGTCAGGGTGGAAAAAAATAACGGGCCTGGAGGAGAAAAACCTTATAACGAAAGAAAATTTCTTTCATTTTTAGGGTTCCGTAGTCAACTAGGAACCCTTATAGTTTCGCCATGTCCGTCCGTCCGTCCGTCCGCGGTCTAGCTCAGTGACCGTTAGCAATAGAAAGCTGAAATTTGGTTTGAATATGTGCATTAACGAAGCCGACAAAACGGTAGAATAAAAACTGGAAAAATATATGTTGTTAGGGTACCTCCCGTACACGTGAAGTGGGGGGCGAATTTTTTTTACCCCAACAAAGGTACCCTAACAAAATATATTTTGCCAGTTTTTATTCTACCATTTTGTAGGCTTGGTTAATGCACATATTCAAACTAAATTTCAGCTTTCTAGTGCTAACGGTCACTGAGCTAGACCGCGGACGGACGGACGGACGGACATGGCGAAACTATAAGGGTTCCGTTTTTGCCATTTTGACTATGGAACCCTAAAAAAGAAGGATAACTCGAAAAAGACTTAACCGCTAACGGTACGTAACGAATTTACGTTGAAAGAATTTACAGTGATGTATCTTCTTGTATTACTAGAGAGAAACATTTCCATACACAATATGTGTCCAGCTCTAGACATACCCTCACCAGACAACCAAGTAATAGTTAACTGTTTATACTGTGAGCGCGGGTCGATGACAGAAGGTTCTACTAATTGGGTTCAGTGTGATACAATGCCATATGTGGGTACATCAACGATGCGCCAAACAAGTGGACAGATGTAAATTACTGGACTTATGTACCTAAGATTTTATTTGTACACGCTGCACTGTTAATGCTAACGACTTCTCCGAGTGTGTTGACAACGTAACCAATTTATCAGTTATACATAAAATACTGACCAACGGTTTACTTGACTTGACCATTACTATAAATTTTTTTCGATGCCGCCGTTTGGCGCCCCCCTAACACGAGCGCCCTAGGCGATCGCCTAGTTCGCCTATATGGACGGGCCGGCCCTGTCGATGGCGACTGTACCTACACAGTTTCCATCCATAACCAAAGTGCAACTGTAACTAATTCCACCCTTAATGAACAGATAAAAATAGGCAGGAAACCAGAGCTCTACCCATGTTTTTTAAAGTATAGTAAGCTGTAAACATATGGGCTGGCAATTAAATGTTTCAAAGGAACAGCAGCTGCATTTAACTGTTGTGGTTTATCAGTATGTCTATTTTAGGGTAGCAATGATTGGTTAGTTGGTTTGACTTTGAAATAAGGTGGTCCCAATGTTGAATAAACAAGTGGAGTGAGAGTAAGTACAAGAATGATAATCAGACTGTGAGTCATTCATTACTTAGGTACAGGAAGCAGCAGAAGTTGCTAAGTGGGTAGGGTGTTCAAAATGACCTACTTACACTCTTAGGTATTATCTTGACAATAAAATTGTGGTAAGCTCATTTTGTTTTGTTGGAAAGAGAAAGAGAGGACGGCCAATGGCACACTGGTCAGACAATATAACAAAAGTGGCAGGGGCAAGCTGGATATGGGAGGCCCAAGCAAGACAGACAGAAGTGGAGAGATCTGGCCTTTACCTCCTAAGGGTTCTGGTGTAAATCGTACTAGAATTATACATTAAGTTTTAATCCTAGTTTAAGTTACTTTATTTGTATTGTTTCACACAGAAATAAAAGGCTTCTTTATTTTTATAAGCTAATTTTGAACACCCCACCCGCTTAGCTACTTTTACTGCTGACGGTACCTACATAAAAAACTTTTACATATACAATAATAAAATTACATATACAATGATAATAGTAAAATTAATATTACTCATTTATGATAGGTACTAACCCTATATGAATACAAATAATATTTGCTTTTACATATTTGATAAATAATGGATTGATAGGTAAATACAATGTTTAGTGAATCACTGAGTGCTAATAATTATATGCAGGTTACTTACTTATAAAAGCTGTGGTAGGTAGGTACCTATATAATGAAATAAATGTTTTTTCAATATAAAATTACAATTAAGGTCATGTGGTCTAAAAATGTGAACAACAAAATGTAACAGGCAAAAAAGGTGTAGGTAATTTTGTTGTAAATAGGACTCAGGTATTCATATATTTTACAACCAACTTCAAGATTTCGAATGAGGAGGTTATCAATTTGTCGGGATCTTTTATTTTTATTTTTATGTATGTTAACCAATTATTCGAAGACGGCTAGACCAATTTGGAACATTCTTTTTTTTGTTTGAAAGAGTATAACTTCACAGTTGGTCCCATTGTCACCAGGTCCAGATCTGATGATGAGATCCTGGAGAAATCGAGGGCACTTTTCAACTATTAACCCGGCCACTTCCTTTGGAATAGAGGATCCTGAATGAAGTTGGTTCTTTTTTTGATTAAAATTATTTTAACACCAGTAACTTGACTGTCAATCACAAATCTACCCGTAATGTCATGGTTAGCTGCTTAGTCTGAGGCAGGCTGTAGCCTTTTTTGCCACCATAATGGATTCGTGGTTTAAAAAAACAAGGAAAAGCGACCTACTTGGGATACATCAGAAGGCAAAGATAGACTGACTCAAGCTATGGGTTCATTGACCAAAACCTGACAAACAATAGAATAGGCAAATGACAAATGTGTTACAGTAGATATTGTAATGGGGTCATTCTCGTATATTGTATCATAATTGTGGTGTGTAACTTTCTCACCACAGAACTTTGTTTTTTCTTCAATTTTGTATATTTCCTGTAGCATTATTATGAATCAATAGCAACATTAGCAACCAACTATATATTACTGTTTTTGTTAAAACATACTCCAATATCCAATCCATAATCAGACTTGATGGCACTAAAATATTGAATGTCATCAAAATTATGCAGTTTGCTATATTTCAGCCCCAATATTGTTGTAACTGCAACTATTGTCACTACAAAGAACACAGACAGTCAGCTCAGCACACTACACAATCAATATTTATTAAATTTACTAATATTTTGGTCTTGTTAAGTTAAAAATGTATGTACTTATTAAGTTATCAATTGTGTTCAAATTTTATTTTATTTGTTATTGTGTACAGTGTATTTTAAACACACTCTTGTATTGTTGATGAATAAAGCTACTATGACTGCTAATTCTGAATGCTAAAAAAAAGAAACAAATAAGATTGACTTTCCTGAATGATCTCCAATTTCAAGAGGTATTGTTTGCTTGTTCGGTGCTTTAGATTTTGTGTTATTTTGACAGCAATAAATATTTATTTTAATGATAAGTACCAATGAATTATTTATGTACCTGCATATTGTCATTTCTATTTCTGCTTTTATTGCTTTATCTATTGTATCTAGGTATGTGGCAACAGTTACAAGTGCCACCAAGCAAACCTTCAAGTTATCACTTAAGAGGTGACATAATTTACTTAGTTGCATAAGTAAGTACCTATATTAAATTGTTTCAACTACAATAACTACACAGCAAGACAAATGTAATAACTAGAAATAGCTTGAGATTTATTTATGGTATAATAATAACTGTATTAATACGAACACAATATATCGTACCTACGTGTTGTGAACACATTAGCAAAGCCAAAGCACATAAAAAAAAAAAAAAAAAAAAAAACACATTAGCAACTGTCTGCTAAAAACTTAACCTACTTACAGTCGCAAGGAAGCAAAAGATTAACCTAAAATCGAAGTTTCTTGGCGTCCCATTTAGCCTGAAGAATAACACAATTCCCAGTCAAACCTTACAAGTGTTACGTTTAATTTTAACGCCAGGTCAAAGCGTGGCCCCAGTTTTAGGTCAGCCGCGGTGCGATGAACTTAGCGTGGTTCACTTCACTTACCGTAGAATTCTTATGGTTCCCACAGGAATGTGTGCATTCGATAGCTTCAATGCAAGTTTCCAATGTTCCCTTTTAGGAAACCGGCTTCGAAAACAATCACTTCCAACACACTATCCAACAGTAAAAACACTTGTAAAATCCACTAAATCAAAGGCACTGCATATAAAAAATGCTAACTAAAGAACACCAACGATCATAATAACACCACAGTTTCGTCGAAATGTCCGCTCCGGTAGCTGGTACAGTTTGTGGAACATCGGTAAAAATGTTCACATTTCAACAATCACGAGTTCAATAATGTTTATTTAACAACAAATTAATAATTTCAAATGCACCGTAAAATCCAAAAACAAGACGCGCAGCTGACTGTCAGCCTGTCGCCTCTCGCTTGGCTTGAGTTTGACTGCGGGTGTGCGGAAGGGTGGGGTGAGGAGCAGCCGGCGCTCATACCGCGCCCCCTGCCGACTGCGCCGTGCAAGTCAATTTCATTGCGTTCATTTTATGACGTTATTCAAAGCCGCGTTCTCTCGAGTCGATATGCAAACGGCGCGAGCGCATAACAAAATAAAACAGGTGGAGTGGATTATTATTAAGAAACTATTTTCAACTATAATTTATATGATTACTTTTTTTTTAACTTAATGGGTGACAATTTTTTTTTCTAAATATACAGTCAGTGTTTGCTTATGGGTTTCAGGTTACAGGCAATTTACAGGCCTTTCTTTATAGGTACTTAATAGAGTCTCAAGAACCTGTGTGTTCTAGGTATAGTCAGTTTGTCAGCCAAAGTTAGATACTAAAATAGGTATTAGGAATGATAATTGTTATCATAGGCATAGGAATAAATGTTGTGCTGCGATATAGAAATATTTGGCGACGATGGCGGTGCTCTCACTCTCTAATATTTGATTTAATATGACATTGTTGACTGTACACCTGTATAACACCTGCGGATAGAAAATGTTTAAGCAATCAATTAGTTTGTAATTGCTTACTGAGATTTACATAATAGCTACGTAAATTACTGGATGATAACCATGAGACGAAAGTTCTTTCCTATGCTATGAAATGAAATAGTATGGTGCTCAACTGATATCTCGGAACTACGCTTTGTCAAATTACCCCGATAAGAAATCTTCGAAATCTAACTTTTCTAACGTCAGAAGCTGTGTCGAGTGAGCAAGTACTTATACGTAACATAAGTAGGTAAGTACTTAAGTAATTTACGCCGGGTCTGTAGTTCAGTCGCAGTCGCATTACGAACGACCGCCTTCTCCGATCACCGAAGTGGAGGAACGAGTTGCCTGGAACGCGGTATGCGATTGGAAACATAAACAAGCCCGGCCCGGCCCGATGAAAGCACGCGCCGGCAGTTGTTGGCCTTCGTGCCTTCAGAAATCTGCAAACAGATTGAATATTTTCGAAAAAAGGCGCATTTTCGCACGGCTCACTTTCGGTCAATTTTCGAGAAAGTAATCCTTCATTGGCTATTTATCAAGGGCTCTGTAATTTCTCCATTTCATTACCCTGGTATAGCTCCCTGTAATTACTAGCAGTTTACCGGCAGATGAGTTAATGTTTGAAATTCTGGGTTGTTTGTAGCTTGTAGGCTTGCGGGGAAAGTGAAGTGTTAATGCGACAACTTGATAATAGAGTTTCGTTCCTTTCCGAGAGTGAACCGGGAAGGAATACGGTGCACTGCCTCTGACCTCGCTAAATAGCCTGCCTGAGAAGTAATTACCCGTCTAAGAGCATTATATCGTTGGTACCTGATGTTCAGGTGTTAAGTGCTTGTAATAGCTAGTTTTGAAGTTTTGTTTTGACTAGTTCTTGCTCAGTGTCGTGGAACATCTGCTCCGGTTTTTACACAGTAACTCTATACTTCACCCCAATTCATGGAACGGAAGTTGGGTGCGGGTGCGTTTTGGGAGCGTCCTTGAGAGCGATTCGTGGATTGGGACCGGAAATTTCTATTCGCCTGTTTTATTTTAGAACACGATAGATATAAAATCAAACGCTGTTTTGTGGTGAGCGTATGCGTATAGCGCTGAATATACTAATTTCTTGAAGATAACTTATTCCCTTAAAACTCTGGGTATTCTTATTCCCCTGCATGGGAACATTTATGCTCCTCTTCACGTTGATTATGTCTTTCTCTTTTTATGGTTTTATCTTTTACGTAAACTCTGAAGAAACTCTAAACATTTGTAATGAAAGAAATTTATGAAAGCAAGTAGGTATTCAAACTTGAATGATGATGATGTGCGTGCAATGTGCGTGCTCGATCGGATGAAGGCATTCGCACTCCACAGAGGTAGACATCAAGCTGTCGACTTGTCCAGCCCATAATAAAACCTCATTAGCTCCATTAGCTCGTTGCTTTCATTTAAAACTCGTGAGTGACGTTTTTACAGCGCTTCCATGCAAAGTTCTTTTATATTTCTATGAATGGAGTGTTCAATTGCTTAAAGAGTGTATAAGTGTAGTGAGCTGATCAACTTAAGACTATAAAGATTGTACATACCTATCTAATTCGTAATCCGTTCGTTCATCAATATAAAACCTGCGCCACTGCTCTACAATGGGGTTTTCATGTTTGGACTGCTGATCATTATAGGAGCGTGTTGTTACCTCCAAATTCTTTAATCCAACTAGTATCGTTAAGAAGAGTCCGTTAGTAGTAAGTATTATTCTCAAGCATTAGACAAATCTGCACAAAATTTCCACATACATGTCGACTTTAAGGGAGGTAAATGTGTAATATATGAGAGACGATGTGTTGCGAGGAAAAACAAATGAAAAACACATTGCTCGCAATACATCCTCGCTCATCTCTGGTGGAAATGCAGCCTAAAACTAACACAGAATTTGCGGCACTATTATAGACCAGGTAGGTACCCTAGTTACGTTCGTCTGTAACAATACAAACGGATATCCTTTCCATTTCGAAGCTTATACGGCCCAAGGATAAATGCCATTTGAATAAGGCACCGTTTATTTTTAGGATATGATTTAAAGGGGACCGATGGTGAATTAAGTAGCTAGGTATGTCATAGAACGTGAGATAATTGTTATTTGATAGAATATCTTATTCCCCAATATTTTGTGTTGCTATGTTTGTTAAAGGGATACTTACATAATTTGCGGTATTTCGAATATTGGACTCAGTAGTTGCGTTTTATTACATTCGTTTGAGCTTTTTGCTGTGGGTACCTCTTAATTCTTACGTGTCATTCTGCCTTTATTTTATACGATAATATTGATAATAGCAAGAATATTATTTTGATGAGATGACTAACCAATTTGATCTCTACACTTTGTTCTCTTTGGTTAAGCTTCATTAAGATATATTTCTTCTAAGACGCAAAAGCGTACCTACTGAAAATTACAAAAATATCGCCAAAAAGTACTTCTATTGAAGAAAATTCAGGCAAAGCAAGAGCTTTTGCTATTAATTTTAAGTTTCAAAAAAGTAAAAAGGCTTTCCGCCATAAGAAGCCGGGGTGTTTCATGATTACTCCGTTTCTTAATATATCATGTCCTACACGCGCGATTCAAGTGAGACAGGAATGCCACCAAAGGGAGTACATAGTAGACGCGTACGCCTATTTATACGTTACAACTGTCGTTCGCGTGCCCGACGTGCCTGCTCAAAATATCGTGCGTGCGACGTCCTGTCGACTTCCGTCGATTCAACTCGAGCTCTGTCTAGTCACATTGTTACACGATACACGTCATTTTTCAAGGCCTGTTGTAGAGATATATAAATATGGATAAAATTATAAAAGTCCTGAGTGTAGTCTGTCCGAAAACACCATCCTTCAGAAATTTCACACTTTTCATAGGTCTTCCGAAAACCAGTTTTCGTTGAAATGATTTTGTTTTGGTTTTTAGGTGAAGAGTCAATTCAATCAATGTGCCACGCCTCCTGCATCTTAATCTTGACGCAATTAAGGCTATGATAACCTCCTGCGGCCCAGCCATACAAATGAAAAATCGAAAACTTGCCACTGAAATTTAAACCAAGGACACAATGAAACAGAGTCGATTTTATTTTGTTTCAAAATCGAACGCTACAAAACAAATGCAACTCTATGGAAATAGAATGGATGATTCAAATTTCATCGAAGACAATAAGTAAGTACTACAAGTAGGATCTTGGGCCTTACGAGGATATGGCCCTGAAACGAACTTTGGTATCAGAGGTAAGAATAATCTATTACCCTATATTCTATTAAATGCTGAACAAGTGACCATGAAAAACGTGGCTACTACCTCGAGGGTCATTTGAAGTATTGACGTATGTATGTATCCCACATATCGTTGTATGATGGAAACCTACATTCTACTTATACTATGTTTTTTTTCTGCGCACTTACATAAGTTTTTATGTGATCATTGTCCCAAGTTTTTCGACAATGCCCGAGGACTTTAAAATTATCACCCAAGTAACATTTTGAGCTGTATAATAGCTGTATCCGCCAATTTTTCTGCTGTATAAAGGCTGTATTGACGGGCTTGGAGACCGTTATATCCTCAAAAAGGGCCCCAAATTATACAGCTCTAAGTGTTAATATAGCTGTTTAACGACGAATTTTACAGCTCTAAGTGTTGATATAGCTGGTTAACGACGAATTTTACAGCTTTAAGTGTAGATCTAGCTGGTTAACAGCTGTATTATTACTGAGTGATGGCTGTTTTACAGCATAAATAAATTCCATTATACAGCTAATACTCCTCGGCTACACTTTTTATGCCTATATTCACAGCAGTAAACTGACAAAAGTCTACATAAGAGATTTTTTTACACGAGTTGTGTCTATTATACTTTGGAACGTCATAATTCGAAGACATCTTGTAAAATATACGCATCCATTAAGTGTACAAAAGGAAACTAAACCAAGTGCGGTAGTAAACGATATTCTGTACCTATTCTGCTTGCGGCTGTTAGTTTTATGTGAATGTATATACTAATTGTAAACAAAAAACTCACGCGCCCTCGAAATTATAGAGATAATTCAATAATTATTGTACATTGTGATTTAGTGGATCGAATCTTTTTTTTTAGATTGACTCTTTTGTGTTACTTATGCTTCTCTATTTAACAATAAAGTTATTTTATTACATGTAATTAGTAACTACTTAAGTGTTATAATTGAGAAACATAATGACAAACCCATTTTAGGATTTTTAAAGATTGTAGGTTATGTTATTAATGGCGTTCGTAATTTAAACAGCCTTAGCTCTTCAAGTACTCGATTTTGAAGCTATATGCTGAACTATGGAAAAAATTGAGTGTGTTTACCAGCCTCGAGTTCAATAGCTGCTGTGTAATAGTATTTAATTTTCGGCTTTATAAAATAGTATGAATACGCTTTTAAACAGCTTATAACATTACATAAAACTCTTGTAAAGGTTACAGCTTTATAAAGGCTTTCTATAGAACCATTATTCAGGTATTATACAGCTTCATGTGATGGCATTATAACCGAGTAGGTTTACACCATTATTCAGACAATAACATCATTGTATACTCTTATTCCGCCGTTACAAAGCTTTAGTTTTCCAAAAATGCAGTTCGCTTTTTTTAGCACTTAATTCTGTATAATGGTGTTTTTTTATGTTAATATAAAGCCAAAAGTAATACTTTCAACATTATACAGCGGTAAATCAGCCTCACTGTATAAGAGAAACCTTTTCTGCGCTAGTTCAGCTTTAACAGATTTTCTACTCCGTTATTCATCAGTTTTTAAGCTCTAAGCTGTTTACTAGCGAATTTAAGCATCATTTTAGTCTAAAATGTTACTTGGGCAGATTGACCGACAGTACCGACACGTCGAGGGCAGGCGGCACTTTTTGAACTTATCAAGGAGTGGTTTATAAAAATGAAGCCACTCGAAAGGGTTAAAACTTAAAAATAAAATAAAACTTGTTTTTTCGAGGATCCTTTTTCCACTTGTAAACTTACGGATGATATGGCAGTTAAAGTAGTTAAGTATATGGATATTCTGCCATCTGCTGTGATTGAGATAGCGAACCAGTATTGATCGAGGTAGGTAGATTTTGCACATATGTAACAAGCATATATCATATTCATAAGAATCATAAGTTATTGCTTATTTTACAAACTTGTGTTCGATAAGGTAAAGTAACGTACTCAGCGACTTCTTATAGCTATGTAGCAGAACGTTTCTTGCTAAACCGTCTATATATATGGCTCTGTTCCGATGACAGAAAGAAAGAAAAATAGGTGGATTGACCTTTTCTGCCGATACTTATCGGCTCAACCACTACCACTTTAGTTGCATTTCAGTTCGATGAAGGCAGATGAGTACCGCAGCGCTACAAAGTTGTTGGTATCGGTTCAGATTCAGGACTAAGTTGCGACTTCATTTTTGAATCGAGTCAACGAGTGCGATGGCTCAAAAGTCTTCACCCTAAATAGAAATAGCCGATGACACAACCTTTATCACTTTGCAAAGGAAGAACACAATGAATCGTAAACACCTGCATTTTGCAGTGCTGAATGGATTTCCTCGTAGACAATGCTGCAATAGTGTGTGGGTGCGCTGTAGGCTAATAGGCCAAAGGAATCAGTGAACATGATACCTAGAGTCGTTAACTATTGGGTTTATTACTCGTGCCTGTCAATTTAAGTATCTGGGTAAAGTTTCAATTCCTACGCGATCTTGTGTAAGTGTTTTGGAACCTGCTACTTCGTTCTGCTCAGGGGGATCAATGTTACTCTGCGTCCGTAGGTTACACCTTAGACAACCCTACACGTGATCCCTGGGAAATGCTAAGAGTAACAAACTTGGCAGATGCACTGTCCCATCTGGATCTCGCAGCACTCACTGAATTTTCTTCACTATCTACTTTCCCATACAAAAAAAGAAAAAGAAAACAAAGTAAAATATAAAACAGAAACTTTTTTTATGTGGTTGTAAAGTAGTGATACCTCAAGATTTCTTAGCATAGACCATACATTGGCCCACTACCATTGATTTATTATGTAGGTAGAACCTACTAGATGTGACATCTAGAACAAATTTTGTGCTGCATGTTTGGCTGTTGACAGCTGTCAGTTGCTTAGCATCATGTCAGTGTTTCAAGAGCGAATGTATGGACTTTAAGTGCCGATCACTTTAACTCATGGCTGAAAAATTTTGTTAGGGATGTCATCTCCTGTTACTCAATGCCCACTACTCGCCTAAATATCAAAAATTTCTAGTTGGTACTACTTCTTAATTATCATACATATACCTATATCAATTATCATAATACTAAATATCAGCAATTTGTGTCGCTCGTAAATATATCCCGAAAAATTTATACTTATAAAAAATGATTTTGACACACTCTTATTGTCTTAACAATCAGATCTTGCTTAGATCATTTAATTAAGCCAAAAAACACAGTTAGATATTTCTGCTGTTGGCTGTTATTTAGGTATTCGTGCTTTCCGGGGGTCATTCCATTCTTGACTTTAAACAAAGTGTGCAGATACTCGTAAGTCCTTTTATTAGGCGGAGCACATTCATACAAATTGTTACATAACGCAATAGTATATTTAGAATTGCGCATTGATGTACTGATATTTAAGCAACAAAGATGCAATGATTTGTTCAAAGTGCATTGAACTGTGCTCTTCTTTATCTCTCAATATTATCTAACGCGTTTAAATCGATATCTTTAGAAAAACGATCATACGCTAGTTATATCATAAATTACAATAACCGATTAAGCACGTAGTAATTGGGCAGTTGAAATTACGAACCATTGCATAACAGTTCTCTGTTCTAAAAGGGAATAAGTATCATAAAATTAGTATGACATCAGACCTTTTCGGTTTCAAAGAGTAACTAACCCGCCTACGGTATCGAGACCTATAAAATTAGCCATATAATCTTTATAAATAACGGTTTTTTAGTCATATTCAATTAATTTAACAAAATTATGGATCTTAAATTATACAGGTAGTTAAGTGTTTGTATGGTTGCTTTGCAATAAGTATGAATGTCTATTTGCATTAGGTAAGTAATAATTTTTAAAATTAGATATAGGTATTTTTTTTACTTTCCCTTTATTTTTATTTTTTTAATTGTAACTGGATGGTTCTTAATTACTAACCAAAGAAATAAATAACGGGTTTGTTACATGATTAATATAAATTATATGTAGAGCAACTGACCGTATAGTTGGTACTATTATTTTATTATGTATCTCAGGTTGTATCTAAATCTAGTAGTAGATATTTTCAAGGTAAAAATTAAGATTCCTAAAGCTAAATACGAGTAGGTAGGTACACCAAGGTTTATTGAAGGTTTAGTAATATATTACTGAATCGCGATGAGAATGGGATTGAGTTAGCTGTCAACCCTTACAAACTTTGACGTAAGCATATGGAAAATCTGTCAACTCTAATCCCATTCTAATCGCGGTCCAGTAATACCATCTGCGGACCTATATCTAATGTAAATCAACAGCTTATTTTGGCACCAGATCTATTGCATGCTATTTTCCTACGTCAGCAGGCCATTTCAGATTTAAAAAGTAAAATATATTTGACTTTTTAAATAATATTTTAACAAAGCACAGTTGATAAAATGTACCGCTTGCAAAATGCCAAATGTGCACACAACAACAATTTTTACAAACACGTATGACATTCTATTTTTAAATTGCATTTAATTACAACCAATAAGCTCACGGAAGGGAACAAAAGACGAACGGAATAAACACACTCACTGGAGAGGTAGAGCATTGACCTCCGCCCCTGGTCGCATTTGATAAGGCGGTTAATGGGCCGTGCTACCAACAATGACTTCCATTGATACACGCTACTATATAAATTTTGTGCCATTGATACGCCATTCATCTGGTAAAATACCATTTTAATTGGTTCAGTGATTTTGCCCTACCTGACATAATAGATAGAGTTGAAAAAATGTTTTACTTATAGCTACGAAAATACTGATTCAGTGGGTAAATAGTTACTGACTCCCCCTCTCGCAGATACGTACCTATATGTAATCTCTTGCAGATAAATTCTGAAGTGTAGGTGAGCGTAGTCATCTTTACATGACCGTTTATATTGATTAAATTTTAATGATAATCTGGTGAAAGTGTAAATTATGTCTATATGTAATATTATAATAAATTCTTAAAAAACATACATAAATTTTATACTTTACATTTGTTTACGTGTTGATCCAAATTCGTAGGCATAGTCATGGCATATAGCACACTATCTTTTTGAACTGGTATTAGGTAGGTACAGTGAAATAAAAATACAGCACAGCTAAGCCGATAGTTAATCATGTTTGCTAATTTGGCTATGTAAAAGTTATTACTTTTGTTGAATGTGAAGTAACGTTTTTGCGTGTCATGCTCGTTTAAATGTTTGCATGGAATTACGAAACGTTCATTGTTTCAATGTTAACAAACTACAAGTTTAGAAATCCGGCCAGCACTCCCATGAGAGTCGTGCGAATTATAATCCGTCTCATTAGCTACAAAGAAAATGCGCTTTCTTTCTATACAGTCGGTCAAATATACGTTTTCACTTCTGTGCCTTATCCCATTACAATACGGCGAAAACTGTGTACAACTTTTTGATGGCGATGCAGGAACATCAAAGATGCGGCGATTGAAAGTTCATCGAGCATCAAGCACAATAGCGGACAACGATGACACCGTCTTATCGAACATCGAGAGCTGACTCACTGCCCATACAATCCTCCTAATTACAATAATTTCCGTAGTAAACCCATCCAAAGTGAAAGTATTCTGGTTCCGATGGTCACACGCTCGGCAAGTTCAATGGCTTGATTAAGAGTTATTAAAAAAATGTGTAATATTTGTAATAGCTTTTGCTTTCGTTCGGAATGGCGGAGGCGAGGTCTGGTCTGTGTCGTAATCCGCATAATCGTGCGGCCGGTGCTCGAACACTTCCTTCAAGAACGTTGCTGTGTAAAGCTCTCCGCCCCCGGCAGATCATGTCGCCTATGGATGCTGCTGCATTCCTGGTAGATACATGTTAGAGTTTCTCAATTTATACAACCCTAGGTTGTCAAAAAACCTACATAACCTACATAATTCTACGGATGCCGAGTTTTTTTGCCATATCGGGGTCAGAATTGCATGGCCGATTTATGAATGAATTCATTGATAAATTTGCCATGCAATTCTGTACCATCACCACCATTCATCATGTAATTCATGTACTATCATCATCATGTAACATCATATCATACTCGTATTTATTTCTTTACGCATGCGGTGTGCAAAGACGATGTAAGGACAACAATCAGTTCAAATGGCACCTGCAGACGTAACTATGAGAATCAGAACAATTTCTTCGTATAAGTATATATTAATATGTATATTAGTTATAGCCTCCCATACTACGATTACTACCTGGAGTTGCAGGCGTTCATAGACTACGGTAGCTGCTTACCGTAGTGGTATAAAAATAACATACTATCTACTACAGGTTTATTAATAGTGAATGGCATATCTCAGTGAATGTAATGTCGATAAGTGAAACTGAATTATTCATACTAAACTTATCATGTTCTATTTTTATAAACGTTTAACTCCTTTTAATTCTTGTAATTACATTTTAAGTTTGCAGTTGTTAACGGCCAAGCAGTTAATTATCTCTGCGCGGTATTTCTTGTTAAGGGTTACTTTAAAGTATTCAAACTTGTTCGTAATCATTAGCTTGATGCTCATTTAAGTGCGTTTCAAAAGAACTCATAGAAACTTTACTACAAGTAATCTCCATAAGTAATTTCCATCGGCACTCGTACAAAGGAAGGGCTAAAAGGATTCTCGCTCCTCAACTTTATGTCTTTAACCTCCAGAGCTCGAGATAAATGCATTTTGAAATAGGAAAAAAACGCCTTGCCCAACGGGAGAAAGTATAGAAAATTTAAGATGAGATGAGCGAGTGGGAGTAAACGAATGAGTAAACCATTTTAGAAAACGAATGCGCTCATAAATCTTGACCGCACCAAAATATATGAGAACTTTATTAGAACAATCGGTAATCAGTGTGTAACGTAACTTTCGTATTACGCAACATCATTTCATTCAATATCTTTGACAAATCGTCGTCCGCGCCCTGTTCGCGACAATGCTGGTTTTCTGGAACCTCATCATCATATAATAAGTCAATCAATCAACCAGATTATTCTATTACGGCATCTCGCATTCAAATTAGCGGAGCGTGACCGGAGTTTGCTTCGGCAAACACAACAATACACGGCGTTCCTGCAGTGCGGCACTTTCACCGTGGGCCCGGAGCCCCGGGGCTCTACCGCTAGTCGGTGACGATACCGACAGTGCCGTTTCGTAAAATTACATAGTTGAGACTTATAACACCGGTCTGTAATATATCACCTTTATGTTTAAAAAGTTACAGTAAAAACGTTCATTATAGATGTGACTTCTTATCGACCATAGAAAAGAGTTAGATACCATCTGAGCTTCGCAAAAACAGCACAAACGTAAGATTCCGGGTACTGATTGATTATATGCCTAGAATGTTATTCGAGGTTTACTGTAAACCGTGCCTTACTAGTTATTTATTTTAAAGCTATGCCGTGCATTAAAATATACAAATCTATTTAAAAAAATTGACAATTATAGATACAAACATTTTGATGGCATCTTATTATAAAGAATTTGTAGTAGTACCAGTTGAATTCTCCAACATCTATACGACTCCTTGTACAAAAATATATGAACGCAACCTTTTTAGAATGGGTTTAAAGGTCGCGTGCACATATTTTGTCCAATTTTAAGAACTCGACTGTACTACCTTAGAGAGTACAGCTCTTTTGACGAAATTACAAATATATTCCATAAGCATTACTTAAAAGTATGTTTAGAACTTATTTTGTCTTCAAAGTAGAGGTATCTCTTTAATCTGATAAAACTACAACAACGTCGTGAACGTAGAACGAATCATTAAAAAATATACGACTCTCATAATTTCAAATGAAATAACATGTGACCCTAGCATATTATATTTCATTCTACATTATATCCGAAATGCATCTTTATCCATCGCCCGGCATCAACAAGGCTGCATCTACAAAGGCGCCGCGGCGCTCCGCCTGAGAAATAACTGTTCCGTACACCTAAACCTCAAACCAAAATTGGGGTACGTCATAAACGAAGGCTTTTGAGTAACCGGTTCTTACTGTTACCAAGTTGGCATAAGCTTACGTGAACGATATAACACGAGTACCCACGCACCCGTGTGTGGTCACGGAATTCTTACTAGATTGAGCATGTAATATGATTCGCGGTCCCCAGGGTGACGTTACGAAAAATCGTTGTGGACACTTTTTGTGTTCTAATAGAATCAATCCTGCTTACAATTAATCATTGCCCTAGCGTTTGTCCCGGTCTTAATTGCCACCTAATCCTAGGACTTAACGTAGACACTAGTTTTTACGAACGCGACTGACATCTGCCCAGTGCCCTTCCAACTCGAGGGGAAACTAAACGGATTAGGTCCGGTTTTCTTACGATGTTTACCTTCACCGAAAAGCGACTGGTAAATATCAGATGTATTTCCTACATAAGTTACGAAAAATTCAGTGGTATGAGCCGGGGTTTGATCCCGAAGACTTCCGGATCGAAAGAAACCGGAACGTCTTACGCCAGGCCCCCAGCGCTCCCCTGCTTACATACTGAGTATATAACCTAAAATTGCCAATATAATCCGCGGTGATACATCAGACTTAATCAGTTCCTGAGACTTTGGTTTTCGTTTCAAGCGTGGCATCCTAAGCATTATACCTTGGTCATTAGTTAATAGTCCGGGTCTGTAAGTGAAGATATTTAGTATTTGTATTATTGAACACGCGGAGTCTTCAGGAGGTAGTCTTGCGTGCGGCACATTCTTTCGTGTTTTGCTTGTAAATGTAGCCACATTTAGTATGGCTCGGTCGAGACGCTCCGTTAACCTTGTTATCTTGCATGTCGTCTACATTGCATGCCGCATGCTTGGAGACAAGGCGCATCACATCACCGTTACATGTGATGTGCAACCACAATCCTTGAGATTCCTTGTTGAGTTACTTAGTGTAGGTATTGTAGGTACATATGTAGGGATTCCCTGATGCTTGGTTGAAATTAATAAATTATAAAAGTCGTATACTTATTTTTGATTATTCGTTATGCTACAATCCTTGTAAAGTATAAATGAAGTCCCTAGATTCCTTAACGGTGTTTAAGACATTCATTTCGTTTACAACTTGTTTCGCGACGGTTTGAAATTAAAAACTCTTCCATTTATGTCAGATGCGTAAATGATGACTTAATTTTATTGTCTAACAGTCATTTTTAGCTTTATATTAGTAATCTATCCGTAGACTAGAGAGTTGATTAGGGAGTAAGATTTTGCGACATGGTGGCTTTAGTTTTGTCACAATTATTCCTATAGTCACAACCTGACAAAATAATATAGAATCGTGTCTCGTGATTGTCGTTTATTGTGTCACTTCTGTCACTTTATTACAAATGATAATATTCATGAGTCATAGGTAATTTTATCGTGTGTGTCTGTTTACCACTGTCTAGACTAAAGAAATATCACTTTTTAGTTGTTCAATTGATATCAATCCGTCTGTGTTTACCGTTCGTTTTTTCATGTTAATATCATATTGACCTGTCGACGCCCCGTTGGATTTATATTCGATCGATCATTGCGTTCAACGGTATCGATTTATTTTGTACAGTCGACGTCAAAGATATGTTTACATACTTTTACACCTTACAGTTTTGTAATAAAGTGTAAAACTGATACGTCTTTGAAGTCGAATGCACTGGAGCCAAGTGTGTTCGTCAATAACTTACGATTCAAATTTGTGTCATTATTTTTCTACAAACCACTTCAAGAAAACAAAGGTCTTGGCGGAGCGACCATAGAACTTGATTCCCACCGGCTTCTCTTATTGTCAGTCTGTTGAGTACTTTTACAACGGCTGGAGAAAAGGAAGGCCAAGTTAGCCCTCGTCTTCCTTTAGAACAATTTTGACCTGCCGCCACTGGCCCTGTAAAGTGGTTTCGTGTGGGTTCCTGGTTTTAAAATTAAATCTATTTTCACATTTTATATCACACAAATTGTATATAATTTATCTACTCGTGCCTCCTCTCCCCCTGTCACAGTCACAGGTCTATACGAGTATACTGCACATTGAATAGGTACAGAAACGTTGAACGTTTTACGACGCCGAGACGAGAACAGGCCTTTGTTCAGATCAGGTCAAGGGAACCGCGATACCGAACCAAAAATATAAATTGGCACGAACCGCCGATATGGCGCGCTTTTGATTTCCTAACCGTACTCGCGAAATGTCTTAGGAAAACAATGCTTCTAAAAATGGTCGCTAAGGCATTCGTTTCTTTTCGTGATTGATAAAGCTTACACACTGGACCCTGTTTGATTGTCTTTTCTATGTAGGCACTTAAAATTTTGGCACAAAAAAAAAACAAGCTTTGTTACTAACCCTAGTTTTAAGTTTAACTTTGTGTGTTTTGCTTTTGCTTGTTACTAACAAATTATGGATCCCAGTGTCCGAAATAAATGATTTTGAATTTGAATTGAATTTGAAAATCAATATTTATTTCTGCTTAAGTACTACAAACCATAATAAGTGGCTTCTTTTCGTTTGCCTTGTGTTTTTATCTTAAATTGCCTAAAAACTTTTCTGCCATATTTATGTCAATTGTAAAATACAAAATTTTACCAGAAAACCTTTGTCGCTTTTTCTAACGCAATGAAGGCAGATCGTTTAATTCCTTCTCGCCGTTATGCCTTTATTCCAGAATATTTTTATTCCTATGGCATATAATTCCTAGTTATAAAAATCATCTTTACAAGATATAAAGCTAGAGCGATTATACTCAAACCGCTTAAACGTACGTTCCAAGTCCCAATGGCCGAGATTCTCGACGATGAATACCAATAGCGGCAATAGCTAACAAATAAGGAGAGTAACTGTCACATTCAAATATATTAGCAGTGCTTGCAGAGCGCGCTCCAGTTTCTTATATGTGCATGCTAATCAAACGAACTAATGCGTGTCCTACATATCACGTGTGCGAAATTATCAACGTATAATAAATGTAGGGTAATGTTTATAGTAGTATTAAGTGCATCCAGCCAGCTGCAAAATTGCACGGACACTTTGTGAATATATAAAGTTCATTCATAATTTATCCGGCTAAATAGTAGGTAGGTGTAGATTGCGTAGTCGGTTTTAATTTTTTCTCAATTTTATTTATTCCTTTAAATTATTTGACAAATATAATCTAGTTGCCTTTGCCACTATTGTAATTATTAAAAACTAACAGTAAATCCGCAACTTCGTTCTTTTTTAACCCCAATGTTCATCATTTACACAATTCGCTATAATCTCTTGTTACATACAGAGCGTGTTTTACAACAAACCTATAACTCATCACTATTTTTGTTTTCTCCATTTCTTTTCTATCGTTTATCAATTTCAAGCCTCAACAACTACACGTCAAGTCATCGACCTTTCTGTTTTACTTTACCGCTTCGTAATCGATTGACTAATAATGCAGATGTGAAAATTTCAATTCGAAGCACCAATGGAATAACTGACACATCAAAGTTAGAAATTTTATAGACCATATCGCGATATAACCGCGTCGGCAAATAAAAATGTTCGTATATTAACGCTTTTACCATTTTATTATATGTATCATCAATTCCTGTGTTTTTAACGTGGTCATTGACCTGAGGTTCGATAAGTCCGACCAAGAATCAGCGTTCTATTGTGACCTCTACACGTTGATACTGTGCGTTTCAAGTCTAACTAAATATCTATTGAGGCTTAGTGACCCTTAAAGGGTCTTAGATTCCCAAACTAAGAGCATACCATACTGTCTCCCCAACGATACCTCATACCTGGGCCGACCTACCGGATGGTGACTGCCAATGCCAAGTACGCTCCCTTGAGAGGCCCTCCCTATCCTTACCCATTCTTTGATGAAAAAAAAAGAATACATATAAATAATTTTATGGACTTAGACATCAATGGAGCCAGAAAGAGGGAGAAGAATTTGATAAATTCTATCGTGGAAGAGTTGAAAGACCTGAAGAGCTGGATTGTTTAAGCTAATATATTGCATGATTTGCCGGGAACCTGACCTACTGCAATGATTCTTGAATCGATACGTCCGATGGTAAAATAAGAAAACGGACTTCACATCTAAATGGGAATAATTATTGCAAGACTGTAAAAATTTTCGACATTAGGCTAAATAAAAACTTTTTAGTATGCCGAATTTGTTAGCATCAAAATAATAGTAATAGGTAGTTATTTGTTATACAAGGGAGCAAAGTTGTATTTTAACCGCGAGTGTGGAATTGAAACACGAAACACGAGGTAGCGACTGGATTTTAGGGTTGAACTACGAGCTAGCGAATGGTTCGAAAATAGAATCCTGAGCGAAGAGAGTAGTTCAAAAATAGAATCCTGAACGAAGAGAGTAGTTCAAAAATAGAATGCTGAGCGTAGCGAGTGTTGCAACACACGAGACGTAAAAATAACTTTCCCCTGACTAAACTATAGTTGATAAACTTTTCTAACGTAAAGGAATATTATCGAGTTTGAATGGTACCGTGGTACGGTCTCTCTCAGAAATCTGAATACAGCTATCAGCATGGCCAAAGCATTTAACTTCAATGTAAGTATGTTGACTCAGAGGATATCTCTTTTCTCTTTCGTTAAGTATTACCAATTAACGGAAAACGAATTTATGAAGGTAACACGGCACTGTCGCTTTCCCACCTGCTTAGAAATCGAATACATCGTATAGGGCCATTGTGCTTAGTGACGCCAATGCGCCGTTACCGATTACGGTTCATGTTCCTGGCTGTAGGATTTAGGAATAAGTACTGATTTAATTTCCACTAACACAACATGTAATAATTTACGAAACAAGAAACGATTTTTTTTACGTAATCCAGCAGAGCCGAAAAAAAGTTGGGGGTAGCTGAAAAGTATTCTGATCTAGATGATTAGAAATTTAATGGGTTTCATTCTTGGTTCACTATCAGAAGTTTTCGACCTCGAGAACCTATGATAACTTAAAGGAGGTCCAAACTCCTAAAAAATTTCACACTTTTCGCTCATATCTTTTAAATTACCTCATTTTGTGGTCCACGTGGCATATGAATTTCCTCAAAGATATTTGATAAACTATATTTCTAAACCAAATATTTAATTAACGGTGTTACAGCGGTTTAAGTTAATATTAGACATATAGTTCCTTAAAAGGCTACGTACAACTATATGTTAGGTACCATAATTTCTATGTCAATTATGTCAATCAATCACCACCCATCAACACCCACATCTTCGAAAACCTATGATATGACCCTTACTTTAAAAAAAACTGCCCAGAAAAAAATGTTTTCCCGGGACTACAATATTCTCTTGGCGCACCACTAGCAGTGCTTACCGTGTATGCGATGTACGTAGTATGTTAATACCTGTCGCCCACTTTCCAGGTCTTGTAATATTGAACCATCTCGACGTTGAAAGTTGCAAACAATGGAAAATTGTAAGCAAACGGATAGTGATGTACCTACTATTAGCCAATGCCTATTATCAGAGGCGGGGCGTCCGTAGAATTCGAGTCTCGCGTAGTTGAAATATTTTGTTAGTCCAAATATCATTGTAATAAGGGTCAACCTTCGGAATTATTCGCCACCCTTTTCCTATCGAAATTATACTAACTAGTAGTTCGCCCCGAACTTGTGTTTCGGCATACACGTGCAAAAGTAGAAATACCTACTAAAAATACCAAAAATGGGGCCAATGGCGGCCAGCCAACCAACAATTTTTCAAATTTGCCGCGCTTTTGTACTGACAGAAATGGTTTGCCAAGCTATAACATTAATTTGTAAATATAGTCCGGCAAACCAAAAAGCGCAGTAACAGTCAGAGTAACATGCTATACCCATCCCTTTTTTAGTAGTGAGAGTACTAGCATTAGAAAAAGACAGTATGATTCTCCCTGTCTATGCTTGAAGTGAAACAAACTCTGGCCAAACTATATTAGTATGTTTTTTTTCTAAACTAACCATCTTGGTGAAATTAAACGTCCGTATTAAATTGTGTGGTTGATGCTCAAAATTTTACCGCGACGAAATCTGTTCAGATTTATTTTGTCAGTTTTTGTCTCATTTAATTTACATCCACCTCTCACTCTGTTACTTTGACATGTCGTTCTCATCTGTGGACACCTATAGGTTTCGGACACCATCATTAAATCATTTTGCGTCTATGGTAAATATGTTAATGTCAGTTGTCAAAATATTTACACCAAAAGCAAAATATAATTGAAAATATTTTTGAAATCTATTTTATGTTGCTAATTATTATGAAACAGTAAGCAGTTAATAAGTATGTATTTGATAAGAGGGTAAATCAATACCTTTCATTTGATACCAAACTCAACCATACTTACTCGTATAAGTAGCAAATAAGATGACCAACGTAACAAGACCCCTTTCCAAAACCTTTTTAGGCCTTCTAATTTCAGAACCCCCGTATCAATCCAGCTCATATACGAACTCGCAAATTTTGTTGATCTCTGCTACAACCCTAACAAATTTCATAAAGATCAGAAAAACGTTACTAAAGTTATCGTCGGACAAACTATGTAAATCAAAAAGCCATCCAAATGCCGAGACGTCCCAGTAGCCAGGTGACAGTTGGGTCTGAAGTTGTTTGTAAGAACGAGCTTCGCTTACGCTCCGCTCGTTCGATAAACATTACTAAAAGTCAGCAAAGGAAGCCAAACTATCCACTTTGCCTGCGAATATTTGTGACGCATTGCCGAAAAATTAACAAAATATTTTTGGCGATTTTCTAACCTGCAGGTCATTGGTGTGACTTTTTTGTGAAACTATGTGTAGGTAAGTGTAGATACAAATTTAATTATTCTTTAGATATTTATCACAGATATTGTACATGAGTTAAGGATTCTTAATGTAAAACTTTTCGCTAAGCATGGGAGTGTATGATCGACGACGACAAATCATTTGTCACATTTTAAACCACTGGATAGAAAGTGATATTCTCTGTCATTATCACGCTATCAAGTGGATAACTGCAAGCAATTACACTATATCCATAGGTGCAGGCCAAGATTTAAGGAAATTGTTGTTTACAATTTTCTTTTCATCGGAAATAAATTTGCGTAAGCAATTAAGATTTAATTGCCTTTCGTTTTAAATCGTTTGACTATTGATAATATACAGCTGAATGGGTTTATACTTAAATTGGATTATTATCAAGTTCTGTATTCGTTAAAGGGCGTTTGGATTCACGTTAATTATAAAATAGTTAAGTATTTTATTGATCAGAAAGTTTGGTTATGAAAGCAAATTCATAATCAACTTTTACATATAAGCCAACAAGTTGTAAATCTGACGAAAGCTATAAGACATCAATCTTTATTACAGGCCTAGAAAATGATGATAAAAGTTGCTCCACAATTGATATAGTGAGCCTATCGTGACGTAAATGGACAGTTGAGATCACTTTATGGTAAAAGCCGTTGAAGGAATTGAAAATAATGGTTTTGGTCACGGAATTCTCGACATTTTTCAATTACTTACCGCATATGTACGAACAAGTAGAGTCACTTTTTTAGAAACCAAATGCTAATCTAGAGGTACAAACAAAATATAAGAGCTTATACCTAATACAACTTCTGTCACAGTTGAAAATAAACATATCTCCATTTATTTACACATACATACATCTATTATTACGAATAGTGTTGTACAGTCGACGTCAAAGATATGTTTGTAAACATATCTTTGACGTCGACTGTACTATCGGGTTCATAATTGCATACCCAATTTATGAATGAATTCATTGATACATTGGGTATGCAATTATGGACCCGATTTTAAATTGAATTACTCCAAACTTTTAAAGAAGTATAATCTGTAAATGTTGTCAAAATTATAAAATATGTTTTATCCCTGTACCATCTACCTGAGGTCATACGGTAACTTTTCAATACTTAGATAAAATATTATGAAATTGGCGTAAATGTCAAATAATTTCTAAGCTTGTATTCTATTTTAAAATCATAACAAAAAAAATGAAAGTAAAACAGGACTCATTCCTAAAATATTTAGTTAGGAATAAAATATTTTTGCATGCATTGTAATAGTAAATAGAGCTTTACCAAAAATAGATAGTAATTAGTCTTATCGCTGTATGCCACCATTATGTATTTAATGGGCATACCAACATGACTGAGGCAATAACTTTCACTAGATCAAATAGTACGAGATTAACTAGGCAAAAAAGTTCGCGAAAGATATCTTATTGTTGTTCTATATTGCGAAGTCACGTTATTTGGTACTTATAGCTTTATAGCAAGGTCAGAAAACCGGACGGAATTACAATACATTACTTTCGGACTCGGTGGACGAAAGCGAACGTTGCCTTCTGTTTTGGCGACAACTTTCTGTAAGTATAGGCAGTACGAACCACTTTTTTGTCCTTTCCAAAGTAGCAAGTAGATATCTCGATATAGCATCAATCACCCGAAAATGGACAGGACCACTTTCCACCATGACATAAGCGGCGGTAACCATTGTTACTCAATTAAAGGGAGTGTACAATAAATCTGGGAAATAAGGGGTCTTTAATTAAGGCGTGGGGGTTTTTTATACGCACAATGGAGAGATAAGGGCAATTCTTAATTAAGCTTTCTACTGATTCGCTCAGGAATGTTAATAACCTACTGTCAATCGGTTTTAACTTCATACTGTCTTTGTACGCTTTGTATAGTTCCGCGAAATGCATTCTGAGAGTTGAAAAGGGGGAAAATTGGGAGTACCTAACGGAAAAGAAAAGAAATGCCAAGTTGAGAAAAAAATCTTATTACACATTTTGCTTACATAGCTAGTTGACATAAAGTTACTGAACTTGACCGAAGCTAATTGTAAAAGCTCGCCGCAATAGAAAGCATACAGGTAACATGTACTTATTTAGAATAATAAATATGAGTTATTATTTGAGTAATGGACTACGACATATTTCATTACAGTACATTGTTGTCAGTTCCCAGCTTATATCCGGCAGTTAAGATGTTATAAGATCAATGGATGTGTGGGTAGGAAAGCTAGATAGATGCCATCTACCTATAATAGATATTCAGAAAAAAATCTCAACTCAAAATCTAATTTTATTCGGTTTCACTTTTACATACTTTTAGAATTGAAATTTGAGTATTTGGGATTAAAACTATAACTTATATATATTCATAGAGCTTGTGGAATTTTTATAAATTTGCTAATATGTAGGCAATCTTATAGTGACTTATAGACAGTCGATGGTTTCTTTGTAAATATTCACAATGTTTTTGTAAACAAACAATTTAAAATATTTGGGAGATTCATTTAATTCAATGCTTGATGGACATCTAATTCATCATATTTTGAAGCAAGAAGATCACAGCAGATGGCTATTAGACAAATCTAATCAGCTTGTTTTAAATCCAGGACAACAACACACGAGCGGCACAAAATACTTTTAGCCTTGACACAATAACATTTATAACTGGCGAAGCAATTAATTTAACCAAGGACCGCGAACTGGAAGCTGTACAAGATACCATCGCGATTGATGACAAATCAAATTGTACTCTGACAATAGATCGTTTTGTCCACTCAATCTGGGCTATGATTAATTACCCGTTAAGTAAATCGATGTTGCTATCTCGGGTTACAAAACATGCCAGACCGGCTAGACGGGAGGCGTAAAGTTGCTAAATGTAGCATTTTTTGGAAGGCTAAATGGGTGTCTGGTAAATGTGTATGCCAGCATTGCTAGCCGACTTCAAAAGATTACAAAATTTATAGCACCTAAGTTGCCTGTAATTATGGCATTATTTTGGTAAATGTACCATTTGGCAGCCGGTGTTTACGCTCGAAAATATGTATGTAATAATACTGGCCGCTTAATCGTACCTGTGGCAAAATAATGCCACAATTTGTAGTCTTCAGTACGCGCGGCGACTGCATGCGACAATGCATTTTGGTGGGTTACATACGTCGCAACACAAATTGTCGAATTAAAAACCGTTCAGTAAAATTTATCGATAAATATTCTCGATAGTGATTAAAAGAATGTTAATGTTTAAGTCTTAATCGCGGCGGGTTTAAACGCAATAAAAACACGGTGGCCTTAAACAGGCTATAAGCCTTAAAGGTCGTCGAAACTACATCGCTGTCCCAGTTTGCGACTGGAAAAATAGCGCACGTGGGTGCTACGAGATTAAAGATGGTGGATAAATTCGCACACCAAGGATAACAACGCACTATACAAGGTGGGCCTGGTGACTCGAACAAAATTTGAAATGGTGGATTGTTAAACAAAATATACATTTTTGGATGGGATTGCACTGTCTATTTGGAATAAAATACCAAATGGTACACATAAAATAAACAAAACTCGATATCTTATTAGCTGCAGTAATATATAGTGCTGGGAGCAGCAATATATATGTGAAGTGAATACCTCATTTGATGCAAAAAAATTACTTAAATAAGTAACGAACAGAATGGCTGGTACTCAGAATATCATGCATTTGTCTTTTCATTCGCAAATTGGAGTTAAGAAATAAATAATCGAAAGGCTTAAATAGTACTTATTCATATTGTTGATGGTGCATTCGACAAAAATGTATGATATGAGCGAATCATTGAATTAAGCGACTAATATCTAACGAGCAATTACGAGCATTGTCGATATGAATTGCTTGTGGATCGTATTTAAATGCTTAGGCCCGTTACATGGGTCACCTTGTATAAGTAGCTAACAGACATGCGATAGTTATTATTGTTCTAAGCACGTTTTTTTTTTAAATTCGGTCGTTTTGCAAGTTTGGTGCTTGTGGGAGCAGAACATGCTCAAACAGTCAAGGCCGAGGTCGCAAGTAAATTATTGTCATTGAGGAGTCACTTGGTTGCGTAAACTTTTTGTGAATCGCGAGCCATCCTTCCTTTTAAGTGTTTATTCCGCTGTTATAAGCTTGCGAACATATTTAACCATGCTGATTTTGCTTTGAGAGTATTGACAGAGACTACATACATATATTTGTGTGCGTAATGACAAACAATTGATGCTTATTCCGTTGATAATTATACCTACCTATTTGTAATTAAGTAGCTAACTATAACTACCCAGAGTCTAGCTAGAGTAGCTAGACAATGGATATGTTATTATTTCCTGTTTCCATTGTATAAATTAAAATGTTAAGTCAAATCGATTAGCTACACTTTGTGATTAATGGACTTTAGGTTCCATTTTTAGAGTCTGAATTTATAGATCAAAGCATTATCAAGGTTCGCAAATTGCGATTTGATAGTGTAGGTAGGTTCAAGTACGTACAACAAATGAGCGCGGAAGTGATGTAATGTATAAAATAATACTGGGGAAGTAAAGCGAATATTTAAGTAATAATGCTTTAAGGCACATTGTCCTTAAATTTATATGCTTTTTATTGCTTTGGAGCAAGATATAAATGACTTATACTGAAGATTAAGTGCATCGTTAGTTCGTTTATATTTTTTTATATTACAATGCGATTTAGCTTTGCATTTCCTGTTATAAAACATTCTAAATAAGTACTTACATGTTGTAAATTAACAAAAAATGCAAACGCAAGAGCTAATAATTGTCAGCCGTACAATTCACACGTTGTATATTAGGGATGCGGAAAATAGCACATGTAAAATTTTCAAGAGCAAATCAGTTAGTTTGATATTTAGGGTGCATTACGTAAAATTACGTTACGTAAAATCACGTGAAGTATTGCGAGTAATTATAAATATTAAATACATAATATATTGACGGGACAAATAACGATGCAAAACGGTGCACGCGATAACAATTACAGTCTACGATGCTTTAATATGGTTCGCGTTAAGGATGTCAAACAAGGCGACTTTAATGTAAGCTGATACGACAGTTTTGTTCAGGGACCCGCCCGGTATCCCCTTCGAGGGTTTTTAGCGGGGTTTTTCGTAAGGCTTTGCTAACCAAAGCCGTTGCTCCTTAAAACCCGTTCATTTGGGTTTTTAAGCGCTTTAAATAAGGCTAAGCACTATTACTTTACCACTACCCGATACGTTTTAGAAGCGCTATAAAAAGCCTTTGCGAAAGGGTATTTGAAGGGGTTTTTGTAAGGCTGCTGAATTTACACTATCATTCAAATAGTAATACGGGTACTCAGTTTACTAAAGGCTAACCGGTATATTTTTAAGCGCTTAAAATTATAGCGCTATTGAAGCGGTTTTTCAACGATTAAGCGACTTTTCTCCTTATCCTTAAGTAAATATGAGCAATATTTCGAAATTATGTATTTTATACGATAAGATGTTTAGTAAGTATTATGAGTAGGTATAATGAGGTTCGTCGCCGGCCTCTAAAGGGCAGATTTTGTATTTAGTTTAGTTACTGACTCGCTTGAAGAAAGAAAGACCTACGTAATTATTTCGTAATTCGTCGGCGGGCGTGGGTTGGCGTGAATATTACGTAGGTACAGTTATTGATTTGAAATTGATAAGAGATAACTCCGATCCGGGCACCGTGCTGGTTGCGGAAGAAATGGCAAAATACGTCAACTTACACCAAAACATAAACAAACTGAGATACGGGTCAAAACGTCACAACACTCACACGAGTGTTCTGTCTGATCCGTTCAAAAATAAACCTTATAGCGGCGCAATAAAGTAATTACAACTGCAAGCGGCAGGCGGCTTGGCGGCATTTCTCAGACTCAAAGCAGTGTGCCGCGTGCCTGCCAGATCGATTTCAAAATATTGCTCATATTTCGATGGAGAGTTGGGACCGGTATCACAAGTTGGAGCTCATGCTGAACCCTGGGAGACCCTACTAGATCTCGGGTTTGACGCAACATAAACTCACGCTGTTTGGGCTCATTCGACTTGTATTGATGAGGAGTTGGGACCGGTATCCCAAGATGGAGCTCATGCTGAACCCTGGGGGACCCTAGGGGATCTCGGGTTTGGTGCAACATAAACTCATGCTGTTTGGGCTCATTCGACTTGTACTGATGAGGAGTTGGGACCGGTATCACAAGATGGAGCTCATGCTGAACCTTGGGGGACCCTACTGGATCTCGGGTTTGGCGCAACATAAACTCATGCTGTTTGGGCTCATTCGACTTGTATTGATGAAGAGTTGGGACCGGTATCACAAGATGGAGCTCATGCTGTACCCTAAGGGGCCCTAGGGGATCTCAGGTTTGGCGCAACATAAACTCATGCTGTTTGGGCTCATTCGACTTGTACTGATGAGTAGTTGGGACCGGTATCACAAGATGGAGCTCATGCTGAACCCTGGGGGACTCTACTGGATCTCGGGTTTGGCGCAACATAATCTCATGCTGTTTGGGCTCTTTCAACTTGTATTGATAAGAAGTTGGGACCGGTATCACAAGACGGAGCTCATGCTGAACCCCGGGGGACCCAACTGGATCTCGGGTTTGGCGCAATATAAACTCATGCTGTTTGGGCTCATTCGACTTGTATTGATGAAGAGTTGGGACCGGTATCACAAGATGGAGCTCATGCTGAACCCTGGGGGACCCTAGGGGATCTCAGGTTTGGCGCAACATAAACTCATGCTGTTTGGGCTTATTGGACTTGTCCTGATGAGGAGTTGGAACCGGTATCACAAGATGGAGCTCATGCTGAACCCTGGGGGACCCTATTGGATCTCGGGTTTGGCGCAACATAAACTCATGCTGTTTGGGCTCATTCGACTTGTATTGATGAAGAGTTGGGACCGGTATCACAAGATGGAGCTCATGCTGAACCCTGGGGGACCCTAGGGGATCTCAGGTTTGGCGCAACATAAACTCATGCTGTTTGGGCTCATTGGACTTGTCCTGATGAGGAGTTGGAACCGGTATCACAAGATGGAGCTCATGCTGAACCCTGGGGGACCCTAGGGGATCTCAGGTTTGGCGCAACATAAACTCATGCTGTTTGGGCTCATTGGACTTATACTGATGAGGAGTTGGGACCGAAATCACAAAATGGAGCTCATTTTGAACCCTGGGGGACCCTACTGGATCTCGGGTTTTTCACAACACAATCTCATGCTGTTTGGGCTCATTTGACTTGTACTGATGAGGAGTTGGGACCGGTATCACAAGATGATGGAGCTCATGCTAAACCCTGAGGGACCCTACTGGATCTCGGGTTTGGCGCAACACAAACTCATGCTGTTTGGGCTCATTCGACTTGTACTGATGAGGAGTTAGTACCGGTATCACAAAGATGGAGCTCATGCTGAACTCTGGGGGACCCTACTGGATCTCTGGTTTAGCGCAACATAAACTCATGCTGTTTGGGCTCATTCGACTTGTATTGATGAAGAGTTGGGACCGGTATCACAAGATGGAGCTCATGCTGAACCCTGGGGGACCCTAGGGGATCTCAGGTTTGGCGCAACATAAACTCATGCTGTTTGGGCTCATTGGACTTATACTGATGAGGAGTTGGGACCGAAATCACAAAATGGAGCTCATGCTGAACCCTGGGGGACCCTACTGGATCTCGGGTTTTTCGCAACACAAACTCATGCTGTTTGGGCTCATTTGACTTGTACTGATGAGGAGTTGGGACCGGTATCACAAGATGATGGAGCTCATGCTAAACCCTGAGGGACCCTACTGGATCTCGGGTTTGGCGCAACACAAACTCATGCTGTTTGGGCTCATTCGACTTGTACTGATGAGTAGTTGGGACCGGTATCACAAGATGGAGCTCATGCTGAACCCTGGGGGACTCTACTGGATCTCGGGTTTGGCGCAACATAATCTCATGCTGTTTGGGCTCTTTCAACTTGTATTGATAAGAAGTTGGGACCGGTATCACAAGACGGAGCTCATGCTGAACCCCGGGGGACCCAACTGGATCTCGGGTTTGGCGCAATATAAACTCATGCTGTTTGGGCTCATTCGACTTGTATTGATGAAGAGTTGGGACCGGTATCACAAGATGGAGCTCATGCTGAACCCTGGGGGACCCTAGGGGATCTCAGGTTTGGCGCAACATAAACTCATGCTGTTTGGGCTTATTGGACTTGTCCTGATGAGGAGTTGGAACCGGTATCACAAGATGGAGCTCATGCTGAACCCTGGGGGACCCTATTGGATCTCGGGTTTGGCGCAACATAAACTCATGCTGTTTGGGCTCATTCGACTTGTATTGATGAAGAGTTGGGACCGGTATCACAAGATGGAGCTCATGCTGAACCCTGGGGGACCCTAGGGGATCTCAGGTTTGGCGCAACATAAACTCATGCTGTTTGGGCTCATTGGACTTATACTGATGAGAAGTTGGGACCGAAATCACAAAATGGAGCTCATTTTGAACCCTGGGGGACCCTACTGGATCTCGGGTTTTTCGCAACACAATCTCATGCTGTTTGGGCTCATTTGACTTGTACTGACGAGGAGTTGGGACCGGTATCACAAGATGATGGAGCTCATGCTAAACCCTGAGGGACCCTACTGGATCTCGGGTTTGGCGCAACACAAACTCATGCTGTTTGGGCTCATTCGACTTGTACTGATGAGGAGTTAGTACCGGTATCACAAAGATGGAGCTCATGCTGAACTCTGGGGGACCCTACTGGATCTCTGGTTTAGCGCAACATAAACTCATGCTGTTTGGGCTCATTCGACTTGTATTGATGAAGAGTTGGGACCGGTATCACAAGATGGAGCTCATGCTGAACCCTGGGGGACCCTAGGGGATCTCAGGTTTGGCGCAACATAAACTCATGCTGTTTGGGCTCATTGGACTTATACTGATGAGGAGTTGGGACCGAAATCACAAAATGGAGCTCATGCTGAACCCTGGGGGACCCTACTGGATCTCGGGTTTTTCGCAACACAAACTCATGCTGTTTGGGCTCATTTGACTTGTACTGATGAGGAGTTGGGACCGGTATCACAAGATGATGGAGCTCATGCTAAACCCTGAGGGACCCTACTGCATCTCGGGTTTGGCGCAACACAAACTCATGCTGTTTGGGCTCATTCGACTTGTACTGATGAGGAGTTGGTACCGGTATCACAAAGATGGAGCTCATGCTGAACTCTGGGGGACCCTACTGGATCTCTGGTTTAGCGCAACACAAACAGCTCATGCTAAACCCTGAGGGATCCTACTGGATCTCGGGTTTGGCGCAACACAAACTCATGCTGTTTGGGCTCATTCGACTTGTACTGATGAGGAGTTGGTACCGGTATCACAAGATGGAGCTCATGCTGAACCCTGGCGGACTCTACTGGATCTCTGGTTTAGCGCAACACAAACTCATGCAGTACAAGTCGAATGAGCTCAAACAGCATGAGTTTGTGTTGCGCCAAACCCGAGATCCGGTAGGGTCCCCCAGGGTTCAGCATGAGCTCCATCTTGTGATACCGGTCCCAACTCCTCATCAGTACAAGTCGAATGAGCCCAAACAGCATGAGTTTGTGTTGCGCCAAACCCGAGATGCAGTAGGGTCCCTCAGGGTTTAGCATGAGCTCCATCATCTTGTGATACCGGTCCCAACTCCTCATCAGTACAAGTCAAATGAGCCCAAACAGCATGAGTTTGTGTTGCGAAAAACCCGAGATCCAGTAGGGTCCCCCAGGGTTCAGCATGAGCTCCATTTTGTGATTTCGGTCCCAACTCCTCATCAGTATAAGTCCAATGAGCCCAAACAGCATGAGTTTATGTTGCGCCAAACCTGAGATCCCCTAGGGTCCCCCAGGGTTCAGCATGAGCTCCATCAAATATAGAAGTCAGACTGCAGTAATCAAATCGTATACAGTGTATTTCTATATTAATCAAATACAATACATTTATCATTACTGGTCGTCATTGAGTTATAATATAATAGAGGCGCAGACACAAACAAGATTTTCCGAAAATATAGCACAAAAAATGTGTAACCGGCCAGTGCGAATTTTTTAACATCGTTAAGGTTGTATTACAAATTAAAAGAAATATATGATTAAATTTCACCTGTCATTCATCTGGCGTTCAAAAATCACATGGCACATAAGAGCAATGGAGTCGCTCTTGTATTAATTAATTTATTATTTATAATAAAAAAAATTATGAAACTTTTGTAATAAATATTGATAACTTCATAATTATACCTATTTCGCGTATTAGTTCGTTTTAATAGATTTGTATAGTGTGTATGTTATTATATTGCCTGTCATATTGTTGTTAAAAATATTATGAAATAATGAACTATTAAATTTCAATCGCTCCGATTTTCGTGCTTTTAACAACATTTGTAGATTTTTTGCGTACCGCTAGGACTATGTGTAGGCAAAGTGACAGCCCTCTAGAAGAACCCGTTAAAAATATGTTTACACTTTTGCACCTTACTCCTTTGTAATAAGACTAATAAGGTCCAAAAAACATATTTTTGATGTCGACTGTACAACCCCTAGCCTGTGAGCCTGCGACCATGAACCCGCGATGAAAAAGTAAGTGTAAGCAATAGAATCCCGCTTTCTACATACTGGCTAAAATCTAAGAATAAAGTTATCATGAATAAAAAAACTGGTGCCATTTAGGGCAGGCTACCAGGGTCGTGTTTTATAATGTTACAATTTACAACTTCGCTGCTTTTCCTATCTTTCTAACAAATCATACGTATGATTTGCTAGAAAGAGAGGCAAGCAGCGAAGTTGTAAATTGTAACTTTATAAAACACGACCAAGGTCTAACCCTTGCGGAGGGGTTACTTAAATTTCATTTTGAAACGAAGATAAAAGTAATCACTCTCCTTAATTTTATCACCATATTTTAATAACTTGTGGAACATATGTTAATAAAATTTACTAAATAAGTTTTAATTATTTTCATTCTTTCGTAATTAAAAAAAAAACAACAACTACTCCACTGGCCTTATTCCTCAATGCTGTCAGTTCGGTTTAAATTTACGAAACCTTTACTTCCTATCGCCATTTGTGCCTATAGTACGTTGACCTTCATGCTGTAGCATTTCAGCTTAATCCCTAGTCTTGCTTACACTGGTAATATTTTAACGAAACGTTTGTTAGTCCTTTGTAAATAGACTTTTCGGAACGATCGGGCTTCGCTCGGCTCGGGCTCGGCTCTCTTCGGGAAAATCGGTCGCGTTGCAACAGCTTTTACTGTGCCACATTTGGAGTGCTGATTTCTTATCTAGTATATATAAAATCATTGTTACTGGTCGTAAATAATAATAATTAACTAACGGCCAAAATCATTACATTAGTTTTAAATCAAACTTGTATTAAAATCAAATGAAGGGGTAAATTCAGCAGTCTTATAAAAACCCCTTCAAAAACCCTTTCGGAACGGCTTTTTTTAAGCGCTTCATAAATGCATCTGATAGTCGTTAGGTAACTGCTTAGCCGTATTAAAACCGCTTGTTTTAAGCGCTTAACTTGATTGGATTGGATATTGGATAGGGTTACCCTTACGAAAGTAGCGGTATCCCGGTGACGGCGGTGACGGTAACCTCTTCATACGGCTAAGCAAGCTAAACGGGGTATCATTTCGAAAGGTAAGCAAGTTGTTTGGGCTATTCAATGAACGGCTAAGCCGATCAACGGCTTTTTTCTGGGAAGGGGTGGTCGGGTCCCTGGTTTTGTTTTGTGTCATGCAACCCATTTTTTTGCTTTGCGTATCATAACAACACAGCACCAGACTTCTTATGTCACACTTTACATAATTACAAAAGAATCAATGCCATATAGGATCGCTACATCACAAACTGTCATTGAATCAAGTGCCTGGGTACATAGAAACACTTACATGAAGATGAACATGAACATGAACATACATGAACATAGGTACCACACCCAGCCAGGGACATGCCTGCTCCGGGCAAGCCGGCATACCGGGGGGCACAAATTTGTAAGGAGACACGCTCTGGGATGGGAAAGGACGAGTTACCACCGCAGCCGTAACCCACAATCGACCGGCTATGCAGCCTTAAGCCAATATAGGATTTGAGGAGAGATGGGTTAAGTTGAAGAGGGATGAGCGTTGATGAAGTGCTGCTAGATGCTGTTGTTCATCGACGTTACTTGAGGAAATGTATTTTCTCTTTCTTCAACGGTTTTTAAGTATTCTTCGTTTCTTACATTCCTGTCGAACGAGTTGCAAAATGATTATTTTTCTTTCCAATTTGTTTGGTGCTCTTGGTTTGGGTTTTCTTGTACAGTAGACTGCGATATTTAAAAATGTCCAATTTCGCCAATCTATTTTCTCGTGCTTGTAGAATAACTTTTAGATATTATAAACAAAACAGCAGTTGTAGCACTATTCACTAGCAGACACATGTGGGTCATGTAACTCATGTAGTACACACATATTCATGAGAACCACTACACAAAAACAAAATAATCCAGAATCGAATAAAAAGAAACACTGTCACTTGATTTTTGCAGCTTGCTGGCAGGCAATTTAAGTTTTTCAAGTGAAATGGGGCTGTAACCGCAAACCACTTTGTTCGTTCGTTCGTTCGTCCATTTGCATCACTCTCCTTCGAATATATATGCAAGCGCGATAGAGCGGGAGATAACGATATTTCGATTTTCAACGTTCGCGGTAGGCCCGTATGGGTTCCGAACTTCACGTGGGATCCATTTCTTGAGGTTCGTCTATCCTGTCCACTTAAAACATGAGGTCCTCCTTGACTTTGTGTCCAATCTACAGTTCCTTGACAGATTGTTTATTTTGTGTGTTACTTGACTATGCAACTCGCTCGATTTTTTGTGTAGTTAATGCTGGCATGCAAGTGTCTTACACTTGACATCTCCGACCTTTCTTCGGGTTTTGTTTTTGTCGATTTTATTACCTAGCACGTTGTTTGTGCACAAGTGGCATAGATCATTGAAAAGAAAGAACCTTTTTTTTTCATCACTGTTAAGTAGGTAGCAGGTTTGCTGGGAGTGAATGATATCTGCGTTTTTACGTAATTTTACTGTTTATTTTGTTTTAGTCAAATTTTGTGACATTGATTGCAAAAGCTGTGATAACGTGCCTTTACCGATCAGGTGGGTAGGTACTAGGTATGTACTATATAACATTCGGTTGATTCGGTTGTTTAACAAGTTTGACTCTTAAGTAAACCGTTATTAAATTATCACGCTTTGCCACTTCTTAACTTTCAAAAAATAACGTATACAGACAAACAAACCACTATTCACAAGGCACAGGTCATGTAATGATGTTAAATGTGTATCACTATTTCACTCATAAAATTATTCGACCCAAAACACTGCATAAAACAAACATAATTTAATACGAATACATTCAAAACACCGTACTACGAATACATTTGGCTTCCAAGACGGCAACTTCTGTGTTTTTCAGGTGAGAAAGGTTTCAGCTTCTCAAAAATCTTGAAATAAATAGTTTGGCTAACGTGGCCACGTCATGCATAAGATTTTTCTTGCCTAGGTACGGTACGAGTATCCGTACCTCTGATCGTTCGGTGTTCGCCAGCTGTCAACTTCTGGTATTTTTTTTTAGCAGGCAAGTTTAAATATTTATTCTGTTTATGCAATTTTCAAAAGTCTGCCTTGTGTTCTTTGTACCAGATAATGGATTATTAGTGAGCGTCGGACGTTTCTCGTGAAGGTGAATGGACCCAAATATTTCTTCGATTTGCCTTTTGTCGAGCTATAAAGCATTTTTTTGCAATAGTGGCACGGAGCAATGACGGGTTCCTTTACTCTTTTCTTCTAGGCATTTGGTGTTTGTTGTCGACTTCGATCGTTCTTTCTGGATCATTTGGCAGGGCACTAGCTTGACCACAGCTTGACAACCAGGCATTGACTGTGCCAGCGATGCGGGGAATCTGAAATACCTATGTATACCTGATATATTATGTAAAGTGGAGTATGTTCGATTCTTAGCCTCACTGTTTGGTGTAAAACTTTGGGCTTTTTTATTTATCTTTACGACCGGACACTTTTAGCTACGATATTTATAGTAGGTATCATTTAGTATAACTAAATGGTTACCACCCTTGTCTTTACAAGTGCCCTAGATAGGATGGTTCGGTCTATACAGTTACCTATGTTGTACCTACTTTTTCTTCTTCCTACGTGTACGTATATTAAGTGCATCTCTTTAGGTACGGGCTACGCTTATTCTAATATTTATGTAAGTAATTATTAGGCCCCTGAAAGTTAAAAAAAAAAAACCTAAACAGAACAGACATGCGTTACATTTATATTTAGTTGTAAATTGGAAACTCCTCACCGGGAACTCGCAATCCTGCCGTGTTGACTGCGCTATGGTGTGACGTTTTGGCACCTTAGCCGCCGCCGCCGCTGCGGGCGTACGCGCAGTGATTTCCCACACATGATTATGGGATTATTGTCCACACCACATACACCGACTTTGCGCGTTTAGAGATTAGGTAGGATTTTAGTAGAAAACGTAACTTTATGCGGGGTTTCGCTAGGCGCGCGCGGTCGAGAAACAAACAAACATCTGGCGACAGAATGTTACAAGAATGGTCCGGTCCGGTAAGAGCCATTGAAAAAAAGCGGGTCTCGGGACACCACCACCCTCGGCAACGGCCAAAACCGAACTCCTAGAAACACTTACATGAAGATTTATTTAAAAACGGAACTTGTAGATAAGAGCTTCACGGTCTAACGGAAATATAATAAAAACTGTTTGAAGGTGAAATATACACCAATTATAATTCCAGCCACGATTCAGGTCAATACCAAACTTAAAAGTGTATATTTTCTCACGAAATTCGCAAAGTTCACATCACATTGCTATGGGTGCAGTTAGAATGTTAATGAGAACTATAAACTTGATCGACTGATTTTAAGATAAAACTTTAAGATGAGCTGACATTTAAGGTTCAAACGATATTTACTAAATGGCCATGCAACTTGGTAACACCAGTCGTTTTCTTCTTTCTGAGAACTTATTTAGTGTAATCGTTTGACTAACGTAACGTAACGATTGCGTTTGCGTTAAGTTTTAATTTGTATGGGATTTTTAACACAGCACACCAAGTGGATAGACATATCTCTACTCGGTGGTTTAGTTTTCGATACGTTCGGGTTTGTGTGCTGTTTTAATTATCCTATAAAAAATAAGGCCTAGCGCAAACGCAATCGTTACGTTACGTTAGTGAAACGATTACACTAAGGATTCTGGAAATGTGGTCAATTTTTGTGGTCAAGTTATACATGACTATGAATCTTCTTCTTCTTCCTGGCCATTATTATTCCCATCTCTAAACTAAAATCCACAAACCTACGGACCAAATTGACAACTAAGTATGAACAAGTGTTGCCACAGTTTGGCCAGTGTCGTTCTCATCGATATTAAAATTATTGTTAAATCGTAGGTTAAGGGTCCACCAGACGGGACAATAAAACTGGCAATTTGATCGGCTAATCTGTATACCAACCAACAATAATTTTAAAATTAGTTTATTGAATCATCATCATCATTTCAGCCGAAAGACGTCCACTGCTGGACATAGGCCTCCCCCACTGAACGCCACAATGACCGGTCCTGTGCCACCCGCATCCAGCGGACTCCAGCGACCTTCACCAGGTCATCAGTCCACCTTGTAGGGGGCCTACCAACTCCTCGCCTTCCGGTGTATGGTCGCCATTCGAGAACCTTAGTGCCCCAACGGCCATCGGTTCTCCGTGCAATGTGCCCTGCCCATTGCCACTTAAGTTTAGCGATCCGACGGGCTATGTCGGTTACTTTGGTTCTGCTACGGATAGTATCGTTTCTGATACGGTCACGCAAAGAAACTCCTAACATAGCCCTCTCCATTGCTCTTTGGGTGACTTTAAGCTTTTTAATGAGGCCCATTGTGAGCGACCACGTTTCAGAGCCATAGGTCATCACTGGCAACACACACTGGTCAAAGACTTTCGTCTTGAGACACTGCGGAATATTGGACGAAAAGATATGTTTCAGCTTCCCAAACGCTGCCCAACCGAGACGGATTCGACGATTGACCTCTTTCTCGAAATTGGACCTACCTAGCTGGACTGTCTGTCCGAGGTATACATAATCGTCTACAACTTCGAGCGTAAAGTCTCCGACTGTAATAGGGGTTGGTACTACATGGGCGTTAGACATGACTTTCGTCTTATCCATGTTCATCCTTAGACCAACCCTCTCAGAGCCTTTACTGAGGTCGTCGAGCATCGTACTTAAGTCCTCCATGGTCTCAGCCAGGACTACGATATCGTCGGCAAATCGAAGATGAGTGATGTACTCGCCGTTGATGTTGATGCCAAGCCTTCCCCAGTCCAAACCCTTGAAAATGTCCTCCAGGGCAGCGGTGAACAGTTTTGGAGAAATTACATCTCCTTGCCTGACTCCCCGCTGCAGCGGTATGGATCTCGAGTTCTGGTCCTGGAGTCGGACTGACATAGAGGCGTTCTCGTACAAACACTTCATTACCTCGATATAACGGTTTATTGAATACATACATTTAATTAAATTAATTAATAAAGTTGTTGTTCTTTCAAATTCCCAACAAATCCATCTTATTAAGTAGGTAATCCATATTGTTACGTTATGTTGGCATTACTCAAACGTATTGCGAAGCAGTCAGATTTGGATTTTATTTTTATTTTTCATTTTAATTACACAATAGGCAGGTACATGTCTGTCTCTCAAGCTGTTTTGATATGCCTTCTTGAAGAACTACGCATTATTGTATATAGTATCTTTAATGTATTTGTAGTACTGTTTTGAAAAAATAAGTCCCGCCGAGTTTCTTGCCGGTAATAAGTAATACTTCTCGGGTCAGAGGTGTAGGGTTAGAACCGGTGGTAGTTTCTTTTCTCTCTGACGTTCATAAGTGCATTGTAATGTGCCTAAATTGAAGAATAAATATCTTTTATCTTTTTTTTTTTTTTTTTACTGTTTTCTATGGTAAAATATATCATTTAAGATTAAGGAGTTCTGCCAACAATTATAGTTCAGCTGAACTGGCTAGATAACAATCTAATATGAAATTACCTCTAGCTAAAATTAAAATAAAAACAAGACGTCATGTAATCCAATAATATTTTATTTATCAAATAATACATATTAAAACATCATTTTAAAAAAAGTGGGTATATTCAGTGAGTATATTTATCCATACACTACCTCGAAAATCGAACAAACCAAGATTTGTACCTCTTATTTGAAACTAATATACATATTTTTGATTTAAACTAGTCTGTTATTTATGCTTTACAACTTGTCGATATATTGTTATCGACATATACCCTTCACTATTATTATTTTCCTGTTTCTGGTATCATTTTACCTGTCAGTCATTGGTCAATTTAGTCCGTAGGTTTGTGAATTTTAGTTTAGTTGGGGTCGGCCCTCCTAATACCATTACGCCACTTTACGCGGTCTGCTGTCATACTTTTATCAATGCCCGCTGTTTTCAAATCATTTCTTATGGTGCTACTCCAAGTTGTCGGTGGTCGTCCTCGGCCTCGGTCACCTTCTTGTATGTTCAGTACATGACTATGAATATAACATAATATTTTAACTTTTAGTCTAAACTACGTAGGTTTTACGTGAACTTATGCATGGTCATGGGTTAGAATATGATTCTTTGATTACATATAAGCAGGTATTCAGGTGTGAATTCTTCTTATTTTGAACAAAAAATAATAATAGGTAATATTCACCGATCAATAATAAAGGGATAAACAATCAGCCTACAAAGTTGCCCTATAACAGTGTGTGAAAGAATGACTCGTACAGCACTTTCTCTGACAGTCTTATTACGTTTTAACACTGGCCGGTTACAAATTTTCACGAGCCATATTTACAGTAAATCTTATTCGATGTTGTACCTCTTTTATATTGTTCCTCGAAGATAATATTCCAAAAAAAAACCCTAAGCTTTCTAAATATAAACGAAGTGGCAGCCCTGAGCAAGTGAGAGGTAGGCAATTTTGTGTTGTACGTACTTTGTACACTATCTGATGCAATCCACCTGCAGCGGACGCTTTAACTCCTTTGCGCATTTTTCTTCTCGCGTAATCTACTTCGCAATAAATTATTGTTAATATCAAAAATGCGAAATACTTTTCGGTAGTCCTTTCGTCATAACGGAGGTTGCGGTAATGCATATTTCGAAGATATGGTACCTATGTCCTTGATTTATATCGTTACGAATACCGACCTTAATTCAAGTATATAACCAGAAAGTAAAATGTATAATGCTGAATAGATGCCTAATTAGGTACATATAGTAAACTATAGTTGCTTACTAAAGTCCAAGAGACGTATAAAGATTTAATCAATTTTGAAAATAGCATAATTTAACACCCACACCTTACTAAAGTTGCCATGTCATTAGGTGTCATTAAAGCAAGTAAAACAAGCCTTCTGATTATTCTCGAACGATAAGGCCTGGTGATTGGAGTATCATTTCTGAGCCTCTTTACGTTACATAATCGGTTGAGAATGTGACCGTGACGGTCTAGAATCAAAATAGTTTCATCTCGATTGCCTATGTAATTATAATTAATACGCTTTCTATTCATTGTTAGCAAATTGATATAACGCCTCTGTAATAGGAAAAAGCTACATTCCTTAGTTAAAAGACTGTGAAGTGAACCATTACATATTTTTTCCAATGTATTGATATCAAATTGGTAATCAATTTGCTATACTATTATGTTAAAATTTGTGTTGTTTTCCACCTATCCGTAGAAACTTTATTGTTATTTTTTGTCTCTATGATACTGTTGAGTTGAGAAGTACAGATTGCAAACGGAGCGCCACTGGATCTATTCTGCTATTGTTTGAGCCCAGTGGCTAGGTAATTTGATTGCTCCATGTGGTAAGTATAGTAGTCTAATATATTGAGTCCACTTGCTCTCCATCTAGTAACATAACTTTTGAAGTCGGGAATATACCCAACAAAGACACGAGAGGATCCTTACACAAGCAAGAGAGCATCGAAAAGCATCCGATGATCCGAATCCGGTCTGGAGCAGGCGAACTTGGGAAGAACCTTACAGAAGTCTGTCTTTAAGCACACATCAGTATGATGTACCTCCTATTATCTATTCTGTGTAATGGCAATACAACTAACACTAGCAACTCTATGTATTTTAACTTCGTGTGAAACAATAACAGAACACTAAGTAATACTATTGCGGCATATTTTCCCAGTCAAATCCCCTCGTCAATGAGTTAACGTTGAGCCGGGCGCATTATCGCGGCCATGTTTGTAAATCACAAACACTGGGCGGTGACGCTGTGTTGTGGGAAAGTCGACGTCGTGCTATCTTTGCTTTGGTGTTGCCAGGCGACGAAATTTGAAATACGAAAACAGCAGCTTAGAAAGATTAATAACTCGGTTTACCACTTACCTGTAGCTACAAGACTGTAGTTACTTATGCAATTTTGGAATTAGAGGACTTAAAATCGATGTTAAATACATGTGTTCATTAATATCCCTTGAATTTCTTAGGAGGCTGTTTATATATGAGTTGCCGTCATTCGAGCATTGATTTATTTTATCACAGGTTAAAAAAACCTTCAGCCACCTTAAGGCAAAGTAAATCCATCAGCAAAATAGTGGAAAAGAGGGATCTGACAACATTGCATTGCTCACGCAGGAAACCGACACTAATCAGTGCACTTACTCTCCTTTTCGCACTTTCAAAACGTTTAACTTGTTCGCAAAGGACGGCTGGCTGCAGTAAGGATTCGGTTCAGGTCGTGAGGAAAGGGTACTACCGTCGCTACAATTAATGACCATTATTAACCCTTATTGCGACGTAATAAAGTCTATATACAGACAGTTAACTTTACCGTTGCTAGTACTAAGTACCTAGATCACATGCACGTGCATAGCTCAGGGCGTGAGGGTAAACAAAGGATTCGAAAATGGGAACATAAGCGAACCTTGGTTAAGTGAAACAATGGTTTTTGCTTACACCATTGAGCGGTCTCGTGTATCTTTTTTTAGAGCATGAAAGGAATGGGGATACAGGTTTTGAAACTGTGGTGCTATTCTAATATCAATGGGCAGAGATAACTTGAAAAATACACTATAAATAAGTTTTAAAAATGGGTTGTATACTAATAAAAACTCCCTCCCGCAAAAATTGATAGACACCTGATGGCTGATTCATCAAAATGGACTAAGTGCTCCTAGGTTGAACACTACGGTGGAACCCACGACCGACCACGACACAAACTCCCTCTCACGCCTAGACTGCTAAACTTATAATGTAACCTTTCCTTTTGGCTTTGCAATGGTCAGTATAACACTCACTTAAGGTACTACAATGCCATTGGAAGAAGCACTAAAATAGTCAGCAACAGAATTAGCTTTGCTCTTATTGTCCTAAAATGACCAGCCACATCGGCTGCCGACTGAATATATCATAATCGTCTTTCTAGGTCAAAACATTACAAACCAAATTAACTGTTGGTGGATTAGAAACCGTTTAAGTTAAGAAAGGCCCCCTTTTTATAACTTCTTTGGTTTGGTGCCATACAAATATTTAGATAATTTAGGCAAATCATGTTTGTCATAGACGTCACTTAATAATTTTATCGTGTGTTTGTATAATGCGGGCTGTTTTCACTATTAAATAAAAACATAAACATTTGAATGAAATGGCGACAAGATGTCTGTATCGTAATTCGGTACATTTAAAAGCCTTATTTAACATAATGATGGTAATAATGAAGCGTTAAGTATACGATTAACTATGCAAATTTGGAACAGGAAATGACTTCCAACAGGTTTCAAGTGGGTACTAAATCATCTCTAACGTGTTTGTAAGTAAGTCAATTAGCCAGGGTCACGGTCAACCTCAGGTTTTGTGTCGCATCTGAATGAAATCGTGAGAATCGCACTCTTGTCGATGACTCCAACTCAGGTTTAGTGAAGAGCTCATTAAATATTGTTACTCCGTGAACAAACTCATTTGATGACAAGCGAACACGTTTTATGAACTTATGTACATTTGGAGGTCTATGCCTGTACTGTGTATGTACAGGAAGTTTATACCTATGTATTTACTGATTCGAAAAATATCTGAAATGAAAATTTAACAACAAAAAATGAAGTACATGGAAATCACTATCTTCAAGTAAAATCGGTAAGTATTAAGTTACTTAAGGGATATTCATTGGAATTTAAATCATTGAAATTGTTGTTATTTGTGCTGCATGGCTGTTTTAAAATGTAATGCGACTACAATCACATCTTCAAGGTTTTATACGCTACTATTTTTAGATTTAACGTGGAAGTAGACAATATTACCTAATGCGTAACTTGAACCACGGAAACAAAAAATCTAAACTAAATGTCTTTATGACACGCGAGTCGCATTTATTACTTACCTTTATAGTCTTCGTCATATTTCATAAGGTAATTTCGATATACGCATGCTGTTCCCATTTCAATACAGTATCGCAATTGCTATTAGCACACATCGATTTGTTCCTATAAGTTCAGAGGTCGCGTTTCGGTCAGGTTCATTGCGTGCTGTTACAACGATACCTATCTCTGTTCTAAGTCTATTATGACCACTGTCTGTCATTCTTTAACGGTACATTTAACGGTTACAAATGTAATTAGAGACGACCACGGCGGCTTCTTTAAATAAAGTTACGTGGCGTTCCACTGCACTTTATAAGACCCATTTCATTCATTCAGTTAGTGTACATTCACTCGTAAAATATCACATTGATTTCAATTGTCTTAATAGGTGAGAGTGAGGTCAAAGGACGTCGAAAGTATCATTAAAAGCAAGTGGATACCTGCAGATTCTCAGAGCACATGGATATCTTCATTCACTGCGCGGTTGTTCCGATGCATACCTACTGATCATTACGGCGAGATAAGATTATAGGACATAACGACGGCGTGCCTCCTGGGTGGTCTCTGCCACGGTAATATCGCATGTAACCAGCGTTGGCTGACCGATCTCCCTCCCCTCTGCGATACTGTCATCAGCACCTTCAGCAGATATTTGATATTTATATGGAGCTCTTGATCTCTGGTCGTATCGCACAATGTGATGCCGGCGACTCCAAACTGTCTCAGCGAAAGTGTGCGAACGTTCCGACGTCATTGGCGAAATTTCTTGTAATTCATCAGAATATTTTTGCAATGTAATCAAGCAGTGGGTGGGCACTATCTCCTTAATTCCTGTCATACATTTTCAACGGCCTGTTCACCTTTTACCGCTTTTACGATTGACCTGAATGTAATCAGATGAATGTTTTCTAATCGGTCAGCTGTGGAGCTATCTGATTCCGTCAGGGTATCTGATTACTGAATTGGGGCAAGTGTGTTTGTTATATCAAATATCATATACTAATAAAATTTGTGGGTCTGATAAGGCATGTGTTGTGTTTGGGGTTCTGTCACATATTATGTCTTGGTACCTAGTCTTTGCCGTGGGGTGCCCGGCCTTAGAATGTCCCCCACCATATCGTCCCGTGGTTGCAGTAAGAGTCTGCTAAGGGAATGTACCAGGAGATGGGCAGCAGCATCTTCCGAAAGCCTAAACGACAATAAACAAAAAAAAAGAAACTGCGCGCGCCAACCCGCCTGCCAAGCGTGGCGCGTATGGCAAACCCCCCCTTAATGAAAGGGGAGGCCTATGTTAAGCAGTGGACGTCTTATGGCTGAGATGATGATGATGATGATCTAGTCTACTCTCGGTAGCATTGTATACTCATTGGTTACCCGAGTCCGAGTGTTAAGAGCTTATTAGTACACCTTTATTGCAAGTCTTATTATTAAACACTGTCACATATAAATAAACAGCATAATTAAATATAATGTGACAACTGTGACAAATAATTCTTTGAAAATATAACTTTGTTGAATCTTTGAGATTCAACTAAGAAATGTAATTATTGGAAATATCTTGTAAATATGTAAATAGTAATTAGAGAGCGCCGGTAGCCTTGCGGTAAGACGTCCGACTTTCAATCCGGAGGTCTCGGGTTCAAATCCCGGCTCGTACCACTGAGTTTTTCGGAACTTATGTACGGAATATCATTTGATATTAACCAGTCGCTTTTCGGTGAAGGAAAACATCGTAAGGAATCCGGATCTAATCCCAAAAAGGCCTAGTTTCCCCTCTGGATTGGAAGGTCAGATGGCAGCCGCTTTCGTAAAAACTAGTGTCTAGGCCAATACATGGGATTAGGTTGTCAAGCGGACCCCAAACCGGGATAAACGCCTAGGATGTTGATGATGTACCTAATTATTATAATTATTTAAATAATTGAGATTGTAGTAAGAAAAATTTGTACACCTGCATGCAGGTTCAATACGCTTGAACCACTGACTTAGTTTAAGATCTGTAACCGTATTCTGACAACATTTTTTTTTGTTTGATTGATATTTTTTGCGAAAGCGTTATCAAAGTGGTTTTGCACATCTGGCCATTGTGTATAAAAGGCCGTATTTAAGAAAAATGGCGCCCATTACGGATTAAAATCCAAATTCCGTGAATATTATCAGCTCAGTTATTGTTATGTACCTGCCTGCATTATCTTACGTCATTTTGTCTTACAACAATCACGTCACGTGTTAGGAAATAGGTCATTAACATAGCCTTATCTTTGTATTGTGGTGCAATGTAAACAAAAAAGTATCTGTGCAGGTAATGGAAGATAATCACCTAATTATTGTTTGAACCACAATTAACAACGAAGGCGAAGAAAGAGCAATTAGTTGAAAGTCATTAACTATGTTTTTTTTACTTGAACCGCAATTAGGTTTGAGTGTGATATTAATATGAGCCATAGTCTGAAACACATATGAGATACTTTTTTGGAAAAGAGAGGGATTCTGTGCGCTGGTATAGCCTGGTGGTAAGATGTCCGAATTACAATCCCGGGATTCAAACCCCAGCTTGTTACACTGAGTTTTTCGGAACTCGTGTACGACATATCATTTGATATTTACCAGCCGTTTTTTGGTGAAGGGAAACATCGTGAGGAAACCGGACCTAATCCCAATAAAGCCTATATAGTTACCCGTCTGGGTTGAAAGAAAGAAAGAAAACATTTTTTCATGACAATACATACAACGGAATTAAACAGTAAAAGACATACACTTGCCACGAAATGGTTGCAACTCAACGTTAATGCTGGCAAGGCCAGCGCTGGTCTTCCGTTGCAACCAAGGTTGGAAGGTCAGATGGCAGTCGCATTCGTAAAAACTACTGCCTACATCCAATACATGGGATTAGGCCCAAAGCGGAACCCAGACTCAATTGAGCCGTGGCAAAAGTTGGGACAAACGGGGCTGTACTGCCCTTACCTGTTCACGCACACTCCCTGACTATGAAGTATCTAATTTTTATCTTAATTTTCTATTAACCAGTTGTTGACAGTAATCCCAAGGGCCGAAAGCAGGTTATCATATCATTCACTCAATATCTCCGTTTCGGACATTATCCGCTTATATCTTATCAGTACCTGTTTGGTTGTTTGCAACTTGCTTGCGAAACTAATGGATAGTCCGTGAGACTGACTTTCGTTTACCGACGTCGTCGGGTCGTCGTTTATTTAGGTCAAATAGGCTTTGCTCAGAAAATCAGCATCTTACTTAATTTTACGGTGTATTTAGGTTGAATATGAAAATAAAACTTAACGTATTTGTATTTGATTACTTCGATTAGATATCGTTTGAGTTTGTTGTAGTTATGCATAGTCCGGGATCCAATTACTCGGGATTTTTCATTATCTTACTTATTAGCTATTACTTATTTTATTTTATAGGTAAGGAAAATTGACAGTTAAGTTCCCAAGTCACGCATAGATACCATCAATGGTAGAGTTTGTTATTACGTACCTGAAATGTTAAGACTGACGACTGTCCAGTAGCGCCCTCATTGGGGTAATTATAATTCCCTCATGTTAAGTTGTAGTCCTACTAATTACGCTACTTTTGGTCTATGTCACATAGTTTCACTTTGCGTATTTTTTGCTTCCACTTTTTTCCGTTTAGGTGATGAGGCCAAAAGTAAGTAATATAAAACTGTATCACATGGATCATAAGTTGCTGATAGTAGGAATACAACACAACTCAACATGAGGGATTATACAGAAATTGATTTGTTTATTAGGAAACACAATCCCTCTAATGAGGGCGCCCTGGACGGTCGACGCAGTCTTAAGTTCCATTTTGATTAATCCACATGTCATAATGCAATAACAAATGTTACACAGTGGTTGTAATAGCTGCTGTAACACCGGTGTTTTATTACCGAAACCTCGCAATAATGATGTTTACTTCATAGCTTAGAGCTATGCCGGTAATACCGCACTACATATATCTAGTTTATTTACTAGATAGAGCATTTGAGGTGATATGAGCTTACGAGTAAATGATTGCACTAGGCAGTTCAGTTGTGGATTTGTACCACGCTTAAAAATTGTGTGAGCACAAAAATATCGGAACGCAGATTTAAGGGTAGAATCGTACTTAAAATTGTTTGGACTTTTGTAGAACAGACATGCTTACAAATCCTACTAAATAATACTTTAACTCTATGTGGTGATAAATATTTTTGCAATAGTTACAATAGGTAATCACCTATATATGTGTCCGTGAAAAATAGAAAACTCATAGTAAACAATTATACTATGGCACTTTGATAATTTTTTTCATTTCTATGTCGTACTATTCGCTATGGGCAAAATGCATGGTGGGGGTAAGGGGCGTCGATCGCAGTGCATAATGTGACACGAAATAAAACTGCAAAGGGTCTTCACATATGTCTCTCAACTCGGACAACCGTCAAAATAGTGAATCAGCCAGAGACATTTCATATGAGCAAGGAAATAAAAAAGATTGAGTCCTGGCCCAAAACTATATATGGCGCCACAATCATGGACACAGCGAATACCATAGCAAATAGAAATGCTGGTCATTTTGTGTATGTGTCATCTATGAGAGGTAATGTGTTTACGAACCTAATCTTTTCGTGCGGTTTATATTAGTAAAATTCATTGTCTAATTTTAAAATGCTTAAAGTATTGTCAAAACTGAGTAAATAATTTATTTTTATTAGATTACTTGCGTACTTTTTAATATATGTATACTTATTATTGCTAAAAAACTTTATATTTGTTATTTCAAATCCAATATCAAATTAAAAGTCTGTGAGATAGTTAGGTTAGTCACTTTGGGTGTATGGTTTTCATAAAACTTCAAAAAGAAACCTTCAACAAAAATCCAAAGGAGTAAATAAAACTCCGCCAGTAGACGCACAGTTAAATAAAAAATAATCATTGATGGATGTTGAAGGCTGTTGTTGAATGGATTTAAAAGCATTAATTACACCAACAAAATGCAACGTCATCGTTATCATATTCTCTCACTAGAAGTAACACAATAAAAATATATGTTCTAATTATAATCATGACTATAACGAATCACGTTTTCTTTTGTATTTAAAACCACAGTATAAAGGAGTCAGTCAAACCCATACTCGAGGTGTGTGGCCGTTGTCCGTTCGCGAACAGGTTTCGGTACTCTTGGAACTATAAAAAAGCATTCAAAATTTCTGTAGAACGCGATATGGTTGGACGTGCTGCTACGGTGTGCTACCACCATCATTTTTAACAGATTATATTACACTTTATCTCTTTGTAATAAGGTTTACGAATATGAAGCCATTGGTGTCGACGATAAACTTTACTTATGACGTTTTAGTTTTGAATCACAATTTTAACGACGCTTGCACTCAACAGCACTTTTTTTCAAATAGCTCAATACAAATCTCACTTTCTGATAGAATCTTGTGTGTGAGTCCCATCAAACTCGTGTTTAGTAGGTACTGGGGGCTGTTAAGATTCACCAACTAACAACTTTTTACGTTAATTGGATTTGCTTTTTAACAGCGGAAAATTTTACTTTCCCGTCGTTTTGACGTTCAATATCCATGTGGCCAGATTTTCTCCATAAAATATCTTTTTAATTTAATATCTTTTTAAATTATTATATTACAAACACTCATTCAACTTAAACGGTATTAATTCCCTATACGCGCATATTTTGCGAAAACCTCAATTTTCTTTTGAGGATATCGCAAAAATACTTAGTGCTTTTAACTTAATTCTTTATGTATATGATAGTTCGTACCTTTATCTAGACGGCCATCGGAAAAAAAATAACATTTTTGAGCAAGAATTATGAAAAACATGGCTTCTCTTGGAAGGCCTTTCCGGAATTTGCAGATATACATGTCGTTTTGTTTTAGGATAACTCAAACATAGAGAACATTTCTTATAAAATTTGAATACAATTTTATTCAGCACAAAATTTTTAAGACGGCCACCGCAAAAAAAATTAAAATTTCATCTTGGATAATAGAGAAAATACCTTCTGAATACTTGTAAATTTTTGATCAAAACACGGTTACATAAAAAAAAATTCACGGATGTCCTATTATTATTCTGCCCTAAAAATATAAACATAGCAAAGTTCAACTATGCAGCTACCATGAAAAAAAAAATCATTACTGTATCCCTAAATTTACTTATGGTAGAATTTTTTAAAGATGACTCTAAATCCCCTCAAAACTTGACAAAACACACCGCGCCGCCGTCTCTGGCTCAGTATGGGACGGAAGCTCGTAGACGACGGACCTGTGTTAAATCGTCCCGCGCGCATTACGTAAGTTTGCCACATAGCTACACTCAGAGGTCACCTAAATCGGGTAACCTTCTATGGTATTGACAACACGTAGTGACCTGTTTCCATTGCCCTATAGTTGCGAGAAGTATGCAGCACTGCGAATGAATTACCAAGATCCTTACTTTCTTTATTTTAATTTTATAATTGAAAGGATATTTGGATTTCTTTATTTTATTATTACTTTATTTATTGATGTTTAGTTGACTTTCTTATTATTACTTTGAGCCCAGATTTAGTCCAGGGTCTGAGGATAGAAGTTGGTTACCGAAACTCCTTATCTACTAGGCATAATTACTCATCCCAACGTGTTTGGGGTCGTTAGACTTAGCTTGACGAGCACTCCAACTTTAGATGAGGTACAGGGTCTCATGATGGAGCCAGGAGTTGGTCACCGGAACTGCCTATCTACTCATCACAACTCCATCGTGTTTGGGCTCGTTAGACTTAGCTTGACGAGCATTCCCACTTGAGATGAGGTCCAGGGTCTCATGATGGAGTCAGGAGTTTGTCACCGGAACTGCCTATTTACTCATCACAACTACATCGTGTTTGGGCTCGTTAGACTTAGCTTGACGAGCACTCCCACTTTAGATGAGGTTCAGGGTCTCATGATGGAGCCAGGAGTTGGTTACCGGAACTGCCTATCTACTCATCACAACTCCATCGTGTTTGGGCTCGTTAGACTTAGCTTGACGAGCGCTCCCACTTGAGATGAGGTCCAGGGTCTCATGATGGAGACAGGAGTTGGTCACCGGAACTGCCTATCTACTCATCACAACTCCATCGTGTTTGGGCTCGTTACACTTAGCTTGAAGAGCACTCCCACTTGAGATGAGGTCCAAGGTCTCATGATGAAGTCAGGAGTTGGTTACCGGAACTGCCTATCTACTCATCACAACTCCATCGTGTTTGGGCTCGTTAGACTTAGCTTGACGAGCGCTCCCACTTGAGATGAGGTCCAGGGTCTCATGATGGAGTCAGGAGTTGGTCACCGGAACTGCCTATCTACTCATCACAACTCCATCGTGTTTGGGCTCGTTAGACTTAGCTTGACGAGCGCTCCCACTTGAGATGAGGTCCAGGGTCTCATGATGGAGTCAGGAGTTGGTCACCGGAACTGCCTATCTACTCATCACAACTCCATCGTGTTTGGGCTCGTTAGACTTAGCTTGACGAGCGCTCCCACTTGAGATGAGGTCCAGGGTCTCATGATGGAGTCAGGAGTTGGTCACCGGAACTGCCTATCTACTCATCACAACTCCATCGTGTTTGGGCTCGTTAGACTTAGCTTGACGGGCACTCCCACTTGAGATGAGGTCCAGGGTCTCATGATGGAGTCAGGAGTTGGTCACCGGAACTACCTATCTACTCATCACAACTCCATCGTGTTTGGGCTCGTTAGACTTAGCTTGACGAGTGCTCCCACTTGAGATGAGGTCCAGGGTCTCATGATGGAGTCAGGAGTTGGTCACCGGAACTGCCTATCTACTCATCACAATTCCATCGTGTTTGGGCTCGTTACACTTAGCTTGACGAGCACTCCCGCTTTACATGAGGTTCAGGGTCTCATAGTGGAGCCAGGAGTTGGTCACCGCAACTGCCTATATACTCATCACAACTCCATCGTGTTTAGGCTCGTTAGACTTAGCTTGACGAGCACTCCCACTTGAGATGAGGTCCAGGGTCTCATGATGGAGCCAGGAGTTGGTCACCGGAACTGCCTATCTACTCATCACAACTCCATCGTGTTTGGGCTCGTTAGACTTAGCTTGACGGGCACTCCCACTTGAGATGAGGTCCAGGGTCTCATGATGGAGTCAGGGTTTGGTCACAAGAACTGCCTATATACTCATCACAACTCCATCGTGTTTGGGCTCATTAGACTTAGCTTGACGAGCACTTCCGCTTGAGATGAAGTCCAAGGTCTCATGATGGAGCCAGGAGTTGGTCACCAGAACTGCCTATGTAACCATCACAACTCCATCGTGTTTGGGCTCATTAGCCTTAGCTTGACGAGCACTTTCGCTTGAGATCGGGTCCAGGGTCTCATGATGGAGTCAGGGTTTGGTCACTAGAAATACCTACGTGTGTATAGTCAAAATTATGTCTATGTGTCCATCCGTCCATTCATCTGTCTATCCGTTCATCCGTCCACTTTATTTCACATTGAGGGTACGGAACCCTGTGTTATGTATCGTACTTAGGTTTTTCTTTTTACTATTTGGTTGTAGTATCTATTTGTGTAACGTGTAAAATGTATGGTATCTACAACTTGATCTCATATTGGTAACATTCATGCTCATACTGGTAGTCTTACTTAAGCTGATCTTATTTTAACGAAGCACTTAGTCGGTCCTTTTGTGACTAGCAATGTCTTCGGTACAAGGCGTCGTTTAGCAGAAAAGTGCCCCTAATTAGCCGAAAACGACTACCATGACGATTTTTCACAAAAAGTGTATGACCGCCATCTTAGATTTGAAAACCGACATTATTTTCGAAATCTGCACCCATCCATTAGCAGAAAATGACTACCGTCATGATTTTTTCCAAAACTGTATGACCGCCATCTTGCATTTTGAAACAGACATAATTTTTTAAATCTAGAGCCCCTAATTAGCCGAAAACGACTACCATGACGATTTTTCACAAAAAGTGTATGACCGCCATCTTGGATTTGAAAACAGACATTATTTTCGAAATCTGCACCCATCAATTATAGTATAGAAGCAAATTCAACAAAAGTCGTCTCCTTCACGATTTTCGTAGACATCTATTCTAAATACCTAAAACTGGTATGGATGTGTTCCTCGTAGTCTCCTGAATACGAATTGACTAGTTTTAGTTTATGGAGGGGGGGACGGGTCGGTAAAAAGGGGGGGAAAGATGGCGGCTGACTGCCATCTAAATTTGTTTACATCTCGAGTCCTATGAGACCGATCGGTTTGTATGAGATGTCATTTGAAAGACTATTAAATGTACTACAATTGTTCATAAATAACTGTAGTCGTCACTTTAGTCCTTTACAAAATATTTCAAAAAATATGATTTTTTTACCGTGCATGTTTGCGTAAGTACTGATAAAACATGCTTATAACTCAATATATTATCACTTTGCCGCAATCAATGTTATAATAAAATATACAGGAAAATTTATGAGCTTTCGAAAAATATAAGCTTTATTAGTAAGTAATATTATATAACCGAGTATTGATGAATTTTGTTCAGCATGGGTCACTGCGCTTCCTCATAGAATGGCAGCCGACCGCCATCGTATTTTCATTATTTCTCGGAATCTATTTTACGGATCAAATCGTAATTGGTATTATTTGAAAGCATTTAAAATGTACTTTAATCGGTTCTTTGAAGTCTAAGTTACAAAATTAACAGTTTATTATTATTTTTAGAAAATGTAACATTTTTTACCTAATAGACTGGAAGAAACAGGCTTGTTTGGAGAAAGGTCATCGATATTCCTTCTAAATACCTAAAACTGGTATGGATGTATTTCTCATTATTTATAGGACATGTATTGATCAGCTTTATTTTATAAAGGGGGGGGACGAGTCGAAAAAAAGGAGGGGGGAAAGATGGTGTCCGCCCGCCATCGAAATGTCATTGAAATTTGTTCACATCTCGAGTCCTATGGGACCGATAGATTCGTGTGAGATGTCATTTTAAATATCATTAAACGTACTATAATTGTTTTTAAATAATTGTAGTCAACACTTTGTTCGTTTACAAAATATTCGATAATAAATTACAACTTTACTGCAATTAATGTTGTAATAAAATATAACGGAAATCAATTATACGGGAAATTTCATGAGCTTTTGAAAAATATAAGTTTTATTTATATATAATATTGTATAACCAAGTAAATGATGAATTTTGTTCAGCATGGGTCACTGCGCATCATCATATGAATGGCGGCCGACCGTTGTCGTATTTTCATTATTGCTCGGAATCTATTTTACAGATCACATCGTGATAGGTATCATTTGAAAGCATTTTAAATTTACTATAATCGTTTTATTGAACTCTGAGATAAATAATTATCCGTTTGTTGTTATTTTTAGAAAACGTAATATTTTTATCTAAAAGGCTGGAGGAAACAGATTTGTTTGGAGAAAAGTCGTTGATATTTCTTCCAAATACATAAAACTGATATGGTTTTGTTCCTCATTGTCTCCAAAATACGAATTGACCAGGTTTTTTTTGTAGAGGGGGAGCGAGTCGAAAACAAGGAGGAGGGGGATAGATAGCGTCTGACCGTCATCAAAATGTCATCGAAATTCGTTCACATCTCGAGTCCTATGGGACCGATCGGTTCGTGTGAGATGTCATTTGAAAGGTTATTAAACGTTCTACAATTGCTTTTAATTAATTATAGTCATCACTTTAGTCGTTTACTAAATATTTGATAAAAATTGTTTTTTTTTACCGTGCATGTTTGCATAGGTACTGATAAATTATGCTTATAACTCAATAAATTATGACTTTATCCTATTTAATTTTATTATAAAATACATGGGAAATTTTATGACGTTTCTATAAACGTAAGTTTTTTTATATTCAATGTTATCTAACCAATTAATGATAAATCTTGTTGGCATGGGTCACTGCGCGTCGTCATATGAACGGCGGCTGACCGCCGTAGTATTTTCATTGAACTTTGATTTAATAGTCAATAGTCAATTCATATCCTGGAGAGAATGAGGTACACACCCATATCAGTTTTAGATATTTGGAAGAGCTGTCGACGACTTTTCTCCACACAAGCTCGTTTCCACCAATCTATTAGGTAAAAATGTTACGTTTTCTAAAAATAAAATATAAACGGATGATTTTAAATCTCAGACTATAAAGAACCGATTATAGTACATTTGAAATGCTTTCAAATGATACCTATCACGATGTGATCCGTAAAACAGATTCCGAGCAATAATGTAAATTCGACAACGGTCGGCCGCCATTCATATGATGATGCCCAGTGACCCATGCTAACCAGAATTCATCATTACTTGGTTATATCGTATTATATATAAATAAAGCTTATATTTTTCGAATATGACCCGTGTATTTTATCATAAGTCGTAACATTATTTGCGGTAAAGTTAAACATTTTTGAGTTATAGGCATGTATATCAGTACTTAGGCCAACATACACGGTAAAAAAAAACAAATATTTTCAAATATTTCGTAAACGACTAAATTTATGACTACGGTTATTTATAAACAATTATAGTACATTAAATAATCTTTCAAATGACAACTCACACGAATCTTTCGGTCCCATAGGACTCGAGATGTGAACAAATTTCAATGACATTTCGATGGCGGGCGGACACCATCTTTCCCCCCTCCTTTTTTTCGACTCGTCCCCCCCTCTATAAAATAAAATTGGTCAATTCATATCCTGGAAACAATGAGGAATATATCCAAACCAGTTTTAGGTATTTGCAAGAAATATCGATGACTTTTTTCCAAACAAGCCTGTTTCTTCCAGTCTGTTAGGTAAAAATGTAACATTTTCTAAAAATTATAGTGAACTGTTAATTTTGCAACTAAAATTTCAAAGAACCGATTAAAGTACATTTAAAATGCTTTCAAATGATACCAATTTCGATTTAATCCATAAAATAGATTCCGAGAAATAATGAAAATACGATGGCGGTCGGCTGCCATCCTATAATGAAGCGCAGTGACCCATGCTGAACAAAATTCATCAATACTCGGTTATATAATATTACTTACTAATAAAGCTTATATTTTTCGAAAGCTCATAAAATTTCCTGTATATTTTGTACTAAAATTAATGCGGTAAAGGTATAATATATAGAGTTATAAGCATGTTTTATCAGTACTTAGGCAAACATGCACGGTAAAAAAATCTTATTTTTTCAAATATTTTGTAAAAGACTAAAGTGATGACTACAGTTATTTATAAACGATTGTAGTACATTTAATAAGCTTTCAAATGACATCTCATACGAACTGATCGGTCTCATAGGACTCGAGATGTAAACAAATATCGATGACAGTCAGCCGCCATCTTTCCCCCCCCCCCTTTTTACCGACCCGTCCCCCCCTCCATAAACTAAAACCAGTCAATTCGTATTCAGGAGACTACGAGGAATACATCCATACCAGTTTTAGGTATTTAGAAGAGATGTCGACGACGTATCTCCAAACAGGCAAATTCCGCCGTACTATTAGCAGAAAATGACTGCCATGACGATTTTTCACAAAAAGTGTATGACCACCATCTTTGATTTTGAAACAGACATTATTTTTGAAATCTAGAGCCCCTAATTAGCCGAAAACGACTACCATGACGATTTTTCACAAAAAGTGTATGACCGCCATCTTGGATTTGAAAACCGACATTATTTTCGAAATCTGCACCCATCAATTAGCACAAAATGACTATCATGACGATTTTTCACAAAAAGTATATGACCGCCATCTTGGATTTGAAAACCGACATTATTTTCGAAATCTGCACCCATCAATTAGCACAAAATGACTACCATGACGATTTTTCACAAAAAGTGTATGACCGCCATCTTGGATTTTAAAACAGATATCATTTTTAAAATTCACACCCTCAAATTAGCCGAAACCAACTACCAGTCCCTACCCTCACCTCTTACCATAAGGCAGGCCGTGCGCTAGTTTTCCACCATGTATTAAAAAAAAACGACTCCAGATATAATGGCGAACTTAGATAAAATGCACATGACTGGTCGGGCCGCTCAATCATATCTGATGGTGACAGTACAGTCGCCATCAAATATATCGGAGCGGCCAAGGTGGTCAGAAATATCTGAACAACGCCTCTATTATCAGGGCAATAAAGTGCATGTTCAGATATTTTTGAGTACCCTGGCCGCTCCGATATATTTGATGGCGACTGTACATGCACGCGATGGTGACAGTACGGAGCAGCCAAGGTACTCAAAAATATCTGAACGTGCACTTTATCGCCTTGACAATAGAAGCGTTGTTCAGATATTTTTGAGTACAGTCGCCATCAAATATATCGGAGCGGCCACGGTACTCAAAAATATCTGAACAATTACCTTATCACCTTGATAATAAAGGCGTTGTTCAGATATTTGTGACCACCTTGGCCGCTCCGATATATTTGATGGCGACTGTACAGTCGCCATCAAATATATCGGAGCGGCCAAGGTACTCAAAAATATCTGAACATGCACTTTATCGCCTTGACAATAGAGGCGTTGTTCAGATATTTGTGACCACCTTGGCCGCTCCGATATATCTGATGGCGACTGTACCTCCAACAGGCCTATTGATTTTAGTTGCGTATAATTCTCTCTTCCATGTAAAAGAAAATAAAAAGTCTGTAAAACTTATGCGTAAAAATAATTTTGCTTGTAATTGAAGTTGAAAACGATCAAGACTATTGGAGCGTGCGTATCGTCCTTGTTATTGCCAGCGGCCGTGTACTGAGCGCTAACGCCATCTATCGAGTAAGAAATCGTGAAATTGAGGAACGTTCACGGGACTAAGGCCTCTTAAACAGAAAAGCGTACATCCGTTATATTATTTACTAGCTAGATTTCTAAAACACCTTTAAAATGCGAGTCATAAGTCCCTGCAAATATATAAGCTTAGTAAATTATCCGATGTAAAGTCTAAGAACCATCCTTCATTTGCTTTCCCACAAGTTCCTCATTGCAAGTGGACGTTCGAGTCGAGAGTGACAGGCCATTCTGTGTAAAATCTCCGTCGATGCATCAACGCTGAGAATGGCAAGGGTACTCGATCTCTGCTGGCCTGGCTGGGTATTCCTATTGTATTTTATGCGACCCGGTTGAATAAACCACTTTGAAATCTGCAACATGTACGAAATTGGTCAATTGTTGAAAGCTACTTGTACGAGTATGCTGTCTAATATGGTGTTGGGTTATATCAAGATGGCTAAGCTAAACGGACGAAAAAACGCGTTCCTGGGATCGAATCGAACATGCTTAAGCTTATGTTATGGTCCTGAGTGTTGCTAGAAATGCTAGAGGTCCCAGGGTTTTTTCTATCGCGGCTTTCTCCTGTTGATCTGCTATGCGAAGACTGTGCAAAGCAATACAATATTTAAACCAACCAAAAGAAGAGGACAGTTGCACCAACCACAAATGACATAACTATCAATGAGTTACACAAAGAACTATGAAAATCTCCGTACAATAAAAATTACCGAACGTTTTAAAGGTGACATTCTGCAACTGTCAAATTATACTGGTTCGTTTTAGCACCCCTTTTCTTGGTTAAGAGACTGGAATGACATCACACTGCGTTATGGTTTACTTCGCAAGCTGACCGTTTTTGCTTCAGTTAGACCAGGGTACAGTCACGGACTTTAATTGTTGAGCCATTTACGGTTCAAGCTAACTTCTTTGGTTTAATACTTACTCTATGAAATGTACAATGTAAAGTGAACCCTAAATGGCTCAACAATTAAAGTCCTCGACCGTATGTCTAATCTCAATTAGACTCGTTCACTTGAGATGCTGGTTTGTCTGAATTCGGTGAGCGATAGCAGCAAGGCCTTAAAATAACACGTAAAGAATAACGTTCCCGGTCCTATAGTCCGTCATAACCCGTGGTCACGCAGCCTGGCGCGAGATGAAAGTGGCAGCGTGGGCGGATTCTTACACTAATGCTCTTTTCCACTTGGTTTTATAACAGCGACGACATATCAAATGTTGTTAAAAGAGACATCACCAGTGAATTATCTAATTTGTTACCTAAAAGTCGAAGTGCCACAAGAGCAACAAGTTCAACGATGTCACGAACTGTCAAAAGCCCATGTGGAATTTGGCCCCTGATATGTTGGGTGTAGTTAGAATGGAAGCGTGACCCGTTGTCCTTCGTCTAACAAGAATTCTCAGTCATTATTTACTTTCCATTCAAGCGTTTCATTCATATCTGTGGTTACTTAGGCTGCTATTATGCGAGTAGGTGTTATCTCTATGATCACGAACTCTTAGTGCGTGGTTTGAATAATAAAAAAAACCGGCCAAGTGCGTATCGGACCACGCATAATTGAGGGCTCCATAGCCACATCGAAAAAAATTATATCGCAAGATTCGCGAGATCCTATCTGCCTATGTTTTTTGGAGATAATTCAAAAACGCCTTAACCGGTAATGTTTATGAATTTTTTCATAATTTTTGGACGGTTTAATAGTGACAGGTGAGGGGGGGGGGATTTTTTAGAATTCCACTCAATAAAAAATTGTTCAGAGAATTCGCAATGTTATTTTTAAAGACCTGTCGATTTATATACAATATATATCAAGTTGATGTTTGTAAAAAAATACAATTAGTTACATGTATGGAGTGCCCCCCTAAGATTTTTTTTCAGCAATATCACTACAAAAATAAGCAGCGGCACACAAAATACACCTTATGTTAAAATTTGATGAAGATTCATCATATAGTAAATGGCTGTAATATACGGGCAGACGGACGGACAGACGGACATGACGAAACTATAAGGGTTCCATTTTTGCCATTTTGGCTACGGAACCCTAAAAACGTCTGATAGGAAAGTAAAGTATACCTATAAGTACACTACCTATGTCCATTAAGTTTTGATATTATCTACCGTAGGGTCATTATAAATAATCAGTTCGAACCTGAAGTAATTTATGCAATCTTGAATTCTTTTCACCTTGTTAGAGAGAACAGTCATGGTTTTCTATTGCAACTTAAATTCCCTCTTGAGGACTCTTAATTATTATTTTTGAACTTTAACTTGTTGAGATACGATTTTTATTTATTAGCAACAATTATTAATCTTAAAAATACAGCATTTGTATTCGAGTAATTGGGCGAATCAACTTTTTAATGTTGTTTACTCTGTCCCCGTTGTCCGAGGGACATCCTCATACTATTTCATAGAACATCTTTGGTTGTCCAAGGGACGTAACCATGGCAACCAGGCGCTATAAAAAGTTGATTGACTCAATTAGAAAAAAAATTAAGAGTAATTCTTGATTCCTTACATGCTATTCCTAATAAATAGTAATAAATTATGGGCGCTAGCGCCGCTAGCCAGCTTACTCATTATTGCCATGATTCTATGTAAAGTATTTACTGAACCATAACTGATTACGGTGATGGTATTGCCAGCAAAAAATGTTCATGATTTCTTGTTGGAATAAGCAGTGGGAAACATTCCATCGTTAGTGATTAACAATACGGTTCAGTGATTCATTGAATTTTGTCAATACCTATGTAGACTTACAATCGGACGATAAAAGGAAAATAAAAGTAAGTATCCAGCTGTCTTACTCATCATAGATCAGTAGATCGGTACAGGGCTCCTATTTGCCACCATTTGGAACTACATATTTAATGCATATACCACAATGATTTTATTAAAACTGGTGGAAATAGTTTTTTCTTGCGTCAATCTGGCCAAGATCACAGGATAACGACAGTAAACAGCTGATCGAAGGGATAATTGACAAATTCATTAGTAGTGGACGCGACTATCATTATTATGATGGCAATTATGTCTGTCAAAGAAACAATGGCGAGATCAAAACATGATTGCAAGAATAGTCTTGTACGACGATTAACTCAATCACATGAGCCTACAAAAATGTCTAGGCTAGGTTTTTTTTTCAGTTTCTTTTAGAATATCTATAATGTCAATAAATAATATCAATATGCTTCTCTGAGGAGAAGCAGTCTTATAGAAAGCATCAGTGCTTTGGTCTCACCTCGTTATTGCTCGGCTCTATTTAATGTAGGTACATCATTGCCACTTTTACAATGTGTCTGATATAATTAAAATTGTAGTGGGTGCCACTATCAATTCGCTACCTACTAAAACTAGACACACGATACACGAGCCTGCGTTACCGTATGGTACTTATAATTGTGTGTCTAGAAGGTTTATATTAGCAAATTTGTGTATGGCACCGGCGTGCTAAAACCTGCTAAATAGTTTCCTGTCGTAATTGTCCAGTGTTAAATGTGGTTACAAACTATTATCCTATTCGCCGTGTGCAGCCAACGGTTTTGTGGCACACGCAAAACTCATCAGGTAGGCAGCCGTGCTCTTGACCCCGCTGACTCACGCGCGGCGCCGCGCGCCGGGCCCCGTGCGCATGTGGGAACCGTTCTGAACAACCGACATTCCGAATTTGAATTTTGAAAAATATGACGTAATTAAGAAGGCGAAAATGATAAATTGATTGAAAGTACTATTCTAAACACCCAGAGAAAAACCCCTTCAAGCGCAAAAAAATACATAGGTACCTATGTATTTAAAAACATGCGTTCCTATCGTTACATGACAAAAGCTGCCGTCTGGAAATTTGCCGTGTCGTACCTACTACACCTAAATGAACCTATTAAATGTGAATAAGAAGTAAATTATGCCCAGTAGTAGAACAAGACAAGATTAGGTTCGATCGATACCCTTTAAGCTCTTTAAATCTTATAAATAGTGAGAAAATATTGTATAATATACTCGAGAGCAAAAGTTTCGGGTCACTAGCATTTCTTGAATATCTCAAAAGATATTCATTTTAAAGATATTAAAGTGTATGTTACTGACCCGAAATTTTTGCTCTCGAGTGTATAATTTACTTACCCAAACATTACTCACGTTACGAAAGAAATTATTCATTTGGGACTTCAAAACGTAACTTGCGTGTAATCTATTCGGTCATAAGTGAACTTTTAGTTTAGAACGATATATTATAAGCGTAACAAAGAAAGTTTGAAAACGAAAGGTGTCCAATTAATATGCCCTTAAATCAGTTTTATTGCCACTGCGCATTGACTACACGAGCGTTTCTCGTCTCCCTTAAATGATCATAAGTTGTAAGCTTAACTCTATTTTTATTACACCATTACTCATAAATATTGCACTTTCACTATTTCTTTTAAGATTAACAGTTTTCCAAACCATCTATAATAATTTATTGGACATATATTTCAAACTGCGGGTGCATTCATTATTTAAATTGATTTAACTAACGAAGTGTTTCATAAGGTTACAAATAATTAATTAGGTAGACTGGTAAAAATATCAAAAACTTAAATGTAGCATAAAAATTTTTTTGCTGTGAATATGTTATGTTATATATTACTTCTGAAATGAATATGGTGGGTTTATATGTCATTGAGAAAGTATGGCTTTACTTCAATCTGGCTAACTACCACTTCTGATTATAGGGAATTTTTGATATAGGAGCGAGAATCCTTTGACGTATTTTTTTTTAATTCGCTGCCATTTTTTAGTTACAGACATGGCTGACCAGTCCCTTCAATAATTTAAACATGGCATTTGGCGCTTAATAGAAAAATATGATGACGTCAATAATGTGGTATCGGCGGTTGATCTTCCTTAATATGCGCGACACGTCTATCACGACTCCAGCTTGGTTTTTCTTTTGTCCAAAACGTCTACACTTCGAGGCCTTTAAAGGAGTACCCACAAGACGAGGCATGTTTCCTTTCAGTTAATGAGTTCACTTGAACTTGGTTATTTCACGCTTCGTGGCAACGCCCGCATTACATTGCTGCTTATTAGAGTTCCTTAGGGTAATAATATTTATACACGCATAATATTTGGTCCGGCTCATTGTGATTCGACTTTATTATAAATAAAAGCTATTTTAGACGACGCTAAATCTGAGGAAACGGATTACAAATATTTGTTTTAGGCGTCCTTTGAAGATGGTAGCCATTATTTATAGACTCCATCATTGAGGAACTTATTACTTACCAATCAATGAGTGAATGCATTGCATCTTTGCACTCGCAAACATATTAAATAGTCAAAATGGAGATTAGTAAAACAAACTGTTAAATTTTATATTACAACTAAGAGAGGCTTCATTTGAAGATTCGAAGTCGTTAGAGTTGATACCGTATTCTAGAACGGGGAAGTTTCCGCAACTCGACGTCTAGCGCCTATTTTGCGTCATGGGTGAGTGGCTAGTCCAGGCAGCCCAACTCCTCAAGGAATCCTATCAAATCTTTATGTTGAGTAGGACCTCAGGGAGATTACTCGGGGAACCGAGATGTTAAGCCCTATATGAGGCCACTCCGTCTCATTCCAGCACCACGTGAGAGGCTGTTTCTCCCGTCTCCATGCACCCTCGGCACAGGGGACTGTATGTAACACCTAGGTGTTTATTAAATGGTCCATGGCCTGTTATTACACTGGTTACCATCTTTTAACGGAGTTGATGCCGTATCGCTGCATATATTTGGAGGCCGGATACCTTTCCTCTAGGAGTAGGAGCCCATCTACATAATCATAAGACACGCGACTTTGTTAGGAAATCGACAGTCTTTAGTTTTCTATTGTATTGTGCACTCATTCTTTGCCCCAGTTCGGAGAATGATGCTGCCATAAGTCACACTGTCGGTGCTTTGAGCGTTATGTCATCCCATTACTGTTTGCTGTGTGGAAACCGCCTATGTCAACATTTGGGCATGTCCAGTGAAGAAATTCTTTCCCAACTTTCCTTGGTTAAGTTAGGGATGTGAGATGTTGCAGATGCGGATGTTAATAATTTTTTTTAGAATGCTGTAAATATGAGAGGAAGCACCAGGCCATGATGAAACGTAAATGGTCGTGCTTTCTTCATACCATCTAATCTAATACCTTAAAGTCATTATTAGGTATAAGAATAAGAATAAGAATAAGAATAAGAATAAGAATATTTTATTTGCTATAAACATTACCCGATACATAACACAGGTGATCGTGCATTTAATGGTAGGTTTCATGTTTAACCTTAAATGGCATGCAAACATTCAATAAATCTATATACAAGAGGAAGCTTATATACAAGATGTCATGCAGTTACAACATAATTATTTTACTGTTTGAGAAATGTCATTATTACTAATTTAATTGGATCATAATATCATGTCAAGGAATTCATTTAAGCTATAAAAATTATAGTTATTTAGCCATTTGTACAATTGCTTTTTGAATACTATTATATTTAATGTCTTCATATCGTTAGGTAATTTATTATATATCTTTATAGACAATATCAAACAACTTTTTTTTTGCTTTGCCGATTCCGGATGTTCATCAGGAAGCAGTCTATCTGGATTACGGCAGGCGCGTGGATGCCTATCACAGGCCTTTTTGAATAAATGTTTATTTTTGTGAACAAACATGCACATTTCATAAATGTATAAGGAAGGAAGTGGTAATAAACCAAGACTTTTAAACAGCGATCTGCATGGTGCACGCGGTGGCAGTCCTTTTACAGCTCGGACGCTATTCTTTTGTGCAATGAATGCTCTCTTTAAATTAGTGCTATTGCCATTACCCCATAGTATTAATCCGTAGCGCAGAATTGACTCTACATATGCATGATAGCAGGATCGCGCCGTTTTACTATCAGTTACTCTATAAAGTTGTCTTAGGGCATACAAATAACTATTGATACGCTTTGTAACATTATCCAATTGTGACTTCCAGTTCAAATTCTCGTCTATAGTTACACCTAAGAATTTTGTTTCGGTGACATTTTCTATACTAGGGATATTCAAATTAACATTTAAATGTGGATGAATTGATTTATTAAATTGCATATATTTAGATTTTTCTAAATTAATCAATAAATTATTGGAGTAAAGCCAATCGCTTATTGCGATTATTGTGTTATTAATGTCCTGTTCGTGGTCGTTAACTGTATAAAGGTCTTTACTAGCTGTCACAACAATAGAAATGTCGTCAGCAAATAAGACACAACTATGTTTTGTTATGTCAGTAATGTCATTAATGTAGAGCAAGAATAATATCGGTCCTAGAACACTTCCCTGTGGTACTCCGTATCTGTTGTATCTATATTCCGATGAGTAGTTAGTTAACTCATGACTTTCGCTCATTTTTGTGATTTTTACGCATTGTTTTCTATTTTGCAAGTACGATGATATCCATTTCAGTGCTGGCCCTCGAATTCCATTTTTCTCGAGTTTTGTGAGTAATTTGCAATGGGAAACGAAATCGAAGGCTTTGGAGAGGTCAAAAAATAGCGCTGTAGTCCAGCTATCATTATTAAGGCCAGACAATATTAACTGGAGTAGTGAAAAAACGGCTAAAGTAGTTGACTTATTTTTTTGAAAGCCAAATTGCTCTTCTTTGATGACATTGTATGCACTACAGAAATCAAGTAGTCTTTTAAGCATGCATTTCTCAAAGATTTTTGAGAGAATGGGTATTAAGGTTATTGGACGATAATTATTGATATCGTCTTTTTTCCCCTTTTTATAAAGTGGTTTAACCACTGACATCTTCAGAGCTTCAGGAAAGGTTCCAGATGAAAATGAAAGATTCACTAAATGTGTTAAGATGCCCACTGTTTGACTTATACTTGCCTTCATTATGCTTGTACTAATTCCATCGTAGCCTTCTGCCTTAGTGTTATTTAGAGACAGAACTTCGTTCTTGAGTTCTATTTCCGAGACTGGTTTCAAGAACATGGAGTTATACCTAGTGTTATCTTTAAAATTTGCTCTAGGCTGAGAATTAGGTAAATTATAAATAGACTCTATGTAGTGATTATTAAAAACAGTGGCCATCTCAACTGGATCTGATATCAGCGTGTCATTATACATTATGTGTTCTAACGTTTCTGGTGGCTTCGAATTAGATATTTGGTTTTTTATTACTCGCCATGAAGCTGTACATTTATTAGCGCTTTTCCTTATAAAATTAATATTTTCATTTTTTTCAGAATTATATATACACCGTTTTAATAACTTAGAATATTTAGCGTACCGAACCTTATCCCTTTCTTTTTTATCCTTATAATACTTATATCTTATCTGCCGTTTCGTTTTACAGCTAATCTTTAAACCCTTGGTTATCCAATGAAGTTTATTTTTGCTAATATTGCTCACTTTTATACGTATCGTCGGAAAACAAAGATTATAAAAGAGACAGAATAACTCATGGAAATTTTGGAATGCCAAGTTTAGATCAGTTTCCTCGTATAAAGTCTTTGTCAGTCCTTGGATTGTCTGCTGGCTGGAAATAGGTCTCTTTTTGTATTCCTCCGTCTCCTGATTTCAGTTACTTCCATCCAAGTTAACCACATGCTGGTACGTTAGATCAAATCACCTTATTGGGGGATGATCTCTCTACCTCATCTGACTGCACCAATTGCACCATGCTCACCAGAGTCTCTAGCTAGAGTATGTATTCTTATTAAACTAAAACTCTATGCATCCCTAACTAAATGAAATAACAATAAACTAACTAAATGAAATTAAATTGGACATAATATTGTCCAATTTAATTTCATTGCTTACGCTATTTATGCAAGTTTCAATGATGCAGATGAATGCAGATGCGTGCATCCCTGGTCCACGTTGCGCCGGCGCCGAGGAAGCGTATTAAACTATTTTTGGAGAGAACCGACGTAATTAATGCACCGAAATATGCGCTTTCGGTCTGGTAACGGTATTAACGCAGTTTTTGATGTATGGCGATCCGAGCCTCGGGCTGTGCCGCGGAATTTTTACTGGATTGTATTCTGGCTGGTTGAGCGACTTAAGCGAGTGCCGGTGAAGTAGTTCTTGGGAGTCCAACGTAACTTAACCTCCGTATACCGGTAACGACTATGCTTACAGTCACAGAGTACTCTAAAACTGCTATTCTGAACAGAGTGGTAGTTGATTTTCTTCTTTAACAATGTTTGGTGGGTGTCAGCGCATATTTCTCCCGGTCTTTGGCAAGGTTGTAAAGCTTTATAGGCTTTATAGAGCTTTAGATTTCGGCCGATTCCGGGTTGTTACGCAGCCACAATATTCTCTTGTGACTAGATTTTTTTTTTCAGGCACTTATAGTGGATAGTGGATGTAGTATGGAAAACTGTGGCGAACTTTTCGGTTATTCTGAGGAAAGGACGTCGAGGGCGTGTCGTTCAGGGGCAGTTTCGTCGCTCACTTTTAGTGAAAAAAGTTGTTGTCTGTAAAGGCGGTTTACGGACTATAATTTTGCGTGATAACGTAATAAGAAAACTAGAGATGGGCCGACTAGGGGTTTTGCCGACTACACAATCGGCCGACTAATCGGTTTTCAAATTGCCGATTAATCGGCCGACTAGTCGGCAATGACGATAGTAGGTTTTGGCTAACTGATTCCCGACACTTACAAGCTGTCCAGTATAAGTGAATCTTTTATACCATTATAACTATGCATACTCAGAGGTCACCTTTACATTGGTGTATTTTAGTCGCGCGCTTGTTAGGCGATGGAAATTAAAGTACCAGGGCCTCAGTAATCACCGTCGCTTACCAAACGCGTCTCTTTTACAAACCGTTATTGCGAGACCCCTAGATTCGTAACAAGTATGCGTAATCGTAGATTATTTTATACTGGTTTTATTGAAACGATCATTCGTTACCTATCTCGCCTACACTACTCTAAATGATATTAGTTGGTCTCTGTCACACTTTGTGCAATGCGCAAAATATGGAAATCTCTCTTTCACGCCCGTCTTAAGTATATTGGTGTACCGTCAAGTCTGGCAGCTTTGCCAAGGGTTACTGACTTTGCCACCAGCAGAGTGCATAAGGTAATCCTTTCATACCACCGACAACGTATATTTTTTAGTGTTGTGCCTACTTTTAGTAGAAAATATGGTTATCAATTGGCAAAATTATTATGAATGAGACAACACCACGGCAACCATTTTCTTACCATTTCAGTTCCAAATTCGTCACTCACATAATCATAAAAGTTAGTGCTCAAGAACTTTAAAAAGTTTAGAGTATAAACAATGCATCCAGGTACGTAAATTTTAGATATTATGTTATTTAAATGGTAAGGAATGAATTGATTACCTTATAAATGCCGTAGTGTTTGAATTGAGTCCGATAATTGTTTTGGCAAAGTCACCAGACCACGCCGACTAATATGGGGGGGCAGCTTTATCATGTTTTGTAGCGGCCTAGGGTTGGTACACAAGCAAAAAATTTAAATTACATTTTTCATAAGATAGATACTTTTTAGGGTTCCGTAGCCAAATGGCAAAAAACGGAACCCTTATAGATTCGTCATGTCCGTCTGTCTGTCTGTCCGTCCGTATGTCACAGCTATTTTACTCGGAAACTATAACACGTATCATTATCAAATTTTTACATAAAGTGTATTGTGTGTGCAGCTTCTTAGTTTTGTAGAAAAATTGCAAAAAAAAAAAATTTTTGGGGGCACTCCATATGTGTAAGTAATTGTCAAAAAAGGAGTGTATAGGTTCTTAAAGGGTAGGCAACGCGCATGTGAATCCTCTGGAGTTACAGGCATCCATAGGCTACGGTAGCTGCCTACCATCAGGCAGACCGTATGATTGTTTACCAGCGTCGTGGTATAAAAAATTACCCCTATTTTCACGACGATGTAGGTTGATTTTGTGAAATTTTTATGTTTTTTATTACTTTGCCCATAGTTGTTGGATATTATGTATAAAGCCCGAACAATTTCATTGTTTGAATAGTTATTATCGAAGGTTTATTACTCTGCCGAATAGGTGATGGGCATTATTTATAATGCCCGGGCAATTTAATTATTTGAATAGTTATTGTCAAATTGCCTACTCATATTGCATCGGGCATTATGTATAATGACCTATTTATCACTTGGTCCATAACATATACAGAGTGTATGTTTTGTTTAAGTAAAAAAGAAAACTCAAAGTTAACTGTGACATACTTATTTTATTGGTAATAATTACTACATATACCTAAGTGTTTTGTTTCGATAATACTTTTGTTAAGAGGCGACGAGGCAGTTCGTGACGAAGCCCTTTTATAAATGTCTATCGTCAAGTTTAAATAGGTACCTATGTAATCACAATTATTTACGAGTGCCTGTGATAGGCCTCTTAAAGAGTTTTCTATGTTTCGTTTTTGATAATATTTTAATTAAGGTGTCTTTTATGTTTTTCCTGAGTACTTATGTAACCTGATTACTCGTATGTAACAAAATAAATAAGTACTTAAATAATTAATATTTTTTCATTTGTGTCAACCCTGACCACTTCACCTGACATTCACTGACTTTCTATGAAATTTTCTTAAATGGGTGATCGACTTTGCCACTTTTGCTGTATTTCTTTATGGAATAATATATCATTAAGGATCAAATTCCAAAATATTGTATCCTAAATACTGAATATTCTTTACTAATATTGTAAATACAACTAAATTACTATACAACGTAAAAATGCAGTTGGCAAAGTTGCCACACGGTATAGGTAACTTTGCCAGTTTTCTTTTTACTCGTAAAACCTTATTATCCGTCATTTAATTTATAAACCATCTTATATATGCACTCGTTGATAAATATATTATGTGTCGCGTCATTCATACTTCAGTGGTTTCATATGAATTCTGGTTAAAAATGTACTATGACTTTTCAACACCTGTGAAAAGTGGCAAAGTTGCCAGACTTGACGGTATCTCTTTTACCCATGATGGACATGAAGATTATAGCAGTGTGTAACATTTACAAGTGTATGAGTGCCTGCCGGACCCAGGGGGGTTAACATTTCGCACACATATACAGTGATGAAAGAGATGTGCGCGTGGACATTCATACGCGTGCAAATGTGCGCTTTATTGTGAAGGCGATAAAGTGCATGTTCAGATATTTTTGAGTAACCTGACCGCTCCTATATATTTGATGGCGACTGTACAAAGAAATAATTACGTAAGGTAACATGTATAAAGAAATAAAAGTAAAAACATCCAAGATAATATCTTAAACATAAAACTAACAAGCAACAATAATAAAAAAATAAAATAACAAAAATAAAAGCAAGATTAAGAAAAAATAAAAAAAACAAAATAAAATGTTCCCATCCGCGAGGATCGAACCCAGGCCGATCGTTTAGCAGACAAACTTCTTCCCACTAGGCCACGCCCCGACTTGTAAGACTCGACGAAATTAGATTAGATGTCAAGCGGATTTACGGTCTTACACCTACTCCTATGTATTCATTATGCCCTAGTACAATCGAAACATAAAATTGTTGACCACGTGGTCCCAGCGGAACGCTACATTTGTTTGAACATGCGGTCGGTTCTCCATCGATTTATAAGACGTTATCACGTCAAAAGACAGAAAGGTAGCGTAATAAGCGATGTCGCTGCCGCGGCCGCTCTATTCCGGGTTCCATTATTCTGGTTTGTCCGAGTTAAACACTGGCTAGCGACTGAAACATGCCTGGCCTGTTTTTCACCACATGATTAAAGTACCCGACGCCTCGTGTCCGCGAATTCGTGATTATTAAAGGGCCGTCTCGTATATTTATTACATTGTAAGTTGAAGTGTTAATTTGCTAGGTTCTTGGAAAAGAGAGTCGTAAGTGTCGTAACTAGATGAGATTCCTCGGCAATAAATATTTCAAAGTGGCATATTGTAGGAATCTTAGCGGAATGCATGTTAGTGTCTCCCTAAAATTTTAATTATTATATTCATCAGCAGTCGAGAAGAAATCATTTCATTAAATATCTTCCTATTTGTTATTTCCGTGACACCGCAGGTCTTGTTTGTTTTTATTTCGCTTTCAGCTATTTAAGTACTTTTCCAGCACTAGGTACAGTCGGCCAAGAAAGTGGTTTACCAGTTTTGACAAAAGTTTCTGCGAGATCTAACGATCGCTAAGGTTGACATTTCTAACGGAGTTTAAAACATGCAAGACCTTGTTGTCTCATGACGTTCAAAAGAAACCTCAACCGTAGGGTGGTAAACCACATTTTTCATCGACTGTAGATATACTAAGTATATGTTACTAGTTCGCTAATATTCAGATGTATACATATCTGCAATGAAGCTAGGTAACTGGCAACTAGGTATCAATGGCGGAGCGAACTTTTATAGTATTAGTATGTCCCAGGAAAATGTAAATTCTGTAATGATTACCTAATTATCACATTACTTACAACACAACAGTCTATGTCGAAAGCACATCCGCCAATATTATAAACACCTGTTTAAACTTTAAAATTTCCCAAACGTCCAGGCACGTGGAACGGCGACGGGCGAAGCGCAGGCGCCGCGCAATCGCAATAATATTTACTCACGGCGCTTCTGCGAACCTGCGGTTTCCGCTCTACCCTGCTGGTTTATTCACGAATCTATTTGTATTATATATGCACTCATTGCTAGTATAACTTGACCTACAACTAACACCTATGAGAAGTACGAAATCATAGCATGTGGTGCTCGCTACGGTACCCTGCGAGCGTTTCGTGAATAGCCAGCACTGCCGAACTATTTGCTGTGACTAAACGCCAATATACACCACGAAATAGTTTTGGAACTTTTGGTATAGCAATAAGACTCAAAATTGTATGCATTATTTTGGGTGTGAAAGGAGACGCTTGGTTTATACGACTTTATGGACTTGTGGTTGTTCCACACACCTATGCCGGACGAGCTGCTAGAACGAGCCCATAAATATTTATTGCTTTCACTAAAAATGTATGCGGTTTCACCAATAAAAACGGAATTACCTCAAGTATTAGCTAATACTGAAATGCTATAACGCCCAAAGAAACATCGGTGTTACTTGCAATTTATTTCTCTTTATTTATTTATCGTTATGATTATGAGATATGTAGTCATAACAACTTATGGGTATATGTTTACGTTTTAGATGTGTGTTTTTAGTTTTATATCAATTTTAGACGGCCTCCTAGCCTAGTTGGTAGTGACCCTGCCTATGAAGCAGGAGGTCCCGGGTTCGAATCCTGGTCAGGCAGTTATTTGTGTATTTATCACAGATATTTGTTCCTGAGTTATGGATGTTTTCTATGTATTTAAGTATTTATCTATATCTATCTATTATATATATCGTCGCCTAGTACCCGCAACACAAGCCTTATTGAGCTTACTGTGGGACTAGGTTGATTTGTGTAAGATTGTCCTAATATTTATTATTTATTTATTTATTATTTATTTATTATTTGTATTAACATGTATACTTTTTTTTGAAGTGATAAACGCTTCTAAATCTAAACATATCGAGTCTTCGCAGATACCTATTTCGTGTCTTAGGTTAAAATTAAAACATTTTAACAACTACACTTTACGGATAATCGTATTATTAATTTATGTTAATGTCACTCTGAGTCAAGTTTAAAATGAATACACCTAATTTTCGGAGACCTATTGATTGTCGTCTAACATTTTGATATTTGTTGCTCCAAATTTCTTGTTCCAATTTAACTACATAACTAAATAGCGACATGCAAAATACACCTTATGTTTAAATTTTATTAAGATAGTTTCCCAGTAAAATGACTGTGACATACGGACGGACGGACAGCCTGACAGACGGACATGACGAAACTATAAGGGTTCCGTTTTTGCCATAGAAAAATATTTTATGTAGGTATAATTTAACCAATAATAAAAAATTGTACTTATCGTAAGTAAATAACTACTAACGATTGTGCAATCAAATTATTGTCTGATATGTCTCTTTGTTTGTATTGCTTATGTGTGACTCAACTCAATTCCGATTTATGATTATAATCCAAGTTCATCTAACCACTTGTACGGCAAGGTATTTGCGGTTTCCGGTACGTACTAAACCCACCCAAAATGAAATACTTGAATAAGGTATGAAGCTTTGTACAGTTTTAGCCAAAAATACACACAAATATTATTATATAAGCACTTATATTTAAACCATTATACTGGATTCTTCGATATTTATGGCTCGACTCGCTTAACCTGAATGAAATATTAGACCAGGCAATAAGGAGGTTGACCTCGCATTAATTCCTCAGACAAAAAAACCTTTACAGTATGATAAAGTGTCATGAGTAGATGGTGTATCAATGTTTTTCCAAAAAAAAAATATCCGTATTATTTTTACTGCAATAAGTTATTTCTTTTAATATTTTTTTTTGGAAATTCGTAAATATTATGTTAAAATATGATTAACATAACAACCTCTGTTACAAACTTGACTGAGAAATTTTCCAAACAAAATGACGAGTGTCAACAGATATTTTTAAATAAAGATGACAGTTTTTATACTTTTTATTGACATTTTTTTGGAACTTTTCCTAGTATCTGGCAATGATCAAAAAAAATCGTGTGGTGAAAAAAATATAGCCTGAGAAATATTCCAGTACAAATTATTAAGCTTTTTGTACATTTTGGTGAAAATACCAAAATTGGCAAATGTTATTTTTTTGGAAAAATTATGTTTGGTATTTGCTATGATCTATACTATATCCCAGCAAAAGAATCATCGACTGAGGAATTAATGCGAGGTCCCCATACTACGCACCGCCAGATTTCCCGGCCTATATAGCCAATACTGATTTTCTGAAAGATATGGAAATATACGAAATTATAGATTCTAATGATAATTTGCATTGATTTCAAACCTAAGTTTACTACGAATATTTGTTTGAAAATACTGTTGACGTCACATTTTCTGGCAATACTCCATTATTGCACGTAGACGTAACTTTGGCTATTCACAAACGATACGTGGCACATTCAATATGGTCCAGCTAAACGTAAAATTAATCTCTGTGTAGTTGTTTTGAATCTTAAGTCCAAATTACGCAAGTGGATACTGTGAATAGCTCTAGACGAGATTGAATGTTTTCTTGAATCCATCTTTATCAGTAACCTCTCCTGTAATCTGCGTTGGTTAATTTAATACTGAAAGTTTCGAGAAATCCTTCAATTCTGCTGTTGGAAATTGCCCATGAAACATATTTATTACGCATGTGATGGAGATTATGGAAGCCCTTGTTGGAAATACGAAACAGAAATTCGTTGAAAATTTAAAAGTTAATGGACTTACGATACGTGTTTACAAAATAAGAATCCGGGTATAGTCTAAGTCGGCCTGAGTGGACGCTCGAGTTGGGCGTCCTGCGGGGCGGGGCGTGCAGCGTGTATGTTAAACAAATGAATCTCATACAGCAGTATAAAAAAACTTAACAATCATATCTAATGTGTAAACAGTTAATACATACCATTTTGTCAAAGTTTATATTTATCACCAGTGTCATAAGTATCATAATCATAGCGAAACCGTGTCAAAACTGTGCCGCATATTCAATTACAAGTGAGCACATAATGGTACGTCCAACGAAACAACCTGTAACATCTTGCACTTTTCCTAGTCAATACAATCTCTTCATGTTCACTAGATTAGTGTCGGGTGTAAAAGAGATAGGCTAGTTTTGTATGAGTTCATCTCGTTCACTCAAGCATTAGTTTAACGACAGTGCAGTTTCGTGGTAGAGGGTTTGCCGTGTGAGTGACGTTTTTAGATCGAAACCAATGAAATATTTCAACGTTTCGCACCGTAGCACGATCTGTTGCCGCACCGACAAATATTTCTATTGTCTTTGTTGCGACATTGTTGTGCTGATTAATTGGATAAAGCGTGGAACAGATTGATTAGAGGTTTTATTATAAGTGGTTCGCGGTGGGTGTTGCATTTTTTGTATGAGTTATCGCACAACACGGCATCGGCAACTTTGATTCAATTAAAGAACGAGTTCTTCACTACTGTACTTACGAGTAACACGCGATTTTTTCTGGTGACTATCCTATTTTATAAATTTCAAAAAACTTTGTATTTCAGATGTTTGGATATTATTATTAATGGCTATAAACACCTTGACAGGTGGAAAATTTAACCTGGAAAAGGGCATATTTAATGTACATACTTCTTATCATATCAAAGCATCAGGAGTAGCGGGAGTTGTAGAAAAGGTTTTTCCCATACGGAGTTAAGAAAATGTTATTACTTTATTTATCAGTTTTTGTCTTAAAACATTTTTTTCGTAAGTTTATGAAAAACATTGTGTTTAGTTTGAAGGGTAAGAATATTGCAAACTTACCTCCCTCGATGCACAATGTACTATTTTATTTCGGAATGTATCCCCGAGGTTTGAAACTTTTGAAAGTACGGGAGTAATAAAATGAAAAATAAATGAAATACGTTTATTTTCAGGCAACTAGTAACCGAGGAAAATACCTACTTATGTAATTCTATCGTGCTAGTCTAAAAGATTTACTTTGAAACTAAGTAGCACGACAGAATTATGCTAAGACGTCACACTGCATGGTGGTTACCGTTGCATATTGATCGGATATTTCACGTTGATAGATATTATTGACACTTATCGCTTATCGTATCTTCACGCTTGTCGCGGCATTCTTGTCATTGTCAATATACCGAGCTCGACAGCGCGTAACCTCCCACTAACGTTAGCTGATCCTTATTTATCATTATCAATAACTTACATTTGCAGGTAAATAAAGCAGTAAATGCACGTATGGACGAAATGCTTGGAATAATGTTTGTCGTCATCACGATGTGACGGTTTCAAATTGGATGGTACTAACTGACAAGGTGCATGCGATTAATCTCGTCTCTACCGTCACCACTACTTGTATTGGAAGAACGTAGACAGGTATGGTCATCCGTTTAGGGTTCATTTAACATTCAATATATTAATTAACCTTTGGTTTGCTTGGTAACAGATATGCTCCATGCACTAAGGGTATTGAGGGGGTGGGGTTACGCATACCAAAGGTTAAGTACTAAAAATAAAAGAAAACAGCTACAATCACGGTGTTTTCAGTTAGAACAAAGTAGCGAATATATGAACTCGGATAGGCTTCGGTGAATCAACTACAGATGGCTATACAGTATCATGTGTGAATGTTCACAAATGATGTGGCCTGGTTCAGTTTGCTCAGACCTTTGCAAGGGCGATATAAAATCATTAAATTTAATAAGCCCGCCATCGCTATTATAGCTGTATACGTAGCTATAAATGTATATACCGATGAAAAGTTGCGGTGAACTTTTTATAGATGGCGCGGCATCCGAAAGTCTTGACTGATATCTCTATACCCCACTATTCAATATACTCTGTGGCTACAATCGTAAATGGCGCAACAATTAAAGTTCGTAGATAATTATTACCCTACATGGTACATACTTTATGGAGGCCGGTAATGAATTCTCGATTTTCGGATAAATGAAATGAAAAAAATGAAAAACGTTTATTTTCAGCCTACTAGTGGCCCATAGATAATTAAATACCTTAAAGACTAGCATACATATTACATTATAAACTAAAACTATTATTTTGGTTACACGGTTTAATAATACGGAACGGATAACGACGACGGATAACGACGGACGGAGACGGATAAGTATATATAATCCAAAGGTAAGGTAAGGTGGGGAGTAAGAAGGCTTGCTTAAAATTCCATAGAGACTATGGTCAATTTGTAGGTTACAATGTCTTTGAATACACAGATTCTGCACTATTGGTAAAGAAAAGTGAGGTGAGAGAAATTCTCGGCAAATGCTAACTAGCTGTCAAAAACTTTTCTCACGGCAACGCGGTAGTTGGTCTCTAAATTTCTACACCTCTTAAGGCACTTGAGTATCTGTGTGTCTTTTAGCTCGGAAAGAAGTGGTCTTAGTTGAGCAAACAATCTCATTCATTATTATCGCTGATCAGTTACCCACTAGATGCAGTGTGTAAAAAAGTCTCGTACGGGTACGCCTTGCATTGGCGCTTTTATCGCAAACGTTTTTGTTTAAATTATTTATTAAAAAAGACTAGTTGATTCTTGTATTCTACTTGCTTAAGTACTAAACTACGAGTATTGTCTGTATAAGTTTGTCACCGGTGATTTAGGTATCAATATGATGTGAGGCTTCGATGTCGTTATAGAAGATGTTACCGCGCGCCTCCCTCTTTGTATACTTGCTACAATAAAAGACAGTGATGGAAAAATTGTAACTCCCCGCCCTTTTGAAAGTCGCACTTACAGCACGAGACGGCTTTCTCTGGCACCGGCGCATGTTTTACAATGCGGAGTCCTAAAGTAAATAGTCTGCGATTATTATCGAGAAAGTACTATGAAAGTTAGATGCGCAGCCGTTGATCGGTAAGAATGATTGATCTGGCTACTGCTTCTGTTAATGATGAAACGATGATACAATTATGTGGTTACCGTGTGGTTACGCGTCAGGCGTCTTATCCGATGAAAAGGTTCCGAGACATAGTAATTGATTACAATTTAATGAATTGTTTATGGCAACTTCGTCTGAAAGTTTGTAGCCTTGAAATTCTGCTTGTTAGTAGAAGATTCTTGCAATTGTTTATTCCCTCTCCAGCGTGATAATGTATGTAACTAGATTTATTTGCTATTTAGGGCAATTTTGGGCAAAAAGTTCCGGCTGAAACTTCTCTATCTAGGCTCTGGTATCAGTACATATATAGTATTTTTTTTAAGGATGTCTAAATTTTAAGAAGAACTCTATACTTGATTGCTAGTATCATACGGAGTTTGGACATCTCAACGCAAAAAGACAGGTGTTATAATATAAGTTTGAACGCTAGGTGTGTCTGTCTGTGTATCTGTATATCTGAAACAATTGAAACGATTTATACACAGTTATTGAATTTAATAGCAGGTTTTTAGCGAGTGATCTTAGTCATGTTTTACCATGAGTTCAGCCCTTTTAAGGGTTGTGTTTGATTTATAATAGTTTACCAATTATCGACATGAAAGAAAGGTGAAAGTGTCGCCAGCAATCTTATCAGGAATTGTCCGCTAGAAGTGCTCATATTATTTACATAAGAATTTTAATTTGACACATGTCACCTAACGGACCCCAGCGGAACAGGATCGCGGGTAGTGTCACTCGCCGTGTTTATCTCCGAATCCATCAAACTGTCGGTTAGCCGTTGATTAACTATCGGTTACGTAACGAGGTTAGAATAAAGCCGTGTTGCTGGTTCGACAGGTGGATAATAGAGATTTCAATCACTTTAAAGATGAACGTTAAATGTTATGTATGATTGACCAACTCGTTTTGGCGTGGGAGTGTCATTTTAGTGCGGTAGTTCATTCAAAAGTAATTAAAACGAGGCATCTTGTAGAGGATACGACGAACATTTTCATATGATGTGACTTGTTTTGAATGCTCTTAAAAAGTGTAATGTTTTCTACTGAGCCATAAGTAGTATGAAAAAACTAATTTAACCACCCAAGTGATACTAGTTGCGTAGGTTGTATACCAATTTGCTACAAGAATTACTATTGCTTATAATTCCTGTACATATGTAAATGATGGTTGGACTTGAATACGTGTCAGCATGATAAGTCTAATTATTTAGATATAAAAATATTAGAACTAAAATAGCATTTGTTTACTAACAACCTCGTTTGGTCACGATGTTGGCAAGTCAGTTGATTGATCATGAGTTGATGACGTCACTGCGGCTGCGCTGCCAAAAAGACTGAAATTTCCGTAGAGGTGATATAGTCTGGTAAACTTTTGTTAGCAGCGGTAGGAAATATATACACTCATCCCTTTTTAGGGGTGATTGTAATTACTTGCTTAAGAAAATTAAAGTGCCTATACTGTCTATGATTATGTACTATAGCTGTTTATGCGATACCTAGTTAATACTCCGTGGCCAAACTTTAGGTTGGCTTAAAATGTGTGGATCAATCATATCCACCAATAAAACTGATGATGTGAATTATTAATTTAAGTAATAGTTTTGTATTGAAAGTAGCCACTTAAATTAACTGTAAAAATGCCAGCAATTTTATTTAACTCTAAGTAGGTACCTACTCGCTTTTTTTCTTGTTGGTTGCAAATTAGGGTGTCAAGCAACTCGGAATTGTCTACGCAATTATTGAACTTTCAAATGTCAATTGAAATTACCTCCCTTACGCACTACACATAAATATCAGAAACACCTTCCTTCTCGTCGCAATAGCAAATAAACAGACTGTGTCTTAGCTGGAACTATTCACAGAACAATTGAATGTCGTGATCTTCAAAATTAGTTCAAACTGTTGAAACTATAGGCACATTAGAATGGTCACGTTTGTGAATATAATATGACAACGAGGAGAATTATACGCATAGAACATTTCACAATTTAGGTACTAGTTAGGAATATTAACCAAGCAAACTTATGCTATATTATGACTACGAGTAGGTATTACATACACCTAATTACAAGTTCAATAGAAATCAAATAGTTACCACAAACTGACCTGGGAATTAGTTTATTGACTTAAAATGGTTTTTTTTCGTTATTCTTCACTGATTGGATTAAATGTACCTACCTAATATTGATAATATTTCATGTCTGCCCCGACTAAAGTATCATCATCATCATCATCTCAGCCATAAGACGTCCACTGCTGAATATAGACCTCCCCTTTGGACCTCCATAAGTATCGGTCGGAAGCGACTAGCATCCAGCGTCTTCCGGCGACCTTTATAAGGTCGTCTGTCCATCTTGTGAATGGACGTCCTACGCTGCGCTTGCTAGTCTGTGGTCTCCTATCGAGCACTTTTCGACCCCATCGGCCATCTGCTCTGCGTGCAATGTGGCCTGCCCATTGCCACTTCAGCTTGCAAATCCTGTGGGCTATGTCGGTAACTTAGTTCGTCTACGGATCTCCTCATTTCTAATTCGATCACGTAGAGAAACTCCGAGCATAGCCCTCTCCATAGCTCGTTGAGCGACTTTGAGCTTTGAGATGAGGCATAGGCCTCAGAACAGAATCACTCAGCCTCAGAATCACTATAGAGTGAAAGACCACGTTTCGGAGCCGTAAGTCATCACTGGTAACACACATTGGTTGAAGACTTTCGTCTTGAGGCACTGAGGTATGTCGGACGAAAAGACATTACGTAGTTTCCCGAACGCTGCCCAACCGAGTTGGATTCGGCGGTTGACCTCTTTCTCGAAGTTGGACCCACCTAATTGGACTACTTCTCCTAGGTAGATGTACGATTCAACAACTTCGAGTAAACTAAATATCACCACAATTATTTCTGTCTATTCCCTAAGCGCATCTTGCTTTAAATTCAACAAACGACGGCCAAGTAATTACAATTACGTATTGTTTTGATTTACAAAAAAAGCCCTGATGGCCTGGCGGTAGGACGTCAGACTTTCAATCCGAAGGTCTCGGGTTCAAACCCCGGCTCGTACCACTGAGTTTTTCGGAACTTAAGTGCGAAATATCATTTGATATTTGCCAGTCGCTTTTCGGTGAAGGAAAACATCGTAAGGAAACAGGACCTAACCCCAAAAAGGCCTAGTTTCCTTCTGGGTTGGAAGGTCAGATGGCAGTCGCTTTCGTAAAAAACTAGTGCCAACGCCGATTCCCGGGATTAGATTGCCGACTGGACCTCAGGCTCAATAGAGCAAACAGCTGGGGCAAACGCTAGGAGAAAGAAGAGGAGATTGTTTTAATTTACAATAATAAATCAATTCGGTCTTTTTGTCCTTTTTCTTCTATCGCATCGAAGTAATCACTATCGCTATCCTTTCCCACAAAAACGAAATCTGCCTGTTGAAGCAAATATTGACATAATTGTCTAGGACAGCCGGTTGTTACAGTGGCTCCTCATGCATTTTAATGTCTGTAATAATAAAAACCGTATCTCCAATTAGGCTGCGCGACGGAGTGTGGCATAATGGCAAGTTCAACGGCGCTACATTGACATGGAATCCATTGAGTGAGTCATCGTGCTAGGGATAGCAGACTGATTTCAAGAGCAGATTTATTTTGGTGACGATATTTGGGCGCTCCAGATGTTTGTGTGATATCGGTTTTATGTTGAGAAGATGTTACCTAACAACTTAGTTTAATCTAATATTTCGAACCAAGACTTTGAAAGTACATCTTTTAATTTTCTGACACTAACTTATTAAGTATCCCGCGAACGCTCAGGCTGTGGAATGAACTCGCTGCCGAGGTTTCATCGAAAGACTAGGTAGCCTAGGTACACGACGGGGTTCTTAAAAAAAGTGATCCCATAAGATTCCACAGGCTACGGTGACTGCTTACGATCTGGGGGGTGATTTTTGAGATTCGAGCCCTCGAAAGTGACATTTAAAACTTTGAATAAAACGATGAAGTTAAGTTTTAAAAATAACAGTGATGGAATTTTAAAATCATGATTATTTAAACTATTAATTCCATGCGAAAAAATTGGCGACAAACTTTTGTGTGTAATTATTTTCGAGCTTGAATTTTTTGAATTCGAGCGTCCGACTGCCAAAAATCGGCCCCCTGGTCGTTATTTGTTACTTATGTTTTTATAGGGATTATATTATAATATCAATTTAATTGCAACGAAACGTACGCCACTTGTTCACATAGGTAGGTAATAGTTTATTTGCCGCGTGCATTCATGGCGCTAGCTAATTTCGTACGCGCGTCCGTTGACACAGCCGGACGTTGTAAAGATTTAGGCGGCAACTTTACGTGGTATCTTTATAATTATCTATGTACGGCCGCGGCCGGTCATGTCATGATGCCGGATAAGGAGATTTATATCGCGATGTCGCCAACATAATACAAGTATCACAGCACAGGTGGGCTTAATACTCGCCGCAAGTTACCATGGAATTCTAACCGTCAGCCTTGGTTTTTGTCTACTAAGGTGCTTTTGACCTTGGGTTTAAAAACAGGGAATAAAAATGTACTTTACAATTCAAGCAAAACAAGGTTCCAATTGTAACTTTTCAGGTGCAAAACGTAGAAGAAACTGAAGTAATGAATCATATTGATTAGTTTAAAGAAATATACAATCAGAATGCAAAACCTCTGCCTTTTTAGAAGTCGCTTAAAAACGGCATTGAACTACCGAATCGTGTGCATATTAATTCAGTAATAAGCACTAATGATAGGGAGCCGAATGGAGTGGTGGGCGACAGTGAGTCAATGGACGTGGGCGGGACAGCTGACTAAGGCCGGGGGCTTGGTCATCCGGAGACATTCACTTACGCTTAGATTCCTATTCCTATATACAAGGGATTTTGCAGGTTTCGTCCCACCTAGAGATGGTATCATATATTCTCAGGGTTTGGCAATGCAGATTCGTTGTTTCATGCATAATTGCTGAATTCCTTCACGTATGTATAGTATTCTAGGCATACGAGTTTCCTCACTGATGCTTTCCCTCATTGAGGAGGGGTGTAGCTGGTAAATGTCATAAGAAATCAATCCCTGCGAGTTACCCCCCCTTTAAACAGAAACTAACTTTACCTCTATTATGCAGTAGCTCGCAAGACAAGATATTGATTCGTTATAGAATCAACAATGATTTGTTTGTCTCAATATTTCAATCTTCAGCAACTCAGTTGTCTACAAACATCTGTGCGCTTCACTGCACCTATAAACCAAACCAGTACAGAGCTATTGTGATTGCCTGTCGCATGAATCAAATGAGCTATGCGGTAATTGGCAGTTGGTACCGTCTTCGCATTGCCGAGTAGCTCGCGGTCGAACAAAAAATCGCGCTGTGACTCATTGTCGAGTATTCTCACACAGATCAATTCGAGTCGAGTTACTTTAGCTCTAACAAACCAGTGTCCCATATCCTCAAGACCTCACACTTATACTGGTTAGTTTGAACCTTAGACTCCTCTGTGCTTGGTAAAATTGGAATGCAACCACTTTTTGTTTATGGGATATTTTTTGCCGGTGCCATCCCACCGTACATTACCAGAACGTCTATTCTTCAAGTTTTGACCATCAAATTCATCCAACTATGTTCTTTGTGGTCTTAACGTAGAGTTCTAAGTCGATTAACATGAAAAGATGATGAAAGGCAAAGTTGGTGGCGGCCGATATACTGTTTTAGATGTAACAGATCTCGACTCACGTGATTTCACTCGTCTGATGATAGCTTTGGTTGGATGCCGCGATCCATGATTAGACTGGCCGCATTTAGGGTTGATCCGTACTTTACTTTAAGTATTTTTACAGATTGTTACTTTAAGTATGTATTATGTATATGTGTAGTTGAGAGCTACAATATTATACATGTGCTTCGATACGTAATTTGCACTCAATCCAGGATGTTGAAACATTAGCTATTTAGGTAGCTACCAAAGTACAAAGCGGCTCAAGCCGCTCAAGTATTCAGAAAATTTAAAAATAATAAAGCATTAAATCCTCCATATGTGTATTTTATCTGCAATAAAGTTTAAATCAATAAATAAATATATAATAAAATTTAAATAAAATGATACCAGTCTGTTTTCATATCGTGTTACACGTCTCTGTCATAATATATCTTTGTATCATCATATGGCAAAAATAATGTAAATGTGAATATATTGCAATACGCGTGTAATGTATTGATATTACACGCCTTCGTAATTAATTAATTAATTTATTTCTAGTTACATCCTATGACATCTATCACTTTATTACGACTTTACTCTAAACAACTTCTCGCATTATCGTAGCTACTCTTCAACAATGTGCATTGAAACCTAACAGAAAACGTACCAATCTACAATAAATCACACGCCAAAAACAGTTTTGGCAGCCCTGTAAACGGAGCGACTGTCTAAGCTAACGGGCGAATGCCTTATAAGAATACTACAGGTCAACTCAGGGTTGCCATCAGATCGGTGTCAGTGTTCCACGTTTTCCCCTATATGTCATCAGCCGGCTTGAAAGACGTAATGGTGCCTACAGGCTAATTTTCATGCAGACCTTAATGATATAATGACGTGTTTAAATTTAAATTCATGATGAATTTGAATGGACTTTCTATTTCAATTAATATATTGCAGATTGCTACTTGCTACTGATTGCGGGCGTGTCTTGTGACACTGAACTTGGCTTTTTATTTCAACATTTTCAACCGACTGCAAGATTTTGAAGAGGCGGTTCTCAATTCGTCGGGATCTTTGTTGTTTCTGTTATGTATGTTCACCTTTATTCGAAAACGGCTGAACCGATTTGGATTTTTTTTGTTTTAAAGGGTTTACTTGACAGTTGATTGTAATCAAATCAGGATTTGATGATGGGATCCTGAAAAAATCGAGGGAATTCTTCAAATATTACTTATTCATAGTGATTAATGAGTATTACGAGTATATATATATGTATATCGAGCATTTGCTCTTGGTAAGCAGCCTAGATGACGTCGGCTCTTTTTTCTCTTTATTGGCAATTAAATGTCATTGTTTATCTGTAAAGACTGCTTGCGTGTAGTTGCAACTATTACACTACTTTTGGAGTTGTATTCGTTTGGGAATAGGCATGGGATAGGCTGATGGGCGTTTTCACAAAACGTTGTTAATTTTCGTGTTTTTGAAATTTTAAGAATTTTTTGGATATTCCTCCTTAGAATCGAGAGTACTATTCATTCTGCTAGGAAATGAAAAGTGTCCCAAAATTTTCATACAATTTTTATTTTCCATTACGCTACTTTCATATAAGTGCCCATAGAAAAGTAGCGTAAGAGGAACAGGACACTTTTAATTTCATAGTGGAGTTGATAGTACTCACGATTCTGAGTAGGAATATGCAAAAAATTCTTAAAATTTCAAAAATATGAAAATTAACAACTTTTTGTGAAAAAGCCCTGATAGGTATCTGTGGGCGTTTAATTTAATTATTGCGCCACGTCGAAAAATTGTGCCTAAAATACATATTGAAATGAAATGGTTTATTATTTTAATAATCCGAATGCGCTTCTAGAGTACTATTTATTTGATGCGTAATTGCTCCGCTTCATATATTTATTTGATGCGTAATTCGTATTGCACTGTAACATAATGAATCAAAAACAAAGTCTGCTAGAAATAGATAATGTGTCTGCATTGCCGACTATACTGAAAGGTATTGCAATATCTTGAATATCTTGATAATTATATTTTGCTTTTGCACCTTACTCCTTTGTAATAAGGTGCAAAAGTGTAAACATAGCTTCACGTCGACTGTACAATCGACGTCAATCAAAAATATGTTTAGGTACACTTTTGGACCTTATTGCAAATTAATGAGTAAGGTGCAAAAGTGTAACCATATTTTTAACATCGGCGTACATACTCGTATACCTCATAATATGAGGACAATGTCGTGGAGAAACTACTTAGTCTGGGGCGAAAAATCAGAAATATAGCTTAAGAGGTTAGGTAAGTAAGTAATATGTCTAAAATATTTTTTCTTTCAGTTTTGTTTTACATGTTAAACAAGGAAAATCTTCTAAAAGTTTGGTTTTGTTCATTGTGTACAGAATTACAGATGAAAATTGAAAATCTCACATAATTTAACTATCGTGTGCTGCCATCTTTCATTTATTTTTTTATGTGCAGGAGTAGCGCCATCTACTGCTCTTGAGCTAAACCTCGTTGCACTCCTCTAAACTGCTCAGCTTGAACGTATTAACAACGTTTCAGGTCAGTATCGTAGTTCTCTTTCAATTTCATAGATGTCACTATTAATAGTTTAAGGAAATGCTTTATGATTATTTTATGATTGATTGTCCAAATAAAGTTAAACTGCCAAAAACAAAATATGCAGAGGAATAGAAATTTTGACTGGTACAGAACAAAACTGGTCAAAATTTCTGTAGGTACCTCGTCTGCATTTGTTTTTGGCAGTTTAACTTTATTTGGACAATAACTGTTTACGTAGGCACCTAGTGCAATTGTTGAGCCATTTAGGGTTCAAACTATTGCTTAATATGAAGCTCTATGAATCGTCCAATGTAAAGTGAACCCTAACAATTAAAGTCCATAACATTACCGGACACAGCTACAGGAACGTTAATACCTACGTTATGGAGACCGTAAGGAAAAACAGCCAAGTATACTTTAATTCCCCTACCTAAAATTGTATAGTAAGTAGATGCTTTGTCCAATTTGTCCCAAACTTCTTACCCTGCCCATCAAAGACATGTCAAGCCATAGGACAAGACAGAAAACAATTGGATCGGGCACGTGTTGGTGACAGGCGGGTCACTGATGTGTCCAAATTGGGTTGTGTTTGGTCATACTTGAGAGAGCAAGCTCTAGAGAGCTCGTGTCATAACTGTCACAACTACCACAGGACAAATAATAATAATAGTAAAAACAATACACTCCTTTTTTTGGTCGTAACGTGTAAAAAGCGCTTATCATGCACGAATTAGTGTCAGTCTAAAACTCGTTATCAGTGTTGTCACATTAGTACTATTCGATATTATATTAGTGAGTAACTGCATAACATAAGTAAAGCCCTACCAGAAATATATGAGCACGCGCCATATTGCGGAACTTCATTGGAACTAAATTTTTCATACTAAACTGAACTGTCCCCATATACATTGAGAAAAAAGCGCCCTCCTGACAATACTCATATATTTCTGATGCCTAACATTGGTTACAGATTATCGCGAGCCAGTGTGTCCGGACCGAACAAATACGCCCATTCAGTTCGACAGAAAGCCCCAGACCCAGATCACAGATGTGTCAAGACATAATAAATAACCAAGTGTCAAAACAACACCATTCGCACCAGCAGACAATCGGTGCACGTGGCGCAGACAGGCGGCCTGCGAACGCATTAATCGCGGCAGCCGGTCCATCCGTCACTCGACACGCGACTCACATCGTGATGTACGCCGTGTTAGGACTGGTTAGGAGATGCGTGAAATCGCAATGAGTTCAAAAATTTGAAGCTGCAGGCTTGCTTTTCGTGTAAGAAGCGATTTGCGATTTTGGGTGCTGTTTCCATGATAACCGCATCGGTGAACCATGCACAGAGTGGATATAATCTGGGTCTGCGAATACCTCCGAACGAGTAAATAAATAACGTTGCATTTAAACATACAACACATGCACAACATGTTTGATTTGAACACACAAGTCAGTACAAGGAGTTTTTGATTAGAGGTACAATTACTTATTGTAAAATTGTGTTGTTTGGCAGCTGATTTTAATAAATTCGAACATCATGCGGTAATATTAAGCATCAAGTTGTTTGCCTATTAGCGGCAACAAACTATCTATGGGTCTTCCAAAAGTATCATTTACCTTCAGTACCCTCCAAAATTTTTCTTCGGTGCTACCGTTCCACTATCCACTTTGACTCACTAGGCTTTGTCACCAGATCAGTTCGATGGAACCAAATTATTGCACCGCCGCCTGTATTCTATATAAGGACAGGTGGGGTGAGGGGAACATAATATGTAGTTTGTATTGCATCGGGAAAGGGGAAGTGTTGCACTTACTAACTCCGATGTTCCCTTTATCCCACTTGTTTATCTTATCACAGTCTTATAAATAAACGAAGTTAATATAAGTAATACTCTAATTAGGTATGTTATATAATACAAACCCTTCATTTTTAATTGGCATCAGGTGCGAGATTTTTCCCAAAATTGCACACAAAGAAAACATGTTAAATAAAACCTCGGGCGCCGCGCATGTGTCACAAATTGTATCAATGAAGGCTCAAAGGCGAATACAAATAAAGCGCCGCATTCTATATGCCCGGCGGTCATTTATAACTCACCGTAAGCGTAGGCCATTCAGGCGGGGCTATATTTTCAATACCTAACAAGCACATTGCCGCATGTAAACCAGTATAAGAGTGGTATTACGTGGCCGCTGGGTGTAGGGAGTGAGAACGTGAGTGCTCAAATTCTCTGATGTATTCGCCACACGCTGCCTAACTCTTACCTGCTCCTAATTTAGAAATTGGAATTCTTAGTTACTCAATTATAAGTTTTAAATAGATTGTGGAACATGTACAAAATTTACTCTCTTCCTTGTTTTCTTAGTGCTAAGCAAACACCAAGTCGACCATGATGATGCCCAGTTGCCCACAGATTTCTTTCTAGTTTCAGGCCATCTGAGATAGGTATCCCTCGCTCGTCATTTATTTGTCCTAAAATTGGTTATTACAAAATATTGTATCTAAAAATGTAATGTGCAAGTTAGTTACAAAGGAAGTTTCGCATATCAATAAAATATTTACAAGTCTGAAGTCTGAAGACCATGTCCTGGTAACGGCAAATAAGCTGTGGACTCTATTACACGGAAAAATAAGTTACAATACCTAAAAGGTTCATGCAAGCACAGTTTTTAGGGTCTAGTAGTCTAAGAGACCAGATCTATACTGGTTGCCCAGAGGCAATACGTCTCAGAGCGTCGGTAAGAACAGTCCGGGTCCATCCATCAGTCGCAGCATTGTCCCTGACTCGCGGATATTGATAAACCCTGTACGAATATTTTTTAGTTTCACTATTATTTTGGAACCGACAGGAAAATATTTCACGGCTTCAATTAAAACCACTTATATGATAGGTATTGGCTCCGCGTGATTTTGAAATACGTGTGAAATACGTTTGAAACTGCGTACGTGAAAAATTATTGATATCATATCTCATATCTCATATATATATATATATATCATAATATCATAATCAGTTTTACTCCGCAAAATATTATAGCGGCTTGATTTTTTCATATGATTACTTCTATAACGATGAAGTTGCCATATGTCAATTATTGGAATTATGTTATGAAACATTGATCTCAAACATACAAAAAGTCAGTAAGTATTTCTATCGAGTGAATATTAACTAAGTTTTTTATTTATATGAGTTGACATCTGCTTTTAAAGTTTATACTTACTTACTCAGAATATAAAAAAGTCAAAATAAATCTAATCATGTTATTTTATTTCAAAGTAATTCAGTGCAAATGTTATTCGCACATTTAAAATTATCTTTGGCATTAAAAAAATGTAGGTACTCGTTTCACGAAATTGGCATTTATTTAGGTCTCAATAAATTATTTTGTTGAAAACTTGATCCCAAAGAAATCCGATAAACGTCTTAGACCCGAAAAGAAATTACTTACATTCTTGATGAAAGATTTCTGAACCTCAGTGCGAAGCTGTGTTGCCTGATTTCTTTGTAAGTGAGGTATTTGTCAGAAAATACATGTAATAACAAAAATCTTTGGAAAGAAACGTGAGAAATGAAACAATGAAACCTAATTTGCTGTGACATTTAAAAGGTTATAAGAGTCAGTTTGTGAAATCGTCTTTGTTTTCATATATGAAAGAAGTCCAGGGTGCGGGTTCTATATAATTGGGTGGTGGACTATCTACCTACTTCTATAACCTACATGGACATCTTGGACATAGAAGATATTATAAAAGACGAACAGACTCAAACAAAATAAATAAAATTTGTATTAAAAAAATGGTACGAAATTAATCCTTGTTGTAATTAAGATAGGGGTTTTCCCCTGACTTAATTACAACAAGGATCAATTTCGTACAATTAATAAAATTTAACTTCGCATTTTCACTTCTGATAAAGGATTCGCTGTGACACTTTTCACTGTGCCACTTTTGTCGTGCATGAGTCGAATTAAATAATATTTAATCTATTTAGGATTAGTATTTTCGTGGAACTTATTGTTTTCATTGCTCGGTATAATTATGTGGAAAAAATCCAAATTGTTAATTTTATTTCAGTCTTTTTTAACTAGGAATATATACAACCGCCACAACAGGAAAAGACTACTACCAACCACAGAAAATTAGTAGTATCCACAAAATATGCGAATCTACCCGTAATCCTAAACTAAGTAGACTGAAATAGAAAAAACTCAAGTAGCAGTTATTTCCGGTTATACGAGTACGTGACTCTTCGCTCGGTATCAATAAACAAATAACATCAACTCCATTCCTACCTTTGATTCTCGAATCAAATATGTGCAGCCAGTCCCAAATTATTCCATCAATACAATGCTTTTGTTGCGAATGAATTAACTTTTGCGTCGTATTTTGAATTTTATTAACAACGTAAATTGCTTTCAATTGTTCAGTTCCTGCCTGATTAATATTCGCTGAGTCCATGATAGATAATCCATATTTCATCATATTAGCGGAATTCCCTTTTGTGGGGATTACGAATGCAAAATAAATATTCTCTTTTATCTATACATATATAAAATCTACCTGACGCTAAGCAGAGCTTCCGTTTCGCTTCGGTCGCCCAACAAAACTGTTTTCGAACTTATTATGAAAATAGGCGGCGACGGAGTTTCAGCGCTTACAGTAAATACAATGACAGCAAATTCCTGCGATTAGGTCGACCACAATATTATTACGTGACTCGCCCCCAAATGGACAACCAGGCAATCTCTATAAAGAGGTATTTGGGATCCTAATTTACACCCCCTTTCCGTAATATTCCGTACCTCAGTTATGAAGGCCCGGTCGGGCTTAGGAACCCTCTTAGTTTTAGGGATCGAAGATGTCTCCATTGTTATGAGTAGAATATACATGCCTTTAGGTAAAATGAAAGTCTGATGGTCAGACTATTTTTTTGTTAGAAATTTTTATCAGTCTGTAAAAAAATTACTGTCAGATACGTTGAAAGTCTTGAAATAATCATCAGCGCATCTATGAATGTAAAACCCGGATACTTTCCTAAAAGCCAGTACAGACTGATTTTAGTAATAAAAAATAATCTTGGTTATAGCCAGATAAATGAGATAAGTTACTGCTCAAAGGAATCTCTTTCATATTCGTATAAATATACCTACATATAACTTTCTTATGATATGAGAAAACAAATTAAGACCATGATCCTCACACGGCGTGGGATGTTGTTTGCTTTACCGTATAACGTAATATAAAGGTGCTATGATTCTTTATTTACAAGTTGTAATATTTGTGAAGGCGGGTGTGTAAATGTCATAACCTTTTTGGGGGAATCCGTGTGGTATTTGGCTGTAAAGTGCCACAGTCGATGGCGTTGGCAAATAGGAATGGGACTATGAGGGTACTTTTGACTAAATAAGAGGCTATCATAGTAGAATTGTGGGATTTTTTATTTAGTCAATAGACTTGAACCTAATACGAAAGGCAATTGACAATTTGTTTCTTGTTACATTTAGATTTAGTATCTCCATTATTTTTTTTATTTTTTTATTTAATAAAAGCGACTATAATTACAGGGTTCCCTAATACAATAGTGCCTTACTCTAAATAATTCTAATTACATATTAACACAGTATATACACACAAATTTATTATGTTTATAGGGTCCTGTAGTCAATTAGAAATCCTTAAATCCCTTAATAGTTTTGCGGCAAAATTTTTCCATGCCCGTTTGTCTGTCCGTTTGTCCACGGGTCAGCTTGGTGATCGTTACTGCTTAGTAAGCTGAAAATTGGTATGAGTGCTATTCTTGTGTAAATGTTTATGTAATGACTGCGCCGACAAGTATGAAAAATTTTTGGAGTTAGGAACGTACACGTAAATTAAAGGTGTCTTGTTTTACTTTTTGCTTGCAGGTTTTCTAAAGGGTATGTATTTTTTTTTACTCAAGTTACAAATTAAATGGACCAGAAGTTATTAGTCTTTTTTGCTACATATCTGAAATTCTGCACTTATGTAAGGGACATCTATTGCAGCTGTAATCCCGCCGTCCAAATCATCGGCGATCTGCCACGTGCCCTACTACCCTCGATCTTGCGCTGACATTCACGAAACCTAACCTACCACTTTGCTTCAGGCATACCAGTAGCCAAAGCACTATTCAGATTCTCTTTCGAACTATACTTTTCATTACAATTATGTATAATTCGGTTATATAGTATGATTTGAACAATGAAGTACCTACTACAATAGTCGTCTCCCTAGAATTTTTAGAAAAATCAAAAGTGGCGTATCAAAATAGTAGTTGCGGTTTTGAAAACCAGGTAAACCAGGTTTGACACCTAGCAAGTGCTACTGAGTTACAAAATGATTGGCTAACCGAGTTATTTTATTACTTACAGCCTGGCTTATTTGGTATTGAAATTGACCCTTAGTTACATCATCTTGTAAACATACATTGGCGCAAACATGTTTTTCATTCGTGCGATTAGTGAAGACTCTAATCCGCGTTGAATCTTTGAGTTGATGTCTTTTCCTCTTGGCCACAGGAAGAGAAGCTGTGCCATACATTCTCTTCTACGTTTAAATATAATGATGATTATACTTATGCCAGAGTCAAGATTATTAGAGACGACTTTGCAGTTAAAGAAGTTTGTTGTGAATAGATAGGCTGAACTGCCGCACCCTGTGCACATCGTCCCAAATCGTAGGTAAACCCCCGCGTTTCAAAATTTGTTTACCGTATTTTAACCTATCTGTACGGAAAGCCTAAATACGTAATCCGAATATCAACGTATACAGACTTATCAACGTACAAACTGACAGTTTTCGGTTGGTAATATCATTATTCCCTTCTCCCCCAGTCTTGTGGACCAAACGTGTGGATTTCGCAGAAAATCAATTGTTACGCTTATAAAAAATTAATTATGTTTGAAATGTGTGTGTGTACTATAAGACAATGTGCGTTAAAGTAAGCGAAGGTTATCCTCCGATCAGCCACAACACAAGTCAAATTAACGCGTGGAACATTTGACAGATGGGCGGCGGATATTGAGATCCGACCGGATATTAATACGGTGCCTAACATTTAACTTAGCATTACGTGACGATTCGCCCAATGTAGAATTGATGCTGAGATTCTATAGAGTTTACATTTTGCTTTAAAGCATCTTCATTTGAAGACCTTTATTAGTTGATTACATTTTCAAGTATATCGTACTTTTACTATTAAATAGCACAGAAAATTTAGGAAATTCATAACATAACATTATGTATTTCAATCGATGTTTTCTTCTTAGCTCTATGTATAATCCTTTGCTCAAAACAAAAGGCTTTTAGAATGGATAGTGTTTTTTTTGAATAAATTTCTAAACAAGGTTATAAAAAAATAGATAGTAATATGATCAAAAACCTAGATCAAGTGAGATGGATTCTGGAACAAGTTAAGTGATAGGTACATTTTGTTGTTTCTATTTATTCTGACCCAAGAATATATAATATAAATTTTCTAAACATTTTCCCCATAACAAGCTGCGAAATAAAAAGACACATTTAAGCACCTTTAATTGAACAATATTTACATACATGCTCCCGTCATTTAACCCCGCACAATTCGTTCTAAATTCTAATGACGTGTTCAAACAGGAAAATGTGAAAAGAAAATACAAGACGTTTTTGATTGAAGAGTTGGCCTATAACATGTTAGGTAGGGAGGTATGAGGGATGACTGATAACGACTCGCGACATGGCATCCGCGTCGGCCCCATTTACCTGATTTATAGAGCCATGAAAACGTTATAGCTATCTTATATAGCCGGGTATTAAGGATCTTGGCGACTTCATTAGTGATAGCTAAGATAGGTTTATTTTTAATGAAGATTCAGCTTAGGATGAGCTCTTAATATCAATAAAATAAGCAACCTAAAAGAAAACTTCTTGCCTTATGTTACGGATGACTGTGTCACTTTTAACAAAGTGTAGTTGGGTAGTAGAACTGAAATGGCTCAGTTGACTTAGCAATGTAATAAAATATTATATTTATGAGTATTTCTAGACCAAAAATATATCGAAAGTCAACGAAAAACTTAGGGTACAAGATAAAATTGATTCAATTAAGCACACAATTACAAAGCGCAGAGCTGTTTTCTTTAAAGAGATGCTAAAAACTTTTCTCCATCGCACAGGTTGCTCCCTAAAAGGTTCTTTCCGGTTCGTACGCAAGTTTCCGAAACCTCATCAGCGCAAGTTCCTAATTGAACTTAGACTGCTAGTTGCAAATACCAAATACGGAAGCAGTTTTCAGCGAAAACTTTTCAAATTAAAATGCTAAATAAAAGGATAAGAAATAAATAGAAAGTAATTTTACCATCGTTACTGGAGAGGGAATGAAAAATTCAAAACAACGAACCCGGCTTCCGTTAACGAACCGAATGAAATTGTCCAACCCTTTGAATAAACTGTGGAAATGGCTGACAATGGCCTATTAACACTCGGTGACAATCTTGTAGAGGCTCCTCGGGCGAATGATAATATTTTTCTTTTATTTCGACCGTCTGCGCGGTTAATTGAGGATCCATTTTGGCGAGGTGTCTATCCGTTGCAAATAAAACTGGTTCTACTTGAATGTCTGTTCAATACAGATGAGATGGAATTTGTTGATATTAAATGCAATTGGCAAAAAGCAAATTCAATAAATTTGATAATGAAGGCAGGAAATTGTTCGTGGTCGTAATATTATATTCAAGTCACTCTAAGAAGAGAAAAACACATTATATATAAATAGAATTTGTTTGTAACAGTTCTATCAACCGAGAACAACCCAAGTTTCTGTTGTAATCAGTTATGGCCATCGGCTCGGATGTAAAGATTTGTGAAGAATATTTTGCATGTATACTTATTGTATAATCTACTCGCCGTGAACCACCGGCCGGCCGGGCTTATATTATTACTATTGCTTTTACTCTGGTCTTGTATCACACAAATAAATCTCATACATTACAGTATAGCTCCGCCTTCGTTGTAATATAAATAACATCCCTAAACTAATACATTTCCCTCTTGATAAAAAGCAATATATGCTAATCGGGAACTCCCATTTTTCTCTATGCTAATTTAAGCTACGGTTTAATCATTCAACAAATAACTATAATAATATACAAATTCCTACAAGATATGATATTGCAACGTGCCGTAGATATTTTCCTTTTATAGTACCCCAGCAGTGGCCAATTACAATTGCAATTAAGTTAATTTGGGGTTTCAGGGGTTCCATGGACCGCCGGCTGTTTACGCAATTCCGTTTCTTAAAAGGCCCGAGCTCGGCAGTTGCTTTGTATATTACTGTGACACGCGAGTGGCTCTAATGGCTTGAGAGAGATTCTGCCCTAAGCTGAACGTGAACAGCGCTACTTATCTCAGAAAAATGTAATGCAAATATGTACCCTAAATTATATGGCTCTGAAATTATTTTCAAATCAATTTGATTTTGAGATTGCGCTTATTGGGTTAGCAGGGCAGCATTGGATAGTCAGTTGATTAAGAAACCGTGATAGTAAAAAAAGAAAAACTATTGATTATGTTCTAACACTTCTACGTAAGTGCACTAGTTTTTATCGAGCGATACACAAAATCGGTGCAACATGCTTATCGCTCATTATTATTTTTAATCTTGAGTTTCTAGTTTAAGGAGTACTACAAATTGAGTTATTATATTAGTTAAACTATAAAGGCTGTCCTCATTCAAAAACAGGCTTATCTCTCATCAATTAAGAGAGTAGGTATTCCATTACACTTAATATGTGAATCGAAAGTGGAAATTTTGAGCTCTGGATTTGTTGATAACATATTATGGTGCCAAATAAACACCGCGTTGTATTTTAAGCTACGGCTTAAATATTGGTCGGCGCGATTCTGCGTGACAAAATCGAATGTTTCATAGAAAAGTTTATCCCGTTTTTACGTACAAGCGTCAGACAAGGAGGGCTGAATTCGTGAAAGTTCTAGAAACAGATGTTGCCTTTTAGAATTAAATACATTCTCTCTAAATGTGAAAAGTAAACGCTAGCGTTCAGGGAGATTCATGCATCTCTGTGCTAAAACTTTTTGTAATCATACTGAAATGTAAATGTGGTGGTGTAGTGGGGTGGCCAAGTTGAGGCGGAGAATTCTTCGTAGGACTGAAAAGGTTTATACCTACAAGTGGTATCGTTGGAATCAGCATAAGCTACTGATTATTAAATTATCTCTTGTCACTTCATAAAGTGGTGGAATGAGTTTTTATAACGTCACAAAGATGGCGCGCGACTTAGAGTTAGATTTTGTCGATTATTTCAAAAACTATTTAGTCGATTTAAGCAAACAAGGTGTCATATGATTGATATTTTCATGCTTAATAAAATATGTAAATCTACCTTCAACCAAAAAGTTAAATAAAAGCCAAATTTATTTTTATTTAAATTTCTACCACGCATTAATTTACATTATTAATTATGTTAAACTTTATTGCACAATAATAAAAAAATAAGTCCAAAAGGCGCACTTAATGCTTTAAGGCATTCTGTTCCAGTCAATCAGAGGGCAAAACAGAAATTTGCTATGGTTTGTGCAGTGAGATAAAAGGATTGTGTAATTATTAGTCTCATATTTAAGTCCTAATTTCTAACTCTACACATTGTAAAGAAATATTTGTAGCTAATATATATGTATATGTAGTATATGTGTAGGTATATGTAATAATCTTTACCTTTATTTAGCCTTATCATTATACATTTTATCATTAAGTAGTGTATTTTACAGTGTGTTTTTAACATACTATTTAAGCTGTTGGGGCAGCTCTTGTAAAACAGTTATCATCGAGGTCGAAAGAACACAGCGTGCTGTCCTTAAAACAATGTTAAAGAAACCCTTCCGGTATTCCACACTTTTACCATATAAAAAGTCCGAAGTGTTGACGGTTCGTCAATTTATCTACTCAAAATTGTTGTTGATAAGCACAAGCAAATACTTGAAACGAAGAGTATATCGAACACAGTTTCCGTCCGTGAATACTGCCCTTGCAAAACGATTTGAACCGTATATATCTAGTTTAGTTTATAATTTCGGGACTAGACACTTAGACATTAAAGATAAACCCCTTTTTAAAGCCAAACAAGTCATTACAAAAGCAAAAGCAATGGCTAGCCAGCTTAACCTATGAATATACTGAAGATATTATCCAAATCAGAAAAAGTTAGACCTTCGTGATAGTCAAAATAAGCTTAGAGTTAATTTGATGTACTTTTACTTAAGTATACTTATAATAAATTAGCTTAAGTAATATATATACTTATGTATTGTGTTGGTTGTAGACAACATCATACTTTAAAAAATAAATCTTTAATTTGTCAACCGGTTATAGCATATATTGTCATAACATGTGATATTGGTCTCCGCGATATAGGCATGCCTAGTGCGAGTATCAAGGTTAACTTATTTTTTTGCATTATGTCGAGCACCCAAAGGTTAGGTTAGGTAAATTAGGTACATAATCCGATATCGTTAGATATACTTTATTGCGTTTCTATTTAATTGTCCTGTGCAATTGCGAAATCATTTTATTTATTATAAAAATATAGACATCTAATATTGAAAGGGCCACAATGAACTGTTGTTAGTAAACTCCAGTGGGGATTGAGTTCTAAGGACACCGGCTTGGTTTTCTTTAGATATCGATCGACTTTTTGCAGTCTAAGAACAGTAAGTATTGCCAGTCTTGTGTTTTTTTCACATGTAATGTTTTTAATGGGATCTCATTCCTTTTTGTAAGTAGGGCTCCCTTTTCTCCTTCCACGTTCTTGCCGTGCACATTCCCATATTTATTCTCACCCATGAACCCGTACGCATGCCCACATCCGAAGGTATTAATGGGCACCTAAAACTGCCTTTATTTTACTATCAACTACTAAGGTCAAAAAAAGATCAAAATGTTATCAACTGAAAATGTAACTTTGCAGTTCTTTATATAGGATTGTAATGTACTTGTGAGGTTTGTAAAACTAGGCAACTCGGCTGATATATGTTAAGATTTACAGAGGCTTTATAGCTCTAATACTAGATGTATTCAAAATTTGGAGCTCGTGGATTAGCAAGAGTTAGAATTCGTATGATCTGTCATATAATAGTCAGTCAGTAACAAAACTAAGGAGCTTTGACTTGCAATAATTCTTAAATTATAAGTTAAAATTAAATGATTTTGAGAATATGTCTTCCTTGTGTAATGACTTCTTTTTCACTGAAAATTTAGACTTCTAGCTACCACCAAACACCGGAATACCAGAATTAGAGGGCGTCGAAAATAGCTTGAATGGCTATGGGAAAAGGATAGTACGGCCGTGAGAGAGACTAATAATTTCACAATCCTTTTATCTGACTGCACACACCATAGCAAATTTCTGTTTTGCCCTATGGTTGACTGGAACAGAATGCCTTAAAGCATTAAGTGCGCCTTTTGGACTTATTTTTTTATTATTGTGCAATAAAGTTTAACATAAGTAATAATGTAAATTAATGCGTGTTAGAAATGTAAATAAAAATAAATTCAGCTTTTATTTAACTTTTTGGTTGAAGGTAGATTTACATATTTTATTAAGCATGAAAATATCAATCATGACAATCATATGACACCTTGTTTGCTTAAATCGACTAAATAGTTTTTGAAATAATCGACAAAATCTAACGCTAAGTCGCGCGTCATCTTTGTGACGTCATAAAAACTCATTCCACCACTTTATGAAGTGACAAGAGATATTTTCATAATCAGTAGCTCATGCTGATTCCAACGATACCACTTGTTGGTATAAACCTTTTGGGTCCTACGAACATCGAAAATAAGATAGTTTCTACGAATTGGCCTTTCCTCTAGTGTGGGTTATGTTACTTATGTTATATTACTTAACGAAACGGTATTATGCACTCGGTTATACATATGTATATTTAAACCTTTATGTTAGGTACGAAGAATTTTCATATAATGTCGCATTCGTGAATTTCCTAAAAAACGACAAAAGCCAAAGTGTGAAGAGATATGCCCTAGTCAAATTACTATACTTATTACACATTACACGAGGAACTATAAGCACAGCTACTTGGTATGTAGGTTTTGAGCCCCATGGGACTTATACAATCTGCTGGAATCATCATCTAATAGGCGCACAAAAAAGAGGGCATGCCTTGGTCTTGCAAATTTTAAAAGACTCATTGTATTTTGTTTATGTATTAGTTAGTATTATTTTAGCCATTGATTTATTATGTATTTATTCTGCTAGATTTGACATGTAGAACAAATTTTGTGCGTCATGTTTACCGGTTGACAGCTATGACTAAATCAAAGAGTAGTATAGACTTGTAGTACTTTTCCCTACAGCTGTTTTTGTCAGGCTTGCAACTCTGATGGCTGAAAGCTATCGAGCTGTCCGGCCTGGGCGGATGGTAATTTGTTTCTAGGGTCTGTAGCTCACCGAAGGAAGCCCACTAACTGCTCGATAGGAGAAATAATTCGTGTATAGCTTATTATCGTGTAACATATGAAGTGGGGGGTAAATTATGTTTTTTAATTCACCCCTAGTGTTTGGGGTGTCGTTGGATAGGTCTTTTAATATAAATATGGGTTTTCTAAAACAACTTTTAGACAAAACTAATAGTTTCGTAAAGAATAGCTCCGAAAGTTTCAAAAAGTGATTATCGTATTTCCTCGAAATCTCATTATACTTGATCGCAGCAAAAAAGTGTAAAGAACCTTTTTTGTAGAAAATTATTTGTGGATTAATAATTAAGTACCAGAACATTTTTTCGTATGAGCCACCGCTACTGAGTTATTTACGAAAAGCCAAAAAGGGGACCTTTACACCCCCCTCTCCCCGTTAGCGGCACCCCTATCCATGGGTACTTTTGGTATGTTGTGTAAGACACCTTTGTCTACAACTATACCAAAATTCAGCTATACACGAATTATTTCCCCTAAGTTTTCCTTCGTTTGGAGGGCTACTGTATGTGACAAAGAACAAGCATGCTTTTCAAGCGGTTGCCTGACAACTGTTTTTTTTTTCTTCGCTCTTTTACAGGGTGCCAGTCGCACCTGGAGCAATGGCATTAAAATTTTATTGTATAACCAGCGTACACAATTTCAGGCGACCGATGTTTCAATCGATTGCCTCTCGATAAATAAAATGTTTACACCCCCCCTCTATTTCCGCCCTAATTCAAGTCGGGTCAGTTCGGGTTGCACGTCAGGGTGTTTTCTCATCTCTTCAGGAGCTTAAATACCGCGAGCCATCCGGTTGCCTCTCGGTCGCCTGACTATACTAGTACAGTCGACGTCAAAGATATGTTTACACTTTTTCACCTTACGCCTTTGTAATAGTTAAGGTGCAAAAGTGTAAGCATATCGTGTGACGTCGACTGTTACACGTCGTTGCTTCGACTATATGGAAGTATTCCAAATTTTTGTTGTCTCAGACACCGGGAAATGGTTGAAAAACTTACAAGATTTACATCAACAATGCCTTAACAACAGGTAGCTAAACAAAAGTGTGTAAAAACTAATTTCCACTTTATTTTTTAGGGGAATAAGTGTATTTCATAGCCCTAAAAATTCCCTATCATCGTTATAGCGCATCAAAGTTGTTGTTGTGCTATAATTATAGCAGTGTATAACTATTTATTTACAAGTTTCGTATCAGTTATTTATTACTTATTACTACAGCTCAAATCAAATTATATCAAGCCGTGATCACCCCTTTTCCCATATGCCCTGGAGATTACAAAGGATCTGTACGAGTATCTGTTTTGCATCTCGCCGATAAGCATTGTAGGGCCTGTTTCAAGCCGTAATTAATTGAAGCACTAATAGTGTCGCAGTATCAATATCAATTATAATTAGGCTCGGCTGGGGCAATATTAAATAGTACGGAAAGGTTACTTAAATGGAGCGTATGTTTGAAGTGCCGAATCCTGACAGATTTAAGTTTTCGGTAAGTAAGTACTTACGTTTTTATTCGTACTTAATTTTCTACGCTCGACATAAAGAAACCTAGGTAAAGGAATGATATGTGTTTTATTTATATATCAAACGACAAAAAAGAACAGATATTTTTTTGGTATAGCATAAATTGTAAAGTGTATTTATCTCGCTTTCTAAATGCATTTTTGCATTAAAATATGACATTTGATGATTTTTGTCTTATACATATAAAAAGGTAGTTTAAAATTATAATTATCTTGTCTTACGATATAATATTTGTTGCAGGCCAGAAAGCTAAAACATGTGGCATGTGTCTGCGACAAAATAGCCCCAAGTGAGAAATTATGTTTTTGCTCAGAGCTGTAGGTAAAGCGTAATCTAGGTATGAGTAAGATAAATGAGTGTTCCTGTGTCTATTCTTATTTAGGTACAGTTTTTCTTGAAAATGTATTTTTATAAAATAGATTCAAATGTAATTTCGTTTGCTTTGCGAGCATAGCTAAAACTGGATTATGTAGATGTAGATTTTTTTCACTTATCTTGATAAATATACTAATTCTTAGCGAACTCATAATGGTCGTAAGCGTCATATACTATTATAACGCTTAAGTCCTTTGTGCCCGTTCTATCATTTTGAACATTTTCCAAAAAACTATGAAAATAAAATTTCTTCGTAATAAAACCTGCTCACAAAATTGCACGGGAGCCGGTTGAGAAATGCGATTTGTAGTGTGAGAAATGCGTTGTTCTTAGCCAGGCAAACGCCGGACGGACATACGAAAACCTTTTTGAAACGGAGAACTTTCGCTATCTCTCGGTCAATAACATTAAGTACCGGACTTCATCCGCGTAGAAGTGCCTAGGTATAGTTAAAACTTTCAATCCTGGTTTCACCCTTTGAGGTTAAATATCAACACATTATTTTCTAGTTAAACTTAGGTGCGACTCGTTCAATATTTCGAGTTTATACCTTCAACGGCATTCATCGGCCGTGGATTGTCTAACAGTATAATACACCATTTTTTTACACACTTACTTATTTTGACTTTGTCCGCTTGACCTCGTATATTTTGTGGCAAGATTTGAATCTTGCAAGTAAAATTTCAACCACTTCCCGGTGTCTAATTGAGCTTAAATGAAGTACTTATACTTCCGTAATTTACATGACAATACTATTTATTATGTACGCACGTACAGTCAGCAGACAAAGTGTATAACAAAAAATGGTAATTTGTTATTGTGAGTATTTATTTTGCAACGCTCTCATTTTGCGAGTATGCTTTGTAAGCCGATGAATTCCGTAAAATTCAATCAATCGCTCTGATTCTCTCTTCTGTTACATTAAACAGAGATGACAAAATCCAAATTAAGTTAGAGCTTATCTTCGCTTAAAATTACAACTTTTATTTTTCATTCGAGAATAGGTAGTGGTTAGGTTACTAAAAAACTAGTCAAACTTCACTTTACGCAGTTCACGTGTGATAAATCCGGCCCCCCACTATTAGTCTGCTGGACGATATCGGCGTATCAAATTTTTGTTTTAACTGACAGGCTGATATTGTCCGGCGGACTGATAGCGGGTGGCCGTCCTAAAGAACAATCTTGCCATGGTGCAGAGCAATATGTTCGGATAAGCACGTATATTGACAATGACGTAGGTCCACCGTGGCGCTGACATCTCGTTACGCGCCGATGAGATATGATTTCACAGATGCTGCGTGAGTGTATCGATTGTATTAGCCGTTCAAAAGTTCATATTAGTACAATTGGAGAACGGAAGTAGAATAATGACAATCAGGCACGGTTCTGCTTTATCATTTAAGAAAGCCAATAATGATTTATTCCATCCTTTTTAACCGACTTCAAAAGAGGAGGAGGTTCTCAATTCGACTGATTTTTTTTTATTATTTTTTTTGTTTCTATGTTACTCGATATCTCCGTGAATCGTGAACCGATTTTCAATTTTTTCTTTATCGAACGGGTATAACCTCTAGATGGTCCAATTGTCACCAAGTCGGGGTCTGATGATGGGATCCTGGAGAAATCGAGGGAACTCTTCAACTATTATAGGCACACCTATAGTGATTTCACTATTTTTTACAGCAACTCGGCCACTTCCTCTTGGAATAGCGGATCCTAACTGACGTCGGTTCTTTTTTTATTTAAAATTATCACTATTTAAATTTTATAAGTTTACCTACACTACACCATGTTGGTCTCTACGTCTATTTGACATCAGAACATGACAAGTTCAAATCGACTACCTGTCCTTTGTCATCGTTGTAAAACCAAGGCTTAAAATACTGATGTGATTTGTTGGTCATAAATACATGTACCTACACTGTATTATTATGAGTAGGTATGGTTGTGTACCGTCAACTGCTACAACTTTACCTACGATGCTTAACTTTGCCTGGCTTAAAAAACATGGTTTTCTTTACCAATAGATACTAGTGCGTATATCTTGACTGCACTACAATTTTTCATGAAACAAATACAACAAAGCATCATCGTAGCGGAGTGGGCTACGCCGTAGCTCGTTGTAACGTAGCAGCATATGCCTCTGTAAAAAAAGTTGTATCTAAATTTTAAAAATAGGATATTGATTTAACATTGAGTGAGATATAAGCATTTCTAATCTAATTCTTAAATATGAAAGTTAGATTAGAAACAAATTCTTATCTTATTGCATCTGAATGCCTCACACGGACAGTTACTGAAACTGAATTGTGGCGGCGCGTCAGAAATATTCGTAGAGAGGCCGGTACTAATTCCGTTTTTATTTACTTCATACCTAAGTCGTAGTAAAATTACTACACTGGTTCAAAATTTGGCATGTCAACGGGAACCCAGTTCCATGGACGATGTGCCACCCGGATACATATCATATATTGTAAGATATTTACCATATAGGTACCTACTTTGTAATGAGTAACCAAAGATTACTCACCCTACATCTAATCCTAGATTACAATCCCTCCCTCCCATCCCTCTTGGCCCTTTAGTCGTCTGCACAGTGAATCCCCCTTAAGTATATATTGAAAAGGTCTGCAACACGCATGCATAATCATGCTTCCATAGGCTACGCAGCTGCTTATTATCAGCGGGTCGTATGCTTGTTTACCAGCGTCATGGTATCTAAAAAAACAATCGACATTTTCATATTTAAAAAATCCTTACTATGGACTTTAATGTAGTTAAACAATACAACCTTCAAAATATCTCGTTATCTATAAGTCTGTTAGTAATCGTTAGCGGCAAGGTGCCGCCGGTTCTTACGTCCGAGCTGTGATCAGATGAGATTCTGACGAGCGCGGACCGAGTAAAATCACTCCCGCTATTTACTCATAACTCATATAACACAAAAGCGCAGTTTTGTGATCAAATCAACGAGTACCGTCAACTTCAGTAACATTGGCTAGTGCTTAACTTTGACTGGCAATTCAAAGATCCTTTTATACAGTTAAAGTAGCGTTAATACATCAATTTCCTACTAGGTACATTGTAGAAGGCAAGAAACTTCTAACACCTGAATTAACGTTTTGCGACAAAAGTGGCATGTTATTATTATGACTTTGCAGCTGTGGTTTAGAATAAATATGGTTGATCGGGTGCTTTTCCAGTTGGACTCCTGTAGACGATGTGTTGCTGTACCGTTGTACTTACCTCTCAGATGAGATTTTGACGAACTCACTGACCTAGTTAAATCTTTGTTCCTATTTACTCGTAGGTACGGGGACTAAAGCACAAAAGAGCAGAGTTTTACGTTCAAATAAACTTGTTTTAAACGCGAAGATTGCGTTGAAAAGGCGAATGCGTCTGTAGCTTTGTTTGTAACTTTAGTTACATGTTATCTCGGCAACTTGTTTAACTGGGACTTAGAGTGAACTGGGTACTCTGTTTACGTAAAGAAAATGAATGAAGTAAAATTTTAACCCACTTTAAAAATTACGTTTTTGTTAGTCTTCAATGAGTTGATAACATAACTATTACAATCATGTTTGATATAAAATACAATTAAAAATACCTAAAATGGCTTACTGGTGGGTACAACCCATAACAATTTTGAATTGGTTGTTATAGTATTTCATTGTTAGGCGCGCAATCACGAATATTTGTTTTATATACAGTACCAGAGCGTAGGGGGACGGAACGACGCGGTACACCACAAGGGCGAAGAGCAATATGTTTTTGTATTGCGCAAGATGTTAAGTACAGTTACAAGCAGCCCCTTGCAGTAAGAAGAATTATTAAAGTCACTGAATGTTCTGATTTGCATTAGGACACAATAAGCAAGAAATTCCGCTTTGATGCATTCACAGTTTGTAGATATGTCTTCGTTCGTAATAAACATACAGAAAGTATTTTTTTTATCATGGTGATAGTAAACGAAAGCTTTTGATCGACCAGACAGTGTGCGGGATATAAAATCTAACAGCTTGGTACGACTCCACTAATAACTATAAGTAAAATTGCATTTCAAAGTGAACCTTTAAAGTTAAGTTTTCAATTTCAATAGATCTAGTTTTACTCAGTGCTGCATTAAACTCGTTGAACTGATTTGCGTGGCACAAAGCAGACCATTCCGCGCAGAGGCATTCAATGCACTCAAAGCCCTTGGGTACGTTCAGTAAGCGACGTAAGCTAGAATTTTGATAACTCAAATTGAGTCCAATGGCGATGGGGTTTCCGAACTTTCCTTGTCGATTTAAATCGATTCGCCATTGAATCGATAATTCTACGATGTTACGCAGATCCATTTGTGTAATCTTAAAATGAATTGGTAAATTAACACAATATTTATGGAGAATATATTTAAACTAGCCTTGGCCCGCGATTTCGTCTGCGTAGAAGTCGTTAAAACCTTTCAACCCTGGTTTCACCCCTTAAATTTAAATCCGGTTAAATAAAAGAAATCATTTTGTTATTAGTAATGCTTCAGGATATTTGATGAACCAAAAAAAAAATACAAATTTCTAAGATTTTTCTTCAACAGGCTAATTTTGCCTATATTGATTGCCTGTCTCTACGTCACACACGTTTTGATTGTTGATTTCGGGGTCGTGGAGCAAGAGAACAAGATACAGAACTTAACGATGAACTTCATGAAGGTGGTTGTTATTTTTTATCACCAATATTGATAATTATTTTTCGGTTGATAAGTAGAAAAACACATTTTTGCATAGATACAATTTGGTCACCCTACTCAATGTGACGTCTTGTCATTTCCCATACAGCGAGGGTGACCATATTTTCTTAATGAAGATTATTTTCACTCGATGAATAAAATAAAAAATCTACATAGTAGTATTCTACCATACAGAACAACCAAGAAATCAGCCTTTGTACGGTCGACGTCAAAAATATGTTTACACTTTTGCAGCTTACTCCTTTGTAATTAAGACCAAAAGTGTAAACATATTTTTGAAGCCGAATGTACTTATATTGGAATGTATCATTTCAAGTAACGTTTGTGCCGCTGAAGTACTTTATGAGGATTATTAAGTACGTTGTAATCGAATCCGATAAATCAATATCTGGTAATACTTGAGTTTCCAGTGCAGTGCAGGTAACATAAGCTAAGATATATAACTAGAACAAAGGATTTATAGGTTTAAACTAAATCAAAAGAAGAATACGTTTCACTTCTACAACTTTCTGTGGCTACGTAGTCCGAGATGAAAAATTCAATTAGATATTTTTACGTTTCCCCCACTTACCCCCGTTGTCCCGGGGGTAATATAGCCGCAACAAACTCGGCATTGTCAGCAGAAAATAAACGAAGCACTCATTTACACCACATGCCATTGTGCTCGCTATTGCTTGTGTAAGCTGCTTATAATGATAACAATGTCTGCTTTTTTCATTTTGTTACATTAGTATTACCTTTTTAACACTAGTATATTGGTTTATTACCAACGTTTACGTAATGCTCGTAATGTACACAAGCTACTAAACCAAGATTAAAAGTATTAAAATCCATTCCAACGACCTTGTAAAAGCACTTACAGTAATAAATATGTGAAATCGCAGTTTACAATCGCCGGGCTTGCAAACTACTGAAATTAAAGTAGTTTCATGACATTATTTATAGTGTAACATTCCTCATTTCTACAGAAAACCCGGTAATAGGCGATGATTAATAGCTTCTTTCTCTGTGAAAAGAAATTCCTTAGTGGCAGCGTTCTCGGCTCGACTTCTAATTTCTAGATTTAGTTTGAGATGTGAATTGCACGGCATTCCGCACTGGATTCTTCCACGGCTTTGTCCGCGATGCAAATCAATTGAGTGCTCCAATCGCTCGTCCTTTCTTCGTAAGGAGATTGCGAGTAGGTACCTCCCACTTCATCGATGGAAGGTTGAAGTAAATTAAGGAGCGCGGTACTTTTTTCCGAGGATTAGACGGATAATTATAAAGTCTTCCATTTCTGCTTAATAAGAATTGTTACAAAAGGACTTACAGGAAATTAAACTATGTTTTCTTTTTAGATTAATCAGAGACTATAGAGATATAGACGACCACAGCCTAAGAACTTTTTGAAGCTCATGTCGATTGCGCCATCTATGTCAAAGCCACCTAAAGATACCGAATATGTAAGAGAAATGTCAGCTGCACTGCTACTCCACCTAGTCACAAATAGCGTACTAGTAGTACACTAGTTTCGGTATCTTTAGGTGGCTTTGACATAGAAGGCGCAATCGAAATGAGCTTCAAAAAGTTATTAGGCTGTGGTCGTCTATATCTCTATAGTCTCTGCCTACATAAAGCTTCTTGTAAGTATTATATTGGTCACATTATCTGCTCTAATTGGATCACTACAACAAAGTATCATGTAGGTTTGAATAACACCCCGATATTATTTTTCATTTTCTCTTCAACATTCTCGACGAAATTCCTGCTTTTGCAATGTGAATAATTTATAATGCCTAGTCGGCGAGTAATCTTATTTGAAGGGCAATTCCATCACATTGAATTTGGTATAATTTATCAAATTGCACGCCGGGAATGCACATGCATCCCGGCTCAGCTGCTGGTCGCAGCCGTGAGGCAATTTTTTATCTGTAGCCACCCTCGCGTCAGCCAAGTCCCTCGGGAATAAATCGGAAGGGAGAGGAGCGGAATTCCCGATCTGTATCTCACTCGGGCTGTGGTTTTTGTAACGATTTTCACGAGATTCGTAATAAATAAAAGGAGCAATTTTCCATTTTTTCCCCCGAAATCAACTTTATTGGTATAATAAATTGCCCGATAACGCTACGCCTGATTATTTTTAAATTCTTTTCAAACAGCCTTTTTCTGAAATACTCTGCGGTTCGAACTTAAAGAAAATTCGGAATAAGTTGTTTTTAATTTTTCGCTAAACCTTTCAAAAGTTTTGTCCTTAAAAATTTTAAACTTTTTGCTGAACTTCTGCAAAGTAAACAGAATAAAGTAAAAAGGTTTCCATTTCAATTAGGTACTCGCTAAATCAAAGTCTATTTTCTTACAGATCCTACTTGACAGCATCATAAAACAAATTGATTGAACGAGTTTGATACACTTATCTATTTTAATGTAGGTCTGAAACATATGTATTTTTTTATACATATTTATTTATACGGTGACAGTTGAGTTTAGTATGAAAAATTTAGTTCTAATATGGCGCATGGTCATATATGTCTGGTCAGGCTTTATATAAATTACTCACACATTTAATCCAAATTATATTTCTAAAATTTATGGACGATATATTTCCGGAAAACTGGCACCAGTTTTTTGGTATGCTCGTGAATTGCATGTCATGACTGCCGAAAGTCCAAAATTATTTAACCCTAACTGACGAATAAAATGATAGAGAATATTGAATGGTTAGATAGAGAAAAGTGTTTGGTTTAATGCCCGGCGAACAACGTTGACTTCTGTAATGAAATGAGTATCGCATGCATTGGGACCTATAATGAAATCGCGGTTGGTAATCAATTCATCTACTCGATACACAGCTGATATTATTATTCTGTGAGTATCCTTTTAAATGTACAATTTCTTAATTTTTTACTGGGTATTTTAGCTAAGTATTTGCTTATATAGAGTGAAATCCTGTAAACACAACGATGTTCACAATTCACATTATTAGAGAACCCAATATTAACACAAAAGAACCTTATTGTGGGTCATAAATAATGATAATATACGGCTTTGAGGTCACCAGACATAGCTATCTTTTGTTTGAACTTTTGTGCCAGACTTCAAACGGCTCGTCTATCAACATCTAAATAAGTTAGAGATTTCAAGGAATATATGTCAAAGAGATTTGTGACGTGATGGTATATATGTAATCAGTATAATCACAGCGGTTACTGTAGGGAACTCTTTGTACCGTTTCATGCTTCACCTAAAAAGTATAGTGTGCCGTATTCTAATTTAAAAATACATAAACAATACATTAAAAACACAAGCTATCTTAAACATTACTCCAACACACAACAAATATTAAACCAATACTGAAGTTGTATTGAAGTAGCATTGGAATAATTTTCAAGCATATTCTGACATTTCTGATTCAGACGTGTACCTAGGTGCTAGTTGCATTGGAGTTGTATTGAAGTTGAATCGTGTCTAAAAGTGCTTTAAAGTTAGCATACGGCCCCAGTGAGTTCTTAAATGCTAATACACAATTACACACACTAGGTACATTTTGCTGATTTGGATAGTGCAGCCGACAGTGAGCACGCCAACGACATTATGTAATGGTGATCATACTCTTGCTGTTGTATAGCCTCTGCTTGAGGGTGTAAACTGTTTGCCGATCAAACGGCGCCGGGTACATGGCAAATCCGGAGAGAGAAGTGCCGTGGTTTAGGTATACTGTAAGAGCATACATTCTAAGACACTTCTCTTTCAGGACAGACTTTATTAGTAGTGACCTCAGTGAACTATGCTCAAGTCCTTTGGAAGCTCGACGTTTGTCGCGCCACCCAATATGTTGAAAAATGCTCACCTCTTACGCCGTATACTGAGGCAGTCGTCACCAGCGTAGGATTTTCAGGCAGCCAAAAGACCGCTAAACTGTGGAGCATATGAGCAGTGATTGTTTATACTTTGCTTGTAACACGGCTTGTGATTAAGTTAGGTTCGCTTTAAGAGCTTACCTCAGAGAATACACAATACTTAGTACGTAATGAGCTTGCAGCCGGTAATCAATTAGTCGGCTCGGCTCACTCGGCACCGATATCGTGATTATTTCGCTCTCGATGCACTGCACTAGTCCCATTTCTTAATTAAGCCGTAATTCGCATGGATAAACTCGGATTAAATCATAATCCGTTTCAAATAGTAGGCGTGAAATTAATTATTTAAGTATTTTACACTCTATCTTTATCTTTATCTGTGAGAAAACAAAAAATTTAATTTTACGCATCCAGTAATTGCCGCAAAACTAAGTCCCTTGACAAACTTCGTGAAATCGTTCGTATTATCATACCTCTTGGAAGGCCTACAATAGTAGTATATTACGCACCTAGGGCGGTAAAATAAAGAACGTCTCAGATCGCGGGTATTTGTGGCCCGAACCGAAGGTGAGCAAAACAAGCGATCTGAGGCCTTCTTTGTTACCGCCCGTGGTGCGTACCTACACAATTTTACGTCTTCTCCTGGGTGTGAAGTGAGATTTGCCGCGGCGCCCGTGGGCGGCAAATATCACGGACCGCCCAGAGTGACGTAAACGTTATTTTTTCACAGTGTTAGGCGACATTCTAGATACAAACGGCCTGATCAATTAATCGTTCTAAGAGCAATGTGTCCCGTTCAACCTGAACTAAAAAGGATCATACATCTGTCAAGAAGTACCAAAAATAATCAGAAGTATAGTGGTATTTTTGAAGATGTCGGAATCTTACTAACGAGTTCTACCTACAATTCGGACATCTTAAAAAATCCTACTATACTGTCGCCATTACATAATATACTGGAGCGGCTAAGGCACCACAGCAAAGCCTTTATTGTCAAGGCGATAAAGTGCATGTTCCGATATTTTCGACCTAAGCGAGCTAAGGTCGCTCCTAATAAAGTATTTTGATGGCGACTGTGTATGTGTGAATGAGAATGTAGCAAAAATTGTATTCCGGGAAGCCAATAAACGAATCACCTCACGCGTAGATTTATGGAGGTTTTTCTCAAATGACCATAAAACTTGAAAGAAACATGAAAGGCCTCCCTGAAATCGTTTATTGGGGCAAATTGGTTTATCGCGATTTATTGGGGTATTTTGTTCTATCAACAGCAGGGCTATACATCTGAACCCAGGCACCTTAATGTTGTAGTTTAAAACAAAATGTCTTGCTTGTTCAGATGCAATTTCGTGTGTCTTGTACTGTTTTCGTAGGAATTCGTGAGTATACTCTAAAATCATACACACCCAGCAGCATTGCAGCAAAAACCTGAATACAAATTTATTGTTGTCATACATACTTCATGAAATATTTTACCAAACTGACTGTAGTATTTATTTAAACTAGTAGTTCGCCCCGAACTGTGAACTCGCGAATCTTGTGTTTCGCCATAAATGTGCAATAGTAGAATTACTACAAATACCAAAAATAGGTATCGGGTATTTTTTCTCAACTAACCATCACGGTGAAACTAAACGTCCATATTAAATTGTGCGGTTAATTGATGCGCAAAATTTTACCGCGACGAAATCGCTTCAGATTTGACAGTTTTTGTCTCATCTAAATTTAAATCCACCTCTCACATGCCTCTCACTCTGTTGCTTTGACATGTCGTTCTCATCTGTGGACCACCTATATAGGTTTCGGTCACCATCATTATGCGTCTATGGTAACTCTCTCTCTCTCTAACTATACTCTAACTAATGTGTTAATGTCAGTATTATGGATGGTAGAATAATAATACCATAGTCAGTATGCTGATGGCCCTAGCAGCCAAAGCTCTAATAAATTAAAAAAAAAGTCAGTTGTCAAAATATTTACACCAAAATCAAAATATAATTGAAAATATTTTTGAAATCAATTTTATGTTGCTAATTGTTAAGAAACAGTAAGCAGTTAATAAGGATTTGACGAGAGTGTTAATCAATACGTTTCGTTTTATACCAAGCTCAACCATACTTGCTCGTAAAAGTAGCAAATAAGATGACCAATGTAACAGGACCCCTTTACAAAACCTTTTTAGGCCTTCTAATTTCAGAACCCCCGTCTCAATCCAGCTCATATACGAACTCGCAAATTTTGTTGGTCTCTGCTACAACCCCAACAAATTTCATAAAGATCGGAAAATCGTTACTAAAGTTATCGTCGGACAAACTATCTAAATCAAAAAGCCATCCAAATGCCGAGACGTCCCAGTAGCCAGGTGACAGTTGTTGTTTGTAAGAACGATCTTCGCTTACGCTCCGCTCGTTCGATAAAAAATATCAGAAACGAACATGTATAGAAAGTAGAATCTACATACTATACTATAATTATTTATTAGACAGCTATGTTATTTTGTTAAATTCTTCAGCTGATAGCTGTCGGTATACGTATATAGGTATAATCATTTAAAACCATGAATAATATTGGAACAATAATTAAAGTTTCTAATTGAAAAGTTTGTTTGTATTTGCCAATAACGCCAGAGCATTTTTTAAATTTCGGATTTTTCTTTTTTTCTTTTTTTTCTTTTTACAATCTTACACAAATCAACCTAGTCCCACAGTAAGCTCAATAAGGCTTGTGTTGTGGGTACTAGACGACGATATATATAATAGATAGATATACATAAATACTTAAATACATAGAAAACATCCATAACTCAGGAACACACAAATAAATGCCCTGACCAGGATTCGAACCCGGGACCTCCAGCTTCATAGGCAGGGTCACTACCGACTAGGCTAGGAGGCCGTATTTGTGCGTTTATTCATGAATTTACTATACATTGGGTATGGAGACCATCTGGCCCTGTTCTAGTTCGGTTAAATTACCCCCAAATAAATATCAATTGTACCAGTTTAACAAGTTTTGATAATATATTCGTCGTTTGAACGTTAGCCGCTCACATAGACAACGAATAAAAACTATCTAGTCAAAAACCACGTCAAACCTTAAAAATATAAAAACATACAAACAAACATACGGGTCAAACTGAAAACCTCTTTTTTTAAGTCGGTTAAAATACTATTATTTCACTTAGGCCCGTTTAAATTTCTTAATCTTAATTAGTCTAATTACTTAATTTAAAGTTTTACTCACTCAGGACTTGAATATGTATAAATTAGGCAGACAAATTGCATTAACTAATTTCTGAACTCCATTGTTATTTAGTTGAAAATTGACACTTAATAATAATAAGAGATCAAATAAACAAGTGAGACGGAGCCAAGTATAAAGCACTCTCTTGACACAGCTCGACACTTTCACGCGGATCTTGGCAAGTCCGGACATATTTGGTAAAAGGCTTTCATTTTTATGAGTTGGCGCCAACTTTCAACACAGTAACTGTAATTTAGTTTATAGTTCAGTCAAAAACCTCGTCTATCGACTTGTCATATTTTTTTCGTGATGTGGAGATCGGTGTTTAAGCTTCTGGTGGCTTCTGTTGTTAGCTCAAATGACAAAACGAAATCCCTTTAGCTTCGCCACGTCTGTTTGTTGGTGTGTTTTAGACAGCAAGCTCGATTGTTCAACCGACTCCCTTCTGCCGAAATATCTCGTGTAGTACCCTATTACAGTACCATCAATTAGCAACAAATCCCATTTAAATAACACATTACAAGTTGTTAGTAGTTTGGTGAGCAATGACGCCAGTTTGATCACGAGTTACTGAATCCAGCCCCTCTTGGGATCACATTTCATCTCAATTAAACTCACAACCGTTTCGAACGAGTGACATTTCAGTCACTTAACGAGGTATAGAAGGTTTGACGATCCAGTATTCAGGTGCGGCTCACTCTCCAATGACGATGGATAGACCTATAAGCAGAAGGCGATGCAATCGCTTGAAAAAAACCATCTCATTGTATATTATAAACCCACCTACAATAAACAAAAAGGTACGTATACTTGTAGAAGGCTACAATCAAAAGATAGTTGGAATAAATTATAATATGTGGGCTTTTAATCTAGCTACGTACAAGGCCACGTACAAATTTGTAAGGCGGAGTCAAGATTTGTTTTCGATTGAATCCAGTTATAAAAAGTTGAGTCAGTATGTCATACATAAAATGATCAAAATTATTTTGTATGCACTAACATGTAGCATACTAACAGTGTTCATGGAATCGCAATGTTTTATTTTTTTATTTATATGAGCAGGGGGACAATTTCGACTAGGGGTGCATTTCAACTAAGCTGCGCGGGCGCTCGGGCGACGTCGACGCTCGAAAGACGCTAGTGTAGGGTTAGACTTAATTAACTATACTGCCATTTATATCCGAATAGCGGAAAACCTAATTTTTCGCTCTATAAATGGCACTATAGTCAATTATGTAAACACGTAAGATATTGCAACTTAGTTGCCCCCCAGTCAAGATGGCCCCCCTGTACTTTAACTACTTATAGTTTTCGACGGTCTCTCACATTAAAGTTGCACTGGTTCCCTTGTGAAGTTGATACACCCACGTTAGCGCTGACATTGAGAATAGATGGCAATGGTTACGGTGTTTCCGATGGTACGCGTAAGGGGGAATTAGGTGTAAGAGATAATTAAAGTTAGGTGCGCATTATTTGGCTGTCTCATCGTAGCCACGCATATTGACAATTTTAGAATTCAGTATCGTGATGAATATTGAACTACGCCTCCGCTATCTGTACATCAAATTGGAGGCTGCATGTCGCATTTTAAACATAATTCATAGTTGAGTGGGTACTTCTTTTTTATTTACATAGTGTGGTTTGTTTAGTCGTTACTTAAAGAAAAAAAAACCGGCCAAGAGCATGTTGGGCCATGCTCAGTGTAGGGTTCCGTAAACTGATACCATTAATTCAAAAGGTCGTTTCTTACGGGAAATTTGGCGGTGCTTACGTCATTTTTACTTACGTCCTTTCACTATGGGTTTTTGAATGATAACTCAAAAACGGCTCAACCGATCTATTTCAATATATTTAGTTGTCATTGAAGGTACTCATTAGGCCTCAGTTTCATGATTTTTTTCAAAATTTTAGGACCCACGATTCAAAAGTTAGATGTGGGGGACGCCCTGTTTTCAACTTTCGGAGCTATTATTTCCGAAAGTATTAGTTTTATCCAAAAACTGTTTTTAGACCCTAATTCTTTTTAAAAGACCTATCCAACGATACCCCACCCCACACAACTTGGTTGGAACGAAAAAAAATTTCGCCCCCCACTTCACGTGTACGGGAGGTACCCTAACAAAATATATTTTTTAATACAGTTGCTCAAAAAAGTGCTTTTCTTGTAGTGGTTTAGCGTGCGGAAAGTTTGATATCGCGCACTAGTGCTTTTTACTTTTCCAGCCAATCACAGCTAATGACAGTGACAGATAGCCAATCACAGCGCCGCACCGCACCGCGCGGAGCATTCGGATACAAGTACTAAAGTAACCTCAAAGTGAATAATTGACAATTTTATAATTTTTTCGCAACTGTATTAAAAAACGTCGTTCGATACTCGTGCGTAAATGTCATTCTTCACTCGTCCCGATGCCGATGTCGATGTCATTACTTCACGAGTACCGATATCTCGGTACTCGTGAAGTAATGACATACTTTCCGCACTAATATCGAAATGTACTATTTCGCGTTTTTATTCTACCGTTTTGTCGGCTTGGTTAATGCACATATTCAAACCAAATTCAGCTTTCTAGTGCTAACGGTCACTGAGCTAGACCGCGGACGGACGGACGGACGGACATGGCGAAACTATAATGGGTTCCGTTTTTGCCATTTTGGCTACGGAACCCTAAAAATCAAACATTCATTACCTACGTAAAAATAAACATTAGCTCTTGCTTTTCAGTTAGCGCTTTGTGTTTGTAGGTATCTCATGAACCGTAATAGGTACACAGACAGTTGAAAATTTCATTTCATAGAGTGGGAAAACTGTGACGTTATTTGATAAAATCGATACCTATCATATTTAGATTATTAGATATTGATAGATGTCTCTTCTGTGTAAAAAACTGATATCAGACTTTTTCGTTTCGTGTAGATCCAAATATTGACAATTAATAATTGAGTATGAATCTGAAAGTCTAGACAATCTTCAGGGAATGAGCATTCCTGAAGGATTTACGTCTGCTTATTCTAACATTTGAGAAACATATCGTATTAGATCCGATACTGACAAGTTATTATTTAGATTCAGAACCAAAATATAAGAACGATGAATGTTGGGTGCATTGGGGTAATTCCGATAGGAAAAAAGTTGCGGGTAATTCCGAAAGTTTAGTTTTATTACAATGGGATACGAGGGATATTTGAATGATTTTCAGAATTACACGCTTCCCGAAATTACCCCAATGCACCCTAATGACTTTGATCTTTTTAAACTTTAATTTCGGAAATACATAAGTTAGGATCAACAAGTGAATTCGTCGTAAGAATCTGAAAACCGCTCATGTATTTATTTTAGCGACTACAATAACTATAATAGTCCAGTAACACCAATAAAAATGCGGGACGATAAACTTTTTCATCGTCAAGCGTTTCAACAGTGTATTAAAAATGTTTAATATTTAGAAATATATGAAAATATTCGTTTGATTCTGGGAACAAATAACCCCGTATCAACTACCACTTGTTGCTGGACAAACATTGGGGAATGCTATCAGTACACCCATAGGAGGTCTCATGTCAGCAGGTGATATATGTCACTGATTTAGACTTTCACGGTTTTTACTCATAATTATTTGTAATATCTGTTGTATCTCTCTATAAAAATGTGACCATCACAAGACTGGACTTAATCTTCTCCTAATACTAACCAGCTCCAAGATGCCCCATTGAATAGCTCATACTACATATGCAGCAGTAATACCGATTTTTGTTGACATACTTGATCCACAACGTCAAATATTCAGGTTTTATGCATATCTTTGCCATGGTGATTAGGTTTTTTTTACATCAAATCAATGTATATGTCATTTAATAACGTTAAATTTCATAAATTGTATAACACACTCATTTAGACTTTCACGGTTTTTACTCATAATTATTTGTAATAAACGGGACTTAACCGCGTATATAATTTTCAAATTACTTTCGACGTTTCGAGGATGACATTGTCCCCGTGGTTACGAAGAAAGACTGGCTCCAGTTGACATCAACATCTTCTAGCCGCGCGAGTCAATGTCGGACGGGGACAATGTCGTCCTCGTAACGTCGAAGGTTATTTAAAAATTATATACCTACGCGGTTAGTCCGTTTATTACATATAATTATGAATTGTATAGTTTTTACATTTACGTGTTCTATTAAAGCACGTCAAAACGACTAAACAAAACGCTTCGAAGAAACTTTGGCGACAATAGAAAAATAAATAAGCTAAACAAATATGGCTGCGTTTCTAAGGGCAAAGGTATTTGACACATCTTTTGCACTTACTTGTAATTAACAAATATTTTTCCTACAAAATAAATATTAAATAAATAACAAGTTTATGTATATAATCTGAAAATGGGATCCCTTTGTTTCCCATAAACTTGTTGTTTCGAATTTCGATAGTCAGAAATTGATATCCATATAATTTATGGGCATAAACATCAATAGTCATAATTTTTGTAAAGCATAACGTTTCATAGTTCTAATAATAAAGATCTATATATAATATTAAACACTATAATCGCAAAAGGCATAAAATTGATGAGTATAACATTCGAAGGTCTATCAATAATTATTCAGAAATATTTTAAGGCATATATTTTATCGGACTAATAGTCGTTAATCATATCGTTTTAATGTCATCCCTTTGTTTTCCATAAACTTAGTGTTTTATGGCCCTAAAAACGAAACTGCTCCCAGAGATAGGTAGATTAGGGTTTTTTTTTATGGCCCTAAAAACGAAACTGCTCCCAGAGATAGGTAGGTTACGGTTATTTTTTTTATGGCCCTAAAAACGAAACTGCTCCCAGAGATAGGTAGGTTAGGGTTATTTTTTTTATGACCCTAAAAACGAAACTGCTCCCAGAGATAGGTAGGTTAGGGTTATTTTTTTTATGACCCTAAAAACGAAACTGCTCCCAGAGATAGGTAGGTTACGGTTTGTTTATGACCCTAAAAACGAAACTGCTCCCAGAGATAGGTAGGTTAGGGTTTTTTTTATGACCCTTAAAACGAAACTGCTCCCAGAGATAGGTAGGTTAGGGTTATTTTTTTTATGACCCTAAAAACGAAACTGCTCACAGAGATAGGTAGGAGGAGGTTATTTTTTTATGACCCTAAAAATGAAACTGCTCCCAGAGATAGGTAGGTTATGGACTATAAAAAATCGGAACTTAAAATTTGTGGAAACCGATATACACCCCTAGTTATCATTATAATCTACGATTAAAGAACTTAAAACAATTATTATAAGCAAGTTTATTGCCTTCAACATTATGTAATAGACACCATTTGGACTTTGAATATTATGAGTAACAGATTTTATGACTAACATTAATTATGACCGGCAAAAATCGGACCAGCAATTTAGATTGTAAAATTTTATGACTATTGACAATATTACTAATAAAAATTATGATCGAAAACGTTATGGACTGACAAAAACGGAAGTTAAAAATTATGGGAACCAATAGAGACCCTCTGAAAATGAAACTATAATCGTTCATAAAAAGTCATTGTGAAGGTAAATACGTTTTTTTAAATTATTTTATTTTCCTGTTGACGCCGAATATTAATATATACTTTTTTAGATTTACAAATGAGGTTTCTTTTTCTCTGGAAGGCATTTCCTGAGGTCCACGTCCCTTGTTTATCCTAGGAGTGTGATGAGTGAGACTGCAGTTAACAAGTTTCACTTAACCCTTCGATCGCCATACGTCATATGCAAAAACGAGTCTCACACGCCTAGATCTCGGACGCGCGCGAGCCAATATATTATAAACCCTACTTGAAAGTATATGAAGGTTACTTTGACAGTGTACGTTATACATAACATTTATTGGCATTCTAGGCGCTGTGGACATGACATCTCATGACACCTTTAGTTGTTTTTGGCTTTCAATAGATTTAAATTACAACTAAAGAACAAATCAAAATATTTTTCAATAAATATTTTGATTTGTTTATATTTAAGTCATACAAGAGTCCGTGAGCTTTAAGAAGAACCTTAAGTTTATAATTTAGCTTTAAATTAAATGGTGTATTCGTTTCAATTTCGCATCAAAATTCACTGGTTACAGACATGTCAGTGATACGGCGTTTCCATGATTTAATAGTACATATGAGTACACGGTGATGTCTATCTAGTTGAGTGATTTATCGTGTTACCAATCAAATGTACCAGATTTACGTGCTACCAAATCTTGATCATGGCCCCCTATTATAATGTAATTTAATTAATAAAGATTATTGATAGAGTTTAAAACCTATGGAGTTTGCATTTCTTTGACCCGTTAGTTTATAAGAAACAAAATAAAATTAAAAATAAATATATTAGTAACACAACGGATTTCGAGTATACCCAGGTAGGTTAAACATAAATTTCATAATTTGTTGTATGGCTTCTTTCATTAAGCGGTTACTCTGGTTATTGAAAGTTAACGTTTGTCAATTCAATAACCATGAATCAAATTATACGCGGTTTCAGCCATCTCAGTTGAGTTGCCCAATTCGTGGCACGATTATTTATTAGACTATGCTCTTTGGTAATTATAACAAACTTCGTGTAGATTTCGACCTGCTGGTCAAAAGTAGATAATATGTTATGATGTTATTAATCGTCTAATATGAATATTGTAATAATACGTATTTAAAAACTGGCAATAACTGCGAAGTTATTTAATTTTGAATGATATGTCTCACTACCCAGATTTATAATTAGAGGCGGTCCCAGGTGGACGAGTGGGTTGATAGAGGAGCTAAGCTATTAGATAAACGTTTGGTGACAGACGTCACAATCGCCCACACTAGCATTAGTTTAAATTACTTTACCTCCAAATGCTTGTATCTCTTACATAATTGTGTATGCTATGATATAGTACAATATTGTACAAAATGTGTTTGGGCAGCTGTAGTGGGTTTGGACTCATGTAACTTGTGAAATGTTCAAGCTATGATTTTGATGTCGTTGTTTAGCGGATATTCTGTAGGTGTATGTACTATCTGTTTACATTAAAAAAGATTAAGTTAATAACCTATTTAATATCCGTATTGAGTTTGTGTTTTAACTTTCTAGTGGTTGTGGAAACTTTTCTGTGTCAATTTTGACTGAAATTATATGCCGTAGTTCTCGAGCTGCAGAATTATATTTATTTTACCTATAAAGTAAAATTAAATTTACCAAGTGGAGCGGAAATTGGCGCCATTCAACTTGAAAACTGTACCACTTAAAAAAAAGGTACGGGGGTAATTTTTCGATTAAATTCATAGTACTACCTCATGCCGCCAACCGTACATAATATAAGCCCACGATATTCAAACCTAAAACCTTAGAAAATAGTGTTAATAATACATTTAAAAAAATACAAAATTGTTCGCGGTTCCATGTTGGTACTGCGTGTTTATAATATTATAGCACAAAGGTTGGGGCATCTATATTCCGTTTTTTTTTTAGATTAGAAAAAAGTTGAACTGGTAGCGTTCAACATAGCGGTAAATATGTATATTTTGTTTATTTTTTTTTTCAGATTCATTTTAAAATTTATTCAATTTAATAATTACTCTAAATAAAAATAATAATACTATGACTCGACATCTTGAGAGACTCTCGCTACGGGGTTGTGGTTGGATACAGAGGGCGGTAATTCTGGACACGGCGCGCATAGTCCGAAGGTTCCTCACTCTGAGGCCCTAACCACCGGCATCCTGGGCCTTGCTCCGTTGCCGGCGGCACCCTAGGTTAGGTTTTTTTATAATGTTTTTATTGTTTTTGTATGTTTTAGATGTATTTTGTATTTTACTTTTATACAAATGTTATAAATTACCTAGCCTAAGATGAAAGAAAAATAAAGAGATATAATACTATAAATTAAAACTAGTCTACAAATAATAAATGTTGTTTATATTGTCTCGTTTTGTTCAAATAATGTTTTGTGTAGTTTAGAATAATAATATTGTGTGTTATCTGTCGTGGCACCACCAAATGGGCCCTACGGGCGCCGGATTCTAAGCTGGCATTATGCTGAGTTGGGTCCATTTTGTGATGCACGTTCATATTTTATTTGTCTGTTTTTATTGTTATATTGTCTCTCAATGTATTTGTAGTGTAGTGAGCGTCACAAATAAATAAATAAATAAATAAAAAAATTAAGAAAAAAAGGGAAAAGCACATTATACTACTTAAAAATGGTTTAAATTGCATTGCAATCAAATGTACAAATGAATAATTTACTGTACAGTCAGCAGCAAAAGTAGCTAAGTTTAATAGTTACCTTTTACGTTATTCATAATAATCATATTATTTGATACAGCCATTTGATATAAAATTGCTTTCTGAGAAATAGTATGTAAATCAAAGTATCCATGAACGAGCACATTTCCAGGAACATATTAGTAATAAATAAATTCTTATAATTCTCATAAATACAAATAATACTTACTAAGTATTCCGTATTTCCGGAATTTTATTTCGATATCTGTTTGATTTTCCTTATTTAAGGGATTGATATACTTTTAAGAAACAACCTCCAATGTAAATAAGTATTTATATTCTGAAATATTCCTGGAAGTTACGGAATAAAAAATATAACATTTCCTAAAAAAAAACTAAATATTGGAATCAAATCAATGAAATTCAGAGCCACGGCGCTCTCTTAGATCAAAAAAGTCAAGTTGGGTCAGTTCGGGTTGCAGTGGTTGCACAGGGCGGTTCGAAAACACTTTGCGAGCCATCCGGTTGCCTCTTGGATACTGCACGCTGTAATGCATACTGTAATTAACAACGCGTCCTTGCTTTGAGTAAACCCATTCGGATTTCAAAAAAATATGATTTAATACTCGTAGATACATAACCATATTATTCTCATTGCAAGATCTGATGGTTCTTACATAGTTCAATTCGTTTTATTTAACTGAATGTTCCTGCTGGTGTAATTTAACTAAGTAGTTACTTATACTCAACGACAGCGAAACTTCTCGTAGAAATCTTGTAATAGTTTGGCCTGTCTTCATTATCTTTGAGTGTAGTTTATTTTGTAGTAAACGGCATGGTGTACAGTCGCCATCAGATATATCGGAGCGGCCAAGGTGGTCATAAATATCTGAACAACGCCTCTATTGTTAAGGCGATAAAGTACTTGTTCAGATATTTTTGAGTACCGTGGCCGCTCCGATATATTTGATGGCGACTGTACAATGTACATGCTATAGTTATTATTTTGACAAACACGGGACTTAATCGCGTACACTTACTTTTACTTTTTTGAGTCTGCCTGCGACCACGAGCGTTATGACACGCTCGAAACGTCAGGAAAATTAAAAGTAAGTCCCGTGTTTGTCAAAATAATGATTGAAAATCGTGTGAGTTTAAATCAGTACATGCTATAGTTATACCCAGTGGATATTGCAGGTACATCAACGGGTGTTATTCGATAGTGTGTAGACCACGTGTAGATTATATGCTGCAGTGGACTTCCAGCAGCCAGTCCAAATATCAAACGGTAACTTCATCAAACAAAACTTACGGCAGTGGTATAGGAAAATGTAAGGGATTCGAATGCAATTTCGGGTACACATTTTATTGGTCCGCTCGAGTTTTTATGATAGGTGTGAAGCCTAAATAAAAAGAAGAATCTTCATATACAGACGTCCCTTTGTCATTTTTTACGGTAGGCTGTCAAAAGCTTTTACGATTTCGTCTATCGCTATCCTTAGCAAGAAAAGAACGGAGTAGGAAAGTAGCAAATGTATACTCACTTAATACATTTGGCTTTTGATAGTAGTGTGCCTAGCCGTTATTTAAAATACCTGAGCAGTGCTACAAATGGATCCTTTTTACAAGCCATATGGTGCCTTAACACATTAGGTTATGAAGCTACTTAATATGGAATAAACCAAAAAGTACAAAACACTATTTATTTGCTAGCGTTAAATTCAGATTACAAACAAATATTATATTTCTTGCAATTTGTTTGAATATTAAATTTGTAATATTTATTGGGGTAATTTCTAAAATAAAAGTGACGTGTGATTCCAAAAGTTTACTCTTATTATCCAAAAGTTTACATTTGAATAATTATCGGAATTATCAGCCTTTCGAAATGATCCCAATACAAGGGTGTATTAATTTACCTAAGGTTTTTTGGGGTAATTTTGATAGGAAAAAGTGGCGGGTAATTCCGAAAGTTGACTCTTATTACAATATGATACGAGTGATATTTGAATGATTTTCGGAATTATACGCGTTTCTAAATTACCCCAATACACCTATTTATTGTATTCCGAGTGTCTATACCGAAACCCTTTTATATCAGCTCTTTGAGCTCACGTCGGTAGAGCCCAGTTACTTATGTTTGAATTATTCTGTCTTTTAGTCTGACGTATTGAAGTGGTCACTAACGGGTGAATTACTTTAATTCGTCTTGTATAAACGTCCAGTTTATTATCAGTATTATAACTGAAAGAACAAATCAAATTATTTTTAATGAATATTTTGATTTGTTTATTTTAAGAAGTCACACTACTACACTCGAGAGCAAAAGTTTCGGGTCAGGGGGGTGATTTTTGAGATTCGAGCACTCGAAAGTGACATTTAAAACTCTGAATAAAACGATGAAATTATATTTTAAAAATAACAGCGATAGTAATTTAAAATCATGATTATTTAAGCTATTAATTCCATGCGAAAAAATGAGCAACAAACTTTTGTGTGCGATTATTTTAGAGCTTGAACTTTTTGAATTCGAGCGTCCGGCTGTCAAAAATCGGCCCCCAGTAACATAAACTTTAACGAGTGTATATGTATAAATTATAAATGTATATAGATGTCATATACAAAGGAAAAAAGTGACCAAAGCCTCTGGTGCCCAAGGCTGGAATCGAACCAGCGTCTTCTGTGTTGTTCCTTTGTATATGACATCTATGTATAGACACTTATAATTCATCAGTATTATCAATTTATCACTAACATTGACATTGAAATTAACTAAAATGTTAATTTAATTTTACATGACAATTATGTTTAAACAAAAGGAATACTTATATTTATGACTGTTTTTTTAAGTTCTTGCATCATTAAAACGGAACCTTTAAAAATAACTTCATTATAAAGGCGAACATTTTTCTAGTTAGAAAAAAGATCATTAAAGAATAACTAACTTCATTTAAAGTAAGTTGTTACTAAAACAGCTTCTGTGAATTCTTCTGAATAATAATTTCAGAGTACAAAAGGGCAGAAATGTTGTCCTCAAGTACGAAGTATAAGTTCCCATCAAACTTCTATCGACCGGTAGGAGTGGACGGCAAACAAATTCAATGATCACAAAAAAGTTATGGGGAACTTTCAGTGAAGCCTTGAGGAAATTCTAAGTTGGGAATCGCTCGTGCGGTGTGTTTTTAATTTTTTGGCAAGGGTAAATTATTTGTGTGGCGAGCATGATAGTAATATATTTGTGCTTAGATCAGGTTTACGTACACGTACTTTATATAAGTATTCAAATATATTACAACTATTTATTTACCCATACTGGGTCGTTCTCGCGTTTCGTGCAAATCGGTATTATATGAGATTTACCAAAAACCTTGTGATGTTTTAGAGTAACTGTTAATGCAATGTTATTAGATAGGGTCTAAGGTATATTTATCACCATAAAGCAAATGGTAAAGGGTGTTAGTTTTCTGTATATGTGTAATAAACACCCCCTTTTTTCATTCATCTCTACATGAAACTCGTGAAGGTATAACTTTAGCTTTAAATTTGACCTCAAAAAATTTGCAATAGAATCCTCGTTGTTAGTCCAATCAACAACTAATTAAGTTAAGATTTTAATCATATAATATTAGCATCTGGATACTAACGACTAAAATTTTACAGCCATAAGTGTATGGTTCCAACAATTTCTTCATTACCGCCGCGAGAAAGAGATTATCTATATTTCGGTATATAGAGACGATGTATAGCGGCTACCGTCGGTAAAATATATCGTTCGTGGCTCAGTTGGCCTCTTGCTACCGCAGGGTACGCCCTTGTGTCGCTATTGGCGAACTTATGTAGATTCTCTGGTGTCGAAAAGGGGTGTGGTACGAGTTTTAATTCATCGCCATCCAGCGATTTATACAGTAAGTACCAAGTGTAATACGTTGTAATTATACCTATTATATGTGTTTTTAAGTTGCCTTGCACGTGGCTTATTCTGGAAATTGAAGGTCAGATATCAATCGACTTAGGCAGCCAAAACTACTAAAACTTCATTCATATCTGTTTCATTCACTTCTTTTCCTTCCAATTTTAGAAGGGAAGGTAATGAATGAATTAAGAAGGTAATGATAATTATGTTCGAGGTTACACATTCAAAGAAATTAACGAAAATGAAGGCATCGACAAAAGAATCCTCTGATGTTAAAAATTTAATAAAGAGGTGCCAGGTCTGGATTCATAGTCTGAAAACGACATACCTGGTGAAATACCGAAGTTTGATGAAACAAATACAGAAAAGCTACCTACTCGTATACTCAACGACAAAACTTATGATCAGAATCAGGACTCCCCGACCATTCGAAACATTATTAATATAGATGATGCTGCACTCCTCGACCAAATTGATGACCAGACTTTTTTGGAGACAAGCAAAATAGATTCACCTAATACAACCATAAATGCCATACCCATACCATAAATACCAGAACCCATAAATAAAACGGCAGAATATCTCCTTAAGTCACCATATTGCCAAACGTTAAATTTGATTGGCAGAACTCTAAATTTTGTCTAAGACCTAGAGCTTCAATCCGGTCAACGCGAGTTCAAAAAATGTATATCTGGTACTACTGAGCAGGAAATTTTCACAACGGATACTAAAAATGATACTATACTTTACATACTTACTAACTGCAGTGGCGCAGCGACCCAAAGTGGATCTTGGCCTCCGACACTAAAGATCGCCAGGCTTCTCTGTTCACAGCCGTCTCTGTCCAATTAAAGGCGCCCAGCGCGGTGAGGTCCTTCAGCACCTCATCTTTCCAGCGGTACCTAGGACGCCCAGATGGTCTTTGACAAGTCGGCTGACCAGAGTATGCTCTCCAGACAGCACGATCTTCACCCATACGAACTACGTGTCTGAGCCATCGGAGTCTGGCGGCTTTTGTTTCCCCAATGATGTTCAGCTCGGACACCAGATCTTCAATTTCCTGGTTCTTACGGTGCTTCCAGGTTCCATATCCATGGTAGATTCTTCGCTCAGTCACCAGCAGTGCCTGTTCTTCTTTTTGAGTTAGTGTCCAAGCTTCACGTCCTTATGTCAATATTGGCCTTATAATGGTTTTGTTATGCAATTAAAACTGCAAGAAGCCATGCGCTTAGCGAGGGATAGAAGCCTATGGAGGAACCTGATCTTCAACAGAAGGACATGATGTCACGATCCTCAGCTCTGAGGGAACGACTAATGATGATGATGAATGGTTTTGTATAAGCGCAGTTTCGTCTTTCTGATCATTAGCTTGGACACCAACACTTTGTGTAGAGCAGCTGCGCAACAAAGAGCGCTCTGGGTCTGGACCTGTATCTCGTCTTCCCTCTGGTTAGTATCAGTAACGATGCATCCAAGATACTTAAACCTATCCACCCCCTTGTACGAGGTATATCCTACCGTGAGAAGTTTCCTACGAATCTTTGTGTTTCTGTATCTCTTCATATAAAGGTATTCAGTTTTTTCGTGGTTAATTCGTAGGCCAACCTTCACAGCTTCTTCCTCTAGTTTCTGGGCGGACCTGCAGACGCTTGCTTCGGTTTCTCCCATAAGTGCCAGATCGCCAGCATACCCTACAATCCGATGTCTCCCATTTAACTCTACTCCGCCATCAGGAACAGTGGCCTTCTTAATGATATATTCAAGCGCCAAGTTAAATAAGCTAAGGGAGAGCGCATCTCCTTGTTACAGCTCTGGGCAGATTCCCACTTCTGACCAGATATGCTGAATTATGTAGAACACTCTTTCCCGTTAGGGCTGGAAGTATGGAGGTACGGCTTAATACTTCCATACTTCACTTGGCAGTCAGTCAATGCCAGGAGCTTTGTTATTTTTTAGCCTCATTATCGCCTTGGTGACTTCATCAAAAGATGGCGGGGGCACTGGTTCGTCATTGCTTTCTGCTGCTATGGAAGTGTTCTGACTTAACTGGCAGTTGAGAAGATCACTAAAATAATTCCTCCACAGGTGTTTCTGCTTCTCTGGGTCAAATGTAAGGTTACCCTCATTATCTATTAGGGCCTGCGTTTTAGGTTGATAACCCTTCCTTGTCACCCTTACCTCACGATAAAAAGTCTAGTCTCAGATGACTTTATGAATATTTCCATACTTGATACCAAATCGTCTAGGTGTTTCCGTTTCGCCTGCCTTATGGTGTTTTTACAATTTTGGCGCATTGTCGCATATTTAGCAACCCATATGGTGTCTTGGTCCGCTAGTATCTTAAGATGCCTTCTCTCTTCCACTGCCTTTTCACATTCTGGGGTCCACCATTTACCGCGCTTAGTTCTTTTTCTCTTACCAAGTAACTTTAATGCTGTTTCCTTTATAACGTCTCTTGTTTTCTCCCATTTTATTAATCAGACAAATGTTTTAATCGATACTACCCACATAATTCTAATTACATTTATTTACATAGAAATGAGTGAAATTAGATTTACGCGGGCAGAATTGTTTGAAAATTTGCCAAACTCAGGCGGAAAAATAAGAAGAATATTAAAATATCTAATTACTTTAAGATAAATTTATTCATAAAACCTATAGGTAGGTACGCGAAAGAATTCTGACACGCATGAGCTGGTTTATAGTTGTCATTATCATAGAGTAACTTATATAGTGAAGCAGCACAGCCTAAGAACTTTTTAAAGCTCAAGTCAATTGCGCCCTCTATCCGAAAGCCCCCTAAAGTTACCGTAAATGTAAGAGGAATTGTCACCTGCACTGCTACTCCATCTAGTAGCTACTAGTGTACTACTAGTACGCAGGCCAAGTCAGCTTGATTGTCCGTGCGCATGTGCTTTAGACACTTACTTTTAATGTAATTTTTTTTTAAGAATGGTGTTTTTTCAATAAATACAGCTTTTATGTTTGATTTCATGAGTTTGTTTCATTACATTCTATTGGCAAAATTACCATCCCATGGAATTTTCATTTCTTTCCTTTTTCAATCATTACCATCTCAGCATATTTCATTACCAGCGCGTAGTTCATTACCAGAAGTCTCATTAAACATAAAATAATATGGTTATAACGGTGCCTTTCCCATAAAAATGTTAATCAATGAATACACACTTCATAAACACCAAAAAAGTTACCAAAAAAGATAAAAATTACAAATCAAGAGAATATCACCGATTTGCACGAAACGCGAGAACGACCTGTGGTAATATGCCATGTTGCTGCATCCGTAAATATAAAAAATATATCACTAATTATTTTGAATTTTTGCGCTAGATTGCGATAGTACTGTACACAAGTTGGTACTGTGTATGTGCAAGTTGCGGAAACCTTCCAAATAATAGGAAATTTACCCGGAAAATTGTCGAAAATTTCACAATAAATTAAGAAAATTGAGAATTATAGAAATGGATATTTTCAATTCCCATCCAAACATTGCAGAATTTTTTCATTCACTTATGGAAAATTTCGTAATTTTGATAACTTTCCGTCGGCACATAAGTACTCGTACATGGTGGGGCTATTATCACATCACATGGTACTTTCAGCGGAAACAGCAATTTTTTGTCAACTTCTTAAAATAATTAGAAATAATATAGTACTGAAATAAAGGAGAAAATACGAGCGTAGCGACATTTTAAGTCAACCGAGGAAACTCGAATTTTTCAAACATTTAATTCCGTAATTGTTGACTTTGTGTCCGGGAATCCAACGGGTACCATAAAACAAGAGTGTAATTAACATTGACCTAATTAATTGGAAGCCAGAACCATGTCTTCGTGAGATTCTTTCGCGACTCGCCCCGAGAGAGCGAGTCGTTAGCCTTTTATTTTTATGATGAAGAAAGTGGACGTAAAGAAGGAAATGAACGCTTGTTTAAAAATTGCTCTTTTGATAGGTAGGTGTGCTCGGTTCCTTGGGGTACGGTCTTAGGTAGGTTCATAGCTCATGTTAAGAATATAATTTCCCCTAACGAAACATTATGTGACCTACCACACCCTGATATATTTGATGGCGACTGTACCCATCAAATATATCGGAGAGGCCAGGGTACTCAAAAATATCTGAGCACGTACTTTATCGCCTTGACAATACAGGCGTTGTTCAGATATTTGTGACAGCCGCCATCAGATTTATCGGAGAGGCCAAAGTGGTCATAAATATCTGAACAACGCCTCTAAATATCTCCAAGGCGATAAAGTGTATGTCCAAATATTTTTGAGTACCTTGGCTGCTTCTTTATTTTTGATGGCGATTACTACGAGTATGACAACATAAAGTTGAATATGTTGATTTGATTTGATTTTGTTGTTAAATACCTTTGAAATTCACGTTAAGGTCAGGTAAGTGTAAAATCTTTTAATTCATTTACACGTTAATTCTTTTTGCTCGTTTATTACGTACGAAAAAAAGGAAATGGGGTAGGCATATTGAACATAATAACAATCGTTTATTCCTTCCGTTTCCTGTAGTTACATATCGCTGCCCCAATATTACAGGGTTCTATGTTACATTTTCAGGGTAGTTACATTTAGACTTAGTGTCAATATTGGCAATGTTCAAATTTCAATTCGAAAAAAGTGAAACATAGGACCCTGTAATATTGGGCAAGCGATTCTCTTAATTATTGCTGTGTATCGATTCAAGAAAATATACAACAAGTAAGAACTAATAAGTATTCATCATATTAGAGATAAATATCTGAATTTTGTTGCCACGCAACCAAACTTGTTTTCCCTCGTATATACAAGGTGGCCAAAAAAGAACTGAATTCCCGTTGGCTGTAAGATTTTGGGACGCTATCAATCCTCCCTAGATGTATGGCCCACCGGCATCAATTGCCATACAAAAGTCCAAAAATCAAATCGATCTTAGAGGTTCCAAAACCACCAGGATTGGTAGCGTCCTAAAACATTACAGCCAACGGGAATTCAGTTCTTTTTTGGCTCAAGTTGCATTGAGCATTCATCGATAACGATACGCTACCCCATGCAATTTATTTTAGCAGTGGTTTGACACCTGCCATCACACACATTTGTATGATGACATTCATAAAGCATATTTAAAAGAATAGAAAAAGAATGAAGAAAGAAACAGGTTTATTCGTGACGTAATACACAACACTTAATGTACACATGTACTTAATGAATAAAACAGAAAATGATACATGTCACGAAATCTTACTTAAAAACAAAATGCATAATTTATGCAATCCGATTTGGAAAATTAAACATTAACATTGTAGCAACTCGCACAAAAAATTACACACCTTTGATAGTTACTGTTACTTTTCTTTAGTATATAAGAAACCATGCTTTTACGGACTTTCTCCAGTACACACACATGAAAGATAAATTGCATGCCGATGCACTGTTGCACCATGTTCGCCGGAAATTACATTATAAGGGTAGTTTAGGATGGTGCCGAGAAATTGTGTATATCGGTAAATTTTTGAAGCTTTCCGTGTTTTATTTAGCGACAAACTGTACTAAGTGGCCAAAGAACTCCAACAAGTATTTATAAGATAATTGCTAAAATTGAAAACTGACAAAAAATTATGTTTAACATTTCGCTGACCCAATATTACAGGGTTCTATGTTACATTTTCAGGGTAGTTAAATTTAGACTTAGTGTCACTATGACAATGTTCAAATTTCAATTCGATAAAAGTGACACATAGAACCCTGCCCTGTAATATTGGGCCAGCGATTTGTAGATAGTATTTGCGTTCCATTTTCATTATTGTAAAATAAAAATAAGTCATGTTAGCAAAGTAATACTCATGATTCTGATTTTATATTTAAGGTACTTTTTAAATAGTTTTGTTTTTGTAATGTTTTCATTACTGTTACCTTACAAAAGTGTTAAGTGCGATTATCTTTGCAAAAATAATATTTGCATAATACATGAATATGATACTAAATAATACTTAATTTCTTTATTTCAAATGAATATTTAAACAACACTGGTTAAGTCATGAGTGATCTAAGTACAAGAACGCATAAAGAGAAAATATATGTGGACGAGTTTAGTGCAAGGGACCACTTTGTCGTTTTACAAGGACACGTTCTTTCTTTTACTAAATAATAGAGAGTGTATATTGCGTAGTTTTAGAAAGTACGAGTAACTCCGTATCGACAAAGTGGTCCCTTTGTCGTACATAATAGAATTGTGTTGGGTACATGTATAGTCTTACGCTTGACGGTATTTAATTTATAATAAAATAATAATTGTTACATACATCAATCTAAATAATTTGATGACAAAATACCAAATATCGTTATAATGAAAATTGCAGTGACCCTGCACGGATTGAATTAACTATGTGCGGAAATATAGTAGTAATCCATTTAATAAAAGCCCTATGTTTCAAGCCTCTGACTCAAATATATTTATGCCGGGTAAACACGGTTTAGTTCAGTCATTAATGTCATTATATCTAAAAAATCGACCCTACCCGTGAATAATTAGTTCTTGGATTTTTTTTTCGTTGGTCCATCGGAGGGGGAGGGGTCACTGAGAGTGTAAATTCAAAAAGTAGACTTAATTAGGCTCCTGCGTATATTATTTCTTGAATAACTTGGCAATTTTTGATTTGACAGTAAAACCGTAAGAACAATAATTATAGGAAATTTGATTCTCTACATCTTTGGTTCTTACAATTTTTTTCTAGGATCGATATTTTGGAAATTAAATTTGAAAAAAAGCGACAAATTCAAAATATTTTCATCTCGTTTATTTTCAACTTTACGGCATAAATGAAGTCTTCTAGAGAATCAAATTCTGAACAATTTTGGTTCCCACCTTTATTCCCCAAAGTTATCGATTCTAGAAGAAAAATTGTAAACACCAAACTTGTAGATAATCAAATTTCCTACAATTCTTGTCCTCACAGTTTTACTGTAAAATCAAAAATGGCCGAGTTATTCAAGAACTGACTGACTCTTTGCTAATAAAACTTAAAGAATTTAGAGAAGAGACTAAGAACAACTTTACTGCTCAAGAATCGAAGATAAGTGACATGTCCCTACATTTTAAACTTATAAATTTATCTATGAGCAGCATAGACGAGAAACTTAAATACCTGACATGTGATATAAACACACTATCAGGTACTGTTGAAAACTTACGTGGTACCAAAGAAACTCAACAAAACAGCAACCATATAGTAGAGTGCATTAAAAAGTTAGAGGTAAAACAAAAAGAATTTAGCTTAGAATTACAACTTAATAAGCAAAATCTAAAAGCCTGCGAGCCTATGCTTGCCAACATCTGTAAGACTTCATGTGCTTCTTCATCACCTTGTAAAAGTGGAACTACTCTACTGCCTCAATTAACTGGCACTAAGGAGCTGAAAAACAATGTAGAACATACTCCAGAATTGTTAAAAAAGGTAACTGAAGCATCAGCTGGCACTTCCTTCTCAATGCGGGAACAAAACGTTAGTGGATTGGATAAAGGTAAAAGAATGCCTAATAAGCTTGCGTTACCCCCTACCTTTACCCCGAGCCAACCCGGCACGAGTGAAGCTGACACGCAAGATGTGCATAACACCGGTGGGAAGTGGACTGATGTGGAATCTAAACGAAGTCGGCAGTTAAGAGAGAAGATGGTAAGAGGCTCCGCAGTTCCAGGTACCACCTTTCTACAAGCTTCTGAAAAAATGACATACATACACTTGTGCTATGTGAAACAGGGAACTACGGAAGACCAAGTAAGATTACATTTAAACAATATTTGCTGCCATGAAGTTGTATGTACTAGTACTATCAAAAGTCTCAAGGCGCGCGGGAACTACGCTTCGTTTAAAATAGGCGTTCAACCTAACTTGGCAGATCAAGTATTGGCATGTGAAAACTGGGCCCAGGATATTTGCATAAAACTCTGGCGTGATAATTTTCGTCCACAAAGTGAGAAAATATAAAAACAAAACATATGTGTGTACGTCAGTGTACTATCAAAATGTAAGGGGACTCAGGTCCAAAACTGATTTATTTTATAATAACTTAATTTTATGTGATAACGACATTATTGTGCTTACTGAAACCTTTTTAACTAGCTCAGTTAATGACTCTGAATTGTTTCCTGAAAGTTACGTAGTGTTACGAAAGGACCGCGCAGGAGACACAGGGTGGGGAGGTGTGCTTCTTGCAGTGCGCAATAAATATTGCGTGCGCCTAGTAACCGATGTTGATGGTATTACAGATAGTATGGAACTTTTAATAGCGAAATTAGAATATAAATGTAATATGTTATTATGCTGTGTAGTTTACTTGCCACCAAATTATAATGATGAGCAGTACTTAAACGTTCTTAATTGTTTAGAAAATGCGATTTGTAAATATTCAGATATGGATGTGTTAATAATAGGTGATTTCAACTTGAACTCATGCAGCACACATGTTCGTCAGCAATTTGAGTGTTTTCTTGAATTTTGTGCAATACACCAATATAACAGCATCCTTAATGATCATGGAGGGATGCTAGACTTAGTGCTAAGTGGGCTGAAGCAGGAACGCGTGCGCGTGACGCTCGCTGACGCAGTGCTCGTACCGCCCGACGCCTACCATCCACCGCTAGAGATCACGCTGTTGTTACCGGCTGCGCGAGCTGGTTCCGTACATGTCCCGTCACAGTTCAGTGCCGGAAATGAACTTTCACAAGGCTGACTTTAATGCACTATATGCCAGTATATCAAAAGTTGATTGGACATCTGTTTTAGAGTCTGATACTATCGATGTTGCTACGGATTTGTTTTATTTTAAATTAACCGAATGTATATTAAAGCATGTACCAGTTAAGAAAACTTTACCAGTTACTACAAGTAAATATAAATATCCGACATGGTATACACCTGAAATTGTCCGCACCATACAAAACAAGTATTTCCACTTCAAAAAACACAAAGAAACGGGCACCACTTTCAATAGAGAGTTATATAAATACTATAGAGGACAAGCAAAGTATTTGATTGATATTGCATATCAAAAATATAAGGCAACCATTGAGCATGACATAGTTAACGACCCAACAAAGTTTTGGAGATACGTAAAGAGCAAACGCAAAGACAATAAACCACAGGACGATTATTCTTACAATGACAGAACTGTAACAGGACAGGAAGCTGCTGATGCTTTTGCAGACTATTTTAGCTCTGTGTTTCACAATGAAATGCCTCGACTTGACGCTGAACAGGCGGCACGAGACAGTGCAGCATACAGCAGAGAGGCACGCGAGTCGGCGAGAGTCGCGATCGAGACCGTCAACTCTACCGACTTACGGCGTGCTGCTAAGCGACTCAAACCGCGCTCCTCTGCAGGACCCGATGGGATACCTTCCTTTTTGGCCAAGGATTGTATAACTGTTCTGGAAGTACCACTTCTATACATATACAATCTTTCGCTGAGAAGTACAGTGTATCCGTCCTGCTGGAAACTGTCCAGAGTGACCCCAGTACCGAAGAGTAGTGTTAAAGGTTCAGATGTGACAGGTTATCGACCCATTGCCGTGCTGTCAGTGTTTGGCAAACTATTCGAATCAATTGTGGATCATTTTATTACTCAGCAGATAGCTGTTAAGTTAAACGATGCTCAACATGGTTTTCGTCGGGGTCGGTCGACGACAACAAATCACGTTGTTCTTGTTGACTACATAGCTGAAGCTATGGATGCCCGAGCACAGGTAGATGCGGCATATTTTGATTTTCGCAAGGCATTCGATCTTGTAGATAACGATATCCTACTGCGTAAGTTTGCAGACATTGGCTTTACACCCAGGCTCTTGCACTTCTTTGCCAATTATCTACAAGATCGAAAACAGTATGTGAAACTTTCAGGGTACGAATCTCAGCCGTATTATACTCGTTCGGGCATAAGTCAAGGTAGTACTCTAGGACCTACGCAATTCTCAATCATGATTAATGATTTGCCAACCACTGTCAGTGCGGCGAAGTGTTTGATGTTCGCAGATGACATAAAACTCTTTTATAGTGTTAAGGACGATTATGACAGGGTACAGCTGCAGAGAGATATAGACGCAATTGCTGAATGGAGTGAGGAAAATCGATTACAGTTCAATGCCTCTAAATGTGTACATATCTCCTTTGGTCGAATCCAATCCCCAATCGCCACAGAATACACTCTTCGCGGCATACCCCTTATACAGACCGACACAGTACGTGACTTAGGATTAACTCTAGACAAGCAACTTGATTTTAGACACCACATAACGGCCACATGTAAGACAGTTTCAAAGACACTAGGATTTATAATGAGAATGACGTCACAATTCAATACAACTAAAGTTGCGATTTTACTTTTTAACGCATATATCCGTAGCAGGCTCGAATTCGGTGCAGTTGTGTGGGATCCTTATGAAACTAAATATGTTACAATGATTGAGCGAATCCAAAAGAAATTTGACCGCTATCTGTATAAAAGACTCTACGGTTACTATCCATTCTTATACCCATCGATTTTTGTATCGGGGATGGTCGGGCTCCACACTCTTGAGTCTCGGCGGAAACTATTACATATAGTACATTATTACCAGCTGTTACATAATAAAGTTGACAATCCGACTGTTCTGGAGCGAATGGGGCTGCAGGTTCCACGAGCGAGTGGGGCGGTTGAGGGTGCGTGCGGTGCGGGCGGTGCTGTGGCGGTGCGTCGCCCTCGGCGGCTGTTCGCGGCTTTTTTTGAATGGATGGAATGGATTTTGTTGAATGTGTTAATTTTATATTTTGTTTATTGTTATATAATGTCTTGTTTATACTAAAATTTTAATTTTCGAATTTTATAACAATTGTTGTATTAATGCATAAGTGTTTTGGTGTAAGTACTGTGAACTTATGTGTTATTTTTGAATAAATGATAAATGATGATAAATGATAAAGGATAAGAAAAACCGTTTTTCGAATATATGCAGGAACCTGATTCGGTCTACTTTTTGAATTTACACTCCCAGTGACACTCCGAGTGACCTACGAAAAAAAAATCCAAGAACTAATTATTCACGGGTCAAAATCTATAATGACTAGTTATCAAACATCGCTAGACTACATAGTGAACTATGTTTTAGCATTGCGTTCTTTAGCTGAGCTCGAATTTGTAAAAATTGTGCGCATCGAGAAAAAGTTGTGATTTTTTGACCACGGATAGAATGGTCCACGATAAATATTTTTTAGTATTGGAGGTCCGAAAATTTTTTGGACCTTCACGTCAAAATCAGGGGTCCTGTGCAATAAGTTATTACTTTCTGGTTAAAGCTGCTAGGGGTTGTGTGGTGTCATTTCCGTATAAAACAGACATGCAGAATTCATTTTTGATATTAAAAAAGAAAAAATCCGTATTAAAAAAAAGTTTTGCGGAGAGGAAAATCACTCAAAAAAATATTATTTTTTAGAACGGTATATGACTAATAAATATCATTTAAATTTGAATAAAAAAATATCATAAGGAAGCATATTTAATGCAGTTTGTAAATATATAAAATTTTAAAGCATTAACCATACAAAAACTACGCGAAAAAAAATCATTCGCGTCATGGTGTATATGTTTTCTCCATAGTAAGTATCGAAAATCAATGTGAAACGTGAACATCCGTAGCGTATTGACCTTAAAATGTATGTATTGCGTATTATTAATCAATTTTGCTCAGAATACCTTCTACGAAATGAAAAAAAAAGAATTAAAAACACATATTTCCTTACTAAATTAAGTATTAATTGCGAGCAAGTGTTTTTACTTTTTTTTTAGTTTCTGCATTTTGTAGAAGGTACCTACTCTGAGCAAGATTGTCAAATAATAAGCAATACATACATTTTAAGGTCAATATGCGACGGATGCTCACGTTTCACATTGATTTTCGATACTTATCTATGGAGAAAATGAGAAAACATATACACCATGACGTGAATGATTTTTTTTCGCGTAGTTTGTGTATGGTAAACGCTTTTAAACTGTATATATTTAGAAACTGCATTAAATATGCTTCCTTATGATATTTTTTTATTGAAAAATAAATGATATTTATTAGTTATATAACGTTCTAATAAATAAAATATTTTTTCGTGTTTTTCCTCTCCCCAGTTCTTTTTTTTTAATACGGATTTTTACTTTTTTAATATCATAAATGAATTCTGCATGTCTATTTTACACGGAAACGATACCAAACAACCCCTAGCAGTCTTAACCAGAGAGTAATGATATATTGCACGGGTCCCCTGATTTTGACGTGAAGGTCCAAAAATTTTACAGACCTCCAATATTAAAAAATATTCATCTTTGCTCACTCTATCTATGGTCAAAAATTCACAACTTTTTCTCGATGCGCACAATTTTTTTCGCATTTGTACTGAGACAAAACCCTACTACTTCTGATCTTTGCTCAAAACTGCATGTTATACGGGGTGATTGTCTAAAAAGTCTAGTGAGGGCAGAGGGTCCAATCCAACCCAGGTAAGGGGACTAGAAAAACATGCGGTCTGTTAAGTAGATGCTAAACGCTTAAGCGACCATCACGTTTTGTATCATTTAATTTGAAATAAACATTTATTTTTTTCATCACAACACAATCTATGAGCTATATCTCCAGTAGTGCAACATGATCGTTCGAATTCACGGTACTGGCTGTCAACAACTGTCTGAGGCTCCAAGTTTGATAGCTTTACTAGATGGCGCTGTACAGCCCCATACATTATGCGATTAACTTCAGAGGGCGCTTCAGAGTTACCCCATAATGTATGGAGCTGCCAGCTTAAAAAAGCTCGTAGAGTTCGTGTGCTTCTCATTTATACATTCTCTTTGGATCCACGAAGCCGGACACAATTTAAAATATCATTTTTAGCAGGATAACTTACTTGCACCTTTTTTCACCTCTATATTTTTTTATCCACTTTAATTTGTGATTTCATCAATCATCTCATTTAACGAAATCACAGATAATCTCTAAAATGTCAGTATTTGGGGATTAAAATTTTAGTCTTTTCATCACACTTTTTTTGTAATGTAACTTATGATACCCTAGTGTGTTTGTTAAGCTATACTGAGAGTGTATCTAATAAAAGACGTAACTCAACGGTATCGCAGATGTCTTTGATATGTAAGAGGTCCTGGGCTTAAACTATTCAATATGCATTGAAGTCAAAGCTGACGTACACAGTAATGTTATTCGATTCCCCGTTGCTAGTTTAGATATTCATAAGGACGAACAAGAATTTGATATTGGTGTACCGTGTACTATTAAATCATCGTAATTCTGACTAGTTGACTACTCAAACGAAATAGATTGTCTGGTGACAACGACATAATTGTCAAACCCCAAAAACAAAAATGTACCGTCGCCATCGGATATATCGGAGCCGCCAAGGTGGTCATAAATATCTGAACAAGAACGTCCCCAATCAATACAAGAACGTCTATGACTTCTAAGTTAGAGACGTTAAGTAGGAGAGGTCCTTATGCGTTCCTCTGGTCATAAAATAAATTGGCATCATCTGCTTGTACAATCGCCATCAGATATATCGGAGCGGCCAAGGTGGTCACAAATATCCGAATAATCCCTCTAAGCCTCAGAGGGATTGTTCAGATATTTGTGACCACCTTGGCCGCGCCGATATATCTGATGGCGACTGCGCCTAACAAAATTCAAAATAAAATCAAGACTTACTCGATCGATACTCACTGTCGGGCAGAAATTGCTAACTATATGTTAGGAGCGGTCCAGACACTATCAGTAGTAATTTGATAAAGGTTACTTTCAATGTAAAGTCAGGAACCCGGGTTGTTGAGTGACACTTGCCATTGTTCGTAATTTAGCCGTGTAATAAATTACCGATGTAACACAGTTACAGTAGTTGATAGCTAGGCGACATCGGCCATTGATAATACGGCTAAACTACAAACAATGGCATGTGGCTCAACAATTCGGGATCGTGAGTGTACGTGTTTATATGCGGTTATGTACCTACGTTAGTTTCCAGTTTCCGTTGATGGCAGAATTTCCCTTAAGCCCCAATTACACTAGCGACTAGTAGGTGTTTTAATCGTCAAGCGGCCGGGACCCTAATAAATCCGTTCGGCCTGCTCTTCATTAATTTGCCTCCTGTCAAGTCCGAATCTGAAATTGTTGATGTTTTGCTCATGTTCCTGGCACAATTTATTGAACCAATAATTTGTGGTCCCAAAGTTGAGCGAGTGAGCTATGATTTATCGAAGCTATACGAGATTAGGTGCGTAATATATGATGGGGTTTTGGTGAAGTGGTTTTGTGTCTGTCTGGTTGTAAGTCGAGATAATGTTGTTATGATAGCAATTACCCTACAAATCTTTTACCACTAATAACGAAAAGGTATCTATTATTAATACCTATATAAATAATTAGCTGAAGTCCCTAACTTTTTAAGTTACTGTGCATTTTGCACAAGATAATATGCTTTACAGCTGTCAGTTTTCAATAACCTAATCAATTGATCATCTAAATCATCTTCAATGTAAATAAGTACATCAAGGGACAGACAGGTCCAAAATAGTTTATGAATTTGAAAATGCAACATCCATTTTGTATTAATGTTTAATTTTGTGTGGGAGTGAATGAAAGTATGACAGTATGAATTCCTACTTGTGCTACAATAATATGATTTTTTGTAGTACCTATGAAGACAGTGTATGTGAGTAAACCGTTGTAAATAAATCTATGCCCGCAAGTAAATATTTACGCGATATAATATAAGTAAGGAAAGGTGACATAAACTAATAACTTGTTCGTCCAACGTGTAACAATAAAGCGATCCAATACAATTAGTAAAACGAGCTCTAAGTTTGTGCGGCCATTACTAATATTGCTTACAACCTTGGTTAGGTGCCTCCATATAATTTAAAAGGGCTCGCCCATGAAATGGGTAGTATATCGAAAAGCCATTGAAGTAATTTGAGGCGAACCAGAACGACATTGTCGCTAAGCGATTCAATCCTGCACGACCGCGTCGCGTCGGGACTTACACGACGATTTCAGTTTAAGCGATTTTATGTCGACGCCTGTCACACCGAACCGGATTTTTAGTAATACCTGATGTATCGAGACACTCGCTTCTCACACGTCACAATAAATATCATTAAACACACAAATTCATGAAACCATAGACGCTTTTGTCTACATATATATTTTTATGTTATCGATTTATAGGAGAAGATGTCCAAGTATTAGTGGGTGCACTGACGTTTCCGGAGTTCGAAATCCTTTGGAACATGTTTGGAACGTATTGAATATCCGATGAATAAATTATCAGAAATTACGTTATACAGTGTGTTACCAGGACCCGGGCTTTTTTTTAAGGGAGGTTAAAATATCGTATATCAATAATGTAACCATGACATTAATTTAATTAATAAACTAAATTTTAGACTTCGTTAACTTTCTAACAAAAAAATAATTGCCAGCAATGTAATGCTAAGTATTTTGAAAGGTAAATGTAAATCGTCAGATGACGAAGCAAAACGCACTAATTACAATAAGATAACTAAACAAAAATCGACCTTGTTGTAATAGGTGTATGGTCCAATATTGCTAGTTCGCTAAGAACTTAGTGACTTTTGCTTATCTCTTGCATTTGACAGATACTTACTTTGATTATTATGATTAATCAAGAGTATTATTAATTTCAAAAGCCGGAGAATCCTATCTTCGACGTGCACCGGCAAAATCCCGTCCCGTCCATAGCCCCTTCCGGCTGACCAGGGACTACAGGCCTATCTCCACGCACTCGCTGTAGAACCGCGCTGTTATTACTCGAACATTATGTGGATGTTGTCTGTCAGGGAAGCGTTCGCGATAAACTATTAAGGCTTGAGCTGCATTTCCACGTGTTTCGCCATAAATTAAAAGTATTTAAAAAGCAAAGCAGACAATTCTCGTGCGTCGAAAACCATTTTACAGAAAAACGAATATCAATTTTGAGAATTTCGTTTTAATTTGACAACTCGACGTAAACACTTTTGAAATTGTCACTTATGTCAAAAATTAATAGAAAAACTCGCTAGTTAATTTCAAACCTCCATGCATAAACGCAATGACGAAGACGACAATAGCTAGTTGTCACAGTTTTTACCCCCGTACCACGACATGCCTTGTACCAAGTGAATCAACGACAGGAATTGCGACAATTACGTAGTACGCCTACTACATTGAAGCTGCCGATTTAGAATGTTTAATTGTGGAGTCAATTCACATACTTATGATTTACAAACGATTGTCAAGGGAGCATATTATTATCAGGTTTAATAAAAGCCCGGGTCCTGGTAACACACTGTATATAGGTATTATATGATCGTATTTATTAATCTATTAAGTAAAGTAGACGGTTTTAGTGGCTCGTAACGAAACTAGCAATATGCGAGATTGGAGACTATTGAAGATATATTTTCATTTCACGTGTCTGCCCTACTTGTAGATGTGACAGGTCTAATTGTAACAACGTCACGATAGTAAATAATATAACAAACAATCATCTTTAACCCTAAGTAATTCGCAATAAAGGTGACAGCAGGGTGCCGACAATTGGGCGCTAATGTGTCGATCACTAGTCCTTATACCGCCATTTACTGCCGATAAGGAAAATACTATATAGGAATGAAAAACTGCAAACAGAAAGTTTGTAAGCATTTTAAGTGTAACCTATATATATCATATTCGCCACGGTGTGTCGCTCAGTCACCTTTTACCAACGTTCCGGCGATAGCAACGCGGGAATCGGCCGATGTACGACACTAATACGACACTAAGTACCAATGTAATACGTGTACATGGCGGGTGAAATTTGGTATACATATATACTGATTAATGATTATATTACACTAGCAGTTGCCCGCGGCTTCGCCCGCGTACATTATGATTAATGCAGATTTCTACTCTTGAATAAAAGTTTTTCCCCGCGACTTCCTTTGCGTAGAATTAGTAATTGACCCCCCTTTTTACCCTCTTAGGGAATGACTTCTGGGATAACTATTATGTATCCATCCCCAGAACTCAAACTATCTCTATACCAAATCATCTAAATAGGTTCAGCGGTTATCAATTCCCCATATAAACTTTCAACCCCCTTTTCACCTCTTAAAGGGTTGATTTTCGGGATAAAATTATCCTATGTCGTTTTCAGAGACTCAAACTATCTCTATACCAAGTTTCATCTAAATCGGTTCAACTGAAAATAATTCTCTATAAAACTTCCAACCCCTTTGCTATGCACCCCCATAAGCTTTGTTTTTCGGGATAAATACAATTTTGCCCCTTCCCGGGACCCAAACTATCTCCATACCAAGTTTCATCTAAATCGGTTCAACATTTAAAAATGCCCATACAAACATTTAACCCCCATTTCACCACTTTAAGTAACGATTTTAGGAAATTAAAAAAAAACACGCAAGTACGGGTCTTACTTGCGCCTCAAAGGTTTCGTACGGTACGAATAACTTTTTTATTACATTTTTGAAAAAAGACGCTTTCAGCATGATTTTATGAGAATTAATAGGGCGGCTGAGTGCGAATCGGACACGTACCCCGATTTTTTTTGTCTTAAGTCGGACTGGTGCTTGACTGCACTCTTATTAGTTTTCCTGTAATTTATACGTAAACAACTATTATATCTGTAATTCTTGCAAATTTTTCTGTCGAACAGTTTCCGATATTGATTAATTTACACCTTTTTTTTAATAACAATATATAATACAAATATTTTTTTTTTAATTATACTAATTAGAGATCCTCACATTAAGCCCTTTTATTTGATACGCCACATAATAAAGTTATTTGTTTTTTGATTTCTCATTTACCTACCCACAAATCCCCCCCCCCCCCCCTTAATGTTTAAAATTCATAAATTGGCGTTACATGCCTGCCTTTGGGTCACTGACTTACAAACAAAGTCGCACCATAAGGGTTCCTTTTCTACCATTTTGGTACGAAACCCTAAAAACATCCTTTTCGCTTCCCGGGACTCTCTATACTAAGTTTTATCAAATTCAGCTGTTAAAAATTCCCCATTCAAATCTAGAACGCCATTCCATCCCCTTAACCTTAGGGTTAATTTTCGAAATAAAAACTATTTATATGTCCGTTCTCGGGACTTAAGAGTTTCATCTAAATCGTTCACGTTTAAAAATTCCCCATGCAAATTTGCAACCCCCGTTTCACCCTTAACCTTTAGGGCTGATTTTCGAGGTAAAAACAATTTTATGTTCCTTCTCGGGACTCAAACTATCTGTATGCTAATTAGCATTAAGTTTCATCTAAATCGGTCCAGGTGTTAAAAATTTCCTGATCAAAATTCCAATCCCTTTTTCCTTCAAGGGATGATTTTCGGAACGAAAACAACCCTTAGTCATTTGCAGGGATTCACACTTACTATATACCAAGTTTCGTCTAAATCGGTTCAACGGTTTAAAATTCCCTATAAAAACCTGCAACCCCCGTTCCCCCCCCCCACTTTTTTACCTTTAAGGGTAGTTTTCGAGAAAAAAACTATTTTTTTTCCTCCCCGGGCCTCAAACTATCTGTATACCAAGTTTCATCTAAATCGGTTCAGCTGTGAAAAAATCCTATACATATAAACTACCAACCCTCTTTTTCAATGAAAATAACCCTTAGTCGTTTCCCGGGATTCAAACTATCTATTATATCAAGTTTCATTTAAATCGGTTCAACGGTTAAAAATTCTCTATACAATCTTCCAATCCCCTTTTCACCCCCTTAAGGGCTGATTTTCGGTATAGAAACTACCCTATGTCCTTTCCCGGAGGTAAAATTATTTCTTTAACAAAAATTTCGAAATTGATGCCATTTTCGTACTTAATTAACGTCCCAAAATACCATAAATCGACTCCCATATTGATATTTAGTAATTTCAACCCTATCACGCCCGCCAACAATAATACAACGGTATCATAAAATCATTGGTGTTTTCGTAATCAGCGACCCGATAAACCATAGAAAAGATACCCATGTTGATTTTCCGACTTTGTCACCCCCATTTCCCCCTTTATGGGGTTGAATTTTCAAAAAACCTGAAACACGTGTTTACATATTTATTGTTACGAATACTCCTGTGAAGTTTCAAATAAAACAGTCTAACCAATCTTGTTTCCCTATACAAACTTTGGACCCCCATTTCACCCCCTGGGGGATGATATTTTACACCTGCCACGTTGTATAATAAAATGGTTGTTGTTTTCGTAATCAGCTACCCGATAAACCATAGAAACGATACCCATATTGATTTTCAGACTTTTTCACCCCCATTTCCCCCTTTAAGGCATTGAATTTTCAAAAAACCTGAAACACGTGTTTACATATTTATTGTTAGGATTACTCCTGTGAAGTTTCAAATAAAACAGTCTAACTAATCTTGTTTCCCTATACAAACTTTGGACCCCCATTTCACCCCCTGGGGGATGATATTTTACACCTGCCATGTTGTATAATAAAATGGTTGTTGTTTTCGTAATCAGCGACCCGATAAACCATAGAAACGATACCCATATTGATTTTCAGACTTTTTCACCCCCATTTCCCCCTTTAAGGAGTTGAATTTTCAAAAAAGCTGAAACACGTGTTTACTCATTTATTGTTAGAAATACTCCGGTGAAGTTTCAAATAAAATAGTCTAACTAATCTTGTTTCCCTATACAAACTTTGGACCCCCATTTCACCCCCTGGGGGATGATATTTTACACCTGCCACGTTGTATGATAATATGGTTGTTGTTTTCGTAATCAGCGACCCGATAAACCATAGGAACGATACCCATATTGATTTTCAGACTTTTTCATCCCCATTTCCCCCTTTAAAGAGTTAAATTTCAAAAAAGCTGAAACACGTGTTTACTCATTTATTGTTAGGAATACTCCGGTGAAGTTTCAAATAAAATAGAGTAACAAATCTTGTTTCCCCATACAAACCTTGGACCCCCATTTCACCCCCTTACGGGGTGAATTTTGAAAAATCCTTTCTTAGTGCACCCCTAGACCTTATAAGGGACCTACATGCCAAATTTGGAAACTCTAGACCCAGCGGTTTAGGCTGTGCGTTGATATGTCAGTCAGTCAGTCAGTCAGTCAGTCAGTTTCTTCTTTTATATATTTAAAGATTATATTAACTTTATAAAAACTTCGAATTGAGAGTGATATTGCGGGATTGGAAGTTTTTATACTTACCAAACTACATGGTGGACTGCTTGAGTGGACGCAACGGAGTGTGTTAAATTTTGTAAATGTGAAAGATAGATGTTATTTTATTAGAGTTAAATGGATTGAAAATAAGCGAACTGCCATAACAAAATTGTGTTAAAAATGCTTTGAGCAACAATTTGTGTTTTTTTTTTGGTTATAAATCCATCGCTATTTGTCTTTGTTCACTTTTACATTTAATAAAAGTAAACCATGTGCATCATTACGCATATTTTCCAAACGACCTCTACTGAAAGAGGACATCTATCTAGGCTAAAAATACAGAACCGAGCTTTCGTTGCAGCAATATGCTAAACAAGGAGGAAATATTGTTCAGCTCGGCATAAAGTACGCCAAGTTACGTTAGATTTTCATAAAGGTAGCCAGGTATTGCAGTTTATGTTCACGTCCCGTCAGCCGTGACATTATCTAAGCTCAGGAGAGCTGGGGCTGAGTCTCCAGAGCGCAAAATACCTATTTAAGGATCGACCATAGTATAAGCTTAAAATGTGAAGACCGCAATGTTGTTTATATCTAGTCTTTTTTTTGGGATGTGTTGAATTTCAAAATCATTTTACCTTACGGTACATACATCATCTAATTGGTCAAAATATAGTACCTATACATACATAAATAAATGTATTTTCTGATTTAGCGCTATCTTTGAATTTTATGAAATTAAATGGAAATCTCCCATAGGTATGTCTAATGAACCCTGAAAAAACACTTAGTGTGGAAGATTCTTAACTATATTACGGCATAGATAAGATATAGCGATATAATTGCTAATGACGTGGCCCCAAAAGATTACAATAAATTACCAAACGATTTAAGAGACCTTGAAGATATTGCAAACTTTAAAAAGAACCTGTTTAAACTGCTACTTAAAAAAACATTATTCGGTAGAAGAATACCTGTCTGACTTATTTAATCACCTTATGTTATGAATAATTGTAGTTTTGTAGCTAAATATAGTTAATGTTTAGTGTATAAATTATATTTGTGGCTTACGCTATCTTGTGACATTCATATTTGTATGCCTAAAAATGGCTAAGCATGGTGGTACCCTATCATATAAGAGCTGTGAAAGCTATATAAAACCTAAATATGCATGATTTATGATGATTTAAGATTGATAACGTAATAAAATAGTACAGTAAATAAAATATTCAAATTCGTCATTAGATTTTCCCAATTTATCGCGTCAATCACTTGCGTTAAACGAAATGGCGCGAATTAATATGCCTCAATCTACGTCGTAATGGGCGTACCTCCTTCCCCGTGAAAAATGGAATCACAGCATTCCACCATTTGTCATTTTAATGCTTTCGTATTCGTACCCACTGCGATGGGGACAGATTCATATTTTAAAATAATTTTGTCACTATTTGTAACCAAGCGTAGGTAGTATTCGTTTTTTATACTCGTCTACTGTAATACTTGAATTGAGATTGTGTAGATGGAACTACTATAACAGGCAAGTGCATACTTTTCGCTAGAGCTTTTATGGTCGCATATTGTGGCATCGCAACAACAACAAGCTTCATGGCCTAAACACGGTACTCGACTGAAAAGCTCTTTATGTCAAAATTGTATAAAATACTATTTTCATCACATTCATATCTTGTATTGAAATACACACTCCAACCTTATCTAATAAGCTGTGAGCTCGTTCCACAACAGGATTACCTACATGCAATTCTTGGTGATACCCATCTACGGAGACATTAGGACGTGGCGTACGTATTTCTTGTAGGTATGCTGAATAATTGCATTCCTCACCTTTAAGCTTGTAGGTGCTCTCTAGCAGAAATGTCACGCTACTCGTTGACTATTTTGTAAACAGAGAAATATTTGAGCGTATTTTCAGAAATCATTGTAATTTTAAGTATTTGACTGCTTGGTTTTTCCCGGTCAATCCTACTCAGAATTATGAGTACTGATTCTACTGGAACTCAAAAAGTGTCCCAATATTTATGAATCCAATGAAACTATTGTTTATGGCCATACACGAAAATAGGTGGTATAGATTGCGACTTTTTTTGTAGTTAAGTCGAATAAATTCTGCCTACAATTCTGAGTGCTAATTAGCTATACCTTGTGCAATCTAAGAAGCGGTTTTTGACACCTGTCATCTCAGTACATTTTATAACTTAAAATCGATTTTAGGTTATAAAATGTACTGAAATGACAGGTGTCAAAAACCGCTTCTTAGGTTGCACATTGTATAGGTACCGTAATTTTTACATGTACTAAAATAATACCGGATCCGGTACCGGATTGCAATCCCTAATAAAAACTTAATTTCCAGGGCGTTTTTACACGTATCATTATTTAAATAATTGTATAAAAACAGACTTAAATTTAATATTGCAGTGTTTAAAATAAAAATGGGTTTCCAAAACAATAAAAGTCGGAACATTCTTCTAAATTACTATAGACAATAAAATGAGTTTTTCTTCTTCATTGTAATGTTGGCATCCGTAGTGCCTCAAGGACAGTGAATGCGCGTTGGCAATCTTCAATTTGTCAGATTTATCGCACGCCAGCAGTCTGTGGACGACTCAGCTGTCTGGGCCTGCCACAGATAAGCTTAAATATTATGCTTTGGAACCTTCCCATAGCCGACCCCGTGTAATATATTTTCGAACAATTGCGAAGAGAGATTTCTATGCTCGTGCGTTGCTTTTAAGAATGTTCAGTTGGGCGTTTGAGCTTTAGCAAATTGCATTTGGGCATATCGGCAACGGATTTTTTTTAACTAACAATAGGCCTAGATCATGTAGATCATAAGTTTAAGACGCTGGCGATCTTCATTTTGCAGGTATTTATTAGTTCATCTGCACTCTTTTGTAACTAAGTATCATGCAACAATAGTCCTTTTACTAATAGTGTTTAGAACTCTTTTCGCATGTCAAACAAATCGTCGGCCCCACAGACAACTCAGCTGTCTGGCTCAGATAAGCGTAATATTATGCTATGGGGCTACTGAATTTCCCACATCATAAAATTGGACCCGCCGACGCCATAAAACTGATCATTTACTTTTACGACATCGATCCCTGCGTAATAATTGTGTCGCTATAATTTTTTGGAATTCCAATACAGTCCTGTGGTTGATATTATTTACGAGTGTTTGGAACTATTTAGAGTTGAGTCGTGAGCAAGTTATGTAAATCGGCTGTAGTCATGTTTACTTATTGTAAGTATACACGTTAAAGATCATCCAGAAATTTGAACGGTGGTAACACAGTCATATTTTATTTGTTTCCACGTACAGTCAGGAGCAAAAGTAGCTAAGCGGGTAGGGTATTCAAAATGAGCTAGACACGTCTTTATTGTTAAGAGAATAAGAGCGACACCACCATCCATCACCATCTTTATTGTTAAGAGGTCACGGTAATACAAACGGATTCAATAGATAGACTGATACTACCTATAAGAACCAACCGTGATCGATCTGTTAACTCTTAACTAGAGAACTTCCGCGAGACTCGGACATACAAGTATATGATGTATCTGCTTTGAATACTACACTTTCAGTCCAATAAAAAGTCTCCAAGAAGGTTTAGCAGGCATTACGCTATACGCCCAAGGAGTAAAAATGTGAGTGTCTCGGGTTTAGTGCCGCAGCTCCTGACGTTTTAACGACCCGGCCTCCTCCTTAACCGTTAATTAAGGCTATTAATCCAAAGGCACGGCCACCTTGTTGTCCCTAATTGGTCGCAGTTTTATTTCACCCGGAACCCGGGGTTCGGCTTTCATAATTAAAATTAATATGTTGCGAAGAGCTTTAAATTGCTTAACTTGATTATAAGTGATAAGGTGTATTTGTTTTTTTCGTGTAAGTATCACAGTTGCGTTGCTCTTTAAAAATCACACACAGAATCGACAACTTCCTAAATCTACCGTTGTTTGATAACCTTAGAAATCTGTTAATGGCAAACCGATTTATATAAAATATTGTATTTATGAGCTAGCAATTTTATTTATCGTCAATATACGATAACAAAATGAAAATATTTTGCATTCATTAATATATCTATGTAAGTAGTACCTGCTCGTAGTTAGTCTCGTATTGGTTATACAACAAATGCATCAAATGCTAGGATATGGAAAGGTTCTGTTTTTTGTTCAAGTTTCTGTTAATAAACATTATTATTGTAATTAGTATGAGCGAAAACAACTATTCTTTCCGTTCCCTATCAGACGGCATGAAAAGAGAGCTGACAAAATTAATTTATCGAGAATTCACTGAAGCAGCAGGGGCTTTATTCAATTACAGGGAGCCAACATCCACGGTTACTTCCACTAAATTCTATCTGATACAGTTGTTGTACAACAAAAACAACCCTACCACGTTACAATTAAAGTTTACTTTCCAAAGGAAAACAAGTAAAACATCAGATCTTGAATGATAATCGTTGAAATGTTTACCTGCTGCTGCAGGGCACTGCTTGATTCTTTTTTTAAATACCTTAACATTTTTAAATTAAAAATATGTAAAATATTCCTTGTTTATGTTGTACCGGTTTGCAAGCTTTGCGTGTTATTCGTTCATTAAATATCTAATGGCATTACTGTTCAAATAATTATGAGAAAATTACCTAAAATGAACAGGTAAAAGGAAAAATAAATATGTATAATTAGAATTTAATAACAACCGAACTTGCTCTCACAGATTTTTTCGCTTATCCTGACCTGATTAAAGATCTGTATTTTTTAATACTTTTTTACATACCTATATTATTTTGTCGATTTGGGACTTACTGAAAACGCCACCGCTTTTTCTTCAGTTCTTAATTAAACCAGAATTTAACAATGTCGTTAACTTGTAATATAAACTACTCATGAGATTAAAATAATAAGTATCAACTAAAGCCAAAAGATAAATAGGACTTTCAAAGGAAAAATAAGTAGAAAATATCAAGGCCAGTGTCATATTTTGTGAGTACAAACGAAAAAAAAACAGAAACTGTAAGGGTTCTCTTTTTCAATTGGTTTTCGGAACCCTGAAAATCAAAATATCGTTTATTAAAGGGAGAGGCTTTTTCTTGCTATTGTCTCGCATCCAAATAAAATATGATTGACATAAAGTGGCATTGATGCCATGGAAAATATAACATTGTTCAGTTTTTGTGTTTCCCCCGTAGTCCGGAACAAAGGTGCTATTGAGGGCGGCGCAGCGGTGGACTCTGTAAACAGTCCTTTGTATAAATAATTCCATTACTGTTTTATTTGGACCGTCTTGATTTTTGAAAATGTGGTTTGAAATCGACAGGTTATGTTTGGGGTTCTTTAGTCAACAATATAGATGGGTTCTTTATGATCAACATTACGAGTAAACCCTTACAGTTTTGTCATATCTATCTGTTTATCATAGCTTAGTCGCCTTTACTACTTACTAGAAAGCTGTAACTAGGCAGGGCTAGTTTATCGATTACCTACAGCGGCAGGGTGGTAAAAAGCTATACAAAGAAGGTCTTATGGTTTACAAATGTTTCGAAAAAAATATATTTCGCAAATTCTTAACTCCCCGAACTACGTATCACATATTTTTACCATACAAATCACCTGATGTTAAGTTGTCTCCCTTTGCCAGCTAACCATCATCATACGCCAGCTAATATTATATACAAATTTACATACGTTTTGGAGAAATTATTCAATACAAATAAATATGTATTAGTAATAACTTGTAAGGTATGCCATGAGACTGAAGGCATACTTGAAATGAAAGCTTAAATGATTATTCACCTCCAAATTAACTTACGTAAATAAACAAGAAATCAACTCCACTGTCTTAAGCTACTTAATAGAGTACAAAGTATTTAAATTAAATGGTATGCCGTATTTAAACCATTCTGGAGTTTATCCGCTATCAATTCTCCCTTTTCCACCTGGCGCCGCAGAAATAGCAGGCGTGATAGTTTATAAGTCTGCGGCTATCCCGACCCGATTCAAACAAAATAGTGCAAAACTTATGGTATTTTAAAAGCACTTGAGCCATTATCCGTCGAGCTCCACCATGAATAATGGATGGATCCCGTGACCCAGCTTAGCGCCAATGAGATCACGTGCCGCCATATTGGATTATTGCGAGTAAATGACAAGCATGCTGACAGACAGTACCGCGTCCGGACATGATAATGACTACTAGTTAGTGTGAGTTAGGGGCTGTTCACACGATTTTTTGTAATTAGGTACTAGTTTATATTATCATTTATTTGTAAGCTAAATATTTGAATTTGATTTAAAGTTGAAAGGATGTTTACAAAAACAACATAACTGACTACACTGGTTGACACCTGAAACAATTAACAATGTTCTTAAAAAAGTGTCAACCGCTCTAAGCAGTTATGTAGTTTTTGTTCTATTTGTGTTCCAGCGGCGCTTGAGATTACATTCCGAAGGATCCCGAGGATATTCTTTCCTTATTCCTAGTCTTGAAAATGGTTTCCTATTTTCCCCTTAACTTCAACGTCTAATACGTAAATAAGAATTTTCAAGAAATAAACTTGTAGTAGAAACCTAGGATTATCTAACCGAGGAAAATGTAAAGACGTTACGACTGAGAAAACTTTAACATCCTAGGCCTTTATTTTCATCGCTTACCAGCACATCGGCTCAGTCTGACTAGTTTAGTTTTGATCACAAAATCCTTACTTAGTTATGCGTACTTGGTTCCTGGCACCCAGATTCGTTTGAAGCGATTGTTTGGTAAGCAATCAGAAAGAGCCCAGATCCCGAGGGCGGCGAATTGCGCCGAGTCTCACACTGTCGTTGAGAAGAAAAAAGTGTTAAAGTCACTCATAATTTCATACGTTCTTAGAACTTTTTACTTCCGACAGCCACTTTAACGAGAAGTCTATGTAAAAATGTTACAAAATGTCCAATTTTCGCAACTTTGTTACCATTTAGTAACAAATTTAGTAACCAAGTTTAAATGTAGATAATTTCTATGTTGTTGAATGTTTTTTTTTTTTAATCAGGTAATGAATATAAGTTTGGAATGTATCGAAAAGTATAAATAAATGCACAAGATCATTTATAAATCTAGATATACCCATGTTTATTAACAATACTAACAAAAATACAAATTTTCAGACTGTAAATAATTAATGACATTTGTTGGATATCCAAAACCTGGATGTGGTTTTATGCCATGTTCTCTAATTTTCTTTTTGGGCGTCGATATTAGAGTTTGGACAGCGTGCTTAGCCTCTTTCATACCCTAGTCATACAATCAATTGCTTGTCAGAAATTAAAGATAAGCTCTTTTTTCGACGTTTTCTGTTAGCTTGTCGTCGGAAGAATATCCTAGGCTTTGGTTTTAACGTCGATTCGGTCAGCACAGATACTGAAGTTTTCGAGGCCAGCTATCCTTTACTATAGTCAAAGCTTTATTATACACGTTAACATACAATTTTGTACAACGCGAAAAGTAAAGTATATTTGATAAAAATCTCAAGATTTCCTACTACCAATGTGTACCGTACAACACTAAATTAAACCTTGTCGAGATCGGACGGGTTACTTGAGAATTGAGATCATAGTGTAGTAATCCTTTGTCAGATCCATTCCAGCCTGGGATTATTGGATACTTTGATGTCCATTAAGGTTTAGATTCAAACAGCGGAAAATAGAGTTCGTTGTTCGATCGCGTGGATAACAGGGTAAATTAGAGGATTCTGGGAACTCCTTACTCACTGACTGTCAAAGAAAATTATGCGGGCTACGGCAGACTGACCGTCTGAATTATTGTTCTTGCAAATTCTGGAATATTACATTTATTTCGTAGTTATTTTAGATATGAACTAATTATATGAAGTGATATATGAAAAAGTCGACAAAAGCATTAATTATTTACTTAGTAGGTATAAGGTTACTTCTGTGGAGAATGTCAGATTAATCTGCAGCTCATTTTATTTATTTACACGCAATTGCAAAGTATAAAAGGCGATAATAATGCCAGAGGGCATTCTCTACTAGTAACTCGTCAGGCCAAACAGATAAAAAAACAATATTGCTGGGAACAAAATACTCATCTAAATGTACCTATACTGTAATTTGTAGAACATATGGTTCATACTATAGAAAATAATATTATGGATTATTGTGTAATATTATTCACTATGACTCATAAGTCATAAAGTACTCAGAAAGTATGACAAAAACGCGCTTCTTATCATGCCCGAGGGCCGAGGGGAGTGCTACGTGTGCGTAGCATCCCGTAAAGTTTAGTCCGCAAGTTCACGGTTTCACGGTCATAACATGTTTAGTGTACGTACACTAACTTTATTCATTATAATTAATATTAATGACACAATTTATCTTGTGATAGTTGTGATTTAAACGAGTTGTGATAATTCATATATTATCATTTTTACATTTCGTTTTTCAACAGTCTATCCTAAAATATTCGTTCTAGAACGTTGAAATAAATGGCACGTATTATTCAAAATCTACCCGCTATAAAAAGTTGCTCGCTGACCCGCGGGCAGAGATCAAATTGTTTCTGTAAATTACAACGTACACGCATACACGAATTACACGATCAATCTATACTGGATACAGTAACATATGAGAGCCCTCATAAAACTGTAAATCCAGATTAAAAGTAGGCGACTGTAGGGCTGGCTCGTTCCTCGCCCAGCGAATATCGCTATCCAGTAAGGCAACGCAGCCAGCCTTATGGGCACCTTGCCAAGTGGCAGTGATATGGGGAATATCTGGACATACGGTTTAGGTCCCAATAGGTTTTAAGTTAGGTCAGGTTAGTTAAGTTTTTATGTGATATAATATTAAAAAAATCATAGTTTAAAAGTTGCTTTCCGTGATTGTTGACGATTATGATGATAAAAATTATGTGTTCACTCACGAACTGTTCATGCTATTTTCTTTTACTTTCTCTATGAACTTTCCAAACCTAATGGCTATACAATTAAAGTCTATGACTATACCTACTTAAATAGTTCGTGTAATAAAAATAAGAATTTATATTGTTATAGAATATGGTACGTTTTAATTTGGGGTAGAGGGTATTATTAAAAAAAAAAATTGTAATAAAAAATAATATTAATTATAAAAAAGTTACAATTTAAAAAAAAACTAATTCGTAGCCAGTTTTTTATTCTCACTATCAAAAATTGTATCGGCAAATTCAAACGCAGGAGCAAACCGGAAATCTTTTTTTAAAAGGAAATTGGGAACTTGGAAATATAGGAAGCAGCTATTTATAGCGCTAAAACGGACCGTGAGGCATTTGTCCCCTTCGTTATATGTATCTGAATTACGTATATGCGTAACCAAACCAGATACTAACAGTCTGGTCCAGTATTATATTCAAAGCTTTTAGTTTTTATTTATAGTGGTAAGATAATTAATCTTTAATAAATTATATGAGTATATGATCATACCTGATTAGGGTTTCCTAATAATCCCGATTATTTTATTTATTATAAATGAAAAAGTATCTCTATCTATCTATCCGTTACCTTTTCATTCTTAAACTGCTGAACTGATTTAGATTGCATTAGGTGTACTCTAAATAACAAATTTGTTTTTTAATATTTTGATTTGTTTGTACCTACTATATAAATTAATAATATAAATACATGTACCTAATAATTTAATAAACAAGGAAAAAAATACCAAGGCAGTGCCCATGGCTGGAAGGGAAGTAGCATCTTATGCATTCGCGGTTACCTTTCCTTTGTATATGAAAACTTTTTAGAATAGGATACATATGATATGATGATGAGTTTTTAATCACGAAAATCAAACCAAAAGAGGTTGAAAAGTGTGATGGAATTTACTATAAGTCATAAAGCTCTATACTGGAGTAAGCTTAGGTACATTTCCCCTCTGTCAACGTTATTAGCAGGAAAATCTAATAGGTTTATAAAAACTATTTCAAAAATCGATTACACGCATTCAGTTCATCGTTTTCAGTGAGTAAAGAGCTCCGTGAAAATGCCTTTATGTATTGTTTTTAGGTGTAAAAAATGTTCTATTATGTCTAGTTTACAAAAATATGAAATATAATTTCACATGTAATTATAGTTTTACTTTTTTTATCATTACTATTATGATTAAAAAATTAATCCATATCGAAAATCCAGCGTCGTTTACTGAATCGATTCAAAGATAATCGTTTATTTTCTGACGGGCAGTAACTATTTTGACGTTTGACACTTATGCATATTTAACGCCCCTAAGGATTGCTGCCTTCTATATTTTGTTTGAAAATACAAACAAAAATGATCCTTGGCTTTTTTGTTTTGGACATTTGCAAGGACTGCATCCGATAATGAACCATATTTCAACATATTTAAAGTCAACTATTTGTTGTTCCATTTAGTGTCGTGACTTACTGTCAAATATGCGTGATATTTTCAAGTGAAAGGTACATCATTGTCCTTTATCAATAAGGCGATGCTACTATAAAAAATTATTTAGAAATAAACTTTATTAACAACCGACAATGATGTACCTTTAAATTGAAAACGCCATACGTATGCTACCTCGCCCCCCTCAGATTTTGGCAGACTTTTTTGTTTGGAAAGATGAGGCGATGTCTCCTCCAGGAATAGAGCTTTATGCTATATGCTATATTATAAGTAACTGAGCTTATCGCGGGCTACCTATTATTTTATAGGACATTCATATAAAAGATCCTAAAATGTTAGATTTTTCACATTCGTCTAGTATTTTTTATTATAAGAGCACTCTTCCTGATGTCGGGCCTAGTGCTGATATATTCGGGCTATTGTTGCCCCCGGCGGTAGTCATTTGTTATTTCCATGCTCCCGTTATTTAAGTAATGCGTCCTAGATAAATATCCTGGACCCTTTTTGTCTACAGTACGTGATACTGCCAGATTTTAAATGTTATAACGACAACACTGTAACGCTCTTTGATAAATTGTCTTCCAAAACATTTAGTTTTAAAATAATTGCATTTAAATTGAAATAAACAATGATTATTAATATCCACAGCGCAGGCTTCGTCCAGATTTCCAACACAAAAATATCTGCAACATGTTTCGTCAAATCCACAACACAAATTCAGAACAGGTTTCGTCAACCACATAACCTTGATCACTAAAACTAACTATTAAAATATGACTCCATTAGACCCCACCCCGATTAATAATGTAAGATTAAATTAATGATAAATACTTTACTTACCAATTTTTTAAAGCATAGTAAAATATTTTAATATAATATGTACTTACTTCCTAAAAAAATAAGTAGTTGTTTAAATCAAAAAAATGGCAGCTATAGGGACTGCCGATAGAAGTGAAAACAAGAACTTTTTCATACAGGAAATAAATGATTTAAATTTTCATTTTTGACTTCACTTCGCTTCACTTTATATTACATTTACACTTTTTACATTTAATTTTATTTCATAAGATTTTCCCCTAGCAAAAAGTGCCCAACGCGGCTAAAGAAGTTTTCACTTCAAAAAGTGGTTTATGTGACTGAAATAAATATTTCTCATGACTAAAATATACAAAATCGTCAACAATTATTAATAGACCACAACCGTAGAATAGTGTAAACGTAGCATAAAAAACACCTTAACAAACAGTAATAACAAAACAATAAAATAAATGTAAGAACTTAGACGCAAACTTTTTATTTCAAGTTATAAAAATACCCAACGGCCACACCGAGACGCCAACCTCATCTCGAACTTTCAGTAACATTTCTACAGGTAATATTTTCAAACAAGGGCAAAATAATGAGTTTACAAGACTAGGATTAACGATCTGTAATCTTATGAATACAAAACTCATCACATTAAGTAAAAGTTTTGGATCAAGCTACAAAGGACGAGTCAAAGTCGGTTAACTGATTCGCGGCAAGGTACTCAAACAATGATAATCGTCTAAATAACCTTACAGTTATAAGGTCTAGTTTTGCTTGAAATATTTAATCCGGAGACGCAAATAACATTTGTCGGGCCCATGAGCCTTTAGTGTCATTGTCGTGGAATAGTCCTAGAATAGTCTATCTAAATCCTCCTCAACTAACAATTGACTTGTACCGACTGAATTGGAAAGCGTTGTACATAAAAGTTTTGAGGTTAATCGACTGTGATAGACAGATAAACGGATCCCGAGAGCTAAGAAGGGTTACTAAAATATAAACATTTAATTTTGGGCCATTGTACAAAAAGTGCACATTCTTTTATTTATTTTCACACCAATGATGTGGTTTTAAATTTTTGATGTTTTTAAATCAAGTTTTAACTTTAGACTTTACGAACCACGATTGAAACATTTGCCATTGCCAACATTTGTCTAGCATTTCTATTTTTACATCTAATATAACAAGACCCTTCTGATGATTGTTTCGCTCCATCTAGCTCCATAACCCCTTGATCAATCTTGCTCTTATACGAACTCTCAAATTGTATAGACCTCTGCTGCAACCCCAACAAATTTCACGAAGATAAGAAAAACGTTACTAAAGTTATCGCGGAACAACTATTCAAAATCAATCGAAATGCAGGGACGTCTAGGTAGCCGGCTGACAGCTCCGTTGTGTCTGAAGTTGTTTGTAAGAACTCACTTTGCTTACCCTCCGCTAGTTTTATTATTTTAATTCCAATTCAATTTACATATATTTACCCTGATCTCATCAATGCTTTTCACAAAATTTGTTAAAAACATAAGCCGTGAGCTAGCTCGTTTCCAATGAGGCAATTTCTAGCATAATCACTACAAGCGAAGAAAATAAAAGTGAAAACCCAACGTTAATACCAGGGCATTAAGGATCTCATAGGTTTTTAATGACGCTGTTACGGCCATACCTAAACCAATGCATATTAGCTGACGGCAGGCATTGACCTTCAACTTGGATCGCGCCTAGCAACCGCGCGCGCATCCCCGCCGGCGATGCACCTACTGTGACGTCACATACACGTTATATCGTCATGTTACGAGCAGCCAATGAGAGGCATATATGTCGTGATCGGCGACCAATGACATGACGGCCCGTCATCCCTACAAGCACCAATCAAGCCTAAGGATGACACTTGCAATCGCTCTCGCTTACCTACTACCACGTAGATCATACCTATTTCTCTTTGTTCTTTTTTTATATCAATTTAAATATGGAAAAGTAATGTAAAAATCCCGAATTAAAGCTTTTAATTCGATGAACCGCTGCCTTCGTCATTTCAACCACCTGCCATCCACATCACCGCAAATCCAGGCCTTCAACCAGCACCCTATGTCTATACGCGCAGACATAAATTTGGTCCTTCGAGCCGGATACCTACCAGCCTTGGATACACGGATTGTGAGAACGCATCGGCAGAGTGCTGAACGCATCGACGAGAACCATCGGCAGTGGTGAAGATCTTCGGTGAGACGAGCCAGCTTACCTCCCTATCCTTCCCCCGTTACGCTTACGTCATACCGTGCTTTTCTCAATTCCAGTGCTTGTGCTTTCGCTGTGACCCTATCGCACGTCATCGAGTCGACATTCGCAAAGTCGACAAGCAGCCTGTGTCAGCTTTCGCGCTTGCTGCCTTGCTGTGCTCGATCGTGGTGGTGTTTGCAACTGTAAGTACTTTACGCCTACCTTTTTCTGACCGCTAAAATGACTGGCAAGGACGATCTTGTATTTCACGCAGCTTTAGGTCCTAAACAGGATACTGATACAGAAGCCATTAGGCAGTTAAATCGTAGGCGAGGTTCCGTAAAATGTAGGCTAACTAATTTCAAAAAGTTTGTGAATACGTTCGAGGGTTTAGTTTTGTCGGATACCCAGCGCACAGAGCTAAATTTACGCATGCAGGGAGCTCAGGGTATTTTCGATGATTTTACTGAAATCCATAATCAGTTAGAAAGTCTTATTCCCGATTGCGAAATGGACACACTTTTTAGAACCAGGGAGGCATTCGAAAGCGAGTATTATTCGATTTTAGCTCAAACTCAGTGTATGGTGAAAATTTCGGAGAAAGCTAACGAACCTAAAGTGCAAGTTACTAATAATTTGGCTCAAACAGTTCGGCTCCCCGTCATTTCATTGCCTACTTTCGACGGATCTTATGAACACTGGTTACAATTCCGCGACACTTTTTCATCCTTGGTACATAATTCCCAAGAAATAACCAGCATTCAAAAGTTCCATTATTTAAAGTCTTCGTTAAAGGGTAATGCGCAACTTGTTATTGATTCGCTTGAATTTTCGGCTGATAATTACACGATTGCTTGGGAATTGCTACTGAATCGGTATGATAATAGTAGGTTGTTAGTGCATAATCACGTAAAGGCATTGTTTTCGATACAATCGCTTAATAAGGAGTCGCCCGCACTGTTAAGAAAGCTGCTAGATACAGTTTTAAAGAATTTACGCGCTTTAAAATTGCTCGGCGAGCCCACGGAAAGCTGGGACACGCTAATTATTTATTTAGTTGTCTCTAAATTAGATTCCACCACCGAACGTGAGTGGGAACAATACAAAAGCACTTTATTACCAGTGTCGAGCGACACCAAAACCGCGCTTAAGGTAGATGATTTGCTTAAATTCATTCGCGACCGCGCCGATATGTTAGAAACACTATTGGTTACGCACAGCCGGTCTAGTTCAAGTAGCACTTATCCGCAGTCTGATGCTAAAAAATCATACACTCATAACAGCCATAACGCGCATACGACTTCAAAGGTTCACTGTAATGTCGTCACCGAGAAGCCCGTGGACAAATCTCACTCTAATAAACAAAAACCGCACAAGAAATTATGTTTTATGTGCAACGGTAAACATCCTTTATACTCGTGTCAAGCATTTATTGATTTAAGTTTACAGGATAAAATAAAACTAGTTCGCGACAAAGGTTTATGTGAGAATTGTCTACGAGCAAATCATACGCCCAGTGAATGTCAATATGGCCCGTGTAGAAAGTGTAACAAAAAACACAATTCGATTATTCACGAGGACGAGAAGGAAGACGCCACTGCCAGTGACAAGCGTTCCGTAGCATCGCTGGAAACGAATAACGCATCAAGGCCGCCCTCCTCCTCGGTCCCTGATAACAATAATAGCGCACACGCACCGCACGTAATGCAGGTATTGAATGCACACATAGACATCAACGCGCGATTGTCTAAGAGGCGACCTGTTATGTTAGCAACTGTCCTTGTCGAAATTCCAGATAGTTCCGGTAACTATCATAAAACGCGAGCGATGCTCGACAACGGGAGCGAGGGTTGTTTAATTACGGAAGCGTTGTGTGACAAGTTAAAACCGTATGTATTACAGTCCACAGAAGAGATCAATGGCATTATGAATATGACTACACATAGTTCGAAAATATGTGAGTTAGAAATTAATTCGCTTGTCGGCAGTTATAAAACGCATATACAATGCCTAGTTCTACCGCAGTTAACGTCATCAATGCCTACGTTTCCGATGAAACGTAATCAATTTAACATTCCAGATAACGTACGCCTGGCAGATCCCACTTTTTACGAAAGTCAGCCCGTCGAGCTGATTCTTGGAGCAGACATTTTTTGGGAACTTCTAGAATGGGAGATGATACGCTTATCCGTCGGAGCGTTTTTAGTTAATACTAAGTTAGGATGGATAGTGTCAGGACCAATTTTCTCTAATACGCGCAGTACAAAGCCTCTTAATTGTAATTTTACGCAGTTTAATGGTACGCAATCATTAGATAATCAATTACGTAGGTTTTGGGAGATAGAAGAGGTCCAGGCTAATATTAAATCGCACGAATCGCGCAGCGATGAGGAAATTGCATGCGAAGACCATTTTGTCAAAACAACCACCCGTCTCGAGGATGGCAGGTTTTGCGTGCAACTCCCTCTTAAAGAACCCCCAGAGTCTCTCGGTGACTCATTCGCGCAAGCAAAAAGGCGCTTTATGTCGTTGGAAAAACGTCTTAATCGCGATCCCGTATATAAAGGCATGTACAGCGACTTTATTAAAGAGTATCTCGCGCTAGGTCATATGAAACGTGTATATACCTACGGAACCCCTAACTATTTTTTAGCGCATCACGGGGTGTTTCGTGAGCATGCCGTCAAAACCCGTCTGAGGGTGGTTTTCGACGCATCCGCCCCCAGTACCAGTGGTAAGTCATTAAATGACATACAACGCGTAGGCGCACCTATCCAAGGCGATTTAATTGCCATATTGCTGAGATTCCGCGAAAATAGGTTCGTCGCATGCGCCGACATCGAAAAACACTATAGGCAAGTTAGTGTTGATGAATCTCAACGTGACCTACAATTGATTTTATGGCGTGATAACCCGCACGACGACCTTGAAATATATCAGTTGAGCACGGTCACATATGGCACGGCGGCCGCTGCCTATTTGAGTTGCAGGTGTCACAAACAGTTAGCGCTGGAATGTACAGATCCCGAAGTTGCCAGAACAATTAATGAGGATTTTTATGTGGATGATTTAATTACAACATCATCTTCGATTCCCGCATTGCAACGCATTTGCGATGAAACCGCGAAAGTTTTAAATTCTGGCTGCTTCCCATTACGCAAGTGGGTTTTTAACTTCGACTGTACAGACCAACGCTATAAAGACGACATTTCAAAGGAGTTATCACTAGGCGAACACGCTCATAGTAAAACTTTAGGTATCGGTTGGTACAACAAAAAGGACGAATTGTTTTATCATTCGCGTCACGAGTCAAATCCAAAACCTGTCACTAAACGCATCATATTGTCCACGACATCACAGGTTTTCGATCCGCTCGGATTATTAAGTCCGATGATAATTATCGGCAAATGTTTACTACAACGGCTGTTTTTATTAAAGGTTGACTGGGACGCAGCGGTTCCCGATGACGTCACGCAAGCCTGGCACCGCTTCGTAAACAACCTGTCGATTTTACCTAGCATTCGCATACCACGACATGTTATGTGCAATGACCCTATATGTATAGACTTACATATATTTTCAGATGCAAGCCAATTAGCGTATGGCAGCTGCGCCTACGTTCGTACAGTCGACGACAGATCAGCTGTTACTGTTAGGTTGCTATGCTCGAAAAGCAAAGTCGCTCCGATAGCACCCGCTATGACTACGCCGCGCTTAGAATTATCGGCTTGCTTATTAGGTGCTAGATTATATAATAAAATAAAAAATAAATTAAAAAATTAAAAAAACCCGCCTGCGTAAAATACTAAAAGGCCGTAAACAAGGCCAATATACGTTACTAATTTGTTATGTAGTATTGAAGAGCATAAGATACATATTAAATTCTAATGTGGAACATAGCGACATTGAACAGTCGGGACCCATTTGAAATCTAGTTGGCGCAAACCTTCCCTAAAATGGGTCCCGACTGTTTAATGCCGCTATGTTCCACATTAGAATTTAATATGTATCTTATGCTCTTCAATACTACATAACAAATTAGTAACGTATATTGGCCTTGTTTACGGCCTTTTAGTATTTTACGCAGGCGGGTTTTTTTAATTTTTTAATTTATTTTTTATTTCCTAGTTTTTAGTATCGTGAAAAGTACCTACATGTAATACAATTATTTAATTTATTTTTACTAGCTGTACCCGCGCGGCTTCGCTCGCGTGCGTTGCAGTTGGTTCTCTCACTTTTCGTTACCCTCAACAGTCCATTGCTAATCGCTTTCTACATGTCAAATTTGATACAGTAAGTTTAGCAGTTTAGCTAAAATTGACTTCTTGCATATAACTTCGACATCCCAAAAGATCGACTGAAAGCGTCTGAGATTTGACTGTGTCAGCCATGGCAAATTAGCAATAATACAGTGTGTTTTTTGTTCGAACCCCCGTTCTTTACGGCCCATCACGTAGTAAACTCTATCAAAACTCTTCTTCTCCCATCTCAAATGTCCAACCTAACAATTTTTGGTATGATAAGCAATAGTACGGTGTGTTTTTTCTTTCTTGGCCCCCCTTTCTTTGCCGCCCATTACGTGGTTAACTCTATCAAAACTCTTTTTCTCCCATTTCAAATGTTCAACGTAACAATATTTGGTATAATTAGCAATAGTACGGTGTGTTTTTTCTTTATGCGGGGGGCCCGCTCCCGAGGCCCCCTTTATTTGCCGCCCATCACGTGGTAAACTCTATCAAAACTCTTATTCTCCCATCTCAATTGTTCAATGTAGCAGTTTTTGGTATAATTTACAATATTATCGTTATTTTTTATTTGGGGGGGGGAGGCTTTTTCTTTATGGCGGGGGCTCCGCCCCCCGAGCCCACCTTTTTTGCCGCCCATCACGTGATTAACTCTATCAAAACTCTTCTTCTCCCATCTCAAATATTCAACGTAACAATTTTTGGTATAATTAGCTATAGTATGGTGTTTGTTTTCTTTTTTGCGGGGGGCTCCGCCCCCCGAACCCCCCTTTCTTTGGCGCCCATCGCGCGGTGAACTCTATCTAAACTCGTTTTCTCCCATCTCAAATATTCAACTCCCTGATAAATGTTGGAAATATCCAACTATTTGTCTTCATGCTCCCTTTACAATCTATAAGTATTACGTAAACATCAAAACAGATTTTTCTTCCGTCTTTAACATTCAACTTAACAATGTGTTATGAATTTTGTATTTCTATTTCTTATTATCAGGTGATTTGCTCAGTGACGGCGATGTGCTGCAGTTCGCTATGGGTACTTTTCGATTTCCGTGTTTCACTATGTTCCGTTTGTTTTTGTATTATGTTTGTTGTAATTCATGAAGAATGGGAAAGTAGCTACATTATTTTAAAATGTCTCTAAATGAACCAATATCAATATGTCACGTGAACTTAGCACACTTATTACTCAAAATTATTGTTTTTTTTTTATAGTTAGTTAATTTAACTTTTATTGTTGCACCTTTTGTACATGTCTGTTGTATAGGCCCAATGGTTGGCTGGTGGAAAATACCATTTGGTATGATGTCCGCCGTTTGGTCTCACAGTTTTGTATTTCGTGCAATATAGTGGAACAAAAAAAGATTCTTATAGGGAGGCAACGCGCATATAAAACCTCTGGAGTGACAGGCGTCCATTGGCTACCCTAACTGCTTACCATCAGGCGGGACGTATGATTGTTTGCCACCGCCGTGGTTTAAAAAATATATAGTTGAAATACAAAGGCATAAGTATTTATTTCCCATATAAAGGCATTTCCCATACAAAGTTTAAACCCCCCTTAAACCCCCTTAAATCCAAAAAGTTCGTATTTTTTATAGCCTATGTCCTGACCAGAGGTCTGTTAAACCGGCTAGTGAAGTTTTTATCGAAATCGGTTCGGGCGTTTTGACTCCAACTCTCCCCATCTAAACAGACAAACAGACAACAATTCTAAAAATCGTCGAAACGTGTTCTGTTATCGATTCTAAGAGCTACTAACTCATTTTTTTACTAATATCTTCTCCAATGTACAGATTTTCGACCCTCTTCAGCTTTATTATATGCTGTATAGATAATCTTATAATCATCTTTAATAATACTTATGGAAACATTACCCTTATTAACTACCGTTAGTTATTAGAAATATGACAATTTTCTGACGCACGTCATTGATTAATCATCGACAAGTCATAGTCTCCATATCAGAGGATACATACCAGCTCCTTCACTCTTAGTTGAACAAAATATTAACTTGATGTACAGTCGACGTCAAAAAAATGTTTACACTTTTGGACCTTATTAGAAAGGAGTAAAATGCAAAAGTGTAAACATATTTTTGACGTCGACCGTGCCTATTACTTGAAATTCACATAAAATGTTTATACCTTTGGACCTTATTAGAAAGGAGTAAGGTGCAAAAGTGTAAACATATTTTTGACGTCGACCGTACCAATTACTTGAAATTCACATAAAATGTTTATACTTTTGGACCTTATTAGAAAGGAGTAAGGTGCAAAAGTGTAAACATATTTTTGATGTCGACCGTACCTTTTACTTGAAATTCACATATTATTATGTTCACGTTAATAATAACAACCTTTATAATATGTTCGTCGTATTTTTGTTATAACTAAATACCTAATAAAATGGAAATTTAAGTAAGATGGTTGCTAAACAATTTTAAATTATAATAATTCCTAAACGGTCATTCAAAATCAAAAATGATGAATGAGACCTCATAATATTTTTTAAAGTTCTAAACAATGATACCCTACTCGGCATAGTACGTCAATTTTCATTTTTAAATTTATTTACAATATGACGTCTGACCGCCGTCATATTGAATTTGGATTGCTATTTTGTCTTTAGTGACACTCGCGCAATCGAGACGAATCGATTGACGTACGAATCATCTAAATCGGCCCACTCGTTTTGCTTCTAGAGTGCCACAAAGGAACAAACATACATATATAGACTGTTAAACACTATCCCCTCTTTTGCGTCGCGCAGTCGGGGAATAAAAGAATCGTTTCGCGCAAAATTCAACCGTGTAATATTTCATAGCGATTCTACTGTAGCCTTATGTTGGCTAAGAATGCAGCCTAACTTACTGAAACCTTTCGTTCAAAATAGGGTTGCAGAAATTCATGAAATTACCAAGGAGCATTCGTGGCATCATGTCAGCGGCAAGTGTAATCCGGCCGATCTAGTTTCGAGGGGAGTACAGTTAGACGCACTTTGTACCTCCAGCCTATGGTGGAACGGACCCGATTTCTTGCACGATGTCAATTATAATGCTGAAACTTTAGATCCGTCATTGCTACCAGATCAGTCTCAGGTACCCGAACGCAAGACTAACCCTTTGACTAGTCTGGTATGCAACGATAATAACAGCTTGTTTACATTCTCCAGGTTTTCTCAGTTCAATCGCATGCAGCGTGCAGCCGCGTATGTACTTCGTTTCATTCATAACGCGCGCAACAAGGATGCACGTCGAGCCGGCGCGCTGACAGTGAACGAACTGAGGGAATCTGAGATGTTACTCTCGCGCTTATCGCAATTAGAGTCATTTTCGGACGTTCATAACGCACTGATAAGAAATAAATATGTCGCAAAGGGTTTCTTAGCTAAATTGAACTTGTTTATTGACGAAAACAAACTAATTAGAGTTGGTGGACGTCTCACGAACTCTTCTAGGTTCGATTATGATAAAAAACACCCGGTGTTACTTTCTAGTAAGCATCATTTTACCCTTTTATTGTTTCGTAACGAACATAAAAGATTGTTACACGCGGGACCGCAGCATGTATTGTTTTCGCTTCGCGAGGCTTGGTGGCCGATAAGCGGAAGGAATCTCGCTAGGAAGGTGGTTCACAGCTGTGTTGTTTGCACTCGTTTTCGAGGTAAAACACCTACTCCTATTATGGGTAATTTACCTCCAGAGCGATTGGAACCTGGATTCGCGTTTATCAACTGTGCTGTGGACTACGCGGGTCCGTTCTATATTTTAAATCGAAAGGGTCGGGGAGCCACAACTGTTAAAGCTTATTTATGTATATTCATATGCTTCACTACGCGCGCAGTTCATTTAGAGTTGGTTACCGATCTCTCTTCAAATGCGTACCTACTGGCGTTGAAAAGGTTCATTTCGCGCCGCGGTAAACCTTCAAAAATTTATTCTGATAATGGGCGTAATTTTGTGGGCCTCATGAACGAATTCGCAAGGTTTTTGAAGTCATGTTCAGGTGAAATAAAAGAATACGCGAACTCACAAAAAATTGAATTTGTTATGACTCCACCTTATGCCAGTCATTTTGCCGGTCTGGTCGAGGCCGGCGTTAAAAGTTGCAAACATCACTTGCGACGTGTGATAGGTGACGTAAACTTAACTTACGAATGTTTTTCCACAATCCTCACGGAAATTGAGAGTACTCTTAACTCTCGTCCTTTGAGTCCTATGTCCTCAGATCCTCAAGATTATACCCCCCTTACCCCGGCTCACTTTCTGGTTGGACGTCCGCTGACGGCTCCTGCATGCGCTGACCTCACCGACGTTCCCGCACACCGTCTGTCTCGATACCAGCGAGTAGAGCAAATACGACAACACTTCTGGGCAAGGTGGTCGAAGGAGTTCATATCAGAGCTGCAGGTCAGGACAAAGTGGACGCGCAACACTGATGACCTGAAGGTGGACACCCTCGTCTTGATCAAGGAGGACCATACTCCGCCCCTCAAATGGAGCCTGGGGCGAATCATTAAGACGTTTCCTGGCAGAGACGGCGTTTCCCGAGTAGCCGATATCCGCACGTCACGCGGCACTGTACGTCGAGCCTTTTCGAAAATCTGCCCATTGCCTACGAACGACGAGTAAATTTCACCGTCTTCACTTCACATTGGAAGCCACTTCTTCCAAGGCCGGGAGCTTATGTTACGGCCATACCTAAACCAATGCATATTAGCTGACGGCAGGCATTGACCTTCAACTTGGATCGCGCCTAGCAACCGCGCGCGCATCCCCGCCGGCGATGCACCTACTGTGACGTCACATACACGTTATATCGTCATGTTACGAGCAGCCAATGAGAGGCATATATGTCGTGATCGGCGACCAATGACATGACGGCCCGTCATCCCTACAAGCACCAATCAAGCCTAAGGATGACACTTGCAATCGCTCTCGCTTACCTACTACCACGTAGATCATACCTATTTCTCTTTGTTCTTTTTTTATATCAATTTAAATATGGAAAAGTAATGTAAAAATCCCGAATTAAAGCTTTTAATTCGATGAACCGCTGCCTTCGTCATTTCAACCACCTGCCATCCACATCACCGCAAATCCAGGCCTTCAACCAGCACCCTATGTCTATACGCGCAGACAGACGCTCTTCGCTTCTCCACGTAATTGGGTAGTTGTACAGATAACTAATTGGGTATTATGAACAAGAGAGTACGAGAACATCCCAACGGTTGAATCCGGCCTTTTTGTTACACAATTTTGTTTCTGTTGTTGGGTAGTTATATTCTTTGATAAACATATGTAGTTCGTTTTCATATAGTTAGTTACTAAGCAACTTGGATCGATAAATTCACAAACAAAGGATATTGTTTCGTTTTTTTATCAGATTACCAAAGAAGAGTAAGGGTAATGTTTTTCGAGAGTACGTATTTGTTTGGCACACCTACCTCGTTTGGCAAATTAGATTCGTCTAAATTGTGGCAGAGACTTAATTAGGGTGGGGTAGGACAGGTATGTAAGTAAGTAACTGTATTTTACAAAATAGTGTCAAAAATTAAAACGCGTGCGAAGTTGTACTGCAGTCAGATTTTGTTACTTTAAGTATTTATTGAGTATTCATAATGAGACATTTACCTAATAATCGTGAATTTTTAAAATTTAATTGTCACACACGTACTTTCTTCAAATATTCGATCGACTTATGTTTAATTATCACGTATAAATTATTTCAAATTTAACTAAGACACTGCAGAACAACGTCCTATGAATTGATAATTAAATTCGCCAATTACTGAAATTACTCCATTAATTTAATTGGACATTTGGAAAGTGCTCTGTTTAATTTATATTAGGCTTTAGCAATATTAGTTTATTACCTGTGCTTGTCAAACTAGGCGAGGTGTCGGACAAATGTTTGTTTTTACTGAAAAGGGGACGAATTTGCGTAACTCGATAGAAATGAGAGTGCGCGTTAACGAAGTTACGTTGATGATAATTACGCTAAAGCCTTTTGCCGTTGAAAGGGTTAACAGTTACGTGTGCAACTATTGTTTTTAGGGTTCCGTAGCCAAAATGGCAAAAACGGAACCCTTATAGTTTCGCCATGTCCGTCCGTCCGTCCGTCCGTCCGAGGTCTAGCTCAGTGACCGTTAGCACTAGAAAGCTGAAATTTGGTTTGGATATGTGCATTGACCAAGCCGACAAAACGGTAGAATAAAAACGCGAAAAATATATTTTGTTAGGGTACCTCCCGTACACGTGAAGTGGGGGCGAATTTTTTTTCGTTCCAACCAAGTTGTGTGGGGTATCGTTGGATAGGTCTTTTAAAAAGAATTAGGGTCTTTTAACCCAATTTTTGGATTAAACGAATACTTTCGGAAATAATAGCTCCGAAAGTTTAAAACAGGGCGTCCCCCCCATCTCACTTTTGAATCGTGAGTCCTAAAATTTTGAAAAAAATCATGAAACTGAGGCCTAATGAGTACCTTCAATGAAAACTATATTGAAATAAATCGGTTGAGCCGTTTATGAGTTATCATTCAAAAACCCATAGTGAAAGGACGTAAGCGCCGCCAAATTTCCCGTAAGAAATGACCTTTTGAATTAATGGTCTCAGTTTACGGAACCCTACACTGAGCATGGCCCGACATGCTCTTGCCCGTTTTTTTTAAAGCAATATCGATTCTTACATTTAAAGCCCTATGGTCAAAGGCACGCTGTATACTTAGAACTAATGTACAAATGTAACGTAATACGTTTTATTAGAACAGTTACCAATGTTCAGCGGGGCATCTTGGCGCTGGTTAGTTGTAAAGCGGAGAATGAGAAGTCCAGCGTTGGTAGCCACATTTTATATTTTATTAATAAAAAACTACTACTTTTTACTGGAAAATTATAATTAGAGATTGTCCGGAAAGAAAAGTGTCGTGGTTTATATGGGAGCTCAAACATTCTACGACACTATTCTTTCCGGACAAACTCTACTCGTACGTTCTAAATTTCTCGCTTCGCTATTTATCTGTATTGTAGCGCCACTAGGTACTGCAGGCGGCGGGTCACCCGAAAAATAAACATTACTTTTACATTTCCTCATTGTTACCTTCACACATACGGATATTAACAAAAGTGAGCCCCACAAAGAAAACCGTGTGACGACTACTCGTTACATTTTTAATCCCCTCTGATATAAATCTGATTGTAAATCGCTAGCTTATTTTTTGTAAAATATAAGTCCTTTTTTTGTTGCTTGAGCTTATAAACCTTGTTTTCAAGTTGGTAAGATTGGTTTTGCGGTAACCATTTTAGTGAGATAAAAGGTTAAAAACCTGGAATAAATGCTGTACACACGGATCACGGGCGCAAACATTTCGGGAAACTCTTTTTGGATGGCTTTAAAACTCACCAAACCGTGTTAAATTTTAAGCTTTATATCCATTGATAGATCACAGTTGCTATGCTATTTATGATAGGTACTTAACAAAGGGTTCCATCCCGTCTATAGAATCCGGAATTTTCAAAGCAGATTTCATAATTTTCCTGGTGTCTTTTATAATCTCCCTTTATTATAAGAGTTTGTTTGGAAAGAAAAATGTCGTGGTTTATATCATATCTATATGCGAGCTCATACATTCTAATGCACTACAGGGAGTACAGGGTGACTGGTATTTCGACCTATTCCTTGAAAGGGGTTATTCTACAGGTTATTTACAATGTGTTACTTAAGACTAGAAATAAATGGTTGAATTATGAGTCACCCTTTATTTATTATTATTTATTTAATATTTATTGCACGGTACAAGAAAGTACAGATGGTGGACTTAAGCTCTAAGGCACTCTCTACCAGTCAACCATTACTATTCTTTCCGGACAGACTGCACACACGGAGACCATTCATGAGTGCCTCCAAAATACTTATACTGTACTTAGTTGATTAAAAAATGCCTATATCTCTTTTTATTAGTAAAATAATTAGCAATAGACCAAAATTTCTTCGTATATTTAATATAAATGAAGACCATCGCTGAAGTTTAATCGGTAGATATAATATGTTAAAACCTATTATAAATATAAATCTGATCATTGTTTTAAGTAGTAGGTACATACCCGTGGCGGTGGGTAAAAATTGTCTTAGTCAAGCCAGTGCGAAATTTGGCTTAAAATTTCTTCATGAGTTGTAAGAAAACTACCCAGGCGCTTGAAACCGACAGGCAAGCCGACGGAAATCGTGTTCTATGGACGCCCCGCCACTGGTACGTACCTAGTTAATAAGAACTGTTGCGTGTTATAAATTTAAATATAACCTATTTCGAATCGTGATTATTCTAATTAATATTAACTAAATAAACCATAAGTGGTCAAATAAATTCTTTTAAAGCAATAATATTGCAAATAAGGAAATAAGCAAATATCCCTTTCTCATGATAAACATAACCTTCTTTTTCTGTATCCAATATTCTTATCGGTTTCCATTTCTATCCCATTGCCTTCGTTATCTGTTGGATGGGTGCATCTCACAATAGCTCCAACCTGAGGGGCGATCCGCAAATTGTGCATGCCATTCAATGATGCCGAAGCGAAGCATCTCAATATTGTCTAATAGAAAGTTGTAAAAACGTATGAATACCGCATGTTCTTACACCTTTCTGCTTTTGCGGCCAGTTTTCCGCCGCAGTCGGCGCAATGGCATGCGATCCTCATTGGAAAATGGGCGTGAGTAATAAGCTTTGGACACTAAATACTAATAAAAACAGAGTGCTTGTGTTCTCATACTTGCCTGAGTATTCAGATCTGTATCTTGGTAAAGCTGGGTCATGCAATATATTTCAGCGATAGTCTTTAAAATTGCTTAAAAGTAATGAAACTGGATTTTTTGTAAATAAATTGTATAGAAAAAAACCTTTATTCCTCTTCAGTATTATAAAAGTAATCTATTTCTGTACTCACAGTTGCCTATATTAAAAACAAATAAAATGTAAACAGAAACCGATTTACCCACTCAACATTTGACTTGAAATACACAAATCAAGTGACCTGTAAGAACTAATGCCCGCGGATCGCATCAGTATTATACAAACTGTAAATTCGGTTGAATATTCATTACCTAACCCTCTGGGCATCACGTAACGGCGCCCATTTATTATCGAATACCCTAAACTAACCGGTTTTAATATATTGGCCATAAATTCGGGGGTCGAACCACGTCCACAATCATCAATAAATCGATAAAACATTGTTATTGGTAATACTCGTATACTGGGGCTCGCGATCGTGTCCATGTTCCGTGTACAAGTGTTTAGTACTCGTTTCCGAACTACTTACAACTACCTGGTTTCCTGACCCGTTCGGCACGTGTAATAAAGATCTTTGTACCCGTGTCATAACTACACGCGGGCCAACCCGTGCTTGACATGTTTCGTAGAGTGTGCGTACACACGTGTATTGGGAACTTTAAAGCAAATACTTATAAATCCTAGAAAATAAGTTCCACAACTACAAAAAAGCCGTTTCAACTTATATATTCTGGCACAGTAATAGGTGTTTCTTTGTCCAGTAATCCATTTATAATAATATTGTCAGTTATTCACTCGATTACAAAAAGAGCGATAGAACTTTAGACAAAGAAATTGCGACCTTTGTGATCTTGGTTGAAGAATTCTCCTTCTTAAAGATAATTTTTACTAAAACATTTGTATATATCTACATACATACATCGTAAGATAATAAAGAGTTCATGCAAGGATTGTGTCGGACACTGAAGTACAAATAGTGCATTTTGTAGTCCGGATACCATTTGGTGGGAGCGGTGGTCCGGCAGACGACGCCGGCACACGCTCTATCTGTTTCCGCTACATCAACCCCGCTTTCTGCAGGCGCTTTGTTTCTGACAGAGGCCGCAATCACACCGACTGGACCATATTTGGACATTATTTAATTAAAACTTTGACATGTTAACCCAACGACTACGAAATTGGTCTGTGTCTGCCGTTCCTCAACCCACCCACGGAGCATCAGCTGACTTTCACAAGGCTTAATTTTTTATACCCTTTCACAATTTACCGCTTAGGACGCGATTGGTCATGATTTTTTTTTCTAGCTTACGGTCTATTACTAAGTATGTACCTTAGGTAGTAATATTCTCGCAAACAATTTTGTTATATAATTCTGTACGTTGTCCAAAGATACAAGAGGGCGTTGGACGGGAACAATTTTACGGCGTTATTTATAAACGCCTGGTAAATCAGCAAAATGTTGTTCAAATCATTAAAATGTCCTTGATAACCGTTTGTCCATTTGGCGGCCGGCTTACAATTTATTTCATTGCTCGAATACAACGTACGATGGAACTATGGTACAGTCAGCAGCAAAAGTAGCTAAGCGGGTAGGGTGTTCAAAATGAGCTGGACACGACTCTATTGTTACGAGAATAAGAGCGTGTGTAGGCAATTTTGAACATCCTACCAGCTTAGCTACTTCTGCTGTTGATTGTACAACCCGTACAACGTACAGCGTAAGCGCCTTTCCAAAAATAAGGCAATTTTACTTCCAAACAAATTTATGTCACATTTGTGTTTATTAGAAAGAAAAAAAAACATACGATTGCTAACTTTTCTGAATAAGCGCGGGGTTACAGATTATAAAATCTACACGGTGTGAGACGCGGACTGCTCGAACTTTAGTTTAGCTGCGGAAACGTTGTTATGAGGATCACAATTAAAGTTGAGGGAACCAGTCGCATAATGTGATAATGGGTATGAAATTACGCGCCATAGACCTCCGTATTTGTGTCGGTGAGATTTAAGGTCCCATTAAGTTAATTTCACTGACAATGACGTGGGCGGTTTATTTATTTAAAGTTTATTCTGTTTTGCTTTGTAATTTGGCCTTTTTCATGAGTTGTGTTTGGCAAATAACTTTGTTGGGATACGTCGTAAATAATTTACAAGGGTTGGATTATATTACTCCCTGTTTGAGAAATATTAGCTTACACGGAAAAAAATGCTTCCGGGATATTCTCAATCCAAGACATTATTATTATCTTCGAAATATTTCCTTGTGACAAGTATTTATTTCCTTTACCAAAAATATGAATCTTCGCTTAATAAAACCACGTGTTCTTAAAATAGAAATACAAAAATGTATTGTTTCAAGAGTATACATATTGATTAAATAAGAGAGATTTTACTTTAATCAAACAAGTATATTATCTTAGGTAAAAAAAAAACTAGACAATCTGTAAGAATATATTCGCTTCGTTATATATTATTTAAAACTTTATTTTATTTTCGTTAAAGGAAATAAATACTTGTCACGAAATATTTTCAACATAATAAAATAATGTCTTAGATTGAGAATATCCCGGAAGCTTTTTTTCCGTGTATACTATATTTTAAGACAATGAAATACTTGTTACAGACCAAACTGATTTTAAATTGGTTTTGTTTTAATTTGATTGCAGATTTAAGTTATGATAGAAACTACAGTAGGTATTTATAAACAGATTTATAAAATATATCCATCTTGAATTTAGGTTTTCTCTTACTTAGTTTGCCAGATGTATTAAAATAAACATTTTATCCATAGTCATTATTCTACCGTTTCTTTCTTAAATAAGATTAATGTATAAGTAACCCAATATTCAGACTATACTTAGTAAATAACTTCTAGATTTATGTAGGTTGATTCCTAACCAAACATTATCATAGTCTGCCAATACGTAACAAGAACCTGAATACATAATATTATACATTAGAAAACAAGGATTTTCTTGCGCAAACATGCAAATTTATAACCATCCTATTACAATAGGCAAATGAAAGAAAAAGTAATGTTAATTTTAGGTATTTGTACAAAATTGAATAATTTGAGTACCTATTTGTTAAGACAACACACGATTACATTATACCGTGTGTGGCCTGTTACACGAGCAATAAATTAAAACGTAGATTGTACTCCTTAAGCAATAAAACTATAATTCAATAACTTATAAAAATAACATAGTCTTAATATTGTCTATTTTTTTCAAACTAAATATTATTTTCAATGTACGTTAAAATCCGTCTAATAATTGACATCGTATTACAGGCCACACCTTGTATACTATTTACATACATATTATGATACCTCATATATACTTCTTTAGGAGATGAATTCCCAAAAAGTGTTTCACTCCAATATACTTAGGTGGATTCTATACGACATTTGAGGACTCTACGTATACAACATAATGACAAATATACGAGTATATTATATGTACCCGAATGTTTCAAATTTCTACGTTTTACCTGTAAAGGTTTCCTCATAGGTTGAACGCTGATCAGTATTAGGTAATGCAACTGTTAAATTGGTATTTCGATCACATAAATGGAGTTCTATTTCACACCTGCTTTCCGTGTGTTGAGCATTTAATACTTTAGTCTCATAAAACTCGCATCACGTGACTAAAGCCAATCAAACACGACCCATATTCCCAACCCAATTCGATTATTAAACCGCAACCGTTTCTTTTATTTCACACTGAAAACGAGTAGGAAAATGATACATAGACTACATAATGTAGGTAGGTACGAATAACGTTATGTTACCTACCAATAAATAATACATAGAAACTCTTCAAACCTGAATCTAACGTCCCAATAGTTGAATGATGCCTTTAAGACAATAAGTTCACCATTACCATTTGTTCTTTTTTTAACTGTAATGCGTTAAAATAAAAATAAACAAATAACATATATACTATACTGAAAAGTAAATAACAACGGTGAACTCTTGCTGGACTCGTTTTTGCTTGTAATAAAAATAGCAAAGACGAAGTTTTTTAAAGCACTTGGAAAAGCCATATAAAGTAAAATAGAACTGCGTCTCGCGAAATATTGTTTCTGACAGTATAATAACTTAGCTAAAATTAGACTTCTACGTCGCAAGTATATAAGCGTCCTAGTAGGTTTTACGCTATACAAAATTTATAGCAGAATAATTTTGTAGGTTCGGTTATGCCTATTTTAGAGGAAAAATTATTAAAATATATTGTAGCCGTGTGAGATTTCCAACGAACGTGAAGTTAATTTCCCGATGTGCTCTTATAAGATCACAAGAATATATAAGTCGGTATATGTTGTGAAGAAGATGTAATTTTTCATGACAATCATGTTTAATTAAACACAGAATATTTCCTTGCTAAAAATAGGATACTTACTTTTTTCCGGAACATGTTACACAAATTTTCCTTGAAATGAAGACGGCCCCAAGCTCTACTAATCTCTACATGCATCTTTTTAAAAGTAATTATACTAGAAAAGACGGTTTGGGTTTCTCTCCGCTCTTGAGAGCCATCAATGGGTAAAAAATACAAGCTCACCTCTATAAATTTGTGCGCCTATGTGCCTGGTATTAATGAGGAACAATCTTACCGATGGAATAAAGTAGGTATTAAATAAGTCATCTTTTTCTTTTTAAATTATTTTAATATTATCTGTTTTTACCCCAAAGACTAAAATGGCGCTTCAATTTCACAGTTTCTACCCCATTATAAGAGGGTTTTATAATGAAATAATAGTAAGATCGGGTAGATATAAGGTTGTAAATTTTGATGTGGAGATTCTGGAGAATTTCGATGCCAATGTTTTCAGGTTTTCGGTCATTCCAAATCATCGCGGTAGACAAAAGGCTATTATAGAGTTATAAAATATAGTTCATATATTTGCCACACAAACGTAGACGTCGGCAAAGAATACCTTATAGAATTTCATACGTATGTGTGATGATTAATATAATACAGCCTAATTTAAATATTCCTTTAAATTATAATATACCTACAGTGAATGTATTATAACAGAAATATGTTACAGTTATGTATGAGTTTTATTGTAAACCTTTAGTTTTCTATATTTTAAAAACATCTACACAATTTATATAAACCTAAACATTTTTTTTTATAGCAGAGACATGAAGATTGTACGTATTTTCTTGTAATTTAATTAGGCTTTGAAAGATAAAGTCACGTAAAGAGATTTCCCTTCCGGCGTCAAACAGGTTGATGTTAATTCATAATTTCCCTCCGAGTTTTCCCGGCTCTTTTTTTCAATTAACTCCAATTAGTAAAAACACGTGGCTTATTATCTTAAGATTAACACTAATTAAGGTCCGGACCTCAAAGCTTTAAAAACTTTACTAGCAACTTAATTAAAGCTTGCAGCGCTTATTCTAAAAAGCTTTTAAAAATGTAATCTTGACTGCTTAGCAATGTAGATCTATTCACCACCTATACACATAGTAGGTACCTAAAATTGTTTGAAATTATGTTGTTGTTGCAGAAAATGTTACATTAGGGAAAAATACGTACGTTTAAAGTGAATGATACTGATTTTGTACTATAAAAATAAACTTTGGGAGTAAAGAATATAACATTATTTACCAGCACGGTTAGCACAAGTGTGCAGCGACAATATCTTGAGAGTTAGTTATCTGTTACTTTTTAACGGTTTTATCAGAATTTAAATTAATGTTTTGACTGTTTCATCTAAATATTTAAAACGTAACTTCGCATTAAAATAAGGTAACGTAAAGTACTTAAGTATACGCATTACAAAAACTATTTAAAACGGGATATTTACCATGTGAGTTTTTTGATGTGAGCTTCTGATATTACTTAGGTATAGGCATTATTATTTTTACTTATACGCATGTACCTATTTTTGTCTTACCAAATAAAAAAGCAAAGTTCAGCAATTCAAAAGACGTTCCCATCTTATTTTCGCCTAAATTTAAATACCGCTTAAATAATTGACTTGTGCAACAAACTCGTCAGTTGTCAGCAGTCACTGGAATAATCTGATTAGGGGTGTAATTTCCTCTCGCGCTGACGATTCGTTCGTCATTTTGCCGACGTGACAGCGTCGCTGCAAACAAAACATTTCGATTATAAATACCTACACCTGGTTTATGAGATGAGTAATATTACAAGTACGGGAAGGTTTATATAGGTATAAATACGTAATTAGAATGGATGATTAATGATTAATTAAAGTAAATGATTGACGCATGGTTACTTCACTTTATTGTAACAAGATGATTTATATCTAGGTCCAATGAAACAATTATCTTACAACCACAATGTAGGCAAACAAGGGCACCAAATAAAACCGGTAGGCCACACTACAGCCTTCAGAAAGTTCAGAATATAATGTGCTAATGTGTACTGACTTTCAATGTATTATGACTAATATGAGGGTGAATCTATTTAAATAAGTAAGGGCTCTGGCTCTGGCAGGCTGGCGATATTGTGAGATTAAGTTGTCAACTGGACCCCAAACCGAGACAAACCCTAGGAGGAAGCTTTAAGTGTGATACTTATAAATATAAATGAATGTTTTAAATAACATTTCCTTCGAATCAATGGTAGCTACCACACGCGTTAATCGCTGTCACCTCCGCTGCGCAGTGAAGTCGCCCATTCAATTAGATATGTGGTCACGTACGTAGCCGAGCTAATGATGCCATTCCGTGACTATTCGGTCTCTCGCCCTTTCACTGTTTGAAGGTGTTAAATGGAATTTTCGTGTTTCGGTGCCATGCGATGTTATCTGCATTCAGACTATTCAGACTTTTAACAGCGCCTGGCATTAACGTACGTACGACCGTACGTAGGGAGCAGAGGGAGTAATTTGCTATTATGTTAAACTAGGCGTCATAAAATTGTGCAGTCATATAATTAAATTAAGTTTAAAGTTACATATTTACTTATTACACCAGAATCATAGAAGCAATTTTTTTTATTAGATAAGGAATCACGTGACCAGAAACTGCACGAAAAGAAAAAAATGGGAACGATTAGTAAAATAGGTTTTTGAAACCGATACTGAAATGTTGTAAACGTTTACTAAATCTTGAATTCAATAGAACTATTCAAACATTAATATGCACACTGCTTTAGTTATTTATACTATGTGAACAATTGTCCCAGAATTTTCTAGATTTTCTCGTTCAGATTACAGTATTTTGGTATCATGGACGATATATTTTTTACAATGCATGAGCTCGGAAAGTGCTCTTTTTAAGGGTAATGTCGTGTATAGAAAGCGATTCTTTGCCGCACCCTTGCGGCAAAGGATTTGCATAGTACTTTTCTGCACAACCGGCCGGGCGGCGCCGGCCCGCAACCGGCCCACCCGCCACGCGTCGCGGTGTACTTCTCTGCGAGTCTGCACAGTGCTAGTTATATACTACACTAAATCCAATTTTTATTATTTATTTCCTCGCATGATGCATTGTAAAATGTTGTATGCTACATTTGTATAAAACAAGTGAATTCCGACTCGTGTCGGTGTTAAAACACTCCCTTCGGTCGTGTTTTAAATCACACCGCCACTCGTTCGGAAATTTCTTGTTTTCTACACTTGTAGCATAAATAACTATTCCGTGTACGGCTTCAAAACACTCACAGATTTAAAATAATTCTAAATATGTTAGTGTATTTATTACTGTATAATTATTACTGCAACCAAAACGTAATGCCATCGCGAAATGTACAAATAATTTGTAAAATTGAAGTGTTAACGACTGTCTCGTTAATTTAAAATAATTGATTTTGTCTGATTTGAAACTTACATCAGTATAATTTGATAAATAATCAGAATATTATAGGCACTAACGTCCGAACTGGACAGCGTAATATCTCATTAATTCCCTAATCTTTCGCTTAATTCAGACTGCCACGTTAGTATTAGCTTAAGCTGATTAAAGGCGTATAATAGGACTGTGAATCCATCCAGGCAGCTCTCTGAATCACTAAATTACAGATTTACTTAATCTGTCTGGATTCTATTAAGTCCTGCATACTGGATTTACATTCATTCTTTTAATGTAATTTGGAACGTTGCATTTGCTCTTAGTTTTTTTACTGGACTTTTTTTAGAATTAGTTCTTTAGGAGGTCGTAATATTTTTTCTTTTATGTGAGTATTCATGGGATTAATGTTGCTCATTCATTCGTTCATTTACAAAATTTTATTAGTTACAAAAGCTCTCAGCAGTGGGTACTCAAAATACTCAAATACAACCGGCAGACTTTACGCTTTGGTATTAGAGTTGTGGCTAAATGTGTTGTCATATTAAATGTTGGATAAATTTAATATTTTATTTATATTATCAGACGTGACTGTAGCAATTGCAGAAGTTTTGTCTATAAGCATAATTAAGGTCCTCTTGCAAAACCTCCCCTTAGCGGCTGCATTAGGGAAATTGTATTGAAATGGGAGCCGCGGTCGCAGCAATAAAATGAATTTAATTTGTTTGAGTGTTCCACAACTCATAATTCCTAGGGTGTTTAGGATGTGATCAAATTAAGTTAAATACAGATAATGCATTCAACTTTAAAAAATAGGTACTTGTAAGGCGCGTAGAAGTCCAACTTTAAATGCGAAGATCTTTGTTCTACACCCCGGCTAGTACCATTGAGTTATTAGGAACTTAAGTTGGTATTTACCACTATTCTGTTGAGGAAAACATCGTGAGATAACCGGATCGAATTCCAAGAAGACTTAGGATATTATATCGCATTTGTTTCCGTAAATACGAGTAAGCTACGCCAATGAATGCGATTAGGATGCCGAGTGGGTCCTAGACTTAATTAAGCCATGGCAAAAAAAAAACTAATTCTTTAAGAAATCATTTTAAGATAACGAAATGTTATACTTCTTTATCACAAAGCGCATAATCTCAAAGTAATCGTATACAGTTTATTGTTTAGTACTCATTTTGACGGTCAAAGCTGTCCCCTTGTCAGTAATCTAGATTTTTAAATAATAACCACTCTTACACCCGGTATAGACGTACTATACCCATTAAAACATTTTTCCCGGTGTTTATAACGCAATATGCCCTAAATACTGGCTTTATGAACTCGAGCTGCAAAATGACCCCACAAAAAGTCTGCCGCGAGGGGCGGTGCTTGCAAACTCTGCCACGAGGCCCGTTAGTTAACAAATGGCGGTCCTATGACACGGTAGTAGTGACGTTTATGAAAAAAATCAAATAAATAATTAAAAATGCCTTCTTGCGCCGTAAAATGGTGCCAGAGTTGATCTGGTAAAAATAATAAAAAAGACGACATCACTTATCATACGTAAGTAAAGCCGAAACCACATTATTATAAATTTCTTTTACCGGATAATTTTATATGGGGATGGTGCTATGCCCACTTTTGAACAACCATTGTAATGTCTTATGATTATTCACTTATTACTTTTTATTAAAATAAATGTTTTGAGTTTTAAAAATAACTGGATTTGTAAAATAAATCACAGTTCCAAACTTGTTTGAGCAAGCAATATACAAAATCATCAAAATCATCTGTTGCTTTATTGGATGCAGTATAGGAAAAATAGTTTTTACTTTGTATGAAAAATAATAATAATAATTAAATAACCATTATTCACATAAACCCTGACCAGAAATATATGACCATGCGCCATGTTGCGAAATTTCATTGGCACTAAATTTTTCATACTAAACTGAACTGTCATCATATACATAAGAAAAAAAGCACCCTCTTGACAATGGTCATATATTTCTGGTCAGGTTTAGTTATAGGCTAAAGCACAATCGCAAAAGCACAATCGGTCTTCGCAGTTAAAGCTCTACAACCAGAGGCAGGCCGTATAGTCTGTCTATGGAAATGAGTGATACCTGCCGCAAAGAAATCAAAGATGAATTTTAATTTACATATTTAAATTAAACAAAACGAATAAAAACAAGCTGACCAATATAACAAGACCCGTGTGATGAACTTTCCCCGCTTTCTAGCTCCATAACCCCTTAATCGATCCTGCTCATATACGAACTCTCAAACTACATATATGTATCCCTACTATAACCCCAACAAATTTCATAAAGATCAAGAAAACGTTACTCAAGTTCAGTCTTTCAATCGTCAATCGAACTCTCAAAATCAGAAAGTCATCGAAATGCAGAGACGTCCCAGGAGCCAGAAGCTGTTTGTAAGAACTCACTTCCGACGCTCCGCTCGTTCTATAATAATACTCACTGCGTGTGCACGCTTTTCAGTTATTAAGGTATGATAGAGACGCACTCTGTGATAAAATCATTTAACGCTACAGTAAAACACGGTAACGTTAGTATCAGCTTATTTCCTTAAAAATAAAATTCAAACCTATCAACAAAAAAGATATTTTCGAAGATTGTTCTTTATTTTATGAAATCGTTCACTGATAATGCGTTTCCAATGACACCGTTGTCTTGTCATTTTCAAGTGTCAGTGCTACGACGAATAACAGCAAATTATTTTGACACAGACCAATCGTATTTTAAGTAATTGTTGTAATTGAAAACAGACTAATATTTTGACGCCTTTTGATTGGTAGTGTAGTGAGCATGCGTATATCGAGTTGTTTCCCAGTTTCAGGCTGACGGTTTGTTTGAAGCTCGCCGTCCATCTTAAATAGCGATAAGTATTCTCTTTTCGAGTGAGTTCAATGATATGTTGAGTTTAATGTTACCACCTACATAGGCTTACTGTTGAAATATCAAATTTAATATTAACATCTTTACTTATGTTTACAATAACTTTCGTAGTTGCTTTACTTATTCGAAGTACAATGTTTGCATAGGACTAAACCTCTATTGAAATATTTACAATTAAGTGGGCAAAGTTTTATTTAAAATTTGTTTTAGTAAGCCCTCGAATTTAGAGCTGCTAAAAATAGTTTCAAAACCCCAGTTGCAACTATCTGGCGTTAATCACTATACAATATTATGTTTCAAACAAGATTTACCTAAATAGGGGATTTTTTTGTAATTATTTTTCCATAATATTCTACATCATAACTATTTATGAGTTATATAAGTGGTATATACACTAATAAACTGTGTTTGTAAAATCATATTTATTCATTCAATCGAACATAAAAAATTGTAGCTTGAATGAATAAAACTTTTACGTAGAAATAAAAACTGGCATATAAACAGGCCATGGATGGGAAAAGCAGACGAGGCAATCCCTTTAGTGGTATTGCTATAAAAGCGAAATCGAATAGTCTGGGGAATTATTTCAAAAACAAGTTAAGTTGCGGCGGGCAGGTTGCTATTGGTTCGATATCGTTTCAAACTGTATAATTAAGTTTAGATTAATACTCGAATGGAGGAGATTGAATCATAAAGTATTATAAGAAAAAACATGCTCTCTATAGAATGAAGTAGGTAAATCATCACAATAAATGATTCTCGGTATAAGTTTTTACAGCCAAGCCAACTGTACCACTTAGGTATCTATTTCCAAATATCTACTAGGCGTTAAAACCATAAAACGAGTACTGCAGGCCTAATGTGAAAATCAAAATCTCCCTCTGTATCGTACTTGCTTATACGAGCAAAAGAGATGCAGCTAATTTCGTTTTTCGAAGTTTGCGGTAGGTACTGGTTTGCTCTGCTGTATTGTAAAAAATAATAACCAGCTCTCTCGCCATCTTTGGTTCTTCGATGGATTGTAGCAAAAAAACTAAATTATAAGCAACGTTAGTATTCTTAGTTTCAGCTTAATCGGACATCAGCTACCGTTAGATTCCCAGAACATCACACTCAACGGTTCCATAGTTCACCGAGTGACCACATGGTATAGAAGTTTTAAAAGTGAGCTCGCTGCGCTGCGATGGTTTTCTTTTGGCAGTACCCTAAAATTACAGGGAAAACTCAACTCTTTTCCTTATTTTTAATCCAGCCGTAGGAAAAACGGCAACATTTATCACGAGCGTATTAAATAAGGGTAATAATGGAATAACAAATGCGTAGCCGGCGGGCGACATGGCCATGCCTCGAATACATCGAGTTCACAAAATCTCTTACTTCAATCAATAAAATAAATAAATAAATACTACCTTTCCCTATCCTAATACAGTTTAATTTTGAATATCACGGAAATGTCTGATACGATCTTGCGTAAAATGTTTCTTGGTATCCGGGGGTAACTTCACATTACCTGAAGAAATGCTTCTTGAAAAATTACAACAGGGAATAGAATAAAATTACCCGCGATATTTCAGTCCGGTTATGAATATTTTTGTTGACGCAATCTTTCATGGTGCACGATGATTTTAAAATTATACCATGGCAATGGTTGCGTGAGGGTCTTACAAATTGAGAGACCTTTTTATACTCTTACAATGCTATGACTTTATCGTTTGCATAATACCTATTTATTATAGTCGAATTTATTTCACAGTCTCACAAACGTGAACATGAAAAACTATGACGTCCAATGTTTAGATTAACTATAGGTATACGAGATTTTGTTTTATTTACAGTAAAAATATATTGCATGCAACGCGATGCAAGTATGGAAAAAGTGCGGAAAACTTGTGTGGTGGATAAGGGTGATTAATAATGATGCCTTGTGAATGTTAGCTGCCGTTGGTGGGTTGAGTAATTTTAACCATATTTACAGGGTTCTGGTGATCCTTTTAAGGGCATGATTGGTATCGTATTCTTAATATGAAAAAGAACCTAAAAATTTTCCTAGCGAAATAAAATTTGGTTTTTTGGAGGATAGGCCGGCTGGGACGACGTATCCCAATCCTACACTAAAAAAATTTTTCGCGTCGAAAAACTTTTTCTCTTACTTTTTCTTACTCGCAATACGGTAGCAAATATGGCCTGAAACGGATCACCAGTATGTTTGATACACCCTGTATGTATGTTATTGTATTCGTAGCACAGGTCTTATTAATGAACACCTTACCCTAGAGTCGGCCGCGCCTTGGAGACTGATCGCTGAGCTTAGCGTCACGACGATGACAAATTTAAGCGAAAACATGTATATGTGTGTGTATGAATCGTCTTAAACATATAAAGGAATATGTATCCCTGTAGATACTGTAGTATAAGTAGAGCTAGTATTAGTTCGCTATTGGGTAGGTATTCTAAATAATTTGTTAGCTACTCGATATTGTACCTACCCAGGGTATTAAGAACTGGTGCCGTATTCTAATTTTAAGATACATAAGCATAATACATTCAAATACAATCTATCTTAAACATAACTCCAACACTCAACCAATATTGAAGTTGTATATTGTAGTTGCATCGGGATAAGTTTCAAGCAAATTCTGACATTTCTGATGCAGACATGTAAGCGCAAGCTGTATTGTGTAGTTAATGCATTGGAGTTGTATTGAAGTTGTATGGTGTCGAAGCGTGTTTTAAAAGTTAGAATACGGCCCCTGTACGAGCTGTAATAGAAATAGATGTCATGTGCTCAATAAAAAAAATACATAACCCTACAGTGGCCCAGGAGGGATTTGACCCGACATTTTTCCTATAACTGTGTGGCCTAGGTCACTTTTTTCCTTTGTATATGATATCCATATAAGTTTCTGACCTTTTTCCTACCCCAATTCCCATCACGATCATCATAAAATTCATACATACGACACGACACGTTTATATTAAAAGATGAGATAATAAAATTAATATATGTCGTGTATAAATTATATCAATATAATACAGATTAATTTAATGAAAATAAAATGAAATTTAAGTAAATGGCCATAAGCCTCATATCCCTGTTGCGGGACAATTTAAGAGGATACCATCATCATCATCATATCTGTTGACTTGCTGTTTCCACTTACAGCTATCAGTTTAAACAAGCTTCTTATAAATTTACAGCCAAAATATCGAGCAAATACTAAATTATCGATAAATCGAGCGTTTTATATCTGCAAATAAATATTGCTATCCGTATGAATTTATTGTACCGTTTACAATAAATTTCACGAAAGTAAATACGTAACGAAAATAATGGACGATTCGGCTCGAAATTTTCATCAAGGTACATACTGTGTACAGCGAATGATTTTTGTAGACGTATTATTCGTTCACAAAAGCAATAGAGAACAAAGCGCGGCGGACTGCATCAGTCGATTTGCAAACTAGGTTTCCATTCAATTTGCGATGTTCCGTACGTATTTGGTGGGATTTTTCATCGGGTTGTAATCCAACGTAATCCAGCACGGGATGTGCTGGGTCGAACGACAAAAGAACGAACAGTCGACGAAGTGAATCAAATTGTGTTGAGATCAGTTTTTTTTACCATCTAACAAAAACAACTGAAAAACATAACAAAAAATGTCATCTTGTCAAGTAAGTTAATTATGTAAATAACAATTCAGGGAATATTTTCAAATTTCATAGCCTTAATTTTTTTTTTGGCAAAATCTACTGCTTACAATTCGCAAATAGGGTGATAGCTTTCGTCCACTCTTGTTAGTTTTCCGTCAAGACTTATTTATATGTTTTTATTAAAGTTTATGCCAAAATAAAAACTCAAAATAAATTTCATTTTATTTTCCTTGATTTGACATTCCATGACGATTCCATTTTGCCGAGTGCACACATCACAAGTACCTACGCATATTCACGAACCCAGCATGACGATTCAATAAAAACGGCAGTGATACGGATCTGATGAATGCTAATCTAATCTAATTTAAAATTAATCCGTAAGATGAAAAGGCCGCCCGGGGCCCGGGAATTCAAGGCGGAATGGAGATGTTTTGGGTTGTCGTAAATTTCATTTGGGACAATGTTGCCGCAGAGAGTATTTAATGGGAGTAGCTTTCTTGTTACTAGTATATTATTGTAGCGGAGTGAAAGTTATCTGTTTATTGGTTTGTAGTTTATGTAGGGGATAAGGGATTGAAAATCTTTGCGTGAGACTTTCTGATTTTTACGTTTTTTGTATACGAAAATTGTTATTTAAGCTTCTAACACGCACCTAAAATCTAGACAATTTAAGTCTAGATTGGTTTAAGCTAAGCTTCACAGCTGTGATTCTTTGTTAGAGTTATAAAAGAAACGTACCTAAAAGACTGGCTTATTCAAACAATATGCAAAATTTTAGTAAAATATATACAGGTTAATTTAAGTATTTGTGAACTTATCTGTTTTGAGAAGAATATTGTCTAGCCAGAGTATAACTTAGAAACGGACATGCTGTTTCAAATTAAAATGAATCTAAATTCTAAAAAGAATAGCGTGCATTACTACACTTATCTAACGTCTTGAGTAAGTAGCCATTGAAACATCGGAAAATCTCCCTACATATTATTTTATGTTTGCTTCGAAATTCTAATGTTATCTTTAGTGTAACAATGTCTATCGTTTCTTTCCCTATTTTCTAAATTGCTTGAAGTGGTTATCCCACATTATAGAAGATAAATCGTTTGGATATGAAGCCTAGACAAATATTCATTCGTCCGTTAATCCTTCTCTACTACTGTAATTTGATAAAAATGATGTTAAAATTTAATATGTTTTCACTTTTGCTCCTTATTACAAAGGATTGTAATTTATCTCATGAAATACAAATGTGTAAACATTAATTCGACGTCGACTGTACCTATACACTCGTAAAATAGTATTTGTATAGACGTGCTTCGACTAGCATCATTAGGTTTCCCTGATCGAAAGCGAAAGCATCTTGGTTATGGGTTTAATGTCTTCAGAACTAATCGACCGAACCAGACGGCTAAAAGGGTGTCACGACCTTGGTTGTTACATTCAGCTAAATGCTCATTTCCACAGTTTCGGAATTATCTTCTACACGGAAAAAATATTTAATTGAATAATTTTTTTTAATAAGTAATTACAATTTTTTTTGTAAATCCCGGGACAACAAAGTTTATGTAATCGCAAGAAGTTCATTTGTGGAAATTACAAAGTTTTATTAAATATTACTACCAAAGTGTTGTTAAATATAGCTAGTAATGACAACTAAACTTTAGTGTTAATGACAAAAAAAAAGTTGTCAACAAACATTTGCCGTTTACAAACATTTGTAATTTTTAGAAAAAAAAGTGTAGATATGAAATTCTGTAAAATGTAATAAGATATACATATGTAAATTTAAATTTAAGTAGGTACCTACATTATAAGATTTTCAAGTTTCCCTTGTGTTCGTAATGATGTACTCGTATAAATGCCAACTTTTTAAAATTCTACAGGAATTTATCCACAGATTTACAAGGGTTACTTATATAAGGCTCTCTACCAGGCGGTCAAAAGATCATGTAACTCAATCATTTAATCACACCTCATGAGAGAATGACGGGAGAGAAGAAAGCAATCTAAAATTTTCACAACCCACACTTATTCAGAGTTTTACAAGTAAAACAGTCAAAAGAGTAGTTAGTTACACCAACCGATTTCCCTCGCGCAAACGCTCTCCAGTAGTGATTCATCCCATTTTATCACAACGCGCGGGTTATCGCGCCATTATTACTCAAATAAGAGCCCCAGCACTCGTAAAATTTAATATCCTTGAATCTGAGAAAAATAAAGTATTATTGAGTCATAAATCTTTATCTCTGCTCCAACGGCGACATATCATCGCGAATATGTGAATACTTGGTAAGTTCCTATTGCATTTATGGGGCATAAAGTGACATAGTCGCGGTAAAGGGAAAATTACACTTGATATTAGGCTAAAGTAATTATTTCGTGCCTCATTGAATTTTTGAATGGGCGACTTAGTTTTATTTATCCTTATATAAATACTATTTCTCGTATGTTTATCTTATTAATCCAAGATCCTTTGAAATTAAGCTGAAAAAATATTTTATAAATAGACTTTACTACTGCACTGCAGGATATTTTGCTAATGCCTTAGACTAAACCTTTATCTGAAATATCACATAATGTACCTATATATAATGTATCTTACTCTGATATCTAATTCGGTCAAATTGTAATGTTATATTTACATTGTATTTCCATGCATTTAAGTATGTTTTATTGCAATTTTTTTAATACACTTGACTTCACTTATGGTGTATCTGAGTGTACCGTAAAAGTGATAATAGTAAAAAGCCAAATAATTTAAATTCAATTATTGAGTTCTAGAATGAACACATTTACCTCTACAGAAGCAATATGAGCATGAGCAAAGTCAGTGCAATTACGGAGATTTAGAGTTGAGTGAAGAATCGTCGTTCTAATAACACACTTAGTTCCAATTGGGTTCAACTGTTCGAATTCAGTTGCGTGTGAAATTACTAGTGCTAATTTATTACTCCGCTCCCGTACGGTCGAACGCGCAGGCGTTTTTACTGGCTGTGGGGATTAAACGATTGATGGTGTTAACTTGCGTTGATGGTTGTAGTCAGGTCTCCGTGCCAGTTGCTGCTTTAATACGTATTGGTCGCTTTTATACTTTGCTGTGGACGTGATGGTTATCGTCACGATATACTCTTGAGGGTGCGTTCACATGTATGGTCTCATTATATGATATGAGACAAATGTATGCACCCCGCCGAACGAGACAATACATGGAGGCGCACCATTAAAGTAACCATTGTCATACAATTTTACTTTTAACATATTTTTTTTGGACTAACGTTAAATATAATACAGCAGCCCTTATTTTTACTCCATTCGGAAAAGTGCCGGGCAAAAAGTATCAAGGTTATAAGAACTGATACGGATAATGTTTTTGCCGTGAATGGTCGTACAGTCGCGACGCCAGTGCCAGTGACAGGTACCAACTGTGACAGCGACTTTTGACATTAACAGTTCATGATTAATCGTTGTATATTCCGACTGAGGGCTTGGGTCGAGGATTGTTTTTAGTCCGAACTGTCTAGAACAATCCGCTTCTATTTCTAGCAATTTTGTTACTTAATTGGTGCCATTAGTAACAAGTTGTAGTGAAAGAGGCTATTTTCTTGGTTATTAGCATCTTAACTACTAGTTGATGTTCAATTAAAGTAATAAAATTATGAAGGTACCTATTATTAGAACAGAAAATTACCTATTATTAAACATCGATAGGTCTAAGCCTGGACGAAATATTGACAAATTATAAATAGTAACAACAAGTTTGCTATATACCTGACGACCGCCCCAGAACAAAAAAATGTGTCTGTATATTGTATTTAAATTTGTATGTAATTAAGTATTACGAGTAGTATGCATTACCTACTTAATTAATAATAATTTATTCGGTAATATTACCTTCCTCCTAAATTGTCTAATGGTTCACCAGAGTCTATCAACATCTATCTATGTACATAAGTATATACATTCTTACATACTGTATTTCTTAATGGAAAATGCGAAATCGTATTCTTCATTATGAATAGGTACATGAATTACTCAATACATGAATAAAACATAATATGAAGGTTAAATAGTTTTAATCAGTTATATTTTCTCTGCTCGTTTACGATTACTAATTTCATTAAAGCCTAGGGGACTAATAACACTTGTTTGCTCAGAAGCTAGCAGTAATGGCCATAATGCTAACGCAAATAAGAAAACAGCACCACAAAACAAATATGGAGTAATTATGTGATAACATAATCCACATCTAGATGGCTAGGTCTAATCCATTAAGACACTAATAGCTATGCTATCTTATCGGCACGTTCTCAATTAGTTGGAGTAAATGTCAATATTTACGGTTCGCAATAATCATCAAAAAAAAACTCTAGTCTATATCTTAAGAGATTAATAGGAAATACTTGAACTTCTAAGTATCGATATTAAGACACCTAATTGTTCTACGTTTGTTAAAGGATGTAAAAATCGTATTTCGGATTATATATTACCATTCCGTGCTACGGGTTACGAGTTCGGCGTCATGACCATTTCAAAATTCTTAAATTCCTTGAAGGCTCGACGCAACGTCCAAATGCGCACACGCTGTTTTACGATCACTGAAGCCTACGAATACTGTCACTTGCAAATAATATCTTCCCCAACAAATTGAAATCAAATCAAAATCAAGTGTGTAAAAATATGTGACACGCTCTTATGCCCTACAAATAAGTTCGTGGTAGGAATACGCAAAAAATACATGAGAAAAGCTAAGTATTCGCACTATGGTCTTTCACCATAGTCTGTGACGATTTCTACAACGGGTATAATTTATAGTTTTAAGAAAAAGCAGTGCAAGTTTTTGGTGAGCAGTTTTCTCATTCTTCCCTCATCAATAGCTTTATTTTTACATGACTGAAGGAGAGAGGGCAATAATTTTTAGTGTCTTTGTGATCTAACTTTATCGGTTAATATCTATTAACCGATAAAGTGTCTGCAATCTAAAAATATTAACATTAGTACCTGTACGAAAATGATATTTCACTTTGAAACCAGAATTCCCTCACTATTGTCTATGGAGAAATGCTCCATTCCTACTGGGCCACGTTTTCCTGCAATATATTTGTCTCTCAAGCTGTTTTATTAAACTATGTAATGTAATGTGTCTTAAAAATATACCGTCCTGCAATTATAGCACGGTATACTTTAATGAAAATCTTTCGCTTATTAATCGTGGTCATTCAGCGGTTAACAATAGCATAAACAACAGACGGTGTTAGTGCTATTGCAGGCACACAATGATATTCCAGATACTTGCTCGATCGCCGCCGTGTCGAGTTATAGCTTGAACCAGTGTAGCTTGAACTTGGGAGTCATAACGAACATGCACAACCGAATATCGCACTTATTATCCTACTTCTAGACGCAGAGGTCGCAGAGCATCTTTCAATAAGATTAGAGGCTTCCCACGCACCTTTAAATATCTTTCATTTCTTCCGTCCATACGATGTTTTTTCGGGAGTAACTAATAAATATATATATTTTGACTTTTGACTATCAATTTCTGTAGTTGGGCTTAGAATTCTTCATACGTGACTTTACTTCGAGTAGGCAGCGTCAGCGGCCATAGGTGAGAACGAGAGGTCTGAGCCTGCTCTTAATAATGGCTGCCGTACCCCTGCGCCGTGTAAAATGTTATTTACTTTAAAACTATATCAAAAAGCTGCTTTTAGAACTAGCACGGCAGCCCTAGCCACTGTTGTAACCGATCGATCTCGAGGCCGAGCCCTTATGGTTCGCTTCAACCCTCGACTCACTTGTGCTTAGTAAGCGATGGCAATGACATCTTTAGTTCAATGTGAAACAGGATGGTGTAAACAGGGCTTTAGAATATACCAATATGGAATAAGAAATTCTGGACATGGCTTAGTTTTTGTTGGATACCTATTTATAAAATTTATGTTAACAACATGGCGTATTGTCTGTTGGAAATTTATAAAAACTACGAGTGTGTAAACGGATAAATCGAACATATTTAATTTGGGTATTACTTTTACCTTAATGGTCTACTACACAATTTACTGGAACGATACTAGGAATTTTAGAGAAATAGACATCAGTTATTTGTGGTTTGGCCTGGTTTCTCATATCGTAATAGTTGGCTTAACCAAGTTCCTAAGACTGGTTCAGATATGGATACGAAATTTAGAGTTTTATTGAAAGATGCACGTCTGCAATACTCAAAGCTCAAAGTGGTGTTTTTTTAATTTGTTTTTCATGAGTTTTGAGCTTCAAGCGTGTCGTTCTATGCAGGCGTAGTGAAAATTACAGCTTATGATCTAGATAGGCAGTTGTTATTCCTGTTTTAAAACAACTATAGTCTAATAGAAGCCTGATTGCGAAGCTGAGCGCTATTTGGACTCGAGATATCTCTAACCTCCTCATTTGTGTAAACATAAATGTATTCTGTCTCAGACCACTTCCAGCCCCCTACATCTAGACTCGCATCGTGTCTGTCGGGTAATTGATGACACGCAATAACTCATCGTTTGTGTGAAGTCTCACGCTCACTGCGACCGGCCACGCCGCCCGCTGCCCGCTGCCCTGAACGTATGAACACAAAGGTGTTTTATGAGTTATGGCCCTCTGCCATTAGTTCCGTTTTGTTTCCGGGAGTTTTAGGGATTGTTTCTTGTTTTTGATCGTGTGGTATTGGTGTTATGATAGCGAGTATTTATTAGGTAAGGTATTTTTAACAGAAGTTTTTTTTTGCCATACCCGGCGGCAATAGGTACCTAAATGCTTTATAATTGCAAAACTGTATTTATTTATTTTAATTTATTTTCTAAGATAATAAGGATCTATATCTATCTTATGGAAACGCTGGTAGCTTGGCGTTAAGAAGTTTGACTTCCAATTCGGAGATCTCGGGTTCAAGTCGCGGTTCGTAGGTTGTACAGTCAGCATCAATAGTATCTTCCTACACGAAGGCCGCAAAAATATGTGACATACTCTTATTTGTAGAGCCATGGGAGCGTGTCCACATATTTTTGCGGCCTTCATGTACGAAGATACTATCGATGCTGACTATACCACTAAGTATTACGGAAGTTACGTAAGTATACGAAATATCATTTCATATTTACCAGTTGTTTTTCGGTGATGGAAAACATCGTAAGGAAACCGGACGTAATTCGAATAAGGTCTAAATTCCCTTCTGAGCTATCTACGCCAATTCATGGGATTATATTGCCATGCGGACCCCAGACTAAATTGAGCCGTGGCAAAAGCCGGGACAAAACTAGGAGACTGATGTTGATGAAAATCAAAGGGATAGGTATGTACTTAAGTATAGCCTCCAACTCCGACTGTTAAAAACTAAAAAAAATATGAATAAATATTTATCAGTTTATATCAGACTCAAGTTGACAGGTAAACGTTGGTATAAAGTTAAAAGCAGCGACAAATTTGACATGCACATTGCGCATTTTACACTTTCAACACTTTCTGAAAACTTTTTGCAAAATATTCATACTGTATTGAGCGGCCAAGGTCTTCACAATTATCTGAACAACGCCTCTATTGTTAAGGTGATAAAGCGCATGTTCAGATATTTTTGAGTAGGTACCTTGGCCGCTGCCATATATTAGATGGCGACTGTACCTAGATAAATGTAAGTGAATATATTTCTCACATACTTAATTCAGAGACGCTGAGTGCTTGCTCCCATATTTTTACATGCGAATAAGGAAAACTTTTAGAGTGCCTGTTCATTATCTAATGTAAAAAGTCACTCAGTATTTTCTTTTTCTAGGTCATTTTAGTTACATTTACCTAAGTATAACTTTAGTTGATTTCAGTTAAACCTCACTTAAACTTTGATTTAATTTAATCAACAAGTGATTTTGTATGACTTTTAGCTTTGAATCTGAAGGTGAAAATGCGTTGTTAACTATGTCGATGATGGTTTAGTTATAGTATCACGCCAGTCATCGCGCATAGTATATAATGCATATCGCATACACATAAATATTAGTTAGAATGCGAATGCGTCAGGATGCGCGAATGTAGAAGACACTGGTTCGATCCCACCCTTGGGCACCGGAGGCGTAGGTCACTTTTTCTTTGTATATGTCATCTATATAAGTTTATGATTCGTACTATAAGTAGTGTGATTACTTAAAATAAACAAATCAAAATATTTAATAAAAAAATAATTTGATTTGTTCTTCAGTTAGAACTAGTAAGGCTGCGGACTCGATACACGCGAACGGTGGCGCGAACTTGTCATGCGGCGACCGCCGAGACGTGCTGCCGCCGCCGTTATCTAATTTAGGTCCATGACAGCCTATACATAAATTTTGAATTTTGATCTAGTCACGATAAAGCTAAAAAAAATACGTGTAATGATTAAAATTACCAATTTTTTCGTGCTGCACCTTTTTCTAACTGTGCACTGTGCTTTGTAATAAAAATAAAGTAAAAATGACCCACACTAGTATGCAGGATGTAACAAAAATACTGGTGATCCGTTTAAAGGCATAATTGGTATCGTATTGTGACTAAGAAAAAGTAGGAAAAAATTTTTCGGTGTCAAAAATTTTTTTTGTATAGGTCACGTCGTTCCAGCCGGCAACCCTCCATACAAAAGTTTTTATATTTCGCGTGTAAAAATCTTATTATTTCTTTTTCATAATTAGAATTGGTACGATAACAATTACGCCCTTAAACGGATCACTAGCATTCTTGATACACCTTGTATTGTAGATTGGAGAGCCTTTATTTTATACTCGTAAAATAACACGGTTACACTCACGGCACTTTAGACGTGAGGTGAGGTTTTTTACGTGAGTGTAACCGTGTTATTTTATAATATTAATATGTCTGGAGAGCCTTTATTCAATCAGTTCAAAGTAAATATCATGAATTAATTAAAAATAATAAACTTATTTTCTCTGTTCTGTATCAAGGATATTTAAGATTAAAAATAAATTCCTAAATTAAAAATAACTGTTTAATGTTCTTCATGTATATAGTCTAAAAGTAAATACATATGTAACACAGACATATTATATTATTAATAGGTCTGTAAAATAAATTGAGACCAAAAGTAAGCACTGAAACGCAAGTAAGCTTTATTGTCATTTAATTCTTTACTTGTTGAAATCCCCTGATAGCTGTCTCTCTTTAAACAACGACCACAAAGTGAATTTTAAAATAACTCCATGTCGGGCGAAACTGAAACCTATCGATAAAATGCTTATTTCTTGGTTTTTCTTACGTTACATTTTCTCGGTAATTTTTTGAACCACCTTTCTAACTTAACTAAAATCACACATAAATAAAATGAGTTATTTTTTCGGTGAGCTAAGGTCCTATTTTTTGTTACTTACACCTTTTTTGCAATTTAATTTTTTGTGCTTAGTTATTATTTTGATTTACCCGAGTTTTTTTTTTAATTTTTAAAAGTTTCACAAAAATGCCCCTTGCCCCGTGCTGCTGCCATCTAGTGAAAAAACTCGATCACGGAAACCCTCATTGTGTTTTATTATGGCTAACCGATTACATTAAGTGACCCTTCTGTATAGTTGTTTATCAACGCCCGAAGTGTTTAATTTTACACTCTATGTACGCGTTCCTCATGTAGTCGCGGTTTTATTTGAGTCATTTGTTTGTGCGTTACGCTTTATTAATTCAGTAATGAAAATGTGTTTCTGTAAATATTGCGAAAGTGAAAAATTACGCTGGTCACGAAAGATAATGGATATTACGTTGAACCGCTTTACCTCAACGAAACGTGCCTGTAAATAAAATTTGCTTGTAAATTTGTACTGTTCACGAGTTTTTGTTATTGTGATTGTATTTCATTCGCTTTATTAAAAAAGTAAACAGACGATTGACGGACTTTGAGAGAGAACACCTATAACAACCCATATAAGTACCTAACAAACTAAAATATCTATAACGAGAAAGAGAACTAAAAACTAGGTGCGATCAAGAAAACAAAAACTAACGCCTTTTGCACATTTGACGCGACCAAAGACGCTAACGATAGAATATTCAAAAGTACCTAGTTTTACTTAAACATTAAGTAGGGTACCACTACCACATGTAGTTAAGAAGGTACGATAAGTAGGGTACATTTGGCAAATGCAGAGGCGAGTCCCGAGGCGCGCTCGCGGCGAGTCGTCTCCATTGGAGCACTTAATGTGGCGTGCATTTTTAATTCACGTCAAGAGGCCCCGGGCGACCACTGTGCTGCAGCTGAGTGCGGTGCAGAAATGTCAGCTCGCTCGATAGCTGGCTGTGGGATGATTTTATAGCGGAATATTTAAGGTACAGGAAATTTTATAATAAATAATCGATTTAATCCAAACACTAAGATTTAATAAATATCTATTTTTTAAATATTTTGAATACTTATCACATCGCTATAAAAATAATTGGTATCAGTAGATGCCTGTCACAAAAACAACATTGGTCTAGTCCGCAGCAGAAGTAGCTAAGCGGGTAGGGTGTTCAAAATGAGCTTGGCACGACTTTATTGTTAAGAGAATAAGAGCGTGTGTAGATCATTTTGGACACCTCACCCGCTTAGCTATGTACTTCTGCTGCGGACTAGACCAATGTTGTGTATAGAAAAATCTTCAATAATAGAAGTAACGAACGAATAACCGTAAAATAACTGACATTACTATGTCTAGATTGACACACGTTTGTTTTCATAATAAGACAAGTAAGGATGAATTCGCTATAGGATTTATTACTTAAAAATTTCAATGAAAATCTTTGCATGTGTGTGATTGTTACATCGAGACAAAACTAAGGTATTTTAGTACCCTGGTGATATTAGAATACGGGCCGGTTGCATCAAACCGTCTGTCAATGTCAATATTATTGTTAAAATTTTCACGTACTTACCTATGAAAAGTTGGTCAGCTTCCTATGGGATGACGGCTGTTCCACTATATTGAACGTCGATCAGTCTGTGGTGCGACCCACCATAAGTGACTGGTGAATTGAAACTTTTTCTATTTGAAACAGAAGACCGAGGAAAGATAAAGTTGCAGCTAGTACAATATACTTTGTTTACTTTGTTTAAAAAAATGGCAAGTTGAATCCGCTTATTGTCATACCACGCCAAATCTGCTTGGACTTTAATAAGGAAAATGTGTAACAAATCGCCATTAATAACATAAATTTGACGCTTACACTGTTTCTCCCAATTTAAATAATTAATTGCTAAAGTCGCTGCAGATTTAGCGTGATTTGACTGTGTGTAAATTAAAATTGCAAACTTATTTATATCAAAAATTTACTCTGCAAATACTCATGGCGCTTGGTCAAGTATTAAATCATACTGTTCTGCCAAATATACCTCTGGTATTTGTCCTTTTAGCTTTGTTTCTTAGAGATGCACATACTTTCGAAAACAGGCGATGGATTATTTTGGTTGGTTTTTGCATCGTTTTAACCCTGGCATAAACGAATTTATATTTAAAATAAATATAATTTGCAGCATAGAATTTAGCACAATAATGCCAATAGAGTATGACCGATGACGTCCGGCGTTGTGTGATTGATCGGCCGAGCGATGCATCATTTTAATCGCTTTATAACCATGCACAAAGTGCATGTTTTATTCATTTTAGAATTTTAGCAATATTCAAAATGTATTTTGCGTAACTTTATTTCAATAAGTTAATTCCCGTTATAACCCATCACTGATAATAAATACAATACTACATACTCGTAGATAAATATGCATTTTATTTAATCTAGATAATCTAAATTCATTACATTGACGTACGTTACGTTTAAATTTAGTTAATTAAATATAATTTTCAAATTACTTAAAAAGGTATCGACTTTTTTATACAACGACGGTGGCAAACAAGCATACGGCCCACCTGATGTTAAGCCTACCGTAGCCTATGTACGCCTGCAACTCCAGAGGTGTCACAAACTTATATGCATTTATTTGATATTGATCGTCATTAAATCATAAAAATATAAATTAGTATTTAAATCGAGCCTAAGATAAAAAAAGACGGGGTTTACCCAGATGGTCTGCTAAAGAAGATCAGCTTTTGTTATTATTATTCGGCATACTGCACCAATAAATAAATATTATATAAAATACAGCTTTGAATATTACACAACGATAACAACGGTGTACATACTAATGCTTCTACGAGTCCACAATGAGATTGCAATTGTTACGTTTCAATACAAAATTTAATACAAGTCATTTACGACAGAATTTGACCAATACCTCCGGTTCCCAAGGCTGACATCGAATTAGCGTCTTCTGCATTTGTCCTAACTGATGACGACAAACTGTTATTGTAAAATGGTTTTTCCTAAAATGTACGTCTCTTAATATTTCATCATCATCATCATCTCAGCCATATGTCGTCCACTGCTGAACATAGGCCTTCCCTTTGGACCTCCATAATAATCGGTCGGAAGCGACTTGCATCCAGCGTCTTCCGGCGCATTTAAAGGGGGGGTTTGCCATACGCGCCACGCGTTAATATTTAGTTATATCAAACTATAAAGACCGATAAACGTCCATCCAACATTAGTCCGGACCTCGCCAACTAGATGTCATCATTGCCTATATTATCCTTGTAGGCCTCAATTAGAACTAATTCCATCAGCCCAAATATATAAGCTGCAGCGATATAATGATCAGCTTGATGCGTGTGTAATAATTACTAGGAAGCTACGCGTTTGACGGACGCCATTCGATTATTGGATTCGGGAACGGTGATAGGATTTCAGTTATCAGTATTGATTTGCGGCAACATAGGTACTTTGAATCTGCCGCTGACGGAATTAAATTTTGTGGATATTTTCTAGAAATAAGGTAAGGTCATGTCTGAAAATATGAATACATTTAATGTGGCATAAATTAAATGTACGTACATAACAGAAACCGTGCTGTGTAATTAGGAACTTACATTTATTAATTTACCGGGGACTTTTTAGTATAATATGATTAATATGCTATTTGTAGCGAGCACTGCTAATTTGAAGGTTTGTGTAATTTGTAAGTTTGTTTGGTAAGAAACTAAATAGTCAGGATTTATGGTGCAAATTATACATTTTGTTTGTACTATTATACACTTTATGAATTAGTATGTTACAAGAACGCTTCACAATATAAAATCGTGATACATTCTTTGAAAATCACGATATTATATTCAGATTTAGTGTAGTTAATTTAAACTCACATGATTTTCACTCACTATTTTAACAAAAACGGGACTTAATCGCGTACTATTTTTTGTGATTTTCCTGACGTTTCGAGGGTGTCGTAACGCTCGTGGTCGCAGGCAGACCCCGCCTCCGCCACCACCTTCCTGCCTGCGTGGTCTGCCGACCACGAGCGTCACGACACGCTCGAAACGTCAGGAAAATTACAATGTACGCTATTAAGTCCCTTTTTTGTCAAAATAATTAGTGTAGTTACACTGTAGCTGTATTTTCTGGTATTTGCAGCGTCTCTATTATTTGGTGCGGCGTCGGCGCTGTAGTAATGAAGTACCTGCGAGGTGCACTGGATGCACCCGAAGGAATGCTTTTTGTCGCAATAAACTCGCATTAGGCGAAATCGAGTTACGGAGCGTAGTAAAACACACTCAAGAGCATTGAACATGGCTCACTTAGTTCAGAATTTTTTAGGGAATGTTCCCATTTTTATTGCTCTTGAGTTTATGGACACTTGGAAGCTATATTAGAATGCACTAAGCGGGAGTCAGTTTCAATTTATATAATTTGGGGACGTGCACATAGTAATTGGTCAACCCAGTCATAGTCTCAAGTTAACCTCAATAAGTTTAGTCAGTAGTAAGTAATAACACTGCCTAAAAGTAGTATTTTTATACCTGTTGTAGCAACTATTTCTAACAGGATAAAATGTTTGGCCTAAAAGTTCACTCGAATATGTGTACCTCTACATATATTGTGCCGTACTGGCACTAGACTAGTCGCAAGTTCGTGAGTAATGTGCTTCCACAGATCACTGAGTAGATGTAACATGTTGCAACTTAATGATTTAGCATGAACGCTTTGAGTTAAGTCGGCATCAGAACCATTATTTTTGTAGGGCTCACCAATGATTAATACTAATCTTCTATACTCTATACATATAATAAAGCTGAAGAGGGTCGAAAGTCTGTACATGGAAGATATTCGAAAAAAAATTGGTTGGGGATACTTAGAATCGATAACAGAATACGTTCCAACAGTTTTTAGAATTTTTGTCTGTTTATCTGTTTGTCTGTTTATTTGACCGCGCATCACGTGAAAACGGCTGAACGGATTTTGATGAAATTTTGTATAGAGATAGCTTGAGTCACGGGAAAGGACATAGGATAGTTTTCATTCCAAAAATCAACCCTAGACGGGGGTGAAAACGGGGTTGGAAGTTTGTATGGCGAATTATTAACCGCTAAACCGACGATTAAGATGAAACTTGGTACACAGATAGTTTGAGTCCCGGAAATAATATACTATAGTTTATAGGTATCCCGAAAATCAACCCTTTAAGGGATAAAAACGAGGTTGAATGTTTGTATGGGGAATCAATAACCGTTTAACGCTGGAGATAGTTTGAGCTCTGGGGAAGGATATAGAATAGTTGATATCCAGAATTCATTACTTAACGGGGGATTACTAATTCCACGCAGACGAAGTCGCGGGCAAAAGCTAGTTAATAATAAAGTCGCGGATGCATGATTACTTAATTGTTAGTCTAGTTGAGCCCACGTTTATGTAAGTACGTAAATTAGAAACACCAACTAATATTTCCTTTAGTTTCAGGGATAATTATGAAATATATGAAGTACCTATACGCAGTGAAATGCAATAAAATACAACTGTGTGGCCTATAGCTTACGTAGCTAAGATTCTCTTTATACGCTACCTTCATACAGCGGAGTCTATGGATACTACGCGTAGCCAAAGTATACCGATTTACGAGTAGTTCAACTTCGAACAAAAAACTGAACGGGCCGCGGGCAAAAACAACTAACGAAATAAGGGGTGACCTACTGCGGTGCTACTGTTGCACGTAACATGCTTCGAATAGCCCTGCGTCCGAAATTTGAATTTTTATCTGTTCGAAGATGGCTTACTGGTCTAAAAAGTAACAAATAGTGTACTTGTAGTACATTAGTAGCTACTAGGTGGAGTAGCAGTGCAGGTTTTCTCTTACAATTTCGGTATGCGGCTTTCGGACAGAGGGCGCAATTGACTTGAGCTTCAAAAAGTTCTTAGGCTGTGGTAGTCTATAATCCTATAGTCTCTGCTGTGACGTAGCTCACAGCGCTTTTTCATCCTGAGTTCCATTCCATAGTAAATTGGACGTGTCCATCGAATCGAAAAGGCTTGTTGAAACTTTACATAAAACAAAATAGATAGTTTCAGGCTGCAAGCTCTCGGACAGAGGCAATCAACCCAACGCAAACATAGGTACGTAGCACCTGTCATTTTATTTACACCCGGGCTTTAAATAAACAATGCTTTAATTGTAAATAGACGAATATTTGCACAATTAAAAATTCCTCGTTTGTGTAAGCTTCAAACGTTATGCAAACGTTGGTTGTTATTGTTAGCGCGTTCAAAGAATCGGATCTATTTATGGAATCTGTTTTTCGCGGAGGGCTTATTGTAAACGGATATTAATACTTCTCTAATTATGTTACTCAGGGAGATGTTGCTGTGGTGATGCTATAGGTAAAATTTGATTGTGTACATCCCCAAATATTTAGCGCTTATACTTCTTCCTATTGATAAATCTACAATTCAAATACTGTGTAATCGACGTATATCGTATTTGAGAAATCTGCCCTTATGGTGTTTAAGAAAATATTCGTAGTTATCTTCAATCTTGATCAAGGAGAGCAAGTTGTTACATACAGCTGCGTCATTCTCGCGTGACAGTTTCCATACATAAATACGCACTTAATATAATTCTTGAACATTTAAATAGTAATTGAAGAGGTCAGCGCCTCTCCAACTCATTGTTTGCACGTTATACGAGTACCAGGAGTGACCAGCGGTCACCGCCCAACCAATTTAAATTTATTTCGTGCCTCCTTCGCCGCATCGTTAAAGTCAAGGGCGTGCTTAGTGCCAGGCCCCATTAACTTAATATATGGCTATGAGCAATCAGCTTTTTGTAACGATGTCGACTCAAACGTTACGCGCTCTCCTGCTTAATTACTAAAGTATGGCGCGTATTACCAGAGTCGTTACTTTCTTTCAACGGGAAATTTTGGTCGTAAACAAACGCTGTCTGGTTTACATAAAAAGACTTTCGATTTAGAACTTTGATAATTAATTATACATTAGGTTAGGTTGACTTTAATGTTGCAAGCGTGTGTATTTGTGACAACATTAGGTACAACATAGCTGTTCTATTGTTTTCTTGAACGTTTATGTGCGAGGTCAGATGATTTAACTTCAAGAAAACAATAAAGCTGTAAACTTAAATGAATAACAACTATAGAAGACAGTTTCTAAAGTATAAACCAAAGGGCAAACTTCAGTGCCGTGGGGTGCCCGGCCGTAGAATTGTCCCCCACCATATCGTCCCGTCATTGCAGTAGCAGTCTGCTAAGGGAATATACAGGGAGATGGGCAGCAGCATCTTCCGAAAGCCTAAACAACAATAAACAAAAAAAAAACTGCGCGCGCCAACCCGCATGCCAAGCATGGCGCGTATGGCAAATATGGTATTAAAAGGGAGGCCTATGTTCAGCAGTGGACGTCGTATGGCTGAGGTGATGATGATGATGAAACTTCAGTGACGTTAAAAATTAGGCCAAACCACGTTTACGTGTCACGGCGGTATTTATCACAAACTTTTTCGTAATTATAACCGAAAACATCACTGTAACTTTAATTTATATTCCGAGTGACACTGAAAGAAGATTTATAGTTGTGTGAATTTGCTGGACGCTTTAGTTTTGTTGGGAACAGCTCAATGTCTGCTGGCCACGTATTCTAATTAGTAGTGGGAGAGCTGGCGAGTCGGCTGACGCATACTAGTGAAGTATCAGTAAGAAATATACGAAATCACTCCATCCAGTACATTGTTTTGAATGGTGTTTGCATCTAAGGTGAAGTCTTAATACATAGGATTTATTCATATCATGAGTATGAAATAAACTAATTACAATATGTATAAATATACTTCCAAAATTACCTATATAAAACTAAATTAAAATAAAAACAAGAAAAATATGCTACCAACCAGAGTCATAAAAAGAATACCCCATCCAGCAGCTCCGATTGTGGCATAGTCCCCATAGGTATACATATATTATATAGGTAGTAATCATTGGAGATATTGAACTTATTTCGGAATATATGAAATTTACTCCGCACAAAAATTACCACTTATGTGGTCTTCTAAAAATAGTCTACAAGTTTTAAAGGGTCGGCGACGCGCATGTAATACCCTGAAATTCCAGGTTTACAATCGGTAACCGCTTAAAGCTGTTTGTATGCTTATTTCCCACCTACGTGGTTAAAAAAATTGTAGCGTTTAATAGTGGTTTTCCTTGCTTTCGACTCACTCGGAAATGTAATGGCACCCCTAGATTCCTGCGTGAACGGTCGACCGTCTGCTGTCTTCATCTATTTCGAACGCTCGCTCGCCAAGACTATTGACATTCTCTCGGTTGTCGGAGACCAGTGATTAATGCTGATATCTAGAGTTTGCTAACAGAGACAGGGATTTGTACGAATTTGTAAACATTGAACTGCAGTTCTGCCATGTGAAGCAATGGAAGCGAATTAAAAAATACGCTGGTGCACGGATGCTTAAGGATACTTTGTTCTCGCTTGTGTAAAATAAAAACTTAAGCTAGTATCTTAATACACCCACGTCAAGTAGCAGGGGCCGTATTCTAACTTTAAAACACACACAGACACGATCCAACTTCAATGCAAATCCAATGCAATAACAACACAATATAGCTAACGCCTACACGTCTGAATCAAAAATGACGGAATTTGCTTGAAAATTACTGCGATGCAACTACAATACGACTTCAATATTGGTTGATTATTGGTTGAGTGTTGGAGTTATGTTTAAGACAGATTGTGTTGTTAATGTATTGTTTATACATTTTAAAATTAGAATACGGCACCAGGTTGGTTACAAAACTCGACTTTATTAGGTTTTGAATATATGGAACAAATGACTACGTCTATCCAACATGGCAACCAATATAAATGTGCATTTACAGTAATTACGCTCGGAGAAATTTGCAAATTAATTAATAGAAGTTTCTTATTCAGTTACTTGAAACTTTCTTTCAAGATTGACCTCACTCCAACTCCAATGGTCACGGTTTGTAAAATAGTTTTTTCACACCACCCATTCGTATACGGGCCTTTTCTTCCCTCCTAGGAGGGAACAAAGTGGCACTTTTCTGTTCTAGGACATTACTTTTTTTTTCAGCCAGTCCGCCATGGCAACAAAATGTCTTATTATATTAATCGATTACACTTTCATTATAATCGATTATGTGTATACATTTTTTTATATTTATTACTATTTTTATACGTTATAAAATTCTGTTTTACTCATATTTATCATAAATATACATCAATTCAGTAGGTGCGTTACTATAATGAATAGTTAGCATCATTATATTATTTTTCCAAATCGATTTTTTTATTAATAACGAATAGACGTAGCAATCGATTCGATCTAAGTATACGTTGTCTGTGGTGTGGCCTGATATTTATTCTCTGTTTTATTTTTACGATAGTTTCATGCATAAAATGATGAATCTTATTAAAGAACCTGCACATTAAAAGTAGTTAAATTGGAAGAAACAAATCCCGTGTTCCTGCATCCTGTGTTTGCAAGTGATTCAAGTATATGACTGGTACGGATTCAGGTGAAACAATAAAATGTATTCGAGCTATAAAACATGAAAACATGACTCCGGAATTTATAGAATGAAAAGAAACGCAACATTGGTGCGTAATATGGCCAATTCGTTGCCATCCAATCTAGACAGAAGGATCTAAAAGCACACAAAAGGAATACGAAAAGTCGTTATATTTGAGGTTACCTAGAGACATAAAAATTGTTCTCGGAATCGGTATTTGTGGTTTAATTGCAAGGATTTGCTACCTTCCAAGTTTTACCCTGAAGCATGTAGGTACTCCATGTCAAAAATAATGATAATTAAACAAAATTAACAACATTTCTGAAATGAATTTCTGAAGGCCACCAAACGAAGAAGTCTCAAGTTTTGATTGCAAATAATATCAAAACATTCAAACACAGCATTTGATTTCAGTTTCTCTGCCTATGAATGTAAGTAAATTGACTCATTTTATGCTTACAATGCCTGTAAACAGTTCTTGATTTTTTTAACTTAAGATAACTCTAACTGTTAGAGTCTAATGACATCAAAAACTAATTCTAATTTCATAACCTAGCAATGATTTTGTTATGTTTATCTATGTTTGCAATAGTCTTGGGGACTCGCCAGTGTGTCCACAACACTCGGCTTAAGCAACTTGCACATTTTAAATGGTTCATTTTCGGAACGCTAATAAGGTTATTTTAACTAATAACTATAACTAGGTAGTATAGTTATTAGTTATTAACATTGTGATCAGTCGCAACAGTGCAATCAATTAACATATTTTTTGTATTGTTTTAGGTTGTTCTTATCTCATGAGCCCAGCGGTGTTTGTCGAGTAAATAGAGTATGGACTTACTAACTTCTTCCGATAATGCCAAACACCACCTTCACCTTTACCAGGATATTCTACTGGTGAAAAATTAAGACTAACTTCAGTTTTGCTATGATATTTTTTTATAGAACTAAGACTGCCTTAACCCGTGCCGACATTATCCTACTGATACAATACCAAGAATGGCTCCTCCTATATCAGGAAGCATACTAAGCACAAATGTATAAAGTGAAAGTAAATATGATTCAACAATAACGTCTTTTATTTTCGTCTAAGGGGGTGTGAAAAGCAGTATGTGTCACATAGGAGCAAAATTATTTTCACCTTGGGCGTTAACACTTGAATCCCTCACTACGCTCAGGAGTCTATTTTAGAATCCCTCGCTGCGCTCGGGATTCTATTATAGACTCCATCGCTTCGTTTGGGATTCAATGTGCGCCCTCGCCGTAAATATTTCATTTTGCTCCCTTGTTACACAACCTACTATTTCTACTCCGGTACTTTTATCTGTCAATTATATTAGTCCTGCCAACGAATATAAAAGCATGTTTTATGACATTTCAAAAAAGTCTATCTTGTCTATTCTTCATAAAGAGGGTTATTATGTGATAAAAAGCAACTGCTAACAGTGGTGCCCTGTGAACCCAACAGATAAAAAAGAAAAACAACACTAAATTTACAACGAAAATCAAAACTGCCAACTTAACAAACGCCTGAATTCTTATGGTTTGGTGCCAACATAAAGAAAAAAGCAAGTATGTTGATGACATTTGAAAAATAATATATTACCGTGTCTATGATTACGTTCTCTCAACTGTCATTTGCCACCACTTTTCAACTTCTCGCTCTTTCTTAAAGCAAACTGCGTTTAATTTTATATTTTATTTAATCCCTAGTCGTAGAAGAAGTAATGTATGCAACGTTGTATAAGTAGTTCAAAAAAGGCTCATGGCGTCTTTATTAACAATTTTCCGTTCGCCTCAAATTGTTACACACGCCACTCACCTTTTTTGAACCCTCTTATACAACTATTGCATAAAATACTATTATGTAGTTATTAAGGATCACCTTTGTTCATCACACATACATTTCGAGGTGAACTGAACAGTGTGTAGGCAAGGCAAGGCTGCCTGATAATTTAAAAAATTAAAAGCAAGTATATCTCTTGAAACACGCGACCCACCAAAAAGGACAGAATACACGCAAAGCTACTGATTTTCAAAACACGTTTCAAGATGGCTTATAGCATACTGTAACTAACTTACTAACATAATTTAGTCTATTTCATTGTTACCCTTCAAAGAGCGGTGGGAGAGTAATAAACGTTTCAATTGTACTTAGGGCCTTTTGGAAGTAAGCAATAATCTCAAGGTTGAGTCTATGATAAGGACCAACGATAATAGCGTCTTCTTTGTCATATCTATGGAAAGTGTAATAAGACCATCCCGTTCAATCTTGGTATTGTTATTACCATGTCAGGTCTAGGGATAGTATGTCTATGTTTTTTTTATTTACTCTGGGTTCATTTTTATACCGTTCATGGGCGGTCATACATCAAGTTAAAAGCTAGACGGGTACTATTTTAATAACGAGTGCAGTAACGTTAACCTCGTATGTAATTAGTGTAATTATTAAGGTAGCTATTTCCATATTAAGTTCCAATCTCGTAGGGTTGAGTGAGGAGAGAAAAAGTTTTTATTCCATTTAGGTACATAATGTACTTTGGTATTTATGTGTACATAAATAATATTACTTTAGTCTGAGATAACAAGACGATGTCCAATGTATAGATAAACAGAGAGTTTACATATATATATAGTTTTTTAAATATTATGTACGGAATCAAATGGTACCAATGGGGTTGGCAAACTGTCAACGGTTTGGTCAGATGAAGCCAGCATAGCTAGTACCTGTCACTAGTATTGTTGTATGGATTTGGCTTAAAGGCTAGCCTATACAGGTCAGAAAATTAAAAAAAAACATGATTTTGACACTATTTGTAGGACTGACAGGTACATGATATGCTTGCGCCACCTGTAAAGACTTTCGACCGACCAACCCCATTGTTTTATTTTGGAGGTAAATTAAATCTTTAAAAAATTACATATTGATACAAAATTGACATATGATTAACATCTGTTGGTGTTGCCATCCCAAAAATTGTCCCTTTTTGAGGATTTTACCCCTAATTGCTCTACTTATTCCAATTTTCATATAATTATATAATCACAGCATAATTCATGGGTGGTCGCCGTTGCTCATGTGTGTGGGTAATTAATTTGACGTTCACGAGTGTTATAATATAGTGAGCAGTGAAACGAAGTACAATAACACATGTGGTACTACCGGACACAACACAGTGAACAGAAAGTCTGTTTTAAAAATTATAAATGTATTACCAAGACTCGTAATAATTTTCAATAAAAAGCTTCCGTGAGACTCAGACATATAAAATAAATAGTATATTTAAACATATATAAGTCGATAAATCCCATAAAACGTCACATGTCTTTCTCGGTCAGCCAACGCCAACGGCTGAAGTCGGGGTCGTGATCAATAACTATATTTTCTGATTGTGTAACTGATTAACATTACTACTTATTAAGTAAAGTATTATATAAGTTAATTTGTATGTCTTTCCCGACTACAGAATGATGGTGTTCCGTACCTTTGGGAGGCGTATGCGGAGCCGAAGCCAACGCCCAGAGGACCTTTGACAATTTAATTAAAAGTGAGAGGTATACTACGTATAAGATTATGATTAAATAAGAAAGTTTAAAATTACTTGATTTCAGAACAATAACACCCTTTTCGCTAAAAATGGTACCTTCTCCAAAAAAGTGTCACAAATAGACATAGCTGAAATACTATGCTGTAACATTTTCAGGGACTGTGACACACGATATTACATCACGGTGATAACGTATCCGGTTATAAACTGCGTTAATTTGCCTGCTGAAGGATATTATTGCATTGCCCGCTATTTAATTTTACATTTTCATATTTCTATTTGAAATATGTCGTCATTAAATTACGTATAATACGTTCTAATTTCATTCGTGCTTTAATTAAAACTGAAAGTAGAAATATGATTGTCAGCGTGATGAATTTAATGGTTTATATTTACGCCCAGCAGCAGTAACCTACTCCGGCGAGTTGTTCACAAGAATACTGCACCGGGTCAATATCGTTTTGAAACACATCTCCCGCTGAAAATATTGACTGTACCTGTACCTACATACATTTTTTTCTGACGACGTCACACTTGAAAATAAAATGGTCTGAAATTAGACTAGTTGCATTAGTAGACTATTAATGATACTCTTTACGGTTTTCGCTTTACTTGTCTAATCGTCCAGGAAACTTTCGACGGCTTTTCTTATTCGCTTACCGCTTGGCTCTGGAAGCGACTAGTCCTGATGTCCTGAATTACCTGACACACACACATACACACACTACACACTCTCTACTTGGCTACACTTCATACGTGCGGGCTACACTTTCGCGTTTTGTAAATGCAATAGATAAATTCAGATGCTATAAAATCTGAGTTTAAAAAGTGATCCAGGAGATCGTAAATGAGTCAAAAACGATTTTAGTTGTTTAGTAAGTTATTAGTTAGTTAAGGTTATGCGGCTTTTCGGTGAAATAAATGGATTTTAAATCCTAATTTTCTTGTTAATCCGCTATAGTTAGATAACTTAGGCGCAAACTCTCTCTCATATTTAAATCTCAATGGGAATAGTAAACGTATTTGTATAATTTACCCAAATCGTTAACTTTTATAGTTGTCTACAGAAAACTCGCCCGTTTTCCTGAACGTTTTCGGCCCACTTTTGACCCAAACTGGTGACAAGAAAATGTTGAATCAGTCATGTCATGTGTCTACATAAGAAAGTGATGTTGAGTTCATAATTTGCTATTCTCAGTCGGTGGTGTAAAATAGCTAGTTTGATTTACGTGATTTAATCTAAATTAAAGTCTATTTTGCTCACCGTCCCCGGTGGCGACCGGGATTAATTTCCCGCGCTAATAGGGCGTGGACTGCGCCCGCGCACGTGACGCGCACGCCCGCCAACATGCCACTACCAGGTACAAAAAAGCTTAAACGACATACTTTCTATATGACTTTCAGCCCTTTTGTACAAAATGAAGGGTCACCGAATAAAATGACGTAACTCAGTTTTGCTTTTACAACAAAAATAGACTTTGTGTCCAAACAAAAAGGCTTAAAATAGGACTGAACTCAAGTGATCATAAGTCTTTAAGCTTTAGGTCGCATAACTGTCATGTAGCATTTCCTCTTTTTTGCTGAGTTACAAATCGCGGTAAAGCTGTAACCATTAATAAATTATTCTGAGTTTCAGATTGCGGGTATCTGTGGGTGGCTTTGTTTTTTGGGCTTGAACGGGCCTAGAAGTTTTGTTGTTATTTATTAACAGTGAAATCGGTTATGTTTTTGCTAAAATTGATACACGGTGGAGGTAAACTATTCATCAGAACAGGTAGAAAATTCGTTATTAGATCCTATGAAAATGACTGTTAGCTTAGTTGTAAGTCCAATGTCCTTTTTCTGCTTCGCTTAAGTAAGAGGTATTTTATAGGTACGACGATACTCAACAGGCACGCGTTCCTCGATACGGACAAGCCACGCCCATCCGTTAGAGACACGTTTATGGCTCCCGTGCATGAAAGAAAGAGATGCAGCGCTCTTAAGGATCAGACTTTTTCACTAAACTACGATAAATAAGCGAATCTATAAAGTTTTGTCTAATTTTGTTTCTGTGACTTTTTAGATAAACCAGAATACCATATTTTTAACTTAGTTATATTACTTAATCTCTTATAGTTTTCGTAAGCTAAGAAAAATAAGGTAAAAAGGACCCAACTTTGGATTTTTTTCTATCGAGGCAACTTTCAGCAATCGTGTTTCGGCTTGTGCCAAAAACAAGAGTATATAGTCTTATAATATAAATTCGAAAATAAATTCAGTCTCTTTTCCCGTTTAGTCAATAGAGCGTTTGAAAAAACCTATAATTTTTCAAAGTAGCCCCTTAAATATAAGGCGTTTGATGTTATTGACCTTTAATTAGCGCTTGGCTACCATTACCAGTAAGAAACTCTATCCAGCTAAAAACTTCATAAAGTATCTACGCTGTCTCAAAACACAAAGTAGTAGTAGAGCCACCAGGAAGAATAGTTTATATAACAAAGCGCGCAAAAATATATGCCAGAATCTTATTTTAAGAGCGTGTTTCATATTTTTGCGGCCCTCATTGTGCAACATATACTCGTAATTGTAGATGACTGTATTCGTACAATAACATTGCTTATCTTCATCTCAGCCATAAGACATCCACTGATGAACATAGGCCTCCCCTTTAGGGGGGGGGGGGGGGGGGGTTGCCATACGCGCCACGCTTGGCAGGCGGGTTGGCGCGCGGTTGTTTTTTTGTTTACCGTTGTTTAGGCTTTCGGAAGATGCTGCTGCCCATCTCCCGGTATATTCCCTTAGCAGACTCCTACTGCAACCAGGCGACGATATGGTGGGGGACAATCCGAGCACCCCACAGCATGGCACGGCATCATATTTTTTAACTTCATTTTTATATGCCGCATGGCAAGCAAAGCATTCAGCCCACCTGGTGATAGGCGGTCAGCATAAGTTATGGATACCTGCAATTCCAAGGGTGCTATGCGCGTTGCCTTCCCTAAAACAAATTGTACACTCCTTTTTATGAAGCCCAAAACCTGGATTTATGTGACGAGTTGGTACTAAAACGTGTTAAATAGACCCGTGTGTGGATTCGCCTTATGCGTAGCGATTTCAGTATCGGTCGGGCGGGCGGCCACACGCGGAGGTCGCCGTCATAACTTTTCATTTTGCATACGTTTTAAATACTTGAAACGTGGTTTGGAGTGCTTTATTTTATTGAAGATCATTTTTTATTAACATTGATAATTTTATGGCTTGTCCTTTTTACCCGATCGATACAAAAAGAGGAAGTGTTTTTGTGTGAGTGTAAGACTTTTACACCTTTGTTTGTGTGCTTGTAATTTTTTATGGATTTTACTATTAAGGTTTCCTTAGAAGTCTCAGTTATGACAGTAATATTTACGGCATATTGTATTTTAGTATATTAGGTAACCTTTTATCGTCATCTGTTGGAGTTTGCGGATCTGTTTGAGCAAAGGCCAGCTTTAAACAATTTGGCACATAAGTGTATGTACCTACAGGGTGTGGCCTGTAATACGAGCAAAAAATTATAATGTAGATTGTACTCCTTAAACAATAAAATTGTTGTTCAAAAACTTACAAATAAATGTTGTCTTAAGATTGTCTCATTCATGCAAACTAAATATTATTTTCAATTTTGTCAGTCTTGTCACCCTACAGCCTCATGACATTTCGCAATACATTGTAGAAGTAGAATTTAATTAAATTAACATTTCACTAATCATTTATATTTCAGGGATTGTACGTAAATCTCATTTTTATATAGGTACCTCACCTACTCTATACATTTAGCAGGATATTTGTCATTTTATTACTGAAATTGTTATATATGTAAGTTACACATGTCATAGTCGTATGAAGCGTTTTTCATGAAAAGCTTAGGCAGAATCGAAGCCAAAGTCGCGCTGATTAAATTTGCGAATTCCCAGACAGAACTCTCGTCTGATTGGGATTTATCAAAATACCGAATCAATGTAGGCCTAACAATTCAAGTATAAGTAATAAAATATTCTATTTCATTTATTTCCCTTTTCTAGTTTTTTGTGGTATACGTGAGCGGACGTATGATGATTGAGGCTATCCACGTGATGAAGCAAACGTCACTTTTTAACACCGCGCGAAAGACTCATTTCATTATCATTCTGTCACTTACAGTGAGAGAATGATACCTTATACAGGTAGTGTTCTAATTAACGGATGATTTATTTTCTATTAAGAAAGGTCATTTAGTCATTGAGGTCACCTTTTGTGTCTATGTAATTAAGTATATCAATGGCCGAACGGCTCAGTTATACGTGTTTTTTTGACTACAATATTCAAAAATGTATATAAAATAAACTTAATGTTACTAGTGAAGAATATTGCGAGTATGCAGCAGGTACCTACACTCATCTATAGCCGTTTTAATTGACGGATAGGGCTAAGAAACTTTTTCTTCTTCTTCTTCTTCCTAGCGTTTATCCCGGCTTGGGGTCCGCTTGACAACCTAATCCCATGAATTGGCATAGACACTAGTTTTAACGAAAGCGACTGCCATCAGACCTTCCAACCCAGAGGGGAAACTAGGCCTTTTTGGGATGAGCTCCGGTTTCCTTACGATGTTTTCCATCACCGAAAAGCGACTGGTAAATATCAAATGATATTCCATACATACTTAAGTTCCGAAAAACTCAGTGGAACGAGCCGGGGTTTGATTACGATGTTTTCCATCACCGAAAAGCGACTGGTAAATATCAAATGATATTCCATACATACTTAAGTTCCGAAAAACTCAGTGGAACGAGCCGGGGTTTGAACCCGAGACCTCCGGATTGAAAGTCGGACGTCTTACCGCAAGGCTACCAGCGCTTTTTTATGTAGGTAAAACTAAAATAATGAGAAGGTTCGTAAGCAAATATACTTTAAGTAAATAAATTTAGGACACGAGAACAAATGCTCGCAAATTACGTGTTATAATCCGGTTTCCTCGGATTAATCTAAAAAAAAAAACCGGAGGCTGAGCCAAGTATTTCGACAGAAAATAGGTCGGGGAGCACAGATAACATAGTAATCGAGAAGCTACGCCAGTCTTATATGAAAAATCTTGAAAAGAGGATTTTTTAAAGAACATATTAATCGACCACGTAACAATCTGCTACAGCATTATAATACAGTAGCTGTTCTCGCGGCTTTGCCCGTGTGTATTTTGGAGGTAAACTACCCTTAATGGTTTTCTGGGGTATAAACTGTTACTTATCAGTACCGGCCAATAATATAGCACCTTTGTGTTTTTTTGTATGAGTAATGTAAACAATATTGATTATTTTGTAGATTTCACATTTTACTAGTAATTTTAAACAAATATATGATGAATACTGCAATGAAATACTGTGAATTACAATAGAAGACTCACATTATTACTTAAAAATCATTAAAAAATTAAGTAAATTATACATTAGAAAAAACCTTTATGAAAAGACCATTAAATTGGACCAATTGTGATTATACTTAGTACCTAATCTGTAAATGCCGTAAAAGTTTACATCAGTGTTTTGTCACTGACCTAATGTGCATTATATTGATAGTGACGCTGACCGGTCGCTAAGCCAGAACGTAGACAATAATTAAATTTCGTGAAACTCAAATATACTTCTCATACCACATTTCCTTATGTCCACGTCCGAGACTGCGAGCGCACTAGGGTGTCATATTGTCTACAAAATATCAATGCCGTTATTGCACACGAAAATCTGCTTTAACCACAAATTAATAAGACGCAGAACGACTACATTATAGCGAGCGTAGATTCGGGAATGACAAATTTAACTTTGTGAACTACGAATGTAATGCGGATCAAAATTTTAAGTCTTATTAAGGTAGTCATAAAGCGCTTTACACTGTATTTTTTAAATTAATAAGCGGTCAATGGAATGGTGTTACAGCAGCACTATTATCGAGGGTCAATAGCAGTATCCGTAGTCGATCGATGCCGGAAGCCTGATATCGGATGTAACCGTGCCGTGCCGGCGACGAATGAAATTATTTATTTTTGACTGGCATGACAACAGGAAGGTAATTTGTGGTTAAGCCTTTACGAATGAATGGTCGCGCGTAATTTACAATGTGCTGATGTTGTTTGGACAGCTTTCTCATTTGGGAAATTAATTCTCCTTCTGTTTCAATGGCCTTATAATTAAATTGTTAATTTGCAAATTGTTTATGTTCCGGTACAATTAGAACGCAGTATTACAATAAGAGAATTTGTTGTCTTAATTTTTAAACAAACGACGATCTTCAATGAGCGTGGTTCATCTTTCTTAAAGTTGTTTTTGTAAATTAATATCCAAGGTTGATTTTTTATATCACAAAAGTAGTTAAAGCACACATCATTCTTAATTACTTACATAGTTTGCTTTATTTTACTTCTGACCATTTTGTTGTCTTTTATTTCTGTTAGTCATTTTATTTGGTATGTAGTAATCTTAAAAACGAATATTTACTAATAAGTAAGGAATTCTAAAATGATTAACGTTGGCTAACTCTATTTCTCTCATTTCTCTACAGAAAGTACTGAATACTTTTGGGCGAGGCTGTTGGTACCACGTCAAGTTGTGAAACTTTTATTCAAAACAGTTTGGAGGCTGCATAAAAGGTTACTTTGTTGATGGATGTGCAAATTGTGTCCGCGCCAATTGAATAAAAGGTTCAATGGAAATGCCTTTCCGCCGTCCTTTGCACCTCAAGGTTTCGGCGACACTCTACAAATACTAATGTAGGTGTTTTACTGGCTCTGAATATTAATAAACCTCGTGCCTTTTTACCGTGCATAAGTATTAGAGGCGCTTAAAACACCGCTCTGTGCCACAACTCATCAGAAGTGCTCAAAAGAAATGTTCTTAATTTTTTAGGGCGGATTTTTACATGAGTCATTCGAAAAGAAACCATAGGTTATAACTTTAAGGTACAAATTTAAGCGATTTATTTAGTAGGTGATTATATAGGTAGTTATGTAAAAGCTCACATGGAGCTAAGTGTCGGAAAATGAGGTGCGACATATAGGCGGAGTGGCGATACAGGCCAATGCTTGACCCAAATGTTAGTTAGTAGTGCCAGCGCCATACGTTACATTTTAAAAAACTCAATTTATGGCCGATGTTAGGCTGCCAAGGCAATGGCGAATTACTACATCCATACTCGAGAGCAAAAATTTCGGGTCAGTAACATAAACTTTAATATCTTTAAAATTAATATCTTTTGAGATATTCAAGAAAATGCTAGTGACCCGAAACTTTTGCTCTCGAGTGTAGATGTACATTTTAAATGTAAGTAGTTATTTCTAACAGATAAAAAAGTTTTTTTCGATTCCTTATAAATGCGATGCGATTCCTTATAAAATATTATTTAGTGCCTCAATTATCTCTTGTACCTAATACTTACTTGTCATTATTATAAGTAACTTTTTTTGGTTTGTTTTGGTCACAGGGAAAATATAATCTGATTTTTACTTTAAATAATGTTCCGCGAATAAGAATAATAAGTAGGTAGCCGAAAACGACTACCATGACTTTTCAGCAAAAGGGTATATCCGCCATCTTAGATTTTAAAACAGACATCGCATTGTCAGTGGGTTATTTATTAAAATCACTATAGGACAATTAAAATTGTTTTGTTTCTAAGACTACGTTGTATATGAAGTCCGGTTAATATGACTTGTTTTGCAAAATAATTCCCTCCGATGTCATTATAAGCGGATTCTACTGTATCCTTAAAATATAGTGTTGGAACATTACAGAGAGAGGTAAATTTAACGTTCTCAGTAGGTATCACTAGATAAATTGTTTGAGGTTCGTTCGTAATGATCCCGTACAAAGCTAGCGCCTAGCGGTGGCTACATAATTAGATTGTCTCCGCCAACAGAGAACAGATATTGTCTTGCACGTATACACACACATATTACAGTAAGCTGATTATATGCTGGTACCTGCTCACACTCGTTAACGCGAAACAACAAGATTTAAGTATTATTCGTTACATTTTGAAGTATTTAGTATGAAAAATGCCTGACCTACTAACTAAATTTGAACTTTTTATCAGTCGGGCCTAATTTATTAGGTACATACTTGTGAATTGTTTAAATAATAACAAATCCTCGCATTGCTCATATATTAAGTAAAGTCTCATCTCGTCATTCACTGTACCCCTTACCCACATGCGGGTCTCGGATGGGCCAAGCCACGCCAATTTCATGTTTGCCCTCCCTTACCTTCTGCAGATTACATTATAACCGAACACGTTATTAAACTTTTCGTGTGGTTGCGGTTTCTACCCTTACTAATGATCTGATTACATACGTTACACGTTTATAGGGATCGCTCCCTTAATAATAAATTTAATAATGTTAGGTATATCTGAGTTACGCTGCTCAGGAAAAAATATGTTACTGTCGCCGTCTAATTTTCTATGGCGTCTTAATGTACCTACATGGTAGTAAATTGCGTGTATACAAACGAAATTTTAATTTCACCTTTATCTATATCACCTTTATGCTAAATGTATACACGTGTCTACAAGGTCATGGATTGTGTCTAGAGGTTGATATGGGTGTCGAAATTTAGGCAAGTACGTGGATAATTTGTTTGAATTTTGATCTATTGAATTAAATGTACCTACCTACAAGTAAGACAAAATAATTTGTTTATTATACTTACTTTGTCGTCATACTCCTAGCGTTTGTTAAAAGTGAAAAAAACATAGAATTTAAAAATATACAAACAATGCTGGATAAAGGCAGGTTGGGTAACAGAACCATAGATTATATTATTATCCCGGCAAAAGGGAAACTGTATGAAATCTCCATACAAGTGTTTCCCTTGCCCCACGTGTTTCTCTTACCACGACCTTCCCACCTGATCCTATACACTTTTCGCTAGGCGCTACAGTCAAATCAAATCAAATCAAAATAATTTATTTGCTAGAAGTATACAAGTATACATGCAAATATACAGTTATAAAATAATATTTACATATTTACACATTTAAATTTATTTCAAAATATATTAATTTTACATATTTTAAATTTCAGTCATTGACAATTATTTTATATCACACAGAAGGAACAAATACTTATTACAGAATAAAAACGATCCGGAGAAAAAAATAAAATAAAAATGTTCAAGTAGGTAAACAGTATAAATTAAATTGTATTAATGATCAATTCCTCGTGAATGTCATAAAATATCTAGTCAAGTGCATTTGCAAAATATTCGTTAATGTTATAATAAGGTCTATTTAAAAAATATTGCTTTAAATCTTTCATTTCGTCATTTAATTTATTGTATACCATAATGGCGTTATTATTTATACTATGGTCAAAGTGGCTAAAGTTGGCTTTATCTCGAGCTAAGTTTTTAGTTTTTCTTAAATTATAATTAAGATACTGTCTGGCTTTTGGGAATTTATTTATATTTTTATGGACATACAGACAAATGCGATACAAGTATAATGACACAATAGTTAGTATCTTATTTTCAATAAACATATATCTATGTGTTACAGGAATATCTTTACACCCTTCAATTATACGGATGGCACTTTTTTGCATAAGCAGTGTAGAATTAATGTTACATGCATTACCCCAAACTTCGACACAATAGCGTATTATGCTTTCGAAATAAGAGTAATAAACAATTAATAAAGTTTTTTTATCACTGGTTTTTCTTAGTGCTCTCATTGTGTAGCAAGCGCTTGCCAGTCGCTTATTCACTTTATCTATTTGTTCGTTCCATCTTAGGTATGGATCAAGTTCAACGCCCAGAAACCGTACACAGTTAGATTTGGATATTGGTAGGTCGCATTGAAAGTCGTCACTATTATTATTACGGCGAAATAGAACATAGAAGCTTTTGTCACAATTAATTACTAATCCGTTATTTGAGAACCAACCAGTAAGATCTGACCAGCACGTGCGAGCTTTTGTGTTAAATTCCTCCGAACTATCAGCCATGAGGACTATGCTTGTGTCGTCGGCATAAAGATATGGTGTACCGCTTGTAAGACAATCTGGTAAATCGTTAATAAATATAATAAACAGAAGAGGACCAAGGACTGATCCTTGAGGTACTCCACATGTTAGTACGCCTTTATCGGAAGTGGTGACATGATCCGAACTCCGTTCAGATATCTCAACATGCTGGGTCCTGTCTGTTAGATATGATCTTAATAGTTTTAGCGCATTACCACGTACTCCGTAATGTTCCAGTTTGTCGAGGAGTATTCTGTGACTTACGCAGTCAAATGCTTTTGTAAGGTCGCAGAATACTCCTCCACATTTGACGTCCTGATTTAATGCGGACATTATTTCGGTTACTAAATTAATTACAGCACCTGAAGTATCTTTACATTTTCTGAATCCGAATTGATGCGGAGTGAATAGATTGTGCCTATCAAAGTGTTTTTCTAGTCTAGTAGCCAAGCATTTTTCAAATATCTTAGCAATTACAGATAGTAGAGAAATAGGCCTATAGTTACTCAGTTCCATTTTACTACCTTTTTTTTATATATTGGTACAACTTTAGCATGTTTTAGGGGTTTTGGAAATGACCCTTCTTCAATACAATCATTAAAGATGATGCATAGAGGAATACAGAGAATATCTATATATTTTTTAATGAATTGAGTGTTAAGATTGTCAGGCCCGCATGAATTGCTGTTTTTTAGATTTTTAGCTATTGAAATTATTTCAGGTTCTATGATAGGAGACAGAAAAATTGAGTTTTGGATCCCACATTTACTTTTTTTTAAGACTTTCATATGGTCGCTGTCATTACTATTATTACTGTTACCCACGTTTAGAAAGTAATTATTAAAGGCATTGGCGATTACGTTAGGGTCAGTATTCAGTTTGCTGCCAATGTTTAAAGTAATTTTATTTTTAAAGTTGTCTTTTTTACCTTTAGTTTGATTAACAAGGTTCCATATAGTTTTTGATTTATTCCTAGAGGCACTTTAGGTGCGGCGAATATGCAACTTTTTAGCGGAAATAAGCGTAGCATGCAGTGTCGTTTTATAGGACTTAAAGTATTTTATGAAGTTAGTATTGCTACTATACCGCGACTTAATTATCATATTTCTTTTGTTACGACAGGAGATACGTATTCCTTTAGTAATCCAATTATTTGGCGCGTTTCTTATAACTCTTTTTTTAATTGGAAAGTGTTTTTGAATTAGTCTATTAGTTATTTCGAAGAAAATGGTAAGTTTCTGACAAGAGCTACAGTTACTGAAAGCTATGTCCCAATCAATATTTTTAAAACTTTCACGAAAGTTATGGTTGGCCCTAGTGTTATTGAAGACTCGTGTCTTCATTAATCGTATCTGTGCTGAAGTGTCTGGTTGTAATAAAATATTAGGAAATTCAGTAAGTTGCGCATCATGATCAGAGAAGGAGCACGGAATAACAAAGGAGTCTGTGTAATCATTATAATTTGTGAAAATATTGTCTATTAATGTCGAAGTTTTAGATGTTATACGTGTAGATTCAAATATTGTTGGCTTTATGTTGTGTTCTAGTAATGTTTGCAAGAATAGTTTAGTTTGATTATCATTATGTTCACTTAGGTTGACATTGAAATCCCCTGCAATAACTACGTTTAAGAATTTTGTGTTATCCAGAAAACGAATTAATTGACTTAAAAATATGTTAAAGTTTGCACTCGGAGCCCGGTATACAACTGCTATACAAAATTTATTATTATCACTTAACTCTAGTTCAATTACACACAATTCAAAGAATTTTTCAGTGCAATATTCTGACATATTTAATACCCTAAATTTATCAGAATATTCATTGCTGATCAATATCATCGTGCCGCCTCCTTTAACATAAATTCTGGCAGTTTGTGCAGCAATCAAATACCCTGGTAAACTAATGGACTCGTATTCAGTAGGTTCGAGCCAAGTTTCTGTTAATAATATTATTTTAGGCTTATAATCTAACTCACATTCAATGAACGCTTCTAAGCTTAATAGTTTATTTCTCAATCTATTAATATTTAAATGTAAAATTCCAAATTTTTCTGATTTTGCAGGTATTTCCTTATTTATAAAAAAAGTAAACTATTGTAGAACTTTTCATTGATGCGCTTCAATGCAGTGTTTACACCTGTGGCTAATTTATATTTGCCTTTATATTTTAGATCATATCCATTTTGGCTATAATCATCAACATTGAGATTTTCGTCAATATTCTGAATCGTCACATGTTCGAAATTTGATAAAACTTGTATTAGACCAGCATTAAGTTTGTTTACAAATAAGTTAAAGGGCTTAGAGTTATAGTTTACACTTAGTGGCACAGAGCAAACAATAACGTTACAGTGGGATAAGCTTGTGACTACTCTCCTTATCCGCGATCATTTGTACTGTTTCCGACGGAGAGAATACGTTGCAGTCGCTGCCTCCGCACATAATAACAATACAGTCCTGTTTTGTAAATCCCGCTGTTTTTTTCGTTATGTCTTGAAGAACACGGTCAGTAGTTCCAAATTTAATGATATCCGCAGCGAAATTGTAGTCCTGACGTCGGAGTCGAGCAAGCATAGAGATGATTTCTGATCCATGTAGATCCGACACGAGTAGAAGGTTAGGTTTTCGGTTAGGTCCCGATGATACATTAGGTTCCTCTTTTTCTGCTATAGGGCTGTCTGGTCCTGGGTTCGGTCTTAGATTGAGAATGGTCGATGTTTTAGGCGTTAGAGTTAGTTCTTCTGGATTACGATTAATTATCTTGTTAAGGTGTTCCGCATTTTTTTCCAACATTTTGATGGACTGTTGTATAGCGTTAAGCGAAGCGTCTTTTTTCTTCAGGGAGATGTATTTTTTATGTAGATTTGCATAGTTCCGGGATATTTTTTTTAAACGTAGAGTTAATAATTTAACCTTCTTGAGATACTCGTTAGATTTCTGTTCTAAGTCTTTTATCTCTTGCTCAATGATTTGAGGACTTGCTTCATCACCGGTTCTGATGGTGTCACACAATTTCTTATTCTCAGCCTCTAGTTCTTCTAATCTGATAGCCAGAGTTAGATTTTCTTCTTCTTTCTTAGCGATTTTTTGTTTTAGAGGTGTTAGTATTTCTAAGTTGTCTGAGTCCATTTGAATAGAGCACACAGAGGAATTACAGGGTTCCATACATTTAGACACTAGTTTCGATTGTAGAACAAGACATTCTTTTTCCTTGTCTCTTAATAAGTTTTTTAATAATTTGTTTTCGTTCATTATTTCAGAATTTTCATTAACTTCGCTTTCAGAAGACTTAAGTTTTTGCTTTAGGGTTGCATTTTCTGACTTTAATTTGCTGATAGTTTTGTCGTAGTCGCTGATTTTTTTTAAGCAGTTGGTGTGGTCATGAAGACCTTCGTCGTCACTTTGTACTCGATGTTTATCCAGGGGTTTTCTGGGTCGAAGGATCGACTTCTTTGCTTGATCTTTCCCGTTTTCCATTGTGGCGATGCGTTAAATGGAGTTAAATAAATAAAAGAAAAAATAAAAAAAATAATAATAATAAAATTCAAAAAGTTCGCACGTCGCGGGTTTCGAACCGCCGTCACTGAAGCAATCTCCGACACTATTCCGCACTACGGCCACAAAGCCAAGAGAACAGTTAGATAAGCTGACGAAATTTAAGTACGGTTTTTATGACTTCGGTTATTGGATCAGATTGTTGTGGTTGTTGGATTGTTTGTCCACCCGCAATTATAAAAAAATATAAGAAAACCTAGTCACAACCCTAAAAATACTCGTAGTCAAATAATTGGTTTTCAAGTAAAATGTACTTTATTTTCACGTCACTTCAGTTATATAAGCGTTTGTCATTATTATGTGACTTTTGATGATTGTTTTTGTGGTGCACTGGTCTTCACTTCACTGTTGACATTTTATACTAACACCGATTTTAGGCACTATTACCAGCAGTCATAATTGGAGAACATTTTCACTGTATTATTATGAACTATGTATCACTTAAAGTCACTTATTATGCTCTTATATTCATTCAATTAATTTATAAAAGTAAAATTACTGAGAGGCATTGTTTACTGCACGGGCGATCTACCCTCACCTAGTATTCTATGTTAAACCACAGTTTGCTAAGCTGGCATCATAAAGTCATAAGTAGTGCCGGCCAGTATCTCGCTGCGGTTGCAATGCAGGCCGGACACTAAGCTCCCAGAATTAGTAGCTCGGATGATCAATTTATCATGATTATACACGTGGAAAACTGGGGCACGATTAAATACACTATGTTAGTACATAGTGATTTCATGCGTGAATATCATAACCTAAGGTCAACCCGGCGAAGATGTCGTCAGTTGGCGAAGATCGTATAGCAAGCAATTACAGCTTATTCTGCATAGCTTTTTTACGGAATAATAAAACTGTTCTAGAACAATTTTATTTTACCATTCCGTAAAAAATAACTATGCAGAATTTGTTGTAATTGCTTGCTATCCGATCTCCGCGGACTGCAGGTCTTCGAGTTGACGTTACCTAACAAATTCTGTACCTACCTATTGAAATACAGTTTGCTAAGTTGCAGGTGCAGACGTCATTCATAATATCCTGAGTAGCCGTGTGCTCGGTTCTCTCTAGCATCTCTCTGTGTTTACACAGTAGGCGGGCACTAAACTTATAGTTCGTTTTTTTTAGATTAGAAAAAAGTTGAAAGGCGCATGTACAGGGTTCTTTATCAGGCACGATACGGCATGATACATGTCACAAGTGTCAAAGTGTCAATGCGGCCAATAAAAAATATTTAAATATATTTGTATTTATAATAAAGCCATGCGTAGGTATTTGTAAATGTTAAATTGAATAATATTAATTATTTTACAGTATTGTAATAGTAGTCATTATTACGAAATAATTTATTCTTATCAATGTTAATGTTTTAGTGAATGTTGCACAATAAAAAACCTGGAGAAAAAGAGGTTCGAAACATATGGTTTTCGATTTATAACGTATGCGTGTGTCACTGTCAGTTTTTCAATTGTCATGTGTCTCTAACGTGATAATCAAAACGAAATTGTGTTTTTATTGCTGTTATGGATTATAATCTGTAAATTGTCATTATTTATTTACAAATGTGAACTCTTCATCATGTTAACTAATCGTTTGTTGGTGTGCTTGCAGTGTGTTTAAATTGAATATTCAAACAGAACAGGTTGGAACAGGTTGGCAACTTCTGTTTCTATGTTTACTGAATTTCTAATCTCAAAAAAAACGAAATATAGCTTCGTATTAGTACCCCGAATAATAAGTTCATTGAGATACCTATACATGTGGGCAACTAGGATACGAATACGCTATCTTAGTACTTGAGCTTCATAGTGATTTCATGCGCGAATATACCTATACCTTGCAGTGCTTGCAGTACCTAACGAATTCTGTATCTATTGAAATACAGTTTGCTATATAAATTGCAGGTGCAGACGTCACAAAATCCTGAGTAGACGTGCGCTCGGTTAGCATCTCTCTGCGGTTACACTGTACCCGGGCACTAAACTTAGCTTCATATTAGTAACCCAAATAATAACTTTATTAAGATATACACGTAGGCAACTGGGGCATGAACACACTACCTTTGTAGGTAATTATAACTTGTAACTCCTGCCGTGATCTATGTTGAAACAGTGTGCTATACCTACAGGGTAAAATCCGGGTGGTGTAGCAAGCGATCAAGGCATGATATAGAATCGAAAGATGAAGCTAATGGATGTTATTCATATTTTGTCACCAATATTGATAATAATTTTTCAGGTATAACCGATCGAATAAAAAAAATACGTAGACGGTTAGCTAAAATCTATTTCATCCATTTGAAATATGGACATCACAAACCAGTTTATCGAAGCCTATATGTACCTAATATCTATGAAAAGTTAGTTTTCAGTTAATTTGGGATTATAATATGAAAGTAAAAGTTCTGATATATGGTCAGATTAGGTGCCTAACTAAGCTACGAGTACTTGCTCGTGGGTAATAACTAGCGGTAAGCCCGGTAGGTTGCGGCCAAGCGAATTCGAGACACTGCTACGAGTATATATACCTCAGTAGGCAACCAGTATTACGGCCTCATATTAAGTGGTTTACTGAAACATAATTTAGCGTTAACACCATGCATTACCTGTCCCGTTGTCTGAAATCAGATCTTGCAAGATTTTGATCCACTTTTTGGTTTGATTGGGCTAAAATTTTGCACGCACATTGTATATCGTGACATTGAAATATTATGATGACATGAAGCGGATCTGATGATGAAGCTGGAAGGTAAACATAAGAGCTCCTCAACTACTGATACTCAACATTATCCCGTCGTGTTTTGGCTCATTCTATAGGTAGCTTTGATGAGCAGATAGGGATAAATGGTATAAAGAACAGTAAAAGTACAAGTATATTTATCAATAAAAGCTTATCACAAAATGGAATTTTTAAATGCTTAAAAAATTATACTTACCGTAAAATCGGGTGAGAGAAACAAAACCGATGTTCAAACTTAAATAAAAGATTATTTTTCATATGGCACATTTATTTTTATGACAGTCGAAGTCAAAGATATGTTTACACTTTTCCACCTTACTCCATTGTAATAAGGGGAAAAAGTTTAAAAGTTAGCAATTGTTAGATCTCGCAGAAACTTTTGTCAAAACTGGTAGACCACTTTTTTGGCCCACTGTACCTAATATTTCGAAGAAAGACAGGAAATCGTAGAACAGGGCTATGCACCGTTTACTTAATATAATTATTAGAATTTAATTAATCTAATATAATATAAGTATGCTAATCAGCAAATGTGAGCCTGATAAAATATTAACCATCAAACCATCTGAAGCTGTGTTTTGAGTGGAGGGAACAACATCCCTAACGTAAAAGTGAATCCAATTGTACATCATTATCGAACGAGCGGAGCGTAAGCGAAGATCGTTCTTACAAACAACAACTGTCACCTGGCTACTGGGACGTCTCGGCATTTGGATGGCTTTTTGATTTAGATAGTTTGTCCGACGATAACTTTAGTAACGATTTTCCGATCTTTATGAAATTTGTTGGGGTTGTAGCAGAGACCAACAAAATTTGCGAGTTCGTATATGAGCTGGATTGAGACGGGGGTTCTGAAATTAGAAGGCCTAAAAAGGTTTTGTAAAGGGGTCCTGTTACATTGGTCATCTTATTTGCTACTTTTACGAGCAAGTATGGTTGAGTTTGGTATCAAACGAAAGGTATTGATTAACACTCTCGTCAAATCCTTATTAACTGCTTACTGTTTCATAATAATAAGCAACATAAAATTGATTTCAAAAATATTTTCAATTATATTTTGATTTTGGTGTAAATATTTTGACAACTGACTTTTTTTTAATTTATTAGAGCTTTGGCTGCTAGGGCCATCAGCATACTGACATTAACACATTAGTTAGAGAATAGACGCATAATGATGGTGACCGAAAGCTATATAGGTGGTTCACAGATGAGAACGACATGTCAAAGCAACAGAGTGAGAGGCATGTGAGAGGTGGATTTAAATTTAGATGAGACAAAAACTGTCAAATCTGAAGCGATATCGTCGCAGTAAAATTTTGCGCATCAACCGCACAATTTAATATGGACGTTTAGTTTTACCGTGATGGTTAGTTAAGAAAAAAATACCCGATACCTATTTTTGGTATTTGTAGTAATTCTACTATAGCACATTTATGGCGAAACACAAGATTCGCGAGTTCACAGTTCGGGGCGAACTACTAGTTAATTAAATAACTATATAGGTTGTCATACTTATTCGATGTAAATCAATGTAAAGAAAGAGTCGGTAAATCTTGCTTCTAAATCGGTTGCTCCATTCAGTTTGAATAATATTAAGCAGTAAATAATAATGTGAAAACGAAACGCGTGCTGAAAACTTTCACCGCCATTATTCAAAACTATGCCGTTTGTGATGTGTGATGTCGCTTACTGCTTTCAAGTATGCGTTATGTCCATATTTATGTGTAGAATGTAAAATGTAAGTGTCGTTCCACATCGGAGCCGAGCCTGGCGCCCCGCCAGCAATATGTCGCGAACGTGGACAAACTACCTAGCCATCGAAATTTCACAACCTAGATATGTTTTCACATAAATATTTCAATAGGAATACTTGAGCTAAGACAAGCTAAGATACTTTTCCATTGTTCACATTTGAAACAAAACCTACTCGTTTTTGTTTCAAATGATGAGCTAGTTGCGTGAGAAGCATTGATGGCGTCCGACTTTCAATCCGAAAGTCGCGGGTTCAAACCCCAGTTCGACCACTGCGTTTCTGTGTGCAGTCGACGTCAAAGATATTTTTACACTCTTGCACCTTATTACAAAGAAGTAAAGTGAAAAAGTGTTAATATATCTTTGATGTCGATTGTCCTAAATGTGTTTTGATATTTATCAGTCGCTTTTCCATTTTCAGGAAACCGTACCTAATCCAAACAAGGCTTAATTTATCCTGGGTTAGGTCAGACGGCAATCGCTATTAAAAATCTAGGCTTTCGATCAGCTCTTGGTAAGTTGTCAAGCGGACCCCAGGCTTTACTAAGCCAGGACCACGGTTAATGATGAGTGCAAGCGCTCTTTATAAGTTGGTGGTATTCAGTATTTACCGAGCTTACTGCCCGAAGTGTTTACGGCTCCAGCTCAGTCCACTAGTTATGACACACTAACTCTAGGGAGATTACCGGGGCGATACGTTTGTGATCTAAATAAAACCGATTTGAATCCTTGACTATTTCTTGCCGGTTATATCATCTTTCAATCCGATTTTAGTTTTATTGTAGGTAAAGACTACATTTAAAAAGTATAAATACAATAGTAATACAAACATTAACCATTTTATTACTAATCAATGTCAATGTGTGCATCAGTATATTAACATTGGTTAAAGAATGATAAAAGTATAAAAAGTAATATAAATCGGCACTCGACTCGATAATACCAAAAAATAGACTTTTCAGCCGGAATGATTAAATATTTCCACGAAATAAAATAATCTGAAGACTTAACAAGAACTGTCTGGCACACCAAATTTATAAAACGAAAAATACCTTAACTCAGTGAAATTAAGTTTGAAAAAGCCGTGACTTTATTACTCGCAGAGAAAAAAGATTGTATAAATAAATCCACGATTAAAAGCTAAATTACATAATTTCCCATAGGACCATAATAGAAATGGAGTATTCTATAAATATTTATGTTTCGCTGAATCTAAAAAGCCAATTATTATTGAAGAAACTACCCTGAGATTCAAGGTTTGGCAGCTATCTTTAAAATGAATTCGCTTTTTACTACCTCTACAATTACAGATGAGTTCTACGTAAGGAGATGGGTTAACAAACAGTTTTTGGTGTTTTTTTATTCATACATCATCATCATCATCATCTCAGCCATAAGACGTCCACTGCTGAAAATAGGCCTCCCCTTTGGACAAAGGGGGGGTTTGCCATACGCGCCACGCTTGTCAGGCGGGTTGGCGCGCGCAGTTTTTTTTTGTTTATTGTTTGTAGGCTTTCGGAAGATGCTGCTGCCCAAGTGCCCATCTCCCGGTATATTTCCTTAGCAGACTCCTACTGCAACCACGGGACGATATGGTGGGGGACAATTCTAAAGCCGGGCACCCCACGGCAAGTTTATTCATACCTTTAGTGAATATTCTAATTGGATCGCTGCAAGATCATGATGTGTAGATCTCTTTATTTCTAAAAGAATAAGTCATATCTCGTGTACATATCATTGTGCAATAAAATGCAATAACATTGAGGACGTATTCAGAGTACATTAATGATTAAAGCCTAAATACTTTATTGCCTCATCATCATAAAGTTAAGAGCTGAGCTCTTTTCGGTGAAGCAATTTCCATGTAGGTACTCCTTTCTCTAGCTTTCTCTTTCACTTGATCCATGATGCCCTTCTTGGCTGCCCTCTCTTCCTTCTTCCTTTCAAAACTACTACTTTATTGCCTATAAAACACCGTACACACACATAACCTTGGTTAATATTTGATACTAATTAATTATAAATGAACCTTTTCTTAGGTATTTTAATATTTTACATAAAAAATATTATACGTTATATTATATATTATTACACGATTCTAAACATAACACTTACCTAACAAGAACAATATAGTATTTATACATATCTAGGATTAAAATTATTAATGTGTAGTAAATATGATTTTAATCTCAAGTTGTTACCTTTTTTCCGCGCGGGCTGTACTTATCGCGCATTGCTTGGTCTCGGCCGGCTGACCGGTTTCCTCGCCTCTTGCCGCGCTCCCCCGCGCTGTCGCGGGCATCGCGGCCCTCCCGCCTCCGTACCGAATTAGAGATCAGCGCGGGCGCACGCACGCTCTCTTGCAGCGTCTTCATACGTCGCCGGCGCACAGCTGATCATTATTTTAAAAGTTTGCTTGGTAAAGCGATATTATTGTGCTTGTTTGGCACTGTATTTTTAAAGCCAGTGTTGACCCCTAAACTGGGTAAGTGTTGAACATTTAAATGTGCTTTAGGGAGTGTTAAATTTGAATGTGTGCTCAACGGATATTTTACCGTTATGTTGTAACGACTTTTTTTTCCTTTGTTCGACTTAGCTTATTTGCAGCGTAGGTTATGTATATTCTTGCTTAGCACAATGTGGAATGTAATACTTTTTGGATATTAATTTAAATTGAGTTTTGCTTAAACTAAAACGCTTGTTATTCCGCCTTTGTAAACTCCGTCTGACTGTGACATTTTTACATCACCAAGGCACTTTCACCAACTTCACGCAGTACTTTCTCTTTCGCTTCTGCTCTTCTGCTTCCTGCCGGTCACAGTCAACGGAGCCGTTATTTTCAAATTATTAAGACGGAGAAAATAAATTCCAGGGTGCTACAGCTCGGCTAGAATGCCACACTTCTCTCCACCTCGTTGACCTGGAGGACCTGGTGCTGCCCCTGGCTGAACACAGCTGACGTCCCTCAGCTATCCCACCGCCTACGCACGGAGACATTGTTACCCAGGGGAGTACTAGCGTGTTGGCAGCGACTACCTTCTTCATCCGGGAGCAATAATCAGACGGCTTATAACGGACCTTTGACCTTTCGTCTTCTACGAATGCTTGCGGCGGAATAGGCACAATAAATTATTTTATTTTAAGTGAGCCATTGTGTTTAATTTAAACATCTCCAGCTTAAACCGTAGCAGTGGCGCCCTTACGTGGTTTTCTTTTAAATTAATTGAGGTCTGGTTTTGCTCCCGGGTAGGTAGTTGTAATTTATGTGCTTGGTGTTTGTTTTTTTTTTTTGTTTTGTAAAACGTTGTTTTTGTTTTTGGTTGCCAGCAGCTAAAGTGTACGGAACCGTTTCGTGGTACAGTCGGACACATAATTGTAATAAAAAAATTTTTTGTCCGCTTATACAGTCCACTACATTTTAGTGTTGTTTAGATTTTTTTTTGTATTCCACGTTTCGTACGCATTAGTTGCACTTTAAACGCTTTTTATTTTTATTTTATGTGTGTGTTTTTTTTGCTATTACGCTTGTGTTTTTTTCATGCTTCTCTGCTAATTTTCATCTCTATTATTAAAAAGCGTTAGTTTGAAGATAACAACCAGGACGTTATTAGTCTCATTGCTTAATATTGTAACAGACGGAGTATTTCATTATTATTATATATTTTTTTTTTTTTTTGTTGTTCAACATTTATCCAGGGGTATTTGAATAATAATTTACGATGGCTTTTCCTATTAAGTTTTTGTCTCTTCAAAAGAGTGAGTTAGAGTACGAGGTGGCTGTCCGGGGTGAGACTCCCGCTTCCACGGTCCCGGACCTGCGTAAACAGATAGCCAAATGTGGTCCCTCTTTTCCGTCTGAGGATATTCTGGTTAGCCCGTTTGATACGAGAGAGGATATTGACGGCGTAGTTACTGTTTTGGAAAAAATCAACACGATGCTCGATTCCAAACCTCTTAATAAGAGTACCTTACTCCGTGCGCAGAATCTAATTAATCACCTTTATCACCGGCTCAATCGCGTTAATACCGAAGATGCGGACCAGAAGGAGGCGTACGACCAATGCGTTACGTTATTTAAACATTGTTTAGACCGCGCCAATTCCCTCAAGGACACTATCGATCCGTTGGCCTCCACTAGCAGTGACGTTCTGGCTCCTCCTGTCACTTTAACAGCGCCACTTAATGTCACGGTGACGTGTGAGGGTAACGACGCGAATAGATTTTCAAAGTTGAAATATGATGGCCAGACTTGTGTGCGAGCGTTCATTCAGCGCGTTTCCGAGTTTTGTGCGGCTAAGAATATTCCAAGTAGCAGGGTTCTGCATAACGCCACTGAGATTTTTACAGGCAATGCACTCCATTGGTTTCGAAGCGTTAGGGAAAAGGTAACAAGTTGGGACGCCTTGGTCGTGCTGTTGAGGCAGGATTTTTGTCACGCGGGATATGACTATAGGCTCATTGATGAGATTAAGGCTCGTACGCAGGGTGAAACGGAGAATATTGTGATATATTTGGCGGTAATGTCCGGTCTTTTCTCTCGTTTATCGAAGCCATTGCCGGAAGATGAAAGGTTAGAAATTTTATTGCATAATATACGGCCTTGCTACGCGAGCACTTTATCTTCCGTTTCTGCGATTAATACTATTGAGGAGCTCAAAAACTTATGTCGCAATTATGAGAATATACAGTCGCGCCTTTCTCAGTTTAAAGAACCTCCGCGGCCGACTTCTGATACCCTGGCACCAGAGTTTGCTTACTCTGGTGGTTCTTCTAAAAGTAAAGCTGGCTCTAGTACAAACACATATTTTAATAATTATAATAATTATGGCAATAGATATAAACATTACAATCAAAATTTTAATAAATCGCATGCCCAAAACAATAACCACAGCACTGGTAGCAAAACAAATAATACGCCTAGTACGCCTAGTTATGTAGCTGCGATCACTACTTCTGAACCAAAGGCACGTTTTTGTCCTAGGTGTCGGGTAAACACTCATAATTTAAGACAGTGTACGGCGAACAAGGATGTCATTGTTTGTTTTGTTTGCGGTCGTAAGGGTGTAAAGTCACCCGATTGCCCTGATTGCATCAAGAATAAGAAACAGGATTCAAAAAACTAATGGGGCAGGGTTGTGTCAATGTTGATGTCGCAAGTAAATTTGATAAGGATGACTGGCGGAGTTGGTTACGTACGGTTAATCTTTTCTTTAGGTCATATAAGATTGACACAATTCTGAGAGAGGATTTTGTGAATGATGACAGACCCTATGTCTCGGTGCAAATCGGTAGTTTATCGTTATCAGGCTTGTTGGACTCTGGCTCCGCGGTGACAATCCTGGGAAACGGCTATCATTCGGTTCTTGTTGACAATGGTTTTAAAGTGGTTAATGGTGGCCTTTCCTCGGTAACTGCAGCAGGTGGTCGCGTATATTGGAGCGAGGGTTATATAGAGTTACCTATTAATTTTGACAACAGGTTTCGTATAATAAAGGCTTTTGTCGTGCCAGGTATTAAGGCTAATTTCATTTTAGGCTGTGACTTTTGGCGTGCTTTTGATATTCTGCCCAAATACCTTAGTTCCATTGCTGTGGACAATGTTCCTTCGTCAGGAAAGGAGGTTACTCAGGCCGATCGTAAAACCTTCATTCAAGGTTACGACAATTTGGATGAGTCCCAAAAACAGTTAGCGGATAATGTAGTAAAGCAGTTTGAGGATATTTCTTTTCACAGTAAGGGTTTAGGTGTGACAGATTTAATTACACATCATATTGATACTGGTGATACGAGTCCAATTCGTCAGCGCTATTACAGGTTGTCTCCCGAGAAGCAGCGTATTCTGGTGGAACAGGTGGATGAAATGCTTTCACTCGATGTGATTGAGCCTTCCGAGAGTGCGTGGTCATCGCCTGTTTTGATCGTAAATAAAAAGAACGGCCAGCCACGTTTTTGTCTCGACAGCCGTAAGCTCAACTCGGTAACTAAGAAGGACGCCTATAATCTGCCTTATATTTCTGAGATTTTGGATAACTTGAGAGACGCTCGTTATCTTTCTTGTATCGACTTGTCCAAGGCCTTTTGGCAAATTAAGATCGCTCCAGAAGATAGGATCAAGACTTCGTTTTATGTCCCAGGTAGGGGGACCTTCCACTTTAAGCGGACTGCGTTCGGCCTGACCAACGCTCCTGCTACTCAACAAAGATTAGTGGACCTGTTGTTCTCAGAGTTCGGTCTTAAAGTGTTCGCCTACCTGGATGATGTGATCGTCGTTTCGGAAGATTTTAATAGTCACGTAACTTTACTCTTACGCGTTTTGGATAAGTTGAAGAAGGCGAATCTGACGGTGAATTTGGACAAGTGTCGTTTCTTTGCCAACCAGCTTAAATATCTCGGCTATGTTGTTGATAGCTCCGGCTTGCATACGGATCCTGCGAAGGTCGAGGCCATTTTAAATTATCCCACTCCTACGTGTATAAAGGATGTCAAGGGCTTTCTTGGGACTGCCACGTGGTACAGACGGTTTGTTCCTAACTTTAGTACCATTGCTGGGCCTTTAAATGAACTTACTTCTAGGAAGAAGGGCTCCCCGCCGTTTAAATGGACTCCGGAGGCAGATGCTGCGTTCCGGGAACTCAAGGAGCGGCTCGTTTCCGCACCGGTCCTTTGCTGTCCGGACTATTCTAAGCCTTTCGAGGTGCATACCGATGCCAGTAGTTACGGGTTAGGTGCCATGCTCACTCAAACCATCGATGGCAAGGAGCATCCAATTGCGTACATGTCAAAGGCTTTAACTGCGGCTGAAAAGAACTACAGCATTTCTGAGCGCGAGGCGTTAGCCGTAGTGACAGCGTTGGAGTATTGGCGTTGCTACGTGGAGAATGGACAGCCTTTCACGGTTTATACCGATCACAGTGCACTTAAATGGTTCCTCACTATTAGTAATCCTACTGGTAGGTTGGCTCGATGGGGTGTTCGGCTCTCGGCGTTTAATTTTGTTATCAAACATCGTAGGGGCGTAGACAATGTCATTCCGGATGCGTTATCTCGTATACATGTTGATGCTATTAGTACTTCGAACACTCATTTAAGCACTAAAGATACCTGGTACATTAACATTTATAACGGTTGCTTTAACAACCCAGTTGATTTCCCAAATTTCCAGATTAAAGACAATTCTTTGTACCGTTTGACCAAAAATAAGCACGAGTTAACGTCGGAGTTTTCATGGAAGTTGGTTGTTCCCGCCGAGTGTCGTCAGAAGGCCATGCACGAAAGTCACTCGGAGCCTACTGCAGGGCACATGGGAATTTTCAAAACCTATCGCAGGCTGTGTCTTCGGTACTATTGGCCGCGTATGTATCATGATGTCGTTGAGTTCGTTGGTTCGTGTGACAAGTGTCTGTCATATAAGGCTCAGAACCACCAAACCTTAGGGGAGATGGGTAGGCCAAAACAGTGCTCGCGCCCGTTCCAGATGATTTCGATTGACCTGATGGGGCCGTTGCCGGCCACAAGGAAAAGGAACAGCTACATACTAGTTGTCACGTGTTGTTTTTCCAAATATTGTTTGATTTTTCCACTCAGACAGGCCACTGCAGAGGTGATTGTTCGGATTTTGGAGGATTCTGTTTTTCTTGTGCACGGGGTACCTCAGACGGTTTTAATGGACAACGGAACGCAATTCACAAGCAGGGTTATGCATAATTTTTTCAAATTTTATAATGTCCCAAACGTCTTCTTTACACCTAAATACAGTCCACAGGTAAATTTGGTAGAACGATACAATCGCACAATTATTACTTGCATTTCTACTTTTGTTGAGGATGACCATAGATCATGGGATGTGTTTATTCCTAGAGTGCAATTTGCCATAAATAGTGCCGTCAATGAGGTGTCGAAGTATTCACCGTCGTTTTTGGTGTATGGTCGCGAGTTGGTACCTTGTGGAACTCATTATACGGACAACGACATCGGAGGCGAGGTGTTGTTCTTACCGCGCGATATTTACGCTGAGAACTTAGGTTGTCTTTCTGTAATTTTTGATGATGTGCAGAAGAAACTGTGGCATGCGCATGAAAAGAGTACGTCACACTATAATCTCAGACGGAAACCTGTTGAATTCAACATCGGTGATGTGGTAATGAAACGGGCTTACTTTTTGAGTGATAAAGGCAAGCAGTTCACTAAGAAACTGGCTCCTAAGTTTATAAAGGCTAAAATCGTTAGTAAAAAGTCACCTTTGGTTTACGTATTACAAGATTTATCGGGTAAAGATCTTGGTACTTGGCACGTAAAGGATCTCAAGTTGGTTGGTCTTAATAAGTAATATTAGATTTTGTGTTGTTTCCCTATTCTCCGTTGGTCACACTTCAGATTTGGGTACTGTTAGGGTTATTAGTTTTGCGCCTTAACATCTTCTAGTGGCGGTACTTGTATGGTTTCCGGTTCTTGTAACAGGTAACCCCTCATTTTTTTTTAAATGAAGCGTTGTAATCTGATCCATAAGACAGTTGCTAACGTAATAGTGTAAGTGTGAAGCATGAAAGATGACTGATGGTAGGGTGACTACGAGTACCTAGATTCGCGGATTTTATTTCGGTAGGGTAATAAAATCCTTTCGCGGCGCGCCGGGGTACTGTAACATAGGTGTTACATAACCTTGGTTAATATTTGATACTAATTAATTATAAATGAACCTTTTCTTAGGTATTTTAATATTTTACATAAAAAATATTATACGTTATATTATATATTATTACACGATTCTAAACATAACACTTACCTAACAAGAACAATATAGTATTTATACATATCTAGGATTAAAATTATTAATGTGTAGTAAATATGATTTTAATCTCAAGTTGTTACCTTTTTTCCGCGCGGGCTGTACTTATCGCGCATTGCTTGGTCTCGGCCGGCTGACCGGTTTCCTCGCCTCTTGCCGCGCTCCCCCGCGCTGTCGCGGGCATCGCGGCCCTCCCGCCTCCGTACCGAATTAGAGATCAGCGCGGGCGCACGCACGCTCTCTTGCAGCGTCTTCATACGTCGCCGGCGCACAGCTGATCATTATTTTAAAAGTTTGCTTGGTAAAGCGATATTATTGTGCTTGTTTGGCACTGTATTTTTAAAGCCAGTGTTGACCCCTAAACTGGGTAAGTGTTGAACATTTAAATGTGCTTTAGGGAGTGTTAAATTTGAATGTGTGCTCAACGGATATTTTACCGTTATGTTGTAACGACTTTTTTTTCCTTTGTTCGACTTAGCTTATTTGCAGCGTAGGTTATGTATATTCTTGCTTAGCACAATGTGGAATGTAATACTTTTTGGATATTAATTTAAATTGAGTTTTGCTTAAACTAAAACGCTTGTTATTCCGCCTTTGTAAACTCCGTCTGACTGTGACATTTTTACATCACCAAGGCACTTTTACCAACTTCACGCAGTACTTTCTCTTTCGCTTCTGCTCTTCTGCTTCCTGCCGGTCACAGTCAACGGAGCCGTTATTTTCAAATTATTAAGACGGAGAAAATAAATTCCAGGGTGCTACAGCTCGGCTAGAATGCCACACTTCTCTCCACCTCGTTGACCTGGAGGACCTGGTGCTGCCCCTGGCTGAACACAGCTGACGTCCCTCAGCTATCCCACCGCCTACGCACGGAGACATTGTTACCCAGGGGAGTACTAGCGTGTTGGCAGCGACTACCTTCTTCATCCGGGAGCAATAATCAGACGGCTTATAACGGACCTTTGACCTTTCGTCTTCTACGAATGCTTGCGGCGGAATAGGCACAATAAATTATTTTATTTTAAGTGAGCCATTGTGTTTAATTTAAACATCTCCAGCTTAAACCGTAGCAAAGAATAGCGCATAGAAGAAGAAGAAAAAATTATGATTAGTACAATGGCGTGTAAATATTAAATCTAGTTGAGACAATAAAACTTAAAATGCGGGCTATACAGAGTGTTTTTTTTATAACTAGCCATATTATGCGAGGTGATTTAGTAGGCCATACTAAACAACTTTCACTATGGGGCCAACTCCGAAATCTCAAATATTTTTGGCCTTTTTATAAATTACGGCCGATCAGACGTTGGCATTTTCTATGGGAAGGCCATTTTTTTGCGATTTCTGGGTTCATACAAACAAATGTTCAGTATGACTTACCTAATCACTTCCTATAGTATGGCTAGTTATTGAAAAATACCCTATAGCTATAGATCTGTTTTGACCCCGCAAAGTCTTCAGTAAATTTCACCCGTCCCTTGCAGCATTTGTCTGCTGCTAAGCTATGCACTACAAAATGTAAATCGCTCGCGCGGCTCTAAAGTCGCTTAATTCGTCGCGACCAACAAACTCCGACGGCCTGCGGCCGGACAGTGGCGTTCTTAACGGCGCTATTAAAATTGCATGCAAGTGGTTGCGGATTTCGGTATGCGGAGTCTGGGCAGATGTCTACCACTACCTACTTACTACATCTTTCTTCTCTGGATGTTGTAGATTCAGTCGCCGCTAATTGGTCGGTTTCCAGAGCCTAGATAGGTGCGACGCGCTTCACAATCTTTCGATAGTTTACAATCTCTCTAGTTAGATTATAAACTAACGGTTTTGACAATTCTACTGTGACACATACAACGAAATATCATGTTCGTTTCATATCATGTTGTAAAAAGCAAAAGAAAAGTAGGTACATTTCTTTTTTCTGAAGGCAAGGTAAGAGAACAACACTAGTTACAGTCGAGTTCTTAAGAGTCCGGTAGTGTTTTTTTTCGATTTCGCTCAACTTTTTGATGCGATTTTGCAGTAACTAACATAACTTCTATAATTTTGTATACATATTATGAAAGATCGTTTCTTTTTGGATGGAATAAATACAACGATTTTTTAATTTTATGCTTTATTTATAAATAATTCACCCTAATCTAACACCTGTTTCGCGATTTTTGCTTGGAGAGGTGAAAAGAGTAAGGTTTTTATTGATTTAAATTAAGTTATATAAGTACGTAAAATATATAAATACATTGGAAAATGAGTCGCCTGAGGAATAAGTGTAACAGTTTTTTTCATTTTCATATATATTTTTTGAGAGAGAGTGTGTTTTGCTAGAGCAATTTTGCTAAAAATTGCCGAATTTTAGGTGATATTTTTGGAAAGATACTAAAGTATTTTACAAACATAAAAATACAAAAATAAACTTCATTTCATGCTTTATTCAGATAATATAAAACATATTAGGGTCCATAACAAATAATAATTAAAAATCTTACGACAAAATTACACGAATCAACGTCCTCACTAAACATGCTCTGTAAGAATCGAGTTTTAAGGTATTAAATATTAATATATATAGACCTAAAGTACATTTTTGCAATAACAAGACTTCAAGCTATCGTACCAAATGCAATTCATGTGCATAATGTCATTATTAGCGATTTTCGTTTTCAAATCGTTACCGGACTCTTAAGTATATCTTTACTATTCATGGAACTAAAATAGAACCCATACAAATAAGGTTGTGACCATACATTTTTGTTCAATTAACAGTATAGATACCTATATTGGAGAACTTGAATGTACATAGATATAGAACAAAATAGGTAGACGGTATCTAGAATAGTTTTTACTTCTTATATTTTGCACAGCGCACTCTTTGTTTATTACACTGCTATACAAGTATGGCTTATTTCAAAGTAAATTTTTGGTATAATTTTGATACGTCCAATGCATATTCAAGAACAAGACCCCAGTCGTCGGAACAATTTTCATTGGCGCGTTACGTGACTGCATTATTAAAGGTATGAATGGCCCCTTGGTCTTTTGACTGAAAAGTTTCGTTATGGAGATTACGAGAGGTGTTCCACTAAAATGTAGGTACACGAAAAATTCATTAACTTCATATTAAACGAATTTATAACATTCAGTTTCTCACTTCAATTTAAAAGTTAAAATTTTGAAATAGTAACTAAAGTATTCCCTCATCCTTCATCATATTTGTAGTATCTAACTTTGGTGATCGAACAATTTCCGTGTGTCCAATCTATCTAAATGTTTGTCATTTGCCTTGATACCCTAAGGATTATCACAATCGCGCCGCAACCGCATACGGCGACGGTGTGCAATCGTGACAGCGCTATACTCATGCAGAGCGCTATCTCGCTATAACCAGAGCAGTGTGAAAGCCGCCTAATAGGAAACAATGTTTACTTGTATGTTACTTGTACCAATACTTAGTACTTAACAGTCATAGGTACTATAATTCTATGGATTTTGCAAACTATCATTTAGAATGGAGCTCCCGATATACGTTTACTATCACGAACTTTAATTGTTTTGAACTTTAATTGGACATACTTTTTGTCCTAATAAAATCTTAAGAACTTTACTCGTGATTCAGAGTCGCAATCACCAAAAAATTTCCAAATTGAAAAAAAAAGTGGAATTCACAATTTTTAATAAAATGGCTCATCTTCTTCTTATTACAATTTCGACCTCCTTATTTGACTCGTGTCTATTATTACTTTAATTTGATTTTTTCGACATAGACAATACAAGCAGAATTAAGTAAGTACGTCCTATGCTAAATAGAAAATTATCCGTCCTTATTGTGATATGCAAATGTAATAAAATGATCACTGGAACACGAACAAATTGATTAAATGTCTGACGTCTATTGATTCAATTCGCTAAGTACCAATAAAACAAGTGACTGTGTCGTGACTTTAATCAAATTCTGTCGCTTGAAACTTAAGAGAATATAGCTTAGATATCGCTTAATAGATAACTATTTATAAAAACGAAATATTTATTTTATTATTTCTACACGGCACACTTAGTAATCTTTGAAATTACTAGTAATTGAGTAGATAAATGCATAAAACTGTTTCTTAAAATAAATTCTTTTGATTAAAATCAGACGATATTCTATGAAAATTGCGATAGAGTTTGACCGGAAAGAGAAGTGTCGTGTATTATATAGTAGGGAGCTAATACATTTTACGACACTTCTCTTTACGGACAGACTCTACATGAAAGTCTTCATTGCTTATGCTGACTTTAAGCAGGTATATTAAAACAAAAATATATATTTAAAAATGTACATAGGTTCGTACGCAACTTAGTCTGCGTATTTAGAATTATTAGGTACTTCGGGTAGCTAAGAATATTTCGCACATACATATTAAATTCATCACTCCTTTTCAGGGACGAATCACAATAAAAAATATCATAATATATGTCCGTCTCGGCGGCTCAAAGGTGTAGGTGCAGTGCACGGTTGGATGAAAATGGCACTTTTCGCAACAAAGCGGCAGCCATTTTTATGACGTCATTTCTCGGGAGACATCCACCTTAGTCCCCGTCTCTCGGCAGTTTTGAGGTCCTAGTGTTGTGCCTAATAACATACTGAAAGTTGGTAACCGTATCCAGCTCTGAACTATATTCACATAAGGGAGAGCACTAAAACGGTATTCTAATATAAAGGTAGTAAACCGAGAGACATCATTATTGTCGCATTAAAATATTAGGTAGTAGGGATAAGGGTAAAAGCACTTTCATTTATTCCTGGTGCAACGGCTATCCATCGCCGTTCAACGCGGCAACGCAGCGAGTGTGATGGGTACCTTTGCGCCGTGGACGACACCGGGTGGGCTTTTTGATTAAGTTTTTATAGTTTCTATACCTTCATATTTAATTTTAGATTTATTTAGTTTTAAAATACCTACTTTAGTTTTAAGTTTGTTAGTTTACATAAGTTTATTTAAGTTTGTTTATATCATATCATGTAACAAATGTATTATTCTTTTATTGATATACAAGGTGTAACAAAAATACTGGTGATCCTTTTAAGGGCATAATTGGTATCGTATTCTTATTGTGAAAATCTAAGAAAAAATAATTTTGTCGCGAAAAAATTTTTTGGTTTTGTATGGAGGGTTGGCCAGCTGGAACGACTCGCCCCATACAAAAAAAAATTTTTTTTCGCGTGCAAAAAAAAATTCTCCTACTTTTTTCTACTCGCAATACGATACCAATTATGCCCTTAAACGGATCACCAGTATTTTTGTTACAGCCTGTATAAAAGTTTTTAACAATCCAATCCCCCGATTCAGCAATCAATCTTGATTTGTCTACTCTAAACTTTTCATGTCGTATATAGGCAGGACCCTTGAGTAGTTTATTTTTGCTTACCACCATGTAATTGGATCACATATTTTACAATATTAGGTTTTGCTAGTGAGCCGCTGGCATAACTATTGTTAACTTCATCTGGTGTTGGTGTTAAGAACTAATTTGGCCCGGGGCGAACGGGGTCGGGTTGCAAGTCAACTAATGTTTGCTTTACCCCAACTTACCCTGCTCGATAGGAACTCCGGGAATTCTAGAACAAAAACAGGGGCCAGAGGCGTTTATTGTTACAAACCCATTTATAATGGTTATCTCTACTTTATTATAATATTAATTTCATGTTACGGTTTTCGGGTAAAGTTGAACAGTTTATGCTAATGCTCTTAAGTCATTATATTTGAGTTTATATTCATTATTTATGGAACAGTCGTGCTTAGTACAAACTATCTAAACTAAACAAGAGATTCTAAGGGCCGGTTGCACCAAACTGTCTGTGAACGTAAACGTAATCGTAAAAAAAACTTGTATGAAAAGTTTGACAGTTTTCTATGGGATGACAGCTCCGTCGCCATATTTAACGTTGATGAGTCTGTTAATTGTGCGTGGTGCAACCCACCCTTAATGTATGCAATATACCTACCTAACTATATACCTACAACTGAGTTAATTATGTGTTGTTATTTAGATTGTTTTGAAGACTAAGGTTTTCTAAAAGTCCCTCAAGTTTTACATCGGTACATACAACAATACATAAGTCCAGAGTCGGCTGTGTCACAATTGGAAAGATGTCGTTTATTTCGGGTCTTCAGCAAATAGCTACATTACAGATCGGTCGCACAAAATCGTAGGCATTTTGTAGCTTTTAGCATTATGGTTTCTGATAGCCCACCTGATAGAGAGCAGAGCTTAGTCACAGTCAGAAAAAGGTCGAAACATTTTCCTACAGGTAGCAGTTCGTAAAATGGAATGCAACAACCCGGTCCGACTCAACGTGGTAATAAATTGAGTGGATTTATCAAAGAGCTAGCAATAAAGATCCACTAATATCATAAATATATCCAATACTTTACTAGGCGTATTGGTGAGCTTCTAATCTATAGAATAGTCGCCATCAATCCGAATAGATATCCCTTTGATTGTTGTTCTTAGGAGAAAGTTACACTGGAGGGATTTTATTTTGTCAGCGCTAAAACTTTGTGTGATTGCAGGATGGACAAAGAGAGATTTTATGTGTTTTGCAGACTTAGTAACGATAGTTTGATAGTAATAAGATTTTAGCAACAATTTGGGATGATTAATACGCAATTAACATTAATCAAGATTCTGAATTCAGATCTAGCAATAATTAAGTAAAATTTGTTAAGATGGTTTTGGTACAATAGTTCGAAATGTTAGTGGTTTTTTAGATCGATATGGTATTGAAATTAATTATATGTTACATAGTTGTGCTTAGTTTTAGTTAGGAGTAAGTAGCTTAGATTATATTTTTAGTATAATTTTTTATATATAGCATTTTTGTTTTGTGTAAGTTAGATTAAGTTTTGACATGTGTGTGTGTATTGTGGAGTAATTGATTGTATTTTTGATTTTGGAATTATATGGCTGTATTTTAATTACTTGTGTTGCTCCTTTCCTCGCGTCGCTTCCTAGCGTAGTCGGTAGTGACCCTGCCTATGAAGCAGGAGGTCCCAGGTTCGAATCCTGGTCAGGGCATTTATTTGTGTGTTTATAACGGATATTTGTTCCTGAGTTATGGATGTTTTCTACGTATGTATTTAAGTATTTCTCTATATCTATCTATTATATAATATCGTCGCCTAGTACCCACAACACAAGCCTAATTGAGCTTACTGTGGAACTAGGTTGATTTGTGTAAGATTGTCCCATAATATTTATTTATTTATTTTTACTTTATCATACATTTATATATCTACTATCTGTATTTTATATGATCATATATGCACGTATAGGATATACCCTAAAACTAATAATGAACTTAATGATTTGTATTCATGCAATCTGTTCTTTGTGACGAAGCCCTTATAACCAGCTGGACCGATCGGTAGTACTCCAATCCCCTGGGTTGATATTAATTGGACGGTTCTGACCACAACGGCACGAACAAAAGATTAATATAAACCAAATCGGCTGTAGTATTTTCTTTTTTGTTTTAGAGCAAACACATTCATCTTTAGATTTTTTTAATCTAAGTTATACCTAGACAAGTTTTTTTGAACACATTTATGCCTTTGACTAAAACAGTACCCGGGTTAAATCTAATACTGAATAAATAAATCATAACATGCAAATTATTTTCGTTACCTAACTCGCTAAAAGAATAATAAACATTTTTGAAAAATGCAATAGTAACAGAATTTAGCGTTGTTAAATGATCAACCTAACATTTGAGAGTTGATATTGCTGCCTAAACAATGTGTATGAGCCAAGCCAACAGTATGTTTTGCAACTTTATGGTTCAGCGATGTACGTGTTTCAAAATTAATTAAAGTGGGTGTGTGTATGTGGCATGGAGCCAAGGGCTGGCTGGCGAGAATGGGCGGAGATTTTGCTGTCATTCTTTAAAATGACAAATATTTGATGTCAAATAGAGGTATTATATTTTAAAATTACTATAAGAATTTTATTTAAGATTCCTGAATAAGGGAATTCACAGATACTCCTTAACTTTTGATCACCAAAAACTCCTCTAGATAATCAGTTAGAGCGCTAATAAAAATAAAATACCTACTACTACTTAAATATTTTTTTTTAATATCCTTTTATGTCTTTCTCTAGCAAAATTATATATTTACCTCACTAACATATGTTAGGTAAATACCTCTAAAGTTGTATCTGTCAGTAGAAACGCATGTGAACAAGTGCCAGCTGTCAGCTGTGTACATCAACAATGACTATAAAATTCTACAGACGTAATCTCAGTTTTAATTTTTATTGGCAATTAAACAATTAACCCTTTACCGAGTATAAAAGACCTTAATACACGCTCCCCTCCCGGAGATGCGAAATTTCATACCCATTCATAGCATTGTACGAATATTTAAGGGTTGTTTTTTATGAGGACTGAGATGAAAGCGTTTGGCCTAAGTGAATGCTTTTTACTCTTTTTTCGTGATGCCATGTTTGTGCAACGTGAAGAAGTTTGAATCCCCTAATATAATTCTTAGAGTTACCGTGTAATATATATCTACTAGGTCGTGCGCGATGATTAAGCTCTTCTATTAGAAAGCTACCTATGACAAAAGCGTTTTACCGTAGGTAATTCGCATGCTTCGTGCTTTTATTTGTGAGCTCTCGTTCTAACGCATTCAATGCATTTTTTGTGATGTATAAACGTGTAGATATATCTCTCCGTTATACATAATTAACAGTTCCTCTTTGAATTATATTTACCTATGTACCTAATAAATACTTTTTAAATACTCATTCACATTCACTGGTATTGACAGCTAAAAACAAGGGAGCGCATGAGAAGGGGAATTGTAGGTACTACTCTAGACTACTGAACAAGACTAGCTAACTGCCGGAACCCTATATTGGTGATGGGGTTAGTACAAAGGTTCCAATAAGGACTGGGAGAGTGGGGAAATATTTTACATAACGTTGCCCCTTGAGTACGCGGGAGTTAAGTTCCGAGATTTAAGTCTGCATTATTCACCTTGGTTTTATTTACTAAAGGATATTTTCAAATAACTACAATAAGAGGATCTAATAATTATTGGAACTTTGTATTCTTATTATAAGCAAAAAAAGGAGATATTAAAACAAGAATATCAACCTATACCTACTTCCTTAAGATGTATTATATTTAATTCACGTTTTCTAGGTTGTGCCTTTTAAGATCGAGAAGAAGAGGAGAATTTATTATGAAAGAATAATTATTTACTCACTGCCAAACGCCATACAACTTTATTAAGAAAATACGCTTAAGGAAAATCAGAACACATCATGAAGGATTTTTCACTCCGCTGCCGTACAATTTGCTAATGTTTAAATATATGGAGGTAAGTAAGCCTTATACATAATTTTTTAACACCTTCTACAGCGTATTATTTGACATTTCAATTTTTTAATTTCAGGTGTGACAGGATGCAATATTTACATATACAGCGTGTATTTTTGATATTACCACATAAGCTATGGGTAGTTAGTATAGACCCTAATAAACATACTTCCTTATGTTATATTAACATTTTACGACTTTTATTTTTTCATATAAAATATTTCAGCACGCAATGTATTGCTCCTACCTGATTACTTTGCCTTTAAACCGTCACAATTGATATGTGTCACATTGTACTGTATACGCAGTACATTGCTGAGTAAAATAAATTAAAAAATTAATTACTCGGTGTTAATTAACAATTAACTAAATATTTATTGCAATGTCGATTTAAAACATCAAAACCTGCTTCTGGTTTCCTTTTGTGGTAATATCAAATATACACGCGGTATTTAAACATTCGTGTTCGTAAAATTTCAAATAACTTTGCCTACTTCTTTAAATAGCCACCATATTCATTTTGAGTTGAATAAGGATGTCAAATTAATAAGTATTACTTACGTTTAAAATCTGGGGGCGATTTTTGAGATTCGAGCGCTCGAATTCAAGAATATTAAGCTGTTTTATTTATTATCCCTATCGCTGTTATTTATAAACTACCATTTCATGGTTTTAGACAGAATTTTAAATATCAGATTCGAGCGTTCGAATCTCATAAATCGCCCCCTGAATAGGTTTCTAGGATAAAATAAAATATTGTGGTGACTTTTATAATTTATTTAATAAAAATCTCTTTTGACTTGAACACGGTCGCTAAATTCTTACAGACAGTAAAAGAAATATAACATTGAGAGTGTTTAACTCTTATCAGTCCAGCTTAATTACCACGATAGTTATACCTATTACTAAAGTCTCACTGACTGATTCAAATATGTATTTTAAATTAATTATTATTTACAATCATTATAAATATGTATTAATAAAGGGTAATAATAGACACTTGTCACGATGTTTAACTGATATACTGGCAGTGTTTTTGAAGCGTAGCTTTTCAGTTGTGTTTTGTTTTTATTACTATTTGTATCTTAAAATTGCATAACAACAGTTTTTTATCATATTTCTACACATTGCGCTTTAATTTAAGATTAAAGAAAAATAGATTTCTGCGCTTATTGTTTAAGCTACAGTCAAAAGCGTCTAAATACGACATACTTTTCTGTTGCATTATCACAAAAACGATTTGAACGTAATTCAAACAGCATGATAAAAACACATAATATATCTAATGTAGAACACCAGAACGGTATTTATTTTGGTACAAATATACTTTTACTTAAGTAGATGGTGTTGGTACCTAACTGTTGGAATTTAGAAATGCTGATGGTGACTAATAAATATGAGTTTTTGGTACGAGATTGTCAATTACCAGTAACAAGTGTCTAATATAATATAATTATTTACCGGCATTTATAATGTAGCACATCCTTACTTTAAGATAATTGGTAAAATACAACATTCTAGAAATGGTGACTCGAAAATAAAATAATACAATGAGATGAAAAAATGTGCTCGTTTGTTTATATGATGATTTATTATGTTAGAGTACAGATCATATGATATATTTGCGTACAAATATTTTTAAATCAATTACTCAAAAATTAAATATTTATTTGGATAGTTGCAAAAACGGAGGAATTTTGCATTTGTTACTTACTACATCCGTCATATATTTTTATAAAAGCCTTTTAAATAACAATGCAAAAAGTTTCTATAACAAAAGAACAGTGCTCTGAATGCTTACGTATTTACAAAATGTACAAATACAAGCTAACAACTATTAACAATGGACTCGAGAACAACGTTTGACAAAACCATATTTTTACACAAATTCTTAATTGTAAACAAATACGTTGGACCAAAGGTTTCTTGACTTGCTACTTGTAATAGTTCCCTACTTTTGAATGACATTTGGATCAAACTTTACAAATTTTTCATGTATTTGGTGCAGAATAATTGGCCTGCCTAAGATACTGAAATCAGCAAACTGTGATTCATGTTCCAATAATATTTTCATTTTTATACATAACTAATCAACTAGTGTTAATAACGTATAAAATGGTGTTTTTATTTTGATAGCGATGTGTGTAATATTTAGGCATTATTAGGCACCATTAACACATTCAGCACCGATGACCCGACAGTCGGGTTCTCTGTTCGTAGCGACTACGCGCTACATACGAGGAATACCTGGCTACGTGCTACGAGCGTAGGGCGTAGCGCTACGCGGTTGCGAAAGTGTTAAAATGTATTAAAACAGCAGACAACAATAATTTTTACACATATCTACGTGTTTTTAGTAAAGGTAGTTAGCAAAAGTTACAGACAAACATCAAATAGGTATTTAATCAATAATGTACCAGCTAACGCCAACGATTTTCGATTATCATATACAAAATGCGATTTAACTGTGTCAGCCTTTTCAAGTAGGTACCTAGTAACTACTAAAAATTGATAAGTAGTAACAACGTAGTCCTTATGTTTCTATGAAACGGTTGTCAAAACAACGCAAATATTTATTTAGGCTTTTCTATCACTTCAACGTATACTCGCCGCGAACTTTCTCGTAGTCTCTTGGATTATTTACACTCGTTATTTTACATTTTCTTACATGATCGCACTGCAGGTTGTCTTTGAGACGTGCTGCAATATTTACGTAATGGAATGTTTTTGTGGTGAGGTTTCTGATGTATGTGTGTGGCGGGGCGGAGGGGCGCGCTTATCGCGGCCCGATCGTGAGCAGCCCTTCAGAAGAGTTGGAGGCCGGGAGCGCGAGGGGCATCGGCCCCTCAGCTCTGCGCTAGGGAATCCAGCGGCACCACCAGTTTTCCGTTGGAGTAGCTGTAACAAAGAAAAATCTTTAAAACAATATGCGACGGTATTCCCACTGGTCTTATTTAACAAAACTTTAAAAGTTTACGTTGCTAAACGTAAGAAAACAGTTGAAATTTTCTCATGAACTTTTCTAATAGTTTCATTTAATGTTATGAAAGTTCTTAATAGAAATATTAACCTGTATGGTATAGTGGCTGTTCTGGACTTAGCTCGGCTTGGCCTACAGGCGTCATCTGCAACCAAGACCACACGTATTGTTTTTACATTTGTCTTGGCGGACTAATCAGAAACTTCGCCCTCGTTCTAAGTTACATCGTATCGTCGGGCTTAATTAAGTGGTAGCGCATGCTATTGTCTCGATTCTTGCGGAACAATACTTATCTTAAGTCGAAGTCGGTAGAAGTAATATCTCCGATACCTTAACGAGGGAACTTTGTATCGACTTTGTTAATCGTTCCTGACCCAGCCGCGCTCGTTATTATTGCTAATACTTTAATATTTAACATAATGTTGTTTTATATGGTAGTTTTTAAAACGAAAAATACGAAGTGTGATTTTATGAATGTCTTTGAAGGGTTATTTGAAGTCCTCCATGAGGTAAAAAAGAAATAATTTATAATGGACGCGGCTTAGCCAATTGGGGTGTTAAATAATAATAGTTATTAGTGAAAAGCTATCCTGTTGCGTGATTACTAAATAGTGATGTTAGTGGTTAAATGTGTTTGGCTAATTGGCAGGTGATTGGTGTGGGACCCTTACCATGGTGCGGCTAACATCGTTGTGAGAGGCACGCATCGCATGTGACCGGCTCGGCACGCCGCTTGCTCTGAGAGCCCTGCGACCCGGACTTACGCCGGAAAGTGTACCTAACGAGCAGACCTGCAATGCAAAATGCCGCACCGTTAACAAAACAAACAAACAAACAAAAATAACAAACAGAGCCACGCGCGCGCGTCCATCTGAAAGCGCCCATGGGCGGGCGAAAGCGGGCGAAAATAAAACGGGAGGGAAACTCTCAGGGGTTTTATGACTTGATATCCCGGAATCATTCGTGTTTTATGTGAGAACGGAATCGCGTATCTAAATTTTGTAGTGAATGTTTTTTGGTATCTGTGTAATATTTGTCAACTATGTAGGTTTAAAAACTTGTTTGAAATCATCTCAGAAGTTCGTATTTCATGCAACAATATTATCCATGTAAATTCTAAATGTAAATACTACTTATACTATTATGTAGATTTGTATCAACTCACCAGTGAGACCGGCCTTGTTGATGCTGTTTGAGCTAGAGAAACCTGATATTTTCTTCCAAGATTTTTTATTCCAAAACCCCGTCGTTTTGGCGTCGCCACAGCTAGAGCTACGGGGAGAGGTAGTGTCCCTTGGGCAACGCACGCTGCATTCGTCCGCGCCTAGGATACGAACTCCGGCGCCGCGCGTACCGTATGCCACAGCCGGCAAGTGAGGCACTGACCCTGTTGGCTTTCGTCGCAAACTGCCAACGTAACTCGCTCCACTGCTGCTCCCACTAAATCCGCTGTCCAAATCCGGGGGATTACAACTCGCAGGCGATAATAATTCATCTGTTGGTCCAACTCTTAGCAATTCTTCTATATTATCTCTATCTTCAGCCCGCTCTGAGTCTGGAGATTCGCATTCTGGCATTAACATTGCTTCGACACTCAGATTTAGCTCCCCTAAAATTCTTTTGTGCCTTGACTCTACCCGGCGAACTTCTTCTTCTACGACGCTCCTGTCTAGGGAAACGAGCGATTGTCGTGGTGCATATCTATGCTTAGGACAAGTCCTTGTTCCGTCCGTTATTTCTTCATATATATTTTCCTCGGTTCCGTATCGAGTGACGTAATTGTGACGAGCTGTACGGTCTCTCGATATTCCACCGCGTCCTCGATGTCTATTAGCTTTTCTTGACGACGATGGCATCGATAAATGGTGGTCATAGTAGGCGTAAGAGTAGTCGACGGGCTCAAACCTTTCCATTGTCGCAGCAATGTTGCTTCTGTTCCATGTTTGTGGGGGCGGTTCCCTTGATATATTAACAGCCGCTAGCCGAGCTGGTAGAATTTCATCTAAGTCTCTAGCGCAACGCTCGTCAAGCGACTGCGCTCCGTCGTCCTCTTCCCGTCTATGCTTTCTGTGAGCTCGTCGACCCTGTGTGCGCGCATTGACATGCTCACAGTCCGACCCATGACCGTGATTGTAATCAGGCGTATGACTGCGATTATAATCAACCGGCCTGTGTTTACAGTCTAATGTATGATGGTAATCAGGGGTATGCCTGAGGCTGTAGCTAGAATTTCCTTCGTAGTCAGATCGATCGTAAGAAGGACTGTCTTCGTTGCTCGTATGAGGGTGAGGACAATCGGCAGCGATGCCTGATTCGGAAGAAGGGTAGTCGTGTACTTCTGCGGTGATAAGCACCCGATCGTCGGGACGTGCAGGCTCGGAGACGGCGTGGCGGTGATGAGGCCTGGGTCGCGTGGTCTCGCGACAGCTGGCGAAGGTCCTCTGAAGCGAAGGCGTGTGCTGCAGCTGATAGCGGCCACACCTGGGGTCGTACACCGCCTCCCCCGACTCCTCGGGGCTTGGCGGCGCGCTTTGTGATTCCATGGCTCATCGTCTCATATCCAATTTGTATCTGTAAATAAAAATAATTCTATGTTAGTTTCCAAACACTGAAAACGTAAAGGACACGGAGTGGCTATTAACGAAATTCTGCGTCCCGTACCGCGTTGAACTAAGGTCAATGAATTCGAAATTACGCACTCCGTGATAAGGGTAGGGTAAGTGACGATCAACACCGTGGCCGACGTCGATATATCATCATCAGCCGACGGGTCATAAAAGGGATTTCACATTGTGTTTACGTTTCATATCAAGATTTTACTGTTATGTTTGAACATCAAACACCATTATACGGTACCAAAATGAAATAACTTAGTGAGTACGAATATAAACTTGGGTAAACTTGCGAAACATAACAAAGCGGTAATGAAATGAGACCGTCGCTGTATATAATAAGGGAACAATCTGGAAGGGCCATGTTTTGTTTCTTCTACTGTGATTAACTTGCTGATATGGAAATACGTAAAAATTAGATAAGGAGCACCAAAATTAAGGTAAGGGGTATAATCAAAATAGCTACATTTTCTTTCAAAATTTAGAAGCAGGTACTCTGAACAATACTTAAATGGATCCAACCTACAACTTGAATTTTGTTGTTCAAGTGACAATAACACTCATCGGAAGAAGGTACATTCAAACTCTTTCATGATATTGAATACTACATAAGACATCACAGGGAACAAACATGCATCTATTACTTCTTTCAAAATACACATTCTTCATAACGCCGTTTTATTGCGATCCTTGCGTTATTGCGCGTTCCAATTTATTACGATAACGATAAGTGTCCGTGAACTAGAGAGTAAAGAGAGCACAGGGCGGGCACCCTCGTCGCCACGTTGTCATGGCAACGCCTCGGTTAGTCCCGCGGTTTATAGCCGGGCTTCCGTCCGATATTCCTTGCATCTAAATCATCATCAGTGCTGGGAAACGCCTCGTAAAGCGCCCGTTGACCATCCGGCTGTTCTCTAAATCGAAAGAGAAAGGTAGTAACAGCGTGTGAAAAGCATACATTGTTACGGCCTCGCTGTCCGACGGCAGTAATTCGTTATGCCCACCGTCGCATCGTCGCCCAGGGATTTCTCGGTACAATTGCGTATGGGCCGTAAAGACGTCCTATCTATAAGTGGACTTGTATACGGGTGTCACAATTTCGGCCGGCGATTGCCCGTTTAGCGTTGAATATCAATGGGTATTCAAATTTATGTAGTTGCATAGCTAAACTTAAAAACCTATCTTTTATTACATATTTGTTTTGGAAATCAAGGAAATCCCGAGTGTCTGATTGGCAATTCCCCCAATTTATTCCGATGTGATATATTGTACAGTAGGGAATTTTATTCCCCTCGTGTCCCCTATGACATAACTAACGATAAAAAAAGTCGCAACGCCTCATAATCGCGTCGTAATTGCAACAAAATGAATGACGACAGCCGAATCGCTTTTTGATCCGTTCGTTCACGGTGATTATTAGAACAAATAGTTGTGTCCCTTTTTTTGCTGAGTAAAAATATTTAAATATTTTATTTGTGAATTTAATGAATACTAGCGACTCGCCCCGGCTTTGCACGGGTGCAATTATACATATAAACCTTCCTCTTGAATCACTCTATCTATTAAAAAAAAACCGCATCCAAATCCGTTGCGTAGTTTTAAAGATCTAAGCATACATAGGGACAGACAGCAGGAAGCGACTTTGTTTTATACTATGTAGTGATGGAAAAAATGCACCTTAACTCGGTTATGTATAGGTATCTTCTTGATATTTATTGTGGCTTAATAATTGTCACACTTAATGTTAATTGCCCAAATGCAGTAAAATAAAGTAAAAACATAATGAACAAATTCCCTACCCTAACAGTTTAAACTACTTAAAACTAGAGATAAAAAATTTGGCCCAGATCGCTGTCAACGGGCAGGGTCAGAAGACTGGCCGTATTGCCACGCTGAATGATTTACAACGCACTAAACAATGTACAATAATATAGAGGTTTTTTATTTACAAACCGAAACAAAATCCCTTTTACACTCAGTTATGAGTATATGGGACACAAATTATAGTAAAAAAAAATTAAACCCCATTCAATATCCGCATTGCTGAGCAAACCGATTAAATAAATTATCAATAGTAAACGGCACCCCACAGCGACTTTCGCCATTGCATACACTTTATTATGCAACCAGAGTCATTTCATATTCGAATATCGGAGCACATTATAATAAGCACGGAATAACGAATACATAGATTAGTGTAATCCATTGAAATAAATAAGGTGTAATTCTTGCCTAGTTTCTACCAATTTTGGCATTCATAAGCGATTTAGGTTTGTTAGTCTAATAGTCAAAACAGGTATAGAAAAGAAATATAAAAATTACACTAAAACCCGCTCTCGTATGTTCTCGGTGCAAAGGTGCCCATAATGCTTGCGGCATTACCACGTCGGATTACTATGGCCAGCCTTTGCACCAAGAACGACTCGAAGCGGGGGTCCTCCTCCTCCCCTTTTTGCCAGAGTCGATGGCCCAACTCTTTCACAAAGCGTTTTGCGTCGGTGTCCACTAGTATAGACCAATTACGTATTTATGAGTAAATAAATAATATCATCAACGTTTTGAAATCATAAATAAATAAATCTTAAGTGCTCTCCACCCTGGCGTAATTTTGTACCAATTACATTTTATCACTACAAACGAAATCTGAAGTATTGACAATGATCCACTCATATTTATAAAGAAACATTAATGAGTACCTCTCTACGTCTACCAACCTCGTTACAGTACGTACTATCGCCGTCAGTAAAGCTTCGGCCAGACATGGTTTATTTTATCATGCACCTCTGAAGCCATCCCTTGTTTCATTGTCCACCAATGGAAACGGTCGATGATTTTTTTTAACCAGTAACCCTCACTTGTGAATATGAACTAAAACAGTCTTATCAATACGGTACAAATTAGAAGGACAGCCGATATTGTCTTTTAGAAATAGGTGCCCTAAAAAAATAAGACGGACCGCCAAGAAACATCTGGCAAGCACTTTCACTAAAAGATTGCATTGTAATGACCAAAATTCCTTCCTTTGGAGTCCTTTGAAATGCAATTAATAGACCGACAATAATGGTCAACAGATGTTTGAACTGGTCAGGCCAGAACCTAAAACAATACCGACACTACATAATATACTTATTGCGCGAGCCTAATTGGTTGTCATAAAAGGACGTGTGACGCCTTAAAATTTTGCCTGCAAACGATTCAGTTGAGAAATAGTAGGAGCGTAACTGTCGGCGATAGTACCTATAGATGTCGATAGTTGTAATAGGCACTTGAGTAAAAAGAGGAATCCGAAAATATAAACTTAGCAAAATTCCAGATGATCAGTCGCGTGCTACGATTCCGTCGTTAGTGAGATATCTAATAAAATTTAACAGTTTTGCAATTTTGGTTACTAGATATTTAATAAAGAGGACAAAAGTCGTATTATTTTAATACTAACTTCTGCGCGCGGCTTCATCCGCCTAGGAATCGCAAAACTTCCTTCTCACCCGCAGCTCGATCTTTTCCAATACTCTGAATTCCAGAGAATAAATTTCAAGAATAAATTACCTATTCTGCGTTCTTTTTATCGTATGCCAACCATCACTTAAATCCGATCAGCCGTTTTGGTGTGAAGGTGGAACATACATTTGTAAAGTTGACGTCAAAGATATGTCTACACTATTGCAACTTACCCCATTGTAATAAGGTGCAAAAGCATCAATATATTTTTGATGTCGACTGTACATTCTAATATTCAAATATCTAATTTAAACAAATAACCAGGAATAAATTTACGGTAACTGGCTACGTCAATTAAGAAAACATGCATGTCACCAATACAGAGTTAATAAAATGTACCAAAAATTTTCCATTCCAAAAAAGGCTTCCGTTTGGAATGTTTTTTTTATTAACACTTATTTTTGTTCTAAACTTCGACTAAGTAATTCTGTCTTTATGTAATTTATGTAACTTAACTCACAAACAAGTAGTAAGTTAGTACAGCACAAAACACAGCCTAGACTAGCATCGAAATATTCTTAATTAATACATACATGCTTTGCTAGTTCAGCTTATAGTTCATCTAACAGTTTGAGAAGCACCGATTGAAATAGTTTGAATTCTGGGGAAGGATGTAGAATATTTTTATCTCCTAAATCATCCTTTAAGTGATAGGGTGGCGGATTACTAGTTCCACGCAGACGTATTCACGGGCAAAAGATAGTAAAACTACCTAATATCAACGTAACTATACACTACTAAACTAGCTGTTATGATAAGTTTCTATATATGTTCTAAACTAGCTGTTATGATAAGTTTCTATATATGTTTAGTGACCTAGGATAGGAATCAAATTGGCTGTAAATGAGCCAATATCATATATATGTTGTTAGATATACTTAAGCGGTGCTATAAGAAAATGCATCACGTATTACTTCTTTGGGTGAGAACCATTCTCCCCTGCTGTGTTTGACTGACATTGGATCGGTAATCAGGCAATTAGGGAAATCATTCGCCGTTACTCTGAACTAACTCATGATTCATGATAGTCCAATTATAAATGTAAGGCGTCTAAGCTGTCTAGGCGTCTTACTCGTAATGTAATCCGTAGCAACTCCTGTAACACACTTACATTTTAATAAAAAGCAAGTGTTATTGAAATAAATGCTCAGTCTTTAGAGCAGAAGTGGATTTTTCCATTTACACTTCTTGATTTCTATTTAAAGGGCCCACCACATAGTAACTATATTGACAAATGATACAAATGAAAGTATGTAAAAAGGTGACATGATTCACGACATTATTTCATAAAAAACAGGTACAGTCAGCATCAATAATATGTATACGAATTTGAATCTTATTCCACAGACACAAGTGCCGAAATGTATACATATTTTTGATGCTGACTGTACATACTCATATGGCATACATAGTTTATGATGTGACTGTATAAAATTATAAGAAATGGTTACAGGTTTAAAATTGAAAATATTAATCCAATACCTGTTTAGACCAAAGAATGTATCATCACGATTCGTTGGCTTTTTAATCTCAGTGTATAACGAATCGACGTAAGTACGACCCGGGGTGACTCATCTACTTTATGCCTTCGGCATCATTTAATTTGTCACAGACCATCTAGTTTTAAGCGCGCGTAAACCGGTCATTGTGTATTGTTCGTTTCGAAATGATTCTGTAACGGCATCGTTCTGTACTCGTCTATTAATAATTTTAATGGTATCGCTTGTCGCACATACATTTATTTTAACTATACAAAAAATTAGTCGATTTTGTGACCCTAGTAATAGATCAATTAAAATTAATTAATTACATAAGTAAATGCTTTAAGTATATCAATAGTAAACTATTAGATCCGTTTCTCATGTAAATACAAGTATATGACACAACAGTACAATTTAAATTTTAATAGAATTCATTTAATGAAATTTTAAAACAATAATACGTTGAAAGTTAATACTTGTGACTTTTGACATACTTTTTCTAACAATGTAGGCACTGTGAAAGGTTCCGAATTACTCATCAATTTGTAGCATATTGCTATACTAGATTGAATGACATGGGATGGGGGGGTAGGTACTAGAGAAATATTGCAAACAAGAGTCTATATAACAAATGCCTTAGAGTGAAACCGAGGGCTTTTGAGTCTAACATTTCATATCAAATGCAATGTTTTTCCATATACTTACGTAGAAAAAATAAAATGATATAATTAAAAAATAATGTGCATGCTTTCTGGGCAAATGTGATGAAAAATATTGAATTAGGTTATGACGAGTACATAGACACGTAATCGTTATATACAATACTTGTGTTTAAACTACAAATGTCGTTCGAAACTAAGGCTGAAACACGTAAAGCAGCAACTTTAAGCTGAAGGCTATTTTAACGGCACTCTAACCAGAGACCATTAAGTGGTTTTTCTAATGCTTACTCTCTAAACGTGTTATATCACTCTTTCAATTAAACCCAAATTCAAACCTTATTAAGTTGGAGAATAGGTTGTTTTTACAAATGATTACTAAATAATGGATGAGTTTTAGAAATTCCATAGCAGGTTTGTGGAGATCCCCACGTTTTATTACAAAATGAAGTTACCCAATAAAATTTGCAAAAATATCCCAGGAACTGTTGCCTTACTCGAACATGTGAAATTATTTCACAACGTAAACCTAATTATTTGCCACGTGTACCATTTCAGTTCTATTTACGAAATATGACGGGAATGGTATTTTGTGAGGGAGGAACGTAGGTATTTAATATTATTATACGAATATATTTACAGAAAACTGCTCAGAATCGAGAGTAAGAATAATTATACTTAACATATTTTTACGTGCACTATTTGCCTTGTGGTTGGTCATAATCAAAATTAAGTGTACGTGTAATGATGTTATTGTTATTTCATAAAAAAAGAAATATATATGAAAATTTTAGGGCAGATTACTAACGACAGTGCAGTGCACAGTGTACACATTCACTTGTTAAAGTCAACAGTTAAAGTGTGTTTTGGACATAATAGAAAGCGGTTCAATAACGCCTAACCCCTTCGGGTGGTTATTAGTACATTGCATAATACTGAAATATTGCACCAAATAAAATTTGTCGACGTTAAATATTAATATCAGGTACTAGGTAAGTGTAGGTACAAGGACGCATATAATTAAAAAGCAACTCAATGTGTTTTTACAGATATTATTAGCAGCAAAAGTAGCTAAGCAGGTAGGGTGTTCAAAGTGAGCTGGACACCACTTTTTTCTTAAGATAATAATAACGTGTGTAGGTAATTTTGAATACCCTACCCGCTTAGCTACTTATGCTGCTGACTTTACATAGTTTCTTCATAAAAAAACATCGGTTAAAAGGAATTGACAAACGGAAATCCATACAATAGGACATAATTAAAGATAAAGAAAAGGCAAATCAAACAGAACACTGTAAACAATGGAATTGAGAGTTTGTTATGATAACAATTACATACTCAATTTCGTAAAACAAACACGAGCTTACTCGACGTTAACGCAAAGAGTAGATATGAAAACAGAGGAGTCAATATTTAAACAATCACAAAATGTTTAAGTAATGAAATGTACGATTGGAATAATTATGTTTGTTCCATATTTTACCGGTAAGAGGACATGTTTAATAATATTGTTATGACCATGCATACTTACCTACATAAATAAATATATTACGATTATGAAAAAGATGTTTGCACAATACAAGTGTAACTCCGTGATTTCTGTAAGTTTTTCATTGAGTACTTTCAAATTCGCAGAATATGTACCTAATATAAAATATGTGAAAGTTTGTCTGTTTAGATAGATGTCGGCGCTTGTTACACAATTGCTCTAAAATGCCTTAGTAATTTGTTGTAATCAGACAGGGTAACTTTCAGCAAAGGGTTCATCCCTTTAAGCTACTCCTCAAGTAACTATTTTAAACGGGGTATATACCATAGTTTTTGTAATGGTAATGACAAAATCGTATATACTCCTCAAAATATAAGAAATCAATAATGTACATACAGATAATTACAATATTATTTATTTATTACTTATTATTCAAATAAGTAACACAGCATTACAGTAAAACCAAGGCACTGTGAACTCAAAAACAAATTACAAAAATACTTAAAACTAGTTTGATTTAACGACTAGTTTGAATATGTGACGTTTACAAGAAAAAAATCAATGTCGGTTGTTAATAGAGTTTATTACAAAATGAATTATTATGGCAATAATGCCTTATTAACAACCGGCAATGTTGTACCTTTTATTGAACACGACATACTTACCTATATAAAAAGTTTTAATGCCAATATTCTAAAACGAGCTATGCCTTCTGTGTAAATAACTAATCTAAGCCGAGGTTACACCGCCGTTAAACACATCTCTAATTTCGGAGAGCCGAGTAAATACAGCCATAAAACGAGTATGAACCGGGAATAATTGTTACGACAGAGTGAGCCTATCGTTTCTATTATAGTGTGTTCTTAGCTTTACTTCATTTTAACGACTTAAGTCTGTTCTACACTTCAGGCGGTGTTTGCGACATTAGCATTTTGCTATTTTCCCGCGGGGTGTAAAAATACACTTATTATTGTTAAGAGATTGGAATGTTTTTACTGTTTTAAAAAAAATTGAATAAATAATTTAAATTAGGCGTCTTAATAGTAGCAGATTCCGGCGTTTTACTACTAGCTAAATGAGTGTTATAAAACGAAATGAATTAAAATATAGAAGATTTTTTTATTTGAAATACAATTTACGATTCGATACTCTTATAAGTTAGCAATAGATTGAGCCCGCATGTATATAACTTATTTCAAAAATCTTATTTTGTACAGAGTTATTAGTGATTAGTGTAAGTTTGAGTACTTGAAACATTATATTTAATTTCATTTTATCAATTCTCATTGAATTAAGAAGGTGCACGAACGATTATTTATCAAAAAATATAACAATAACAAGACAACAACAGCAAGTAAGGTAATCTAGAAGAGATCGCTTTTTAGAGGTAAGATCGCCAGTTGTTCAACCTCATTTTATACGAATTTTTGTAAATGAATTTACTGCGTTCCTTTATTTTGAGGTCTGCAATAAAAAGTATTTATGTTATTTGTTAACAGAGCTATATTAGATAATCAATGAAAACTAACTGCGTATGCGTGGTGTCATTTTCATGAACAATTGAATAACTGGCCCTAAACGGACTTGCATTGGCGCACCATGCACATTAATTCAATCGTTTTGAACATCGTTAGCCGCGCGCTTGCCAACGTGCATATTTTACATTTGACATGAATTCAGTTGTTTTCAATTGACCAAACATTTGCATACGAAACAACTGTGATTTCATATGGAATGTAAATAACTTTGATAAATCTACGGTCGCGACTGAAAATATGGATACGTTTAATGTGACAAAGATATGTATCCAAGACTTAACACCTTTGGTAATACATAATAATAAGAGTCGTTATTTTTGTCACATTAAATGTATTCATATTTCAAACGTCACTGTACAAACCTCAACGAATGCCGCACGTGTTAGTTAAGTTAGTCTAATTCGAATTATGACAAAGTTTGATAGCATCACATCGTAAAAGGGGTAATAAAACCGAAAATTAACACAACGACTAATGCGTGACCGTCTATAAAATCCTACAATTCAATTACGAAAAACCTTTAACGCGTCGTATATCTTCGTGGCTCGCCCTCCTGGGTGACAAGCATTACCGATGTGTGAATTTTAAGAGTTTTGTGAACAGGCGCGTTCCTTTAATCCTCGCCGTGATATCCAATTCTCTCTGAACTTCGCGTCCTCTTGAGTTATTTAAATGGGGATTTTCTCAACGATCTGCCGTTCAAACAAGATACGATATAAATGGATTAATAAGTTTAAATAAACATAATCTCACGTCTGTCGTCCTAGAGGGACATGAACACCAGGGCTCTTCGACCCCGCAGTGCTACGCTAGGACTCACTGGACTCGGTTTTCACATTAAATTCTGCTTATTGTTTACATAAAGCTCTTAGAGCATATACCTATGGAGTAAGTTTAGGTACATTTCCCCTCTGTCAAAGCTATTAGCAGGAAAATCTAATACGTTTGTAAAAACTATTTCAAAAATCGATTACACGCATTTCGTTCATCGTTTTCAGTGAGTAAAGAGCTCCGTGAAAATGCCTTTATGTATTGTTTTTAGGTGTAAAAAATGTTCTACTATGTCTAGTTTACAATAATATGAAATATAATTTCACATGTAATCATAGTTTTACGTTTTTTATCATTACTATTATGATTAAAAATTTTTATCCATATCGAAAATCAAGCGTCGTTTACAGAATCGATTCAAAGATAATCATTTATTTTCTGACGGGCAGTAACTATTTTGACGTTTGACACTTATGCATATTTAACGCCCCTAAGGATTGCTGCCTTCTATATTTTGTTTGAAAATACAAGCAAAAATGATCCTTGGCTTTTTTGTTTGACATTTGCAAGGACTGCATCCGATAATGAACCATTTCAACATATGTAAAGTCGACTATCTGTTGCTCCATTTAGTGTCGTGACTTAATGTCAAATATGCGTGATATTTTCAAGTCAAAGGTACATCATTGTCGGTTATTAATAAAGCGATGCTGCCATAAAAAATCATTTAGAAATAAACTTTATTAACAACCGACAATGATGTACCTTTAAATTGAAAACGCCATATATATGCTACCTCGCCCCCCTCAGATTTTGGCAGACTTTTTTGCTTGGAAAGATAAGGCGATGCGTCCTCCAGGTATTGTTTACTATATTTCTTTGTTCATTTTTGTATGAATTGATGCTACAGAACGTAATATGCAGTTTTCTTAACATATTATTTGATAATCTTATTCTAATATTTGTAGATTTAAAAAATATATAATGATTGATTCTTATTATCCTGTTATTTTTAGATTGAGTCAATATCCAAATAACGTTTGATCAAGCTTGATGGCTACTGTCACTCGCAAACGGAGATATAAAAAGCTCTTTTTAGGCATATTTCAGAGAAATTGCTAAAAGTTGTGTGAAATGAAACGACAGCCAAATTAAGCATTGTTTATATTTAAGTACTGAAATATAATAAGTAACACGTTTTGTAGCCAGAAACACAGAATTTTATTATATAAATCAGCTCATTCAACACCGGCATTCGGATTCTATATTACCAAGCAAAAAGGAGTTTAAAAAGAATTGTAATTTTCATCAATAGCTTGAGAACACTTAAGAAACACAGTACTTTGAATTTGAATGTACTGAGAATGTACATATAATAATAGGTATTTATTTATTTCAGCTTTATTGTACACAAAAAGAAAAATACATGAATGGACCCAATTGTTGAGTCAAACAGAGGTTGCGTTATAAATAACGTCCCCTTGTGGCTTCTCATATCTTTCCATTAAACAGAAAAATAAAGTTACGAGTATGTTACGATAAAGTCGTCAGTTTATTTCGAGAATTAGGCTTCTCCGTGGATGCGAAGCTTCAATATCGGCTCGTGCGTTCAATAATACATTTTAAAGGTTCTGCGGCATCGTTATATCCACGAGAAAATGTTTTCGGCTTTGAACGAAATTAGGCTTTATGAGCCACCTTTCATCCCCAAAACTCTTATATTCGACTCATAAATCATCATTTTATTTAACAGTTCGATGTTTGTCTCGGATAAAAGGGAAAATACATTAACTTCTTACCGATGTGCTCGGCGTAACAATTTTAAGCCATTTATAAGTGAAAATTTGCCGTCAGCTAGAAGGAAACGGGGCGACGAATTGGCTACCAGCCTATAAAACGTAATGTCACATTCATTTGCAATTCAAGAGTCCTCAGCCAGTATTATGCCTAATAAAATTTACATATTTAAATTAAACTGCGAAATAACAAGACACTGAAGCCATCACGGCGCTTAGATTGCCCGGACATTCTCTACGCATTTCGTTTTAATATTTTTGTGCCCAAAACATGTTATAAATCTCATTAAGAAACCAAATTACACTGGAATTAGTTACACTAACAAGATAGCACCTTTGTTACTTAAAAAGCATTTAGTTGCGTATTTATTTCTATACTATGCTATAAATATAAGTACGATAAAACGCTAAGTTGATAAAGCATCATTTTCATTACACGACCAATATGCGAGAGAGTTATGTTGTGCTTATTTGTTGATTAGAGAAATATCGCCTGCCAGATATCGGGAGTTCACATTATGTCATTCGACGACCTTTGCCATCAATCAGTCTCGCAAAATGATGATATAACATTTGATAGATGTGATCGATTGCAATGTTTGTCTGCTACATTTTATACACTTCGTATTCAGAGTTCACCAAAATGAGATAAAACTCTATGTTTAGTCCTCGTTACTTTTTCGTTCATTAAATTATGACGCGTGTTTGAGTTTTGACATCAAGATAATGCTATCGGCATGTTTCCTGTCGTTAAAAATAAACATAAACCGGAAAGAAAATGGACGGAGTTAGATAGGTCATCCCATATATTGCAAGGGTATCATAACATCAAGATAATAAAGAAATACGCCCTAAAAGCTTCGAGTGACACAATGTTTTCAAGGAAGGTGCTCGTGAAAAGTTAAGACACCCACAAAGCAAGCTTATAAAAGTCGAGTGATGTTTTTAAGAAAGTTTATGACCCAATTACGAAATGGTGTGACAAAGGGTCATCTTTACAACGGTGATAACTTTGTTATCGCCAGTCGGCTGATACTTTTATTCGGATAGCCCAGTGGTTTAAGGTCAGATAGAAGTGTCTCTACTTTAAAATATAAGTGGCACATTCAAAAGGCATCGTTACCTTTCATGTAAAGTCAGCATCACAAGTAGCTAAGCAAGGTCTGATGATCTTCATGAGCTTTTGTTTTTTTTTACAATAAAGTCGTGTCAAGCTCATTTGGAATACCTCATCCGCTTTTTCTGCTGTTGACTGTACATAGTTATATATGTATATGACGGTATAAGCGAGAATCGAAGTGCACTCAGCACTTTTGAATATATTTTTTTTTACGATAAGTACTCTAAATTTAGCACTTGGAATTGATACAAATGGAGTGTAGGTATTTCCCGTGCTTAACTACAAAGGTTTAAAATATAGATGTAGTTTTATACAAACTATGCTCAGTTGTTTACGTTGATGCTGACACACATTTACAGGGCTTAACCCTACTTTACAGTAAGCTGCTATGGCTTCTGCTCAAACCATTATCATAATTCAATACATGTCAACACAATAATCCTATATCAGCGTCATTTTTATTGTATAGTAGAAACGATTTGTATTTATACCTTTATCTACTTAGATAATATTTGTATGGTCACAAATATCGGACTATCCTTAAAAATCGCTCAAATGTCAGTCATTAATATTTCGTCATATCAGGAGTTAATTTTCGGAATGACTTGTGATTCGGTCCTAAAAGTACTTTACAGTATTTACAAAAAAATATATCTTAAAATGTTCACTTTCTTAAATAGATAATAGTTTTCTAAGGACAAAGAAAAAGGAACGACTTTAAATAATTTAATACATACTTAAGGTACCACTGCCCTCCCGAAAACTTGATATCATTTCAAGCAGTGTTTACTTTAACAGATAAATGCACACATAATCTCATAACGCCTCCGTTTTAACGCCAACCGGGCAAGTAAACAAAAAAGTGAAGCCCTACAAACAAATGAGCATTTGAAATTTAATTAGTCTAATGCAGGTAAGTAAAATCCGGCGGGTAGAGGTAGTGAAATGAGGGGCGCTGGCTACATGTATGGTTTAAGTTATAGACGATAGTTTAGTACATTCTCATGACATTGGTCACTTTTTTTACCGTGGACGTTGACTATCAAGTGAAATTTTACCGTCACAATATTTCTGGAGAGCCAATATGAGATTGTACGCAACCGCTTTCAATTTACCGTGGACATACGATATGCTATTATAGTCGGCGGTTAACTACAAGCTGCATACGACTCCATATATTTGGGTTTCTTGTAATACTCGTATCGTAATGATATCGTGAACGTTCACGATAAAGTATAAAAGCGACCATTCTATCGGTTGTTTATAGCTAGTGAACCTAGTGGTCTTTTGATAACATTACCTATTTTGAGACCTAGATGTATCTAGGGTATCTAACAATGAGTTCGTAGATTGTATTTGTCTTAAAACAATTTCGCTGTTCAGCAAACAGGTTCATAGAACATTACAAATTAAAATCAACTCTTTAAAATTATTTAAATGTTATTATAGTAATTCATCATCACCATTTGACGCCTTGGAGATGGCCTCTCTTCGAGTACGCCATTCGTCGCGGTCCTGAAGTGATTCGTGAAATAGTACCTACAGCAAGCCTTACGACAATATGATACGAGTACACTCAGAACACACGCACAGTACTCAACAAACTGCTCTACGTTAAAATATGCAGCTCAGCTGTCATCCCATAGATAACTGTCAAACTTATCATACAAGGGAACACGCGTACAGGCGGTGGTATCGGCCCTTATTCGCTTTCCACTCGTCCTTCGCACCACGTATAACGGGAGTGTCCAGTGACATACGACTTTGCAGTGCAAGTCACGTGTACTAATGAATCCACTCACCTTAACATAACGCGGTTGGACCTCTGTAAATAACTTAATCAATTCGTTTGCCTCACGCTTCACTCCCAGCGAGACTTCAAACGCTAAAGGGCGACTCTATGAAGTTTAAAATCGAGTTACTTCTCCCAATATTTATACAGGTCGACCGTTTAAATAGAATTTGTTAAAATATCTAATATCTGGGTAAAGGCTACACGGTGAATTTCGTTAAAAGTAATCTGCAAATAATTCAAAAATGCTTATTTTCAATTATGTATATAATATTATGAATTAGGAGTTAATTAAAGTACCCAAGTTAAAATATTTTTAACTACTTACTTACGTGAAAAATATTTAATGATATAGTTTAAGGTAATAACAAAGAAAACTTTTACTTCGTACGTACCCTACACATATGACGTTTTACAAACAAAAGGTACATCATTGTCGGTTGTTAATAGAGTTTATTTCTAAGTGAATTAATATGGCAGTAATGCCTTATTGACAACCGCCAATGATGTACCTTTTACTTGAAAATGGCACATATATGAATGGTCCTTAAAAATCATTAAACTTTAATAGTGACATTAAATTATCTACACATACTCATCAAAAATTACGATTATATGTATTAAAATGAAGTAGCGCTTGACCATAGGAAGGGGAAATCCCGTCAAGTTTGCAAGATTAGAGGCAAATCACATCATCATGCAAATAAATTGACAACGAGTGTCTGTTTGTATAACCCGCCCGGTTGTCAATGCACGGATAGGTACACAGTCAGTCGGTACCTAGTCAAACACCTACTTAGCTAATAATCAAACTATCATATCATATCATACCAACACTGACAATGGCAATGCAAAATCCTATTCCTTTAAGTCAGGCAATCGCGTCACTCAGTAGGTCTTATTTCCATAAATTTTCTGTCGCGGTTCGACGCTGCCAAATAACTCAGTTTATTCCACTACCAAAAACACAGGTAAGTTAGTACTAAGGATAATCTAAAGTTAAGAGGATCGCAATAAAGAGTTTGCACTTGACTCCTTAAAAAATATCAACTCTTATTTATACATTCTTAGACCTCTTTACAATTTCGCGTTGAATAACTGACGTGCCAACAATAGTTACTATAAAGAGCAGAATTAAAGCAACACTCACTGCCAACTCCAACCCGTACAGAACAGTTTCATTAGCAGCAATGCATTACCATGAACCCATTTATTCAGAGTAACATAGGGTGTTGCAAATTTGCTGAAGAAAAAGTAGTTCATTAGTTAGGTGACTTGCAGGCTACACACGGAACACGTTACCCTAATGGACGTTACACAGCTAACCGCGCCGAGAGTCGCTGTTTAAGAATATATAGGGGGTGCCAGATACACAGTTAAGGTTGACGCTCATATGGTGACTTTGACAGTCGATTGCAACAGGCTATAAAAATGATTGGCACAGGCTACACGTGGGATACGTTAACCTATTGAACGTTACACAGGTAACCGCGCCGAAAGTAGCTGCTTAAGAATAAATATATTATAGGGAGTGCATTGACAATCTGAACTTTAACCGTGTTGACAGCAACACGGTTAAAGTTCAGATTGTCAAAGATTCATTAAAAATGTTTTCTTGTTCTTTGTGTGAACACTGTGAACATTTTGCATATTTACAATGCACCTTGCCGTACCAACAACAATGCCGTTGAATTGTTATTCCATAACTAAATAAAAGAAAAAGCTAATCACAAATATTCTTAATAGAAGTATTTTAATAATGTGCGGTCTTATCTTACGAGTATTTTTACTAAGTATTATTGGCGCTGTTATTTGCATTGATTAAAATTAACTAATACTGCGTATGCGCTTAGCTAGCTGCTTCTGTTAACACCGAGTAATTCAGCGGGGTACTGGGTATGGCGTATGGGCGACAACCTTAACCGAATGAGACGTGGCTTGCCAGAAACGTCTGATTCTCCCTCAAGTCTTTAAACACATTAGTCTTTTGTCACAACTCCCTTCAGAAATGGACTTGTATTTAGCCCTCCTCTATACATATTGTGGCTAATATGCTTAAACGCATTCGTCTTGGTTAACAAGCGCTAGTTTAAATTGATGTATGAAGTCAGTTGTGTATTCAAAGTATCCGATTCCCTACGGCTTTGATATTTAAAGGAATTTCAGCTCATGGAATCAACTAACGACATGTCAGTGTGATCTAAACGAATGACAAGTACACTTAAAGGCAATTGAAATATAAAGTCGTCTTTGTTAATTTACAGTTTCTAAATATGTTCCTAATATAAATTAACATCATATTTTAATTATGGATTTTAGTGCACACTAGCCTACCCAACTAAGCTTTAATACATGTCTTTCAACGATACTTATTTATAGTCATAAAAGGTTTATCTAATTTAGGAGTAGCTATTTTTAGCGATATAAAATAGATGACTGAGACTCAAAAATTTAGACAAATGTACTGCGTAGGCGTATAAGCATAATAAACTCAACTTACCTTGTTGAACGAAACAAAACGGGTCTCGAAATAAATTTCCTGAATTGAATTGAATTGTTCCTGAGTTATGGATAATTTCTATATATCTAAGTATGTATATCGTCGCCTAGCACCCATAGTACAAGCTTTGCTTAGTTTGGGGTTAGGTTGATTTGTGTAAGATTGTCCCCAAATATGTATTTTTTTTGCCCCTTAGTATGTCTGTGTGTCTTTTGACATTTGCTGAGACATTAGTTGTCCGCGACTATGACCAGTGCAACCTGTGTCAAAACGTCGGAACGCAAGATAAAATAAATAAATTTATTTCAAGTTAGAACCGTTTTGTTTCGTTTAATATGTGCACTTACCTTGTTTTTAGAAACAACAGAACGATAATGTACACCCTTAAATAATATTCTACTTTAATCACCACGTCGTTAACAACTCATTTCCGTACCGTTAGCTACGGGTCTACCTGTATTTACGGAGCAATTTATTAATTACATACACGTGGAAATTAATTGGAAACCGTACGGAACGTACGAGATATTCAATTACTAGCGTAGTAATGGTTATTTCCAATGGCTTTTAGGATGCGACCGCATCAATCATTTTACTCATCTACTTTATGTCAAATACAAAATTTGATACGGATGATAGATGGCCGTTTTCACGTCGAAAGAACCCTTGAATCTAGTGAATTAGACTCTATAGAGTTTAATGTCTCGAAAATCATTGCTCAAAGTAAACGCAATTCAGAAAGTCTGCGGGACCGCATTAACATATAAATCAGCGTTCATAAGTCGCGGAGTTTGCTTTACGAGCGAAAAATAAAATGAACAAACTGCTCCCGTTAGCGTCCCCGGCGGCGGCGGCGGCGGCTACCAGGAAAACGAACAGACAGACGTTTCTACCTAACACCGGGAATATTTAGTTATGTTAAGTCGACGGTTCGTAATTTTATTGACTGTTAAAATACATTTATCTACCTCTGTTTACTAATATTTTCATGATTTTCACTCAATAAGGGGCTTCATCGCGTACTTTTACTTACTAAAAAAAACAATCCGAATGAAAGTACGGAATCCTGTGATCAGAAAATGTACAGTCAGCATCAAATATAATGTAACAGCTAGAGTAGCCAAATAGTTCGTCACACCATACAAAATACATGGTCTGACAAACTATTTGATCACTTTGGCTGTTACAATATATTTGATGCTGACTGTACCTAAGCGTGAAAAATCTTTCAATTTCAAACCATCGGATGTCATGAGTGTTCTGTGTGGGTACTTAAAGTTACAACCGTATAGTACGGGCGGGGACCGAAGGATCTGCTACGTTACGTGATAAACAGATAAGCCCCGTGGCAAATGTTCATAAAATTATGCTGAGTTCAGAAAAAATTGTAAAAAATTGGAATTGTCGACAGCACAAACAAGTACCCCTTCCGGTTTAATAAATGGATAGTATTTCCCTACGGCATTTGATATTAAAATTATTCTTGTGGCAACAAATAGTAATTTGTATTTAAGTACAGAAAAACCCAGTCTGCCAGTTCCTGCATGGCCGGCAAAAGTGACGTAAATTTGGAGTCAAATTCTTAGGGTAAAAGTGCATTAATCAAGTTTTGGAAAAACCTGCGTGTCTGTACGCAATTAAGTCCTGTTTTAACCCGATTTCAAGATTTCAAAAGAGGAGGTTCTCAATTCGGTTGTATATTATTATTTAAATAATGTAGGATATTATTTTCAGTAGCACGTACAACTCAAAACTGAAGTTACTAAACATCTTTATATTGACGTACTGGGCAATGCATGATAAATTTTCAAACGCAAACAACCATGAAGTTGCTTCCGACCGGACTGTTGAAATGCTATTTTCCAAGACTTCGGTGCTTTATAATTTGTTGGATGGGTCTGCTGCACAGTCAGTGAGTCTGGTAAACGGACAAAACGGTCAATTACATAGCAGAGCCGCGACGGCCCGCCGCACGACCGCACCGTTCCCCAGAAAAATGAACCTCTCATGAAATTTAATGTGGAAATGTCTTGAAACGACGCCAAACCCGCAACTGAATTATTTATGATTCGTTATTTTAATGGTGTCCCCGTTCTTTCATTACACCCCTAAGAGTGTTTCTTAATTTCGATCGCTAAAATCGGCCGTTACCGATCTGATCTCAGTATTAGATAGTAGGTTAGGTCGGTATTGGATTGTGCTGTGCTCGTATCCGTTTTTATTTTCGTGCGACGTGTTTTGTGTTTCAATCAGGTGCTCGGGAGACGACGAAAATAACAATGGAGGCACGTCAGTCTCAGGTGCGCTGTCCTTTTGGTACAAATGTACGGTTTATAATGTAGTCACGCGGGGATTTGCACGGATAACCCCAAATTTATGAAGGTAACGAATAATATGAAACAAATTTCTGTGTTTTCGATATATGTACTCGTAATTTTGGAAAAGATTTATGAATAATCTATATTTTGTGGACTGCAGACGTATTTTGTAACAGTCGCAACACGCATAGGTTACGTAAGTATCTAAATAATAAAAATAAATAATACTAATATTCAATGCGTGTTCAATAAAAGAAGCGGAAATGAGACAATATACTCGTATAAAGGTATTTACAATAAAATGTTGTTGCAGAAGCACATATTTTGTTATACATATAGACCAGATTTATAATTGAAATCGAAATTAATCTAATCTCTTTTAGTTAGTACCTACCCGTGAATGGTGTCTTATTTACATGTTTAACTAGTACCTACTAAGCACATTTTCATACCATACCATAGTTTAAATACCTAAACATGTCGCTTTGCTGTCATGTGGCTTAACAAGCTTCTGCATAAAGCGATAATCCTAAAATACACACGCCAATTGTACCTGACCTACGCAATTGATTCCATGTATTATCGCTTGTGGTGTAAATCAATCGCCTACGCATGTCCCATCACTAGCGCACTATTATAAACATGTCGCAATCCGATCTAAAATGACAAAAGTAGATGTGCGACAATTTTCCATTTTAACCCGTAAGCCCTGCGTTAGAGAGTCTAGATGAACATTAGTGTTTTATACCCTTCGTACGTTTTTGTTTCTGCTCGTTTGCCCTGTCGATGTCTGATTTTCAGACCGGCTCACACCACTGTGCGGGCGTCAAGAGTAATAAAATAAAACAAACAGACAGCTTGGAGCTTGTGATAGATATCGAGATTTACCGGGAGTCCTGGTAAGCTTGTCATTCGAATAGCGTCTATTTTAGATGGCGTAGATTTGTGAGCGATAAACAACGAGATATTAGTGAACTGTATGGAGTATTTTATGGTAACAATAACTGGCCGATGATTTACAAAGTTTTCATTGCTAATCATGAATGTTATACCTTCCTTTCCTCCAAAATGTGCAACAATTTCGGTTAATTAAATTATCGTTCAGCCACCTTGGCTTGTAGGGAGAACATTCCGTCACCATTCCCCTAATTTGAAAAGCAAGGGAGATGATACCTTACTTACCTAATAAATTCTGTTAGGTTTGTGGATATACAAGTCAACGCGGCAACAGTAGGACGAAAATTTGTTATTTGATTTTTAAACGATATAACTCAACGGTAGATGTTATTACAAATTGTAACTCTATTTTAGTGACAGCGAGATCGCTTTTTGTCTACTCACGGCATCGAAAGATACGAGGCTATGAAAGTAAGCAGCGAAAATGTTATGTAAACAGAATATCTCCTGGCCCCCGGGTCGTTCTACTGAATAAATAACGTTGTAGCAAAGGCAAACTCAAACAAAAGTAAATTTATTCACCAAATACGGCGATTAATACACGATCTCTGGACAGATTTATATTTGCCCGAGGCTAGTACTGGGAATAGACGAGTTTGTGACTAGACATCGGTTCTAGTTTGCTTGACGTGACTTCAGTGTAATGTTCATATTAGTATCGCTATCAGTATTACTAGGTTGATGCCTATACTCATGTACATTAAGTGATGTACGAGTATAAATAAGAGTACTTTCCTTTGTGTACCAATTATATTAAAGTCTAACATTAATTTACAGTGATATAGCTATGTGAAGGAAAACTAGTAAATTGTGCATACTGAATGAATCAAGAAAATACATTAGTCTTTAAACAAAGTTTTCTTCATCTGTAATCGCTTTTTAATTAGAACATAAAAAAATGTTTCTAATTAGTGGTAGATACAAGAAGTGAAGAAAGAAATGAAGACAAAAGTACAACATATAGGTACATACCTGCGGCTTCGTTTATCTACTGCAGCTAGGTACTACCTATCATGGTAGGTATTTAAAAGAATCATATTCAATTTTTTACATTCAACTGTCTTTTTTCCTTTAAACAGCTCACGGCGAAGTAAAAGAAAAATAATCTCGAGTATAGCTTGATGTTACCTTTTTATAATTCACATTAAGGGAGCCTATAAAATAAATATAAGGTAAAAAAGGTGAAGGGGCCGAGAAAAATTCGTTGAAAAAGTCCGGATCTGATCTTATCATAATTAAAAAGTATAAATCTGACACTCTCTTATTTTTTTTTAATAATTATACTTTGATAGACCCTTTAATAAACGCTCTTCAGTATTAGCTTGGTATTTTCAAGATAAAAAATCTGGTAACCATATACATATATTACCTAAATTAGTAAAAAAAAAAGTATACATAGAAAACAACCACGTTACTGTCACATGCTACAACTTTGCTTACGATGCACGGATGCAGTACGTACGTAGTGAAAATAGGGTTTGTTGTAACTAAAAAGCATTTATTTTCTCCTCAAAAAAAAGGAAGTCAAAGTCAAAGCCAATTTATTGTCTTTATTCAAGTAGGCATGGCAACAAGCACTTTCGAATCGTCAGTAACAAATTATTTTAAATAATTAAGATAAATATATAGATACAATTGTAAAAATAAATATACACATGTTGTAGATGTCAAAAATAATAATAATAAATTCACAATAAGATCGTCAAAACTTAAAAAAAAATTGTATTAAAATACTAGTCACTAATCATTCTAGAACAAAATTTAATGTCATAAGGAAACTTTTTATTGAACCCTTCTACATCAAAATTAAATGGTTATTCCATCTTTTAGTCTCCGGATTGAGTCAAAGGGTGACTCGCCGCCAAACCGATTGTTTACGAGATTCGTGCTTGAGTTCATTCTAGGTATTTCCTTTTGTATACTTACGGTTTTGCAACTCTAGTCTGGCGCCACCACTCATTTGGACATCGTGCCTCCGTAAGTAATTCCTTTTTTTCAATCATGAATTTATGACAATGGCCGACAATTAAAAGTTAAATAATCATGTCCTTTCCGGTAACATTGGAGTATCATGCCATGTGTGATTTAAAAACGGGAATAGGTACTGCGGACGGAAGTATCATTATCATTACATTGTTTATTATTTTATCTTATCAGCTGTCAAACTGATAATCAAGTAAAATAATCTTCTTATATTAATGTAAAATGCAAATCCATAATATCCATATATATGCCCTTGACGCATAATATCAAATACGCATACTGATAAAATACCAAAAATATATTTAACTAGGGCTTGAGTTATTGCTTTAGGTCATGTTTTGATGTTCAAATCTAATTGAGAACACATTAATGTTTAAAATAACTTAAAACTCTCTTTTCCCCTTACTTCGCAAGACTTAGGATAATTTAGCCGTTTTTAACTAGCATTTGTAATTACCTTTATTTATTTCGTAAGATAAAAAAAAACGATTTGTGCTTGAACGATACCTACGTGAAGATAAGACTGAAAATAAACAGATTTTACAGTGAATCTCATACATAAATTTCAAAACGTCCACTGCCGCATCGTAACTAAATTTCCAACAACCCACAAAACTAATTATCGATGCTACGTCTCCATCGATAATCTTTTAAAATATAAACAGTGTTGCCACCGTCAAGGAAAATCAACTTTGGAACGGAAATTGAAGTTCCGACGCCAGAGGGCGCGCGCGCACCGGACACGCCACCATTATGGACACTTCCAATTCTTTATTTACTTCCCACGTTACGCTTTGATATTGAAAATGCGTTAAGGGGATAGCGAGCGTTTACTTGCTTTATCAATCAGGATACGCTTTTGAATGACGGTGGATACGTTTTCCTGTCGAGTTTGTCAGTCATGTTTTTGCATTTTCGACAACTTTGTCACCAGGGGGGTGATTTTTGAGATTCGAGCACTCGAAAGTGACATTTAAAACTCTCAATAAAACGATGAAATTATGTTTTAAAATTAACAGTGATTGAAATTTAAAATCATGATCATTTAAACTATTAATTCCATGCGAAAAAATTGGGTATATCACAGTCTTCTATCACAAAACATGAACATTTCCTCTGTAACTAAATAAATTTTATGTAAAAAATGATTACACGCCGTAAACCCGCTGTAGGTTTATTTATTTATCAGTTACTACTCCGGCACAGACTGCACACACATACGCCAGCGGGTTTATTAGTTGTTAACACAATCGCGCACAAAACCCCTAATATAACCGAGCTAGTATGGAGTTGTTATCACTGAGGGCTAAGACAAACAAATTGTTGATGATCTACGACCCACATGGTGTTATTTCTATTATGTGGTACCGAACATAAAGTAAACTTTGTGGAAATAGTTTACACGTGGTGAGAAACGGTTCCATTGAAGGTTTATAAATACGGGTTATGACTTTAGTTAGAAGCTACCACAGACATGCGAGGATAAACAGATGCCCCGTGGATAACAGTTAAGATAGCCGGGTCTAAAGCAGTAGCTAAGAAGGAGACTAGAAGAAATTCTAAGAAGAGAAAGATCGTGTTTCCAACTTGTACTCGTAGGTGTCAAAATTTGTATTAAAACTGGTCGACCAACTATCACTGATTATTTGTGTAAAAACTGTTAAAGAACTCTAAATAATAGTATGTTATGTGTCAACATTTTAATTTAGTAGTAGTAGTAGTAGTAGTAGTAGTAGTAGTAAAACACTTTATTGTACAGGAAAACACAACAGAAATATATAACACAGCAAATATGTACAAAGGCGAAGGGATTTTTTCCAGTTAACCTTTGAGCAGTTGAGAGAGATAATAATTAATTGTGTTGGTGTTAATTTTTTTGTGGTTGTAAATATAAAATTTAAAAATAACTGACTAACCGAAACGGAGAAGCATTAGATATAGAAGATATTATCTTCTATGTAACGAACAAAATTTATGAAGTAACTATACAAAAAGAAATGTTGCGGGAAATAAATAAAAAAGTTAAACAGTTGCGTGGTCTACTTAGATGTCTTTGAAACCGTGTTTACAGTAGACACATGGCCGGATCCATTGTTAGACCGTATATGACACATTTTGTTATTACAGACGGCCCCTCATATCTCTTTCTGACAGGTGTGAAGGTTTTATCTTTCCATCAGAATGGGAATGGAATCGACAGATTTTCGACATACATATATTGGTCAAAGAAACTTATATACGTAGTACCAGAATGTTCACTAGTGTACTTATATAACCTTGCTATTTTAAAATAACCGTGGGCCTTAGAATTGTCCCCCACTATATCGTCCCTTGGTTGCAGTAGGAGTCTGCTAAGGGAATATACCGGGAGATGGGCAGCCAACCCGCCTGCCAAGCGTGGCGTGTATGGCAACCCCCCCCCCCTTAATGGGGGAGCCCTATGTTCAGCAGTTTGAATTGTATGTCATTTGGTAAGAAAATGGTGATACGTAACCCATACAAAACAGTAACATCATTGTATCTGTGTTTTAAAAACAAATAAATCAGTTGAAATTTACATTGTAATAAAAGCGCCAACTACAAATACGCAGTTTATTACTTAGTTAAAATTTAATTATGAACAGCTATTTACTTTTGAGAATGTAGGTATAAATAATTTAATGTTATTTGTTTCGTTTGTTGTAGCGATGCAGTAGGTCATCTCATTTAAAAAACAATTTCATTTGAATAGGTCACTTTATACGAGTGTACGTGTAACAAAGATACATTAGACAGGCAACAAAAAACAAATGCCAGTGTGCGTCATCAAATCATGAAATAATGTTGATTTAATAATAAGAAAATATTCAGTCAATTATTTGGTTCCTTGATAAAGAAAATATTAGCAGCAAATAAAAGAAACAATTGAAAGTCAACAGCTTTTACAAGCAGTGACCTGGAAAGGTCAAGAATCAAAAAAACTCAGCGACGCGTCTTGTACGGACTTCAGGGATATATTTATACTTTTGAGCCTTATCCCGTATGTAGTAAGACGATTCTGTGTAGATATATATGCTTGTATGAAATATTAGTTAACAGATAATTGTCTATAATTTAATTTCCAGTATCTGGAGCAATTTGTGGCGTAATAAAAGCTTCATAATGGGTGCTGCTGATGTCATAAAAGGTCAACAGATAACTCACCCAAACTAGACAGCAAAGCTAAATTATCATAAGTTAGTAAAATAACATTAGGTAATACTAGGTTTACTAAAAGTTTAAGGAATTTATTCTCAGCCCACATATAATATTAAAAGTCAACTTTAAACTTTAAAGTAATTACTTTGCGTACAAAAAGGACACGTCAGAGCAATTAAACTAAAATAATAAAATATAAATTAAACAATTTCTTATTCAGTATCGTGTAGCCCCAATATGCATTGTATCTTTGTAGGTACTTTTTTAATTAATATGCGTACCGACGTGGAACATCCTATCTATAATTACATTCAAGAGTAATATCACAAATTATCTCTTAATTACTGTAAATTAAATGGTCACTATTACCTATTTAAAAAAGACGAATGTAAGTAGTAGGTACAGTCACCCATTAGATATATCGGAGCGGCCAAGGTGGTCACAGCGATAAAGTGAATGTTAAGATATTTTTTAATACCTTGACTGCTCTGATTTATATTCGATGGCGACTGTACAGTTAGCAAAATAACAAGAACGTGCGTAGATGATTGTAAACTCCATGCTCACTTAGCCACTTCTGCGTTTGACTCCTAGCATATGAAAATCAAAATGAGCTTTTGTCAGCATCGTAAAACGTCTGCTTTCGTACACAACTGTAAAAGTTTTATGAACTTTCCATCTTTCTCATATTGAAAATTAGTGTGCATGAATTCAGCGCGACCAGATGTTACAAACTGTAGTAGCTCTATCAGATTACTTATTACTATTGAAGATATGGCACTCTTAAAATAAAAAGACCGTTCTGACTTGAGGATTATTGTGAGTCCGTTGCCGTATAGTTAGTTGTTGTGGACGTAACTGACATAAGTGATCGCACTGCCATCTTACTAACATGTGTGACTGTGACTATTCATTAATTATTTCAAAATAATTTTAATACGCAATTGTCAGGCAAGTACAAATGGATTTATTATTATAAACAATACAGCTTATGATACATTCATTCCCTTACAAAGTGCTCCCAATTTTAGCGTTCCAAATCTACTTTACTTCCACCCACGACTACAAAATATAATAAGAAATTACAGAAATACGTTTATAGAAAATTAAAATCAATAGCTAAAAATGGTAACGTTAACAGGATTTTAATTGTAGGCTTCTTTGTCTCTTCAATTAGGTAAAGCGATTAAGTTTCCGAACATGACTGGCATTAAGGAAGGATTTGGAAAGTTATCGGATTATACGGTTGGTTTGCGGGAAACAGATTTCGGCTGTTGAACGGCTTCGGATTTTAAATGACTTCGTTGTGGGACGCATATGTTCCTTTAAAGTTGGGCACAACTTATTTATAATTAGGGTTCAGATGGCTAACCTAAATTCAGTTAGAGGCGTATCTGTAACTAGTTTCAAAATAAGACACATCTGGGTTTAAAATGCTGGATTTTTAAATGTTGACTGATTTAATATTAGACCGAATTTTCTAATATCTTTCAAAGTAATTTTCAAACTCATAATTATTAGCGAAAACGAAATGTATGGAGACGTTACTACAGAAATATTGTTACTTAATACAAGTTGTAACTTCTATTATTTAATTAATTTATATAAACTTTATTTCATTAAGTAAACAAAAAATATGCAAATGGAGGCCTTAAGAGTCAGGTAAACTTTTTTTTTCGTATTCACTCAACTTTTTGAGGCTATTTTGAAGTAACTAACATAACCTTTATAATTTTGTATACAAGCAAGATTGTTTCTTTTCGAATGGAATAAATACAAAGATTTTTTTAATTTTATGCTTTATTTATAAAAAAATCACCAATCATTTTCAAATCGTTACCGGACTCTTAATGCCAAGCAAGTCTTTATACCAAAATAATTCGCCGAAACAAAAACATTTTGCGTACATATTTGGAAATGTAATACATAAATGCAATTAAAAAAAACATATTGAGATTACCATTTGTATTGTGTAAACATGAGTTAAATAAATTACTAAGTACGTAACTATATTTCGATTCTAAAAGAAGTATGTCTCAAGTTTCACAAAACTCGCAGTTCAAGAATCTCTAGTAGTATTTCTATAATCTTATAGTATATCTACCTATCTACAGATAATTATTATTCTTAACAAACATCTAATAACCTTTACCCTTATTGGTTTTGTTTCGGTAAAGGAAGTACTTAATTAATCTTGAGAAAGTTTCCAAGTAACCTTCAACTCATAATTTAATATTATTTCTATATTTATTAACCGAAGTGTTTATGTTTTCAATGTGCCCCGAGTAACTTAAGTAAGAGTTACTTATAAAGTGTTTCATAAATCGCATTGATTTGGCAAATCGCGGCGTCAGCTTACAACAAGAGGAAAAGTCAGTTTTGCGCGCTTTACGGTCTGCAGAAAAATGTGTTTGACTCAATATTATATTTAGGAATTTAAATCTGATTGTCTGCTTGTTTGATGATTGTTGAGAATGTGTTACGTTTCAAAAAATTATATCTGATTATATCCGACTATCAAAGTACTTTCCATTTAAAACTTTCTTAAAGTTATACATGTAATGAAAATGATGGAGAACATTATGTAGTTGTGTGCCAAATATGTATATTTAATATAATTCGTGAATAAACCGTTAATTTTTTATTTTATTTGTATTGTCTAGCTTCATTTGACTTACAATTATCAGAAAGAAACAAATATCTTACAGATATTGTTTTTAAGCCGCGTGACCGCCGTTTCCTTTTTTGCATTTATTTCCTTAATTATAAAGGGTGACTATTTTGTCGATCTTGTATACAGTGTGTGTCTTTCATAACGACATTGGTTTCAAGTAACGATAGTTTAAAGTGCTGTTAACAGTTTTATCAAAAGAATATAACGGTTACCTTTTATAATTAAGAGTAATTAATTAAAAAAAAATCTCGAGCAGCAATGTTTCGCTAAGTGTTACGCGATAGCAGGGCGATTAAGTCCTTTTCTTACGAACAAGGTCACGTCACGATTTTTGACGGTCTTGTCAGGATGACACTAAGAACGAAATTTCAATGAAATGACATGTCAATTGTTAAGTTTAAATTATTACTGATACATTGCGTGCCTAATTAATTTGCATGAAAATTGTTACTTTTTAGTTTTTAACTAAATTATGCTAATTTCAGTTCATTAGGAGTTATACTTTCAGCCCTTAAAATTAATGTCGTTATGAAAGACACACACTGTATATTACGTAATAAAAATAATTCACTTTTGGAGCTCTAAATACAACAGTATTTAGAGCTTACAAAAAACAGTCTAAACGTATTATAATTTGTTCCGGTTACTTCTATTTGGGCTTACTTCCCATTAAAGTTATGACTCTTGTGACACAGCAGAATTTTTTATCAATTCAAGTGCATTAGCAAATTGCCAAATAAAAGTAGGTACCTAGTTGTTGCGCTGACGGTGTGACGGTACGCAAGGCGGATTATTGGGTAATCTCACCGGGCGATGTCTCGACACGCGCCGCCCCGGCCATATTAAAGCCACATTAGCTCCTCTATTACCCTTGCTGTATGTTCTCTTTCACCAATTTTATAGACCAGAGTTAAAAATATTGCGTCTAGAGTCAATAGTTTATAGCGATATAAGCTTCTAAGGGATTAATCTGTGATACGCAGTGCCAAGTGGCCACATTATAGTTCCTCTATTTCCCATATTACTATACATACTATACTGTATACTTATTTACGCACATATGTTTTTCTTCACTGACTGTTGTCTACCTTCGATTATATTTAAAATTATCTTATAAACGATTAAAAATAACGAAGTAAGTAATGCAAACAAATTCTGAAAAGATGACATCGATATTTTTTTCGATTGCCATTTTATTTTAAGATATTAGAATACCTGACTATTACCAACAGGGTTTCATTTGTTTTTTGTTGTTTTTTTTATTATAGAAAATAAGCCAGTTAAACGTTTGACACTGCGTCACAATACAATATAATCCTGGAGTGGTATCATATTGACCCATAGGATAACATATAGGTACTATATGTATACAATGGCAAGAATAATACTTATTCAGGCTTTGCGTTTAGTCCGAATCCAATTTTAAATTCGCAAACCCTATTTATATGCGTCAGACTAAAACAGATTTAGAGCACACTTGACGGGCATCAGCGTTACATCCTCGGCACAAAGCTATGAAAGCGGCTTAGCCCAGAGAAAGGGGATTACGCCATAATCTGGGGAGTTCTTCCGGTCGCTTAGTAAGCACATACAAGTCGAATTCACAATATAACCAGTGTCTCCGATCAGGCATACTTACCACAGTTCTCGAGTTTACAGTAATTCTGGTTTTCCATAACGTTTGATTAAGTTCCGCTCGGTAAGCATTAGGAACACGGGACCTGGAACGGAGCGGTTGACATACGCCCAGGGTGGACTGCCATATCAAATTGAAACAGCGTAAGCGCGTCCAAGTTCCAGTCGCTCATGTGTCCTTATTGATTAGTACGGGAGACTGCCGACCGGGTTTACTCTCGGTAAATACTCGTACGGTTGCACTGTATGTATTAAACCAGCCAGCATTAGGTGGATACAGAAATGAGACCGCTACACTGCTTAGTAGGGAGAGTATCAGTATCGTTCACGCCTGGGCTCTTTATTCGATATTTGACATTGATTTGCATATTGATATGTTCAGCTAGTTAAGACACTTTGTGGTTATATTTGTATACTCGTATGAGGGTGGCACCTACTTATGATGAACATGGCTATTATAAGTCTTAAAGCAATAAGATTTTTTTTATAACTGATCTTTCTCCAACTTCTTCATTTTTGTATTTATAGTAATAACGAATCTATTGAAATCCTATTCCATAAAAATAAATCTGAACTCCCACGATTATCACTGATACTTATATAAAAAAAACTGGACTTTATCGCACACACACTTTCATGATTTTTCTGACGTTTCGAGCGTGCTGTAAACGCTCGGTGGTCGCAGGCAGACTGGTGATCTCCTAGCTGCAGTCTGGGATCACCAGTGTTACGGCAAGCTCAAAACTTGAGGATAGTCATCAGTAATTAAAGTGAGCATTCGTGATGAACTCCCATTATTATTTAAATAAAAAAATGCTACGTCTAAAATACAACACATGCACGACTGCATGTGTTGTATCGCAAAATCAAATGCATATTTCAAAGATATTGTTATATTTTTCGATTGCAATTTCGAGACAAATATTTACTTTGTAATTTTGTTGATTCATATTTAGGTTGAATGTACATTTTAACTAAAAATTCATTGAACTTATAACGATCAAAAACTGACCGACTTATTTGACTGTCCAAGGGCTTAGTTATGCCAATAGCTGTCACAGCGTTACGAGTACAATCCTAAGCTCCAATATAAAACCATCGTACGGAACATTTACATACTTCTCTTTTCCCTTAAATGCTTCAAAAGAGATTAACATACCTTATGACATGTTTAAGCTGGGCCGCTCTCAAATCTGAAAGGGAAAGAAATTGATTTAATAGGTATAAGAAATAAAACGTTTTGTATTATGTAGGTATCTACTAAGTATAGGGTAGAAAATTTTACTAAACAGTTGGTGAAGTCAAGGAAAAAGTAATAGTCGTGTCGTATCAGGCTGTCAAAGAGAAGGACAGACGTACGAAAGTACCTACATGGAAATTGCTCTACCGACAAGTGCTCAAATTGATGATGATGAAACAGTTGGTAGTAATTTATGTATTTTATTTGACATTTACGCGAAAGTTGGTTAAATGTGAATGATTATGATGTCAAATGCCACAGCGGGCGGAAAACCAATTTGAGTACAATACAATGTCAATAAAAAGCAAATAAAAATAACGAGTGAACGAAACGATGACAAAGTGTTATATATCAAATAAATTTAATGCGTGTACCGCCGTGCCTATGGCAATGGCGTGACCCTAGTTGAGTTTAATGCTTAACCTGACGCTCGTAACGACCACATCAAGTGTTAGTATTTAAACAAGTTTAGTGTATATTCAAGTAAAAAAGTTAAATAAAACAAACTTATACGTGGTTTTATAATAGGTACCTTACGTTTTTGCACGTCTATAGATAGATATTCCTTAATGTAAATGCTAAAGATAAGGTAAAGCGTGTTCAAGTTACTTACATGATTGCATCAAAAACACTGACTATCAAGTAATAGAATTCGACACGATCGGTCAAGTAACATTTTCAAATAAAAAATATGTCTTTAGGTACTTGTTAATCGAAATTTACTTTAAACAGCAAATAAAATCGTATAATTGAACAAAAATCTACCGGAAACCGCACAGCCCTATGAGTCAACGTGACGGGAGAGCTTGACCAACATTGGTCAGCCAATTGTTCGATAAGCAAGCGCCCACATGCGGGATTATTGACTGACAATAAATGCCACATAATTCTTAATAAACAAACACCTCTAAGCGACAAGTCAATTCAAGTGCTTGAACCCAAATCCAAAATGTTATATCTCAATAATAACAGCCGCCAGTTGGGAGACCTATTTAGTCACAATAAGGTTCTCGCATTGTCAATAAATGGTACTTCATACTGTGATACTGCTTTTTGACTGCCAAGACGCCAACGAACGGCCGATCAATAAATACCTGCTAAGGCTTGAATGTGTGTTTAATAGATGACATATTGATTGGACGTGGAAAGCAAAGACGTTGCGTTGTGAAATACTTTTGATATTACAACGCTGATGGCACTCAGTTTATTGGCGACGGCTGCCGGATTAAAGGGTGGAAGGGACCGATGCCTCAGGCTAGGGATCTGGAATAACACTTTGCTGCCGGAGTGGACCAAATGGATAGATTATTAGCTATATATAAATGTATACTCTGTTTACTTAGGTGCTGTTTTGGTTTATAAAGTGCCTTAGGCTATGAATGGTTAAATTTCAGTTCTGACAAATATTTACTCCATATTTTCCTGTTTTATTGTTTTCCGACATTTAATATAAGTAACTGACATGCCTACCGGTTTATTTAATACAATTTAGATGTTAAAAATTATAGGGTGTTTCAATGCATTTTTTGTAACATATTAGTAAAATAATGTGACGCTTAATTTTAGAGCTAGTAATGTGAAGAGTTACTCATATTACTAACTCAATGTACCTTCATAAGTATGTTTATTTTTTATCAAAAACTTGTCTGTAAAGAAAATACCGGCTGCAATTGAATGAAATCGAGCACAATGAATTTATAACAATATCCGTAACCCAACTGAAAAGAGTTGCGGCGGTGTTGTTGCAGCTTCAATTTTGTTTTACACTTTTGCAATTCCAAGTTTGTCTTCTGGAATCATTCCTATGCAAACGGGAATGTAGAACTTAATTCACCTTGTTTATAAATAAGTCTTCAATCACTGCGGAATACCAGATTTGTATCGGATGCTTCATTATTCATCCGTTCCCTGCCTCCCAGACGACAGTCCATTAGCATTTTAAATTACGTAATGAATTTACTAGACGATGGGTCGATACAACCATAAACGGAAAAACACGAATCTAATTGCTTGAAAACATACGATGTAGATTTATTGACACGATTTGCCTACAAGACCTGCCTTCGGATAACCGCTTCTCGAAATTCCATTTTATATTACAGATTTAGTATTTCATTGCAGGTTAAAATTTTGCAAAGCTTAATTAAACAATGTTTTTCTATAAAATTGCTCATTACTATGATTATTCTAGCGTAAACTTAAAGATAAAACTCTTCTTGTTAGAGTTGTAAAGTTTTCTTGTGAAATGAAACCTAATTATCGACTGATAATAACTTTTGCTAGAAAAATAGTGAAACCAGGCTGCAATGTTTTTCTTTTAGCGGTATAGAAGCGCAAGAATAATATATATTTTAGACTTGCAACGGTTTATGTATATTTAAAGTCCAATCCGTGAATTCGTTGATGGCCAGTGGCGGCGCGTCCATAGAATACGATTCCTGTCGGCTTACCTAATTTTCTGGCTTTTGAGTAGTTTTTCTCCTGCTCATGGAGAACTTTTAAGCCAAATAAAGCCACTGGTAATCCACCAATAAAAAACCTTATAAGTTTTGTTTGAATATTTTAAACTTTAACATAATATACGGACATATCAACCCACAAAAAGGTAATATTTAAGTTATATTATATTTATGGATACATTCATTAACTAGTTAAATCAGGCCGCAAAGTTCATGAAACATAAACCCGCCAGTAAATGAAAAATTAGATGATAATGATCAACAAACTGCGGTTGGTTAGCGCTAATCTGCGGCAAAATGGCCGTCACCTGACCGACGGCATTATAATTACGGTGAAGCCAGATAAAGCCTTTTTAATTTGGTCGGGCGTGCTAGGTAAGTCTCTTAAATTTGGAACGCGCCCACGCTCGCACGAGACGGTAATCGCTCATTTAGATTACGATTATGTGGACGAATATGCATGGCCGTTATCGCTCCATTGATTTTAAATGGGATTAACTGACGAGAGAAACTAACGTCGGTCCGTTAGAAACGTGTTGACTGAATTTTGGTTGGGTTGCGTAACGTGTTTTTCAGAATAACGTTTTCCAATTGGGTCAACCATAATTTATGGGTCTGGAACTGAGAAAGGAATTCTTTCCCAACAATTTGGTAATTATCGATTGCTATTGCAACAGCTGATTGAAAGTGCTCAAAGTTAGGGTCGCCCAGTAAACCGTGCGTATTTGTAAAAGTTGGAAAGTTCGACAAGCTCTTTTTATGTGATAAATATTGAGCTCGTGTTAACCTCAAGCCATGATTTTATCAAGTTAATCAGTTGAAATTTCATAGGCCTATTTACCTAAAGTGACTTTTGACATTTTAATAACCTCTCAAAGTAATTTAGTTACTGTTTATCTGACACCGTTACTTACGGTAACGGAGAGCTTATTAAATAACTGCGCCGTGAGTTCATTTCGGAGGATTGAATATAATTGTTCATCGTCATTTATCTTAACAGGGCGACGTCAGAAGCAGGCCCGGGGACAAAGGGCGTACATGTGAGAGCTCGAGGGCCTTAACAATAGACCCGAAGGCCTTACAAAAAGACTTCTAAAATATCACCGAGTTTCATAGAGATGGGTAATGAATCGGCTCCATTACCGGGAACGAACGGCTTAATTGCCGCCGAAACATTGCCTTTGCTATATTACATTCAGTGTCATTATGACCTTCATAACCCCCGACGGAAAAAGTGATGGTATATGTTTAACATATATGTATAAATATATTACTACCTAATTTTGTGTTAGTTATTCAATACCCGTATTAAAATATATGTACAGCCTTGTTTCAAATTGTCCATTTGGTGAGGATAACAATGACAAGCCAACCGCTCTATTATTCACCGAAATTAGAGTAATAATATGTAATTAGAAATACTTAAGTAATTTGTGAGCAAACTATTAAGTACCTAAATTTTCTAGTGAATTCGTATTACTTGAGACTATTTAACTGTCACACACACATTACTTTAATAAACCGGAACACGGATAAGCATCATGAGAGTGCATAAAAGCTCTAACTAATTTTCCATAATCCCGACTCAGCGGAACCCAAACTTCTCCGGCACGTAAAAGTGTTTAGCCTTCTCGGCTTTATTCGAGGAAATAATTGAAATAAAGTAGGTGGCGTTACGGCCGCGTGTCACGCAGCTCTGATGTATAGCACCGGGCTTCAAATAATTGTGTCAGTGGACTCCAAGCACACTATTGTCGACTACCGTTAACGTAATGTGTCTTTACTTTGATCATAGGCTGCGTTTTCCACCAGAGATGAGCGAGGTAGCGTTGCGAGGAATGTGTTTGTTAAGAACCAATAGAATCACTTCATTCATCTATCCTCGCACAGCGCAGCTTTAGGATTGGCTCTTAATAGGCAATAGTAGTATGTTCTTGTCATTCTTGTCAATAAGCCGTGTACGGTGTTTTATCTTTTAGGCGTTTTTCTGCTAGTTTAAGTTGATTAGTGTTTGTTTAAAGTTGTAGCTTAATGTTTAGTTAATTTTTTGAATTAGTGTGACCCGTCTTATTTTCCTTTCCTTGTGTAAGCGTGTGTGATCGCGCCGTCTTTATGCCGTGTCGTCAAAATGGTTGCAACGGAAGACCAGCGCTGGCCTTGCCAGCATTAACGCTGAGTTGCAACCATTTCGTGACAAAGTGTGTGTATTTTTCTGTTTGTTCCCTTTGTATATGTTTGTCATGATTAAATGTTTCTTTCTTTCTAATAAAACTGAAAACTCAACCTAGCCTTTGAATTACAAGTCAAAGGTTTGCGTCATTTGATTTTGATTTCAATAAAGCAAGTTCTCAAAGCGGAAATTCCGGTTCAGTTTAACCTTTCAAGCTCATAAATTTAATATGCCTTGAGTGTCAAGTGCAGTACCAAGTATGAAGAAGATAATTAATTACCTACTAAACGCTATTTTTGCTATGCATTGTGTAAGCTTAACTAATACTTTGGAGCTCGCTTATTACACTTGGTTTACATCCATCAATTGAAATACTTCATGCCAGGTAATAAAAAAAGTCCCATTCAATTTCAGTCTGTTCTTACATCAACTTTCTCATATAAAACGAAGCATAAAAGCCACTTTAATCTCAGCATATTGCGTGACGAGAAAGTAAATGTCGTTCGTTTTATTTCAATTATTCTGGTTCACAATCTAGAATGATATAGATTGTCAAGAGTTAACAGTATAAATTCTTTCTAGGTGTAAAAGATTTTTTTTATTGGCAATTAGAGCCACCATTCCACAGTTCATATTTCGCACATTCCAAAAATGTATATTTTCCAATATTAAATGCTATTATATAATTCCAAACTTTACTTCTTATCAACACTACTTACTGGTAGTACTAGTATAGCAATCTTACAGATACCTATTTGTGGCGGTTGCTGGTATTAAGAGTTTTTGTCTATAATTACGTTATTCGATTTTCACCCGATACTGAAATATACTTAGTACCAGAAATAGTTTAGCAGGTTCTAAATCAATATGGTGTAACTCTACAGTTCTACACATTATCCTAGCAATAAAGTCAAGACTAGTTTGAATACCTTACCCACTTAGCTACCTACTCTGCTGCTTATTGTGTGTACGTATTCACTTGTTATTCCTAAATGTAGGTTTTATCATAAGTAAGTGTGTATCAAAGTTCTGGACGTAACTTGTTCTCAACTTTATTGACCAAAAAAATGATTACCGCGCAAATATAAAAATATTTTGTGCTAATTACCTCGCATTCATAACATCAATATCATCATTATGACATTACTGCCGCTTGATTTAAGTACTGCAATATTAATAACTTCGTCATTATCCCCGAAAACTTTGATAAACGCACAAGAAACTTCATAATTGGGAGTAAAAAAATAAAGCAGGCAGGTTACTAAATTAACAGGGTCGTTGGGTTTACGAGTACAGGCAATGTACATAATACAGTGACCTCATTTTGCTCCCCTCCGAGTACGGATTCAGAGCCAATAATAAAGTCTGAGCCACTCCACCATCGATGGCTCTTCAACCTTTGAGCTGCTTCTCCAACGAAGACAGAATGAAAAGCGAATTACTCTTATTTCTCACTACAATAACCTCAAATTGAAGGACATTCAAAACCACCCCACGGACCTTTGTTGCATGAAAAAAACAAACAGGGTTTTCTGAAATCACCTTTGTTCATTTAGCCTTTGAAGTAGGAATCAGATACGACCGCAATTTGTAAGATTCGGACAGCACTCTATGATAAGCCCATTCATCTTATTATTGGATTCTGACAATGGCTAATTTGAATCAGTTAAGTATTCCTCCGTAAATTAATGGACCGTAACATTTGAGTAACATTTCAAGATTTGTATATTCTACTTCTACTAAAATATCCGCGCTGCTAATATGTTTAGTGCTTCTATTCTATTCTTTCCCCGACGGCCAGGAGATATGCATTTAGGGTGTGTGACTGTTCGTCAGTTTGTGTATTTGTGAATGCAGACTAATGTTGCCATTTTTCTGTAAAATTGCTTGTTGCATTTAGATGCAGTTCTCGAAATGAAATATTTATTAATAAAATTATGAGTAATTTTACATATCATTTGTATTAAGATATTTTTTTCTATTTAATGTTTGCAGATATATACATTACTGCAGGACTTTTTACTGTAGGTACATTCATTACATTACAATTAGTTACGTGAATAGTGAGATAGGACATAAAATGACACCAATTTTTTTTCTTTTACATCATTTTAGGTTATTTAGTAATAGTAGACCTTTGCAAGAATTATTGTATAACATGTTTTAAAGTTTTTGTGTAAATATTGCGTCGCTTCCGGAATTTTTCATGTTTCTGAACACGATCAATTGCAGTTTTATAATTTTATTACATGGTTTTATATGTAATTGTTTATTTTTAGCACACAACAGTATTAATATTTATATATACAACTGTCTACAAAAATAAAAGATTTTTCTATGACGAGTGTATTTAGCTACATAGTATTTAGGTATTAGACAAGTTTAGTATAACTATGTCTAGATGTATAGCGTTTTACTCGCACCGTATAATTTTTATGAATAACTTATAGGTATCCCCTAGGCAATCGGTTCTCGGGAAAATGTTTATTCAATTTGTCTTCCACCGCACGCTTAGTAATTTTTAAAAAGTTACATGAACGTACCACCGCAAGCACAATACCGATTGATAACGTGTTTTAGATATTTGTTACATGAGTATGTTTCCAATGATGCTGAGATATAAGTCCTTTTTGAATTGCATTTTTTAAATATACTTACTAATTTTTAGCGAATTAAGTAAGTAGAAAACTCGTTATCACATTAACGTCGAATCTTATTTGGTTTTATTTTATATAAGTTCATAAATAAATGTATAATTGGTTATTAATGGAATTGAAACGTTTTCAACTTTTGTATTTAATTAACTTAGCAAATTATATTTCAAACGAAATTTCTTTTATATTTTCTTGTTACGTGAAAAGCAAAACCCATTTATCTTATTAGGAAGTTTTTTCACTTTTTCTTTGCCGTGCCTAAAACAGAATTATGATTTGTTTCCCCAGGAGTCAAGAAGGGTTGCTGGAACTTATCTAAATCAGAAGAGATGGGTCAACTGAGCCGCCTGCAGCAGAAATAAGTATTAAGTAAGTTTCGTTGAAAATATTTATATATTCCTAGAGAAATCAGATGGCAAATATAACAAGTATAACCATTAATACTGGGAACCCCGAGTATGGAAACTTAAAATGAGATTAGCGAGACAGAAACGGCTATAGACAAGAACGAAGCACATGATGAACGACGAAGAGAGACGTATAAACACGATAATGAAAGCTCAGTTACAGTGTCGCCCACTAACATTTGCAAATTTGTTAGGTGCTTGATCAAAGACGTCTGAATGTGTCTTGAGGCCGACTTGTGTTCCGGAGACACAAATGGGGATGCTTCTGAGTATAAACCGTATAAATATGATGCGGTCAGCAATTATGAAAGAATTAAGTCAGGAACAAGTTAGTGGTATAGTATTGATTTGAATCGTATAGTAGCAGAATTTGTTTTACGCTAGGTGTTGATAATGTGATCAGCTCAACTTTATTTTTAACTAACTGACCATAACTATTCGTAATTTCGTACCTAACTTGAAAGTGGCCCTAAATAAGTGTCAAGCGATGTCACTCTGTCCTGCATACCCCGTTTGAGCAACTACGTAGGTAACTAGGTAATCTAAAATGATCTACCCAAATACATATTTTACATTTTAGATATTTTTATTTTATATTTATATAGATATACCTAGATTACCTAGTTACCTACAACACTGCCGGAATATGAATGACGATGGCATCATTCATATTCCGATACCCGAATTTAAATCTAAATGAACGAGTTCAATAAGCGATTGAATTTTTGAGTTACAGTTAGTCTGATTGGCCGTATTCTATCTAATTGCAGTTTCACACAGTTGTATTTAAATATTCAAACAACCGTAATTCCCAAATTAGGGTGCAGCCAGTGCAATACCCTGTTCAGGTGCATTTGAATTCCGTGTCGCTGATAGCATGCTGTTCTCTTTCCTCTTTGATTTATTAACATATGACAGTAAAGGAGAGAAGCTGCGAGAGTTGTCGAGTAGTTTTAATGTAAATAGGGCCGAGTTACATGCGATGGCTGTGATATGAACAAGCTTCCTGGTTCTGGGTTACAATTGCTTAACAAGCACCAACCAGTCGAAAAGCTCGAAACGCCCACTTTAACCTGTGAACTTGTCATTAGTCAAAACTATATTCAGTGAGAGAGCACACTTGTACTGGTTCACTTTTGGAATACCATCTAGCCGCAACTCAGTGCACAACATAATTATGATCTACACAACGTGAAGTTAGATTGAAAGCAGATTAGGTTTGATTAACTATCCATGTTGGTTTTGGTGATACCGAATGAAGCTCGTTCTCATGGTAATGAACGTATAGCAGAACCATGATTACGTGTGAATCAAGCAATAATAGTCGTTCTGTCAACGGCATAGGGTTTTTTGAAGCTTTTGTGTATTCATGGGTTTTACCACTTTACAAATGGGTTTTAATAATATTTTCTATAGTCATTGCGCAACCGTGACCGGAACGAAATTAAATTAACTAATATCTAGTAACTAAGCGTGGTTCGGACGTTGCCAATGTAATATAAAAAAAATACTTGCAAAGTGCGAGTCGAATCGTATTAACCTTAACTTCACATTATATAACATTTAGCACGATTCATGTTAATTAAAACATTTTTTTATTTATTATTTGTAATACCAGTATTAGAAACTCATCTGGATGTTTTTAATGAAAATTATTTTATTATATTTAATATTCATTATCATAAACTGAAATATAGATTAGGCATTTTTAAAATATACACAAATCTAAATATATTAAAGATCTTTGCTCGCCGCGTGATCGTCTGTTGTTTCTCAACCTTTGAACTTCCAACGTAGAAATATTCTCATTGTCTTCGTTCGCAAATCCCCGGTATAAAGCACATAGACATTAAATCAGTTTTACGTGAAGATTCTAAGGGACAGGGTATCAACAACAAGTCGTTACCTTCTTAGCTGTATTTTGCTTAAACATATTCGTTTAGCCCCTGGCGTTAGGGGCAATGATTAATGAACCACCCTGCATCTTGGGTACCTACTAGCAACGTCTGCCAGTAGAAGGAAAGCGCCGGAACCAGCCCCGCCCTAGCCCGCCCTAGTCCGCCCTAGCCTGCCGCCCGCCCAAACCCGTGTGCCCGTATGTTCAAACCAAAAAAAAAAAAAAAAAAAAAAAAAAAAAAAAAAAAAAAAAAAAAAAAAAACAAATACCGGGTCACTTAGAACGTTTGCGCTATGTCTCCACACTGTCAAAACACTCCTTGTACGACTTCTGTGGCTCTCTACATGCACAAAGCACGCTTAATTACACCCCAATAAAACCCTTCGCTCGCATCTCTATTGTCTTATTGTGTTGTGCCTTCGACTCCCGACTCCCATTGTTCTCGGAGCACGGGTTCAGGACCATAATAAAACCCTTACCTTGCGACTTACGTTTGCCTTTCTCTTTTCGTGATAGTACTATAGGTATTTTAATCAGGTACAGATATAGCTCTGGAATAATCTAGACTATTCATAGGTATACGTATTAGGTCATACAGGGTTTCCATACCTACACTTTTTTACTATGTGTACAGTTTTCGTTTCATACAACCCTTACCTTGCGACCTTGCGTGTGCTATAGGTATTTTAATCACGTACAGATATAGCTCTGGAATAATCTAGACTATTCATAGGTATAGGTATTAAGGTCATACAGGGTTTCCATACCTACACTTTTTTACTATGTGTACAGTCTTCGTTCATACAACCCTTACCTTGCGACCTTGCGTGTGCTATAGGTATTTTAATCACGTACAGATATAGCTCTGGAATAATCTAGACTATTCATAGGTATAGGTATTAGGTCATACAGGGTTTCCATACCTACACTTTCTTTACTATGCGTACAGTCTCCATTTCGATCAATAGCGATACTACGTAATGTTTGTCAAATGGTATTTTAACTTACTTCTCCTTATTCCCTTTAATATATTTTAGGTATTCATTTTGATGTCATACTTTAATTAATATTTATCAAACTTCCTGAACCTTTGTCAGTTTTAATTAAATATCTGACTTAATTAATATTTTTCAAACGTATTAGTCCTTTATCACTTTTAAATATGTTTGATATCATCATTTAATTAATACAGTTTTATTTTTGATATATATTTATCCTATCTTATTTCATACCTCTTGTAGTGAGTAAGTTACATACTTGCGATCTTATTTTATAGTTTGAATTAAGCATATCTACCCAAACTTAGTACCTCTGATTTATTATACAGCTTGTTTTTACATACACATTTTAATTTGTTTTTTAATATGATAATACCTAAACTAATAGTATGTTATTTGTATTTATTTTTAAGCTTTAAATTCTCTTGTTAACTGACTTGATATAATTCCAAATATTGTGATCTAATGTGACAATATTTGTGTACTTGAAATCATTGTTATAACAGCGTGATTGCTTTATTGGCCAACCGTAGGTATATTGTATTTTATGCTCTCAAGGGATTCATTGTTTCCTATTATTTTTAATATTTTGGGTTTTGGTTAAAATTACGTCTGTATTGAAGATAGAAGATGAACTTGTACAGACATGATTCAAACGGCAATTTCTGTCTACTTGCTTTCATTATTATAAGGGGTTGATTGCGTTATTTATAAAGGTCCATTATGTTTCATGTTCTCAAGGGATTTATTGTTTCCTTTTATTTTTTATATGTTGAGTTTTATCCTTCTAAAGTCATAAAACGCCCCCTGAAATTTATTGTTACAGTTCTTGTGATCTAAGAAATTTATTAGACAAAGGTTTTTTCATTTTTCTATTTAAGTGTTTGTTATAAAGACTGCTCTTAAACAATAGCTTTTATAATTTTTCTTTGAAGAAGGCGATCAAATACTTTGTATTAGTTTCCAAGAAACATATAAATCATTAGATTTTGAAGTTACACGTGATTTTTATAAAAAGAGAATACACAAACAAAAATGTCGTTTAAATTCTTTTGATAATTCAATCTTTTGTTCCATTACTTCGGTTGCAAACAAAAAATCGGACAGCAGGTAACACACTCCGAAATCCTGTTCAGACTTGCCTTGGTCGTCTTTCCCCACCAGCGCCGTAAGGTTTTTTTTAACCCAAATTTATATAAAAAGGCCGATGCTGGAGGTAAATTTTAGAAATGAAGTGAGCTGCGAATCGCGTGTTCAAGTAAGACGAAACGAAAAATATTTAATATTGACTTACGAGAATCTTCTTTTATTAATGTGCATTTCATATTACAAAGTGTGTGTTTGTTATTGGAAATGACTGGACATGGAAATTGGAAGTGATAATTATTGTGATGTTGAAATTAATCAACTGTGTGAAGAAGTTGAGAAAGAATATTATGAAGACCTAGAAATATTTAATTTGTGTCAATCTCTAAGTCAACAAAATTATGAAACGTAAGTGAATCATTATATTTTATTAATCATAAGTTTTTTCTGTACCTATGGCACCTAGTTTGAGATGAATGTTTTAAGTTCAATCTTGTAGAAACATGTTTCTTTGCCTGACTTACAGGTACGGAGGGGATAGGGATATATAAGGGGATCCCTAGTATTAAAATTATTCATAGCTATTTGAAGTTTCAGTGTTTTGTGTCTGTGGTGTTGTGTGATTAATTTTGCATCATGTCGTTTTCTAATGAGCCTAGATTAGAGCGTAGCGAGATAGCAAGTCTTAACAAAGATCTAATTGTGCGAAAGTTTCATAAATATATTAGACTGTGGTATATTGATGGCCTATTACCTGATGCACTTCTCGAAGACCAAGACATTAAACCGTATTATACACCATGTGATGGTCATAAAGAAAGGAGGCATCAGGATGTCATGTCAATATCAAATACTGATGTAATAGACGGAGTCCTGTCAATGCAAGCGTACTGTTTGCATTGTAAGAAATATTCAAGTTAGTATTCTATGGTCCTTCATGTTTAGTAATTATAACTTATATATATTTATATTGTATTGTAATATTAAATTTTATTTCTTTAGATCTCAACAAGTTGGAGAAGGAATGAAACTGGCCACAGCGGATCTAGTGTCTGAGGTATCAGCAAAGAAGAGTCCTCCTTCAACCAGCCGTGATTCAGGATCAACTTCAACGACATCAGCTTCCTGTATTGATGTAAGCACAAAAAATAATAACAAAATTGAATGTTCTGTGTGCCATGTATCTGTAGTAAAAAGATATTTAGTAAACCATTTGAAAAGCAATAACCACAAAAACAATGTTCTTAGTTCAGATAGAGAACTAATTAACGTGCAACTTATTGAAAATGCATTCCGAAACAGGGTTGCTACTTACAGAATATCAAGGAATACAAATGATAGTCAATTCTTTGAAACACCTGAATCCTTTTTAGAAAAAAATAAAGATACAATTTTCACCTTATTAAATCGTTCAGTTGCAAATCATTGTGCTCTAAAAGTAAATTTTATTCTAAATGCAAATTTTTATCAACATACCAAACATTTAAGAAATACATTTGATTTTCAATTACCCAATCAACTTTTTAATGAGAGCAGTGATAAAAATATTTTTTTCGTATCTCTAGTAAATGAAATAACAGAGAGATTAACAAACTTCGAAAGAAAAGATAGTGGATGGAGTTTAGTAAACATAAATCACTTAGATGTTAATGTTAATAAATATAAACCACTACGTGGTTCTTCATATATTGAACTACCACGTGATATAGCAAACAAAAAAGCAGTAATAAACATTAAAAACAATGATCATGAATGTTTCCGTTGGGCATTGCTATCTGGTTTATACCCACCTAAAAATAATCACACTAATAGGGTGACTTCTTATGTGAAATACAAGGAGAAATTGAAGTTTGGTGATATTCCTTTTCCGGTCAAGCTAACTGATATCCATAAATTTGAAAAGTTAAATGACTTAAGTATTAACGTGTTTGGTTTGGAGTATAATTCACAAAATAAAAGACATGATATTATAGGTCCGTTACACTTTACTAAATGTAAAAAAACAATACACTTTAATTTGTTATATGTAACAAAGGGGAATAGAGGACATTATTGTCTAATCAACAATTTATCTAGATTAGTATCAGCTCAAATAACTAAGTCACAACATGCTGTTCATTTATGTGATGGTTGTCTAACAAACTTTTCTTCTAATCAGAATTTAGTAAAGCATCAAAAGAACGATTGTTTTCATATATGTACCAATTTACCCACTGAAGAGGACAAAAAGAAAGATTGGTTTGATGAAATGACTTCTTCTAATCAACTCAATTTCAATAATTACGAGCGTAAATTACGGGTTCCTTTTGTTGTGTACGCGGATTTTGAGGCATTTTTAAATCCTATTCACCCAGAACAATTTAAAGAACAGTGCACTAATGACAACAGTCACCCCCCATCATCCGACAGTGATAAAGATTATGAAGATGATGATGATTCAGTAGCTGATAAAATCAAACGTAAAAAAAGACGTATAGACATGCGTTCTTCAACCACTAACATTCAAAAACATCAAGTATATAGTTTTGGGTACTATATTAAATGTGTATATGATAACAAGTTATCAATTTACAGAACATATAAAGGGGAGAAGTGTGGTGAAACATTTATGAAATATATTAAAAATGATCTAGAGAGTATCTGTAAAAAGAATACATTTTCGAAGCCCCCTTTACCCCTAACAAGTCTAAACAAAGAACACATTGCACAAAGCAACACCTGCTTTATTTGTAATACGTGTTTAAATGAAGATTCCTGTGTTTCCTATAATTGGCATACCGGAGTTTATGAAGGTGTTGCACATTCACTCTGCAATGAAAAGTACAGGCCCCAAAACTTTTTACCGGTGTTTTTTCATAACCTAAGTAATTATGACAGTCATTTTATAGTACATGGACTTAATTTTGAGGATGGTGATATAGAAATAATCCCACAGAACAAAGAAAAATATATTTCCTTTTCAAAAATGTTAAAAGTGAATAACCGTACAGTGAAATTAAGATTTGTCGATTCTCTTAAATTCATGTCTAGTAGTCTTGAAAAATTAGCTAAAAACTTAACAACAAACCAATTCCACGAACTAAAATTAAATTTTCCAAGTGAAGAAGACCATAAGCGCTTGATACGTAAGGGCGTTTATCCATATGAATACATGACATCATTTGATTGTTTAAACCTGACCGCTCTTCCTCCTAAGGATGAATTTTATAGTTCTCTGACTAATAACCACATTTCAGATCAAGATTATGAACATGCTTTGGATGTGTGGAATCACTTTCATTGTCAAAATATGGGGGACTATTCAGATTTATATTTGAAAACAGATGTTTTGTTACTAACTGATATATTTGAAAATTTTAGAAATGTTTGTCTTAAGACCTATGGTTTGGATCCAGCTCATTATTACACCGCCCCAGGATTAAGTTGGGATGCCATGTTAAAAGTTACAAAAGTAAAACTTGAACTTTTAACGGATATTGATAAAATAACTTTCATAGCTAAAAATATTCGAGGGGGTATATCTCAATGCAGTCACAGGCATGCAAAGGCTAACAATAAATATATGTCGGACTATGAACCAAACGAACCGTCTTCTTTTCTCGTATATTTAGATGCAAATAACTTGTATGGGTGGGCAATGTCCCAATTTCTTCCTACAGGTAGATTTGAATGGGTGGATGTAGAGACGAATTTTAATATTGCGGATGACGCTGATCATGGATTTATTTTAGAAGTAGACATTGAATACCCTGAAAAATTACATGATTCACATTCAGATCTACCATTCTGCCCCGAAAACGTGTGTTTAGGTAATTCTAAAGAGAAAAAATTGATACCAAATCTAAACAAGAAAACCAACTATGTAATTCATTACAGAAATCTCAAACAGTGTATACAAAACGGTTTAAAATTACTTAAAATCCATAGAATATTACAATTTGAGCAGTCACCATGGATGAAGAATTACATAGATTTAAACACCTACATGCGATCCCAAGCGTCTTCTGAATTCGAAAAAGATTTTTATAAGTTAATGAACAATTCAGTGTTTGGCAAAACTATGGAAAATGTAATGAAGCGAGTTAACATCAAATTATTAAATCACTGGGAAAATCGTGGTAAATCTCAAGGAGTTCAATCTCTGATTGCGAAGCCTGAATTCCATAGTTTATCTGTTTTTTCGAATGACTTAGTAGCTGTTCAATTAAAAAAAACTAAAGTTTTTTACAACAAACCAATCTACCTTGGTTTTTGCATTTTAGATCTGTCTAAAACTTTAATGTATCAATTTCATTACAATTATATGAAAACCAAATATCACAATAATCTAAAATTGCTTTACACAGATACTGATAGTTTGCTTTATCAAATATACACCGAAGACTTTTTCAATGATATAAAATCGGAACTAAATTTATATTTTGATACATCTGAATACCCAGAGAACAACGTGTATGGCTTCCCTCTGGTCAATAAAAAACAATTGGGTTTTTTTAAGGATGAAAACAATGGAGAAATATTTAAAGAATTCATTGGTTTACGCTCAAAAATGTATGCCATAGATGTACAAAATAAGGACATTAAAGCTAAAGCTAAAGGTGTCAATAAATGTGTAACGGAAACATATAATCTCGATAGCTTTAAAAAATGTTTATTTAAGAAAAAAATTAAATATGATACAATGTTGCGTTTCAAATCAATTAAACATATTCTATTCACACAAAAAATTACCAAAATAACGCTTTCCCGTAATGACACGAAACGATATATATTAGAAAATTCTATTGATACTCTTGCATGGGGTCATTATAAAATTCCTCACGATGTACTTTGAATTGTATTTCATTTACACAAAACATCCAATAAAGTGTCTATTTTTGTGTAATGTGTATATTATTATTTTTGTAAATTTTATAGGTTAGTTTAGTAATAATAAAATAAATGTATTAAATGATAAGGAAAATCTTGTAACAATTAAAATTTGTTTTGTGTGTCTTTTTAATAAATGTACTTCTTTAAAAGAAGAAATCAACGAGTAATTTGTCATTTGATTTCAAATCGTTTTCTTAGCAACACCCTTCTCACGTTAATCAAAAAATGATTCATTTTTACCATCCTTTCACTACCATTGTAGCTGGTCCGAGTGGTTGTGGTAAAACAAAATTCGTTACTAGTTTTATTGAACATTCCAAAGAAATATGTAATGTTGAGTTTGATGAAGTGATTTGGTGCTATGATGAAATGCAACCCCTATACAATCTAGTAAATGTGATTTATAATCAAGGAATACCTGATATGTCCATGTTTGATGGACTTAAACCCAAACTAATTATAATAGATGATTTAATGAGGGAATCAGGTGGACGTCTTGTGGATATTTTTACAAAAGGCAGCCACCACAGAAATTTAAGTCTGTTTTATATTACACAAAACATATTTCACCAGGGTAAAGGTCAACGTGATATGTCTTTGAATACAAGTTATTTAGTGTTTTTTAAGAATCCTAGGGATAAAACACAAATACGTCATTTGTCTCGACAAGTATACCCAGAAAACTCAAAGTTCGTTGATGAAGCCTACAAAGATGCTACTAAAAATGCTCACGGCTATCTCATGATTGACCTAAAACAAAATACAGATGATATGTGTCGTTTTAAAACTAAAATATTTCCATTTGATGGCCATTGCACAGTGTATATTCCAAAGAAAGGATTTAAATATAACACGGATCATCAAGTTTTAGTCAGTTCTAAATGATGCATTCGAGGGTGAGCACCTATAAACATTTACTAGAAGCACTAAAGTTACTAAAACCAAAATATCGCACAGCTTTGCTTAAATCCTGTGATGATGAGGAAATCAATATCATTTGTGAATGTATCTATAACGTTCTAAAGGGGAAAATTCCTTTAGATAACAAAGAAAAATCTAAATTAAAAAAATATAAGGATATATTACGAAAATTAATTTCAAAAGGCAAAAATAAGCTTAGAAAAACCGTTATCATTCAGAAGGGGGGTGCATTTTTACCAATCATTTTAGGTGCCGTTTTAAGTGCTTTGGTAAGCTCCTTATCTTAGATACAATGGAGAATACAAAGAAAATGTTGTTAGTTGAACCTGAATTTATTGAAAGACTTAAAAAAAGTGAACACCAGGCTGAAAATTCATCATCCCGTCTAGATGGAGAAATGCAAAAAATTCTTAGAAGGAAAATAAATGATCGTGAAAAGTGGACATTATATTCTCAAGCACTACAACGATTTTTACATTTTGCTGAGGCAGATAGAAGACCATTTAAATTACCGATAGTGATGGATGAAGTGAACCACCTTACTAACGAGAACTACAACGTCTTTTCGAAAGTTAACAAAAAGGAGGAAGACGTTAAAAAAATGGATAATACCCAAAAAGATGAATCATTTACTCAGGACTTAAGCGGAAACCTGAATTTACCTGAATCTGAAAAAGATGTTTATACAACACCTCATGTTGGATCAAGGGTTGAATTACCTAAGCAATATTCTCCATCCTATATTATAGATGTTATACCTAAATCTTACAGGGTAAAAACTCAGACGCTACTGCAAAACATTATTGTAAATAGACCTAAAATTTGGTGGAAGGAGAACGGTGAAGTAGTTATAAATAATCAAACAATACCAAACAGTAATATTCTTGATTTGGTAGGCGATGTGCTTAGACCGCTTAAACGCTCAAAACCAGTTGGATGGGAGGATTTCGCTTGTCTTTTAAATGAGATAAAAGTCCCAGTGTCATGTATTGGTAACCCCTCAACGTTAGATTTTATTAATAAACTTAAATCTGCTGAATCAAACACGTCGCAAGCTTCTATTAGCGCTCAAAACTTATCAATAACAGAAAAAAACGCATCTACTCCTCTATCTACCAAACAAAAAACAAGATCTCAAAAGAAAGTTGATTGGGAGAAATGGACTCCTTATTAGACATAAATAGAATATACTATGATGTATCAAACCCAGCTGGATATAGTAGTTTAAATAATCTTGCAAAGGAAATGAAAGGTCAAATGAATAGAGGGGAAGTGAAAAAATGGTTGCAATCCCAAGAAGCGTACACTCTACATAAACCTGTTCATAAACGTTTTTCGCGTAACAAATACATCCTGTCTAACTACAATGAACTATGGCAAGCTGATTTAAGTGATATGCGTACTTATAGTCAATACAACGATGGTTATAAATATATTCTTTGTGTCATTGATGTATTTAGTAAATATGCATTTGCGAGAGCTATGAAAAAGAAGGATTCTGAGACGGTTAAAACATGTTTTGAAAGCATATTCGCGGAAGCAAATGCAACCCCTAGACATATTCAATCTGATAAGGGTACAGAATTCGTTTCAAAGGTGGTAAGAGATTATTTTACAAGTAAGAACATAAATTATTATACTACTAATAACCCCGACATTAAAGCTAGTATAGTTGAAAGGTTTCAAAGGACTCTTAAAACTAAAATGTGGCGTTATTTCACTCATAATAACACTTACAATTACACCAGTATATTACAAGACCTACTTTATTCATATAACCATACCTATCATTCCAGCATTAAAATGTGTCCAGTTGATGTTAACTCTAGTAATATAAGAACTGTTTGGTGTAACTTATATGAAAGAAAAAAATATAAACAACCGTCTTTAGAAATTGCAAAGTTAAATGTAGGTGATCATGTTAGGATAACTAAATATAAACATATATTCCAAAAGGGTTATGAAACAAATTGGAGTGATGAAATATTTGTCATTGATTCAGTTATCAATAGGTCTCCGTGGATTGTTTATACTTTAAAAGATTTGGAAGGCGAACCAATAATTGGTACATTTTATACCAAAGAATTACAAAAAGTGACCCATCACCCCTCCATCAAATATAAAATTGATAAAATAATACGCTCGCGCCGTATTGGTGGCAGAAAGGAATTGTTCGTGAAGTGGCGAGGTTATCCTAATAAATTTAACTCCTGGATACCGTCTTCAAGCCTAGAAACAATATGAGTGAAAACAGTTTTTACTTAACTTTATTGAGTAATAGCTCATCAGATTATTACACTGATAATACCACTGCGCATTTTTTAACAAAATTACCGAAAACCATTAAACTGGAAGGAGAATGGGTCGTGGGTTTAGTAGAATTCCAATACCCATGTTCCATGTATAATGTTCAAGAACATGAAAATACAATTTATATTAAAAGGAAAATTCGAGGACCTGCAGACAAGACAGATAAAATTGTTGATGCAAAAACTCACATACCAGCTACTTCGTATGATAGTATTGATCATTTTCTTGATGCATTCAATGAAAACCCACAACTAAAAAGCAAAGTTAAGTTTAGATATGACAAAATTACAAAAATGGTGGGGGTATCAACAGATAAAGAAATAGTCTCAGTCACAACAACACCCATATTAAGTTTACAATTAGGTTTTCGACCGAGATCAAATTTAAAAGAAATGTCAATTGGAAAACATCCTGCAAATTTATACTTAGGTTTACCCTCACAAATCTTCGTTTATACTGATATCATTCATCCACAAGTAGTGGGGGATGTTATTACATCATTACTGAGAATAATACCATTAGATCCTACTAAATTTATCTATGGTGCTTACAAAACACATATTTTCTCACCTGCTCATTACGTACCCGTATTACGAAGAGAATTCGATACTATAGAAATAGATATAAGGACAACTACTGGAGCGAGAATACCATTCCAGTTTGGATCTTCTTGCGTGAAGCTACACTTTCAACGGGTAAAATGAATTATAAAAGATCATCTGTGTCCTGCCCGTATGAGCATTACTACTCACATCAAGCTGGTACGGGCATAGGTATTGTTTACAAAGGTGTACCATATCAACGAGGACATGGGATTGGGAGTTTCTTGGGTGGTCTTTTTAGGTCTGTGCTACCATTATTATCAAGTGGTTTTAAAACAGTGGGAAAAGAAACTTTAGACGCAGGAATCGGCCTTTTATCCGATATGGTAAATTCGCGACCAATGGATAGTTCTATTAGATCTCGATTTAAAGAAGCAAGCACCAACTTAAAAAGAAAAGCAGATGAAAAAATTGATTCTTTGATGTCGGGGTCTGGGTATAAAATGTCAACAAAAAGACGTGGACCAGTCATTAACCTAAAAGCATCGAAACGAAGAGGAGGTAAAAGACTTAAGAAAAATAATATTGAAGATATATTTTGTAACTAAAAATGTCTTTCTTACATAGTCATTCATGTGAGTGCGCCAAATCCGAGTTAGACTTATTTGCTCTACCATCAACTCAAACAAGCATTGAAAGTGGTCAGTGGATTCATTACAAACCAATTTCATCTCTAAGTGACGATGGCCCTATCGAGTTTCTTGTTCCCGGGTCAGGAGATGATTACATCGATCTATCACATACTTTGTTGCATATAAATGCCAAAATACTAAATCAGGATGGAACAAAAATAAAAGCTGATGCAAATGTTGCTCCGGTAAACAATTGGTTACATTCCCTTTTTAACCAACTCGATATTTATTTAAATCAGAAACTAATTTCACCTCCAAACAATACTTATGCTTACCGAGCCTACATGGAAAATCTGCTTAATTATGGCCCAGCAGCTAAAAAATCTCATCTGACTTGTGGATTGTGGTATGAAGATACTCCCAACTACATGGACACGGTTGACTCCAATAATAAAGGATTTCACGAAAGAATGGAGTTTGTTAAAGAAAGCAAGGAAGTTGAAATGATCGGTCACTTGCATGGTGATATATTTAACCAAGAGAAATTTCTGATGAATGGTGTAGAAATACGTGTTAAATTAGTCCGTTCGAAAGAAACATTCAATTTAATTTGTCATAAGGATGGTAAATTTAAAGTACAAATAACAGATGCCAGTCTCATTATCAGAAGAGCAAGAATAAATCCGAGTGTATTATTAGCTCATCAAAAAGTACTAGCATCAACAACTGCAAAATATCCAATAACAAGAGCGGAAGTTAAGGTTCTAACATTACCCACAGGTATACAAGGTAAAACGTTGGATAATATATTTCTCGGGCAAGTTCCTAAAAGATGTATTATTGGATTTGTTTCAAACTCTGGGTTCAATGGTAATTTAGCTATAAACCCATTCAATTTTCAACATTTTCATATGAATTCATTTAGTTTGTATGTAGATGGACACGAAATCCCTTCTAAAACTTTGCAACCCTCATTTAACTCTTCAGGTTTAATAGCAACTGCTTACCATACTTTGTTTTCTGGAACTGGTATTCATTTCCATAACGAAGGTAATGCTATAAGCAGATCAAACTATGTGGGTGGTTATTCTTTATTATGTTTTGATTTGACTCCTGATTTATCTGCAAGTTCAACTTCACACTGGAATCTTGTAAGACACGGGAGTGTTCGAATCGAAGTTCGTTTTGATGCAGCTTTAAGTACTACTATCAACTGTATTGTGTATGCTGAATTTGATAACATAATTGAAATAAATAAAAATCGAGATATCACTGTAGATTATAACAGTTAGTAATTAAATAAATACAACGCATTCACACAATTTTATCATTATCCATCGAACATTAACTGTAAAACCATCAGTGTTTAATTAATTATTTTTTATAATAATTATGGATTCAAATGAAATACAATTTTGTATGAATAAAATAAACCCGAGGTTTAAGTCAAATGTTTTTGCTGCAAACCGTATACCTGTTTGGGTAAATTTACCTGCTTTTATTATAAGCAACTTGGACCCGGATTCAAAGCCTGGCTCTCATTGGATCGCAATATACATTGATGTGAATGGATCTGGTGAATACTTTGACTCTTTTGGCCGAAAGCCTACCGGTTATCATAGGTTATTTTTAAATAGAAACTGCAAGAGGTGGTTTTATAACCATAAATCACTTCAAAATTATTTTACCTCCGTTTGTGGAGAGTACTGTTTAGTTTATCTTTATTTTAAGCTTCAAGGGAAAAAAATGTCTGAGTTTTTACATTTTTATTCTGATAATTCTTTGTGTAATGATTTAGTTTTAAGGAATATGTTTAAACGATTTTTTGTGAAATAAAATAAAGTGTACAATGAAATAATGTTTTTTATTTATAAACATAAGCTTATACAAACATGGTTATACATAAACACTGTATTACAATAAAGACATTAAAAAAAGAGGTTAAAGCTAAACGTTTATGAGTATGCTAAAACTAATTAAAATATCCTACTACCTAAGACATATATAGTAAGGGGGAAAGAAACTAAATAATTACAAAAATAAAAAACTTAATCTACACAATCACAATTCATATCACTGTTTCTTATTGTCTATAAAATATCTCACACAGCTGTCCTTAGAAGATATTTGCTTTGTAGCGTTAAATATTATATTTTTAGCACTCTGTAGTTCACAATCATCTTCTAGAGTGAAATATTTTAATCTCATGTCTGCATGTTTCCAGTATTCCGTGGGTGGGATGTTTTTAATTTTTTGCACGTCATATATCTCGATTTTAATTAAATGAGATGCATACGCCCCGTCATCATGTCCAGTCGATAAATTGTAGACGCCATCCGGATAACTTTTACTCACATTAGAAGACCGCTTCAAGACTTTACACTGTTTTTTAGGTTGTTCAAAGAAGCTATCAATATTATTTGCTGCACGTTTCTTTGCGATGGCTTGTTTAATCTTCAAACCAACCGTACCTTCTTCATCGCTTGATTCGTCTTTATTTTCCGGGTAGTAATAATTCTTGAAAGTATTTTCAGATAACTGAAACAATATCAAACAATAATTTATTTAAACACTCACATACACAATTACACAATAGTTAAAAAATGTTATCAACACAATTAAATAATTAAAGAGTAACAGTATTTGAATACTTACATCCATTATCACAAGTATTAGTAAAAACTTCGATATGTAGAAACTTAGAGCTCTTAACTGAACTGGAGATCCGAAGACACTATATAAAAGAAGCCACAGCCTCGGCCTTTTTATATAAATTTGGGTTAAAAAAAACCTTACGGCGCTGGTGGGGAAAGACGACCAAGGCAAGTCTGAACAGGATTTCGGAGTGTGTTACCTGCTGTCCGATTTTTTGTTTGCAACCGAAGTAATGGAACAAAAGATTGAATTATCAAAAGAATTTAAACGACATTTTTGTTTGTGTATTCTCTTTTTATAAAAATCACGTGTAACTTCAAAATCTAATGATTTATATGTTTCTTGGAAACTAATACAAAGTATTTGATCGCCTTCTTCAAAGAAAAATTATAAAAGCTATTGTTTAAGAGCAGTCTTTATAACAAACACTTAAATAGAAAAATGAAAAAACCTTTGTCTAATAAATTTCTTAGATCACAAGAACTGTAACAATAAATTTCAGGGGGCGTTTTATGACTTTAGAAGGATAAAACTCAACATATAAAAAATAAAAGGAAACAATAAATCCCTTGAGAACATGAAACATAATGGACCTTTATAAATAACGCAATCAACCCCTTATAATAATGAAAGCAAGTAGACAGAAATTGCCGTTTGAATCATGTCTGTACAAGTTCATCTTCTATCTTCAATACAGACGTAATTTTAACCAAAACCCAAAATATTAAAAATAATAGGAAACAATGAATCCCTTGAGAGCATAAAATACAATATACCTACGGTTGGCCAATAAAGCAATCACGCTGTTATAACAATGATTTCAAGTACACAAATATTGTCACATTAGATCACAATATTTGGAATTATATCAAGTCAGTTAACAAGAGAATTTAAAGCTTAAAAATAAATACAAATAACATACTATTAGTTTAGGTATTATCATATTAAAAAACAAATTAAAATGTGTATGTAAAAACAAGCTGTATAATAAATCAGAGGTACTAAGTTTGGGTAGATATGCTTAATTCAAACTATAAAATAAGATCGCAAGTATGTAACTTACTCACTACAAGAGGTATGAAATAAGATAGGATAAATATATATCAAAAATAAAACTGTATTAATTAAATGATGATATCAAACATATTTAAAAGTGATAAAGGACTAATACGTTTGAAAAATATTAATTAAGTCAGATATTTAATTAAAACTGACAAAGGTTCAGGAAGTTTGATAAATATTAATTAAAGTATGACATCAAAATGAATACCTAAAATATATTAAAGGGAATAAGGAGAAGTAAGTTAAAATACCATTTGACAAACATTACGTAGTATCGCTATTGATCGAAATGGAGACTGTACGCATAGTAAAGAAAGTGTAGGTATGGAAACCCTGTATGACCTAATACCTATACCTATGAATAGTCTAGATTATTCCAGAGCTATATCTGTACGTGATTAAAATACCTATAGCACACGCAAGGTCGCAAGGTAAGGGTTGTATGAACGAAGACTGTACACATAGTAAAAAAGTGTAGGTATGGAAACCCTGTATGACCTTAATACCTATACCTATGAATAGTCTAGATTATTCCAGAGCTATATCTGTACGTGATTAAAATACCTATAGCACACGCAAGGTCGCAAGGTAAGGGTTGTATGAAACGAAAACTGTACACATAGTAAAAAAGTGTAGGTATGGAAACCCTGTATGACCTAATACGTATACCTATGAATAGTCTAGATTATTCCAGAGCTATATCTGTACCTGATTAAAATACCTATAGTACTATCACGAAAAGAGAAAGGCAAACGTAAGTCGCAAGGTAAGGGTTTTATTATGGTCCTGAACCCGTGCTCCGAGAACAATGGGAGTCGGGAGTCGAAGGCACAACACAATAAGACAATAGAGATGCGAGCGAAGGGTTTTATTGGGGTGTAATTAAGCGTGCTTTGTGCATGTAGAGAGCCACAGAAGTCGTACAAGGAGTGTTTTGACAGTGTGGAGACATAGCGCAAACGTTCTAAGTGACCCGGTATTTGTTTTTTTTTTTTTTTTTTAGGTTTGAACATACGGGCACACGGGTTTGGGCGGGCGGCAGGCTAGGGCGGACTAGGGCGGGCTAGGGCGGGGCTGGTTCCGGCGCTTTCCTTCTACTTCTGCCCCTTTTTCGTGCATAAATAAGACTTAAGAGGGTTTTGTAAAACTATTTTTAAGCTAAGAGATTCACGAACTGCGTGCTTACTGAGTATAAAAATAAGTGCGGTAAAATAAGCTTATTTTTATGTTAGCGTGAAAATTAGTTTACATTAAATATTTTGGTGACCAAATTAGAAATCGACCCTAACTTATTTATTTTATAGAAACTGTAATGCATACATTGTCATTAGCATTACCTTTTTATCTATTTTATCGACTTTTTGGCCCTTGGGTCTGCTCGGCAACGCATTAAACTTATTATCTTAAAATAATATTCCAAAAGTAATTCTTCAAAATTATCTTACTACTATAGTACCTAATGTATAGTTGAATCAGTATAGAACTTACATCTTACACCTTATTCACCGTGGCATTATGCACAAACAATAAAGTGATTACATATATACAAATTCGCAAGCACGTTATTCGCTCCCGGAATCCGGCCCCGCCGTATCCATACATTTATATCGCGTGTATTCAAAGCATAAGCATTTGTTACCCAAATGCTTTCCTCGGTGGCTGTCACCCGGCAAATTGAATACAATTTGTCATGCTTACTATTTACGTTCGTCTAGGTACGGCTAAACTGGCTAAAGATAAGTAAGCGACTATCGACAGCGGTCTTTACTGGGGTTTTTGTGACAATGAAATATCGGCTTATCGTTTGTGTGATTAAAAGCAATATAGATTAAGTACTTGGTAAAAGTTTAACCCTTCTATTGTTTTATAGGTAGGTATCTGACATCAAACTTTTATTTTCCTATCATATTAAATATGTAAAATATACTTACATCGTTTAAATAATAAATCGTCAGGTAACAACTAGTCCCGGTGATCTAGAGACGGCTACAGATAAGGAACTTAGTGAGACAATGAAATATGGGATTATCAATTCTATTCTTAAAGCAATATAAATTGTAATGTTAATTAATGCATTGCATTTTTTGAGACGGCAATGCACGCTAAAGAAACATAACACTTTAAAATCTACACCCGCCTTCCTTTATCATAAGTCGGGTAGAAAATAATGTGAAATAGTCTTTGATTTTAACATGGTCTTTTTCCAGAATGAAACATAACCGAAGCCATACCGAGTGTGTTAAATGTGCAATATGTCAAAGGGATAGTAGTAATCTAAGAGTAATAGTGTCGCCTGCAAATGAATTCTTCGCTGAAGTGGTGCCAGCTGAAAGTCTTCTCGCAGCGGAATATACAAATACAAGGACGTAATTGTAGCAAGAGATTATTTTTTACAAGCTGTGCTGCGACTCTCCTTATTTACCGATTTTTTAATCCCTGTCTGTCTATCTGTATCAATCTTTATTTTAATTTTAGGTTTCATTAAAAGTTTAGACCTGAAGGGTTAAATGTATTAGTTATTATCTTCCTTTGCTGCATTTTGGTTCGATGTATCGTATAACTAAATAGAACAATCAATTTGTTACGCTTTATTTTACATACAATAACTCTACCGTATAATTTTTTTTTTTTTTTTTTTTAGAGGTAATACTCATGTATACCATTTAGCCCGTACTAAATGGTTATGTCCGACTCAACTGGGGTCCCAGTCGCCTACGGACTAAACCCTCCCCCGCTTCGTGTTTAGTGTGCTGGAGCTGTAATGTGCAGGTGGAGTAGGTACTATTGAGCTGTGACTGAGACAGCTTGTCCTCGCTATCAATACGGGCGACCAGCTGTCTCACGAGAGGGAGAAAGAGCGCTTTTGGTCGTACAGGTAAGCACGTCGTCGCGCCCTTCTAAAGTAAGTAAATACATAAATAGATATATAATAGCAAGTAAGTAAATTATTATTATTATTATTTTTTTTTTTATTATATATATATACATACACACTCATACGTACACACTAACACATACGCATATATGCATACACGTGCATACATATATAAATACACACACACACATACATATACACACACACACACACACATACACACACACACACAGAGACACGTGCGCGCACACGCACACGCACACGCACACACATCTATATGTATTATATATTTAAACTGTAACTTAAAGAAGAAGTAGTTACTTGTGATATTATTAAGTTCCATTGAAAATTTTAAGGTTGTTGATTATGTTGTTTATAAACTTGTTGAATGATTTTATGGATGACTCTTTGGTTATTATTTCATTAATGGTATAGGGGTCTATGTTTAAGTTTTCGCAGATTATTTCATGGTCTAACCTTGTGGCTCCAAATTTCGGACATTGTTTAAGTAGGTGGTTAAATGTTTGACTGCTAGTGTTGTCGCACGGGCATAGATCGTCCGGTGTGATTCGGAATCTGTGTAGGTAAGATTTGTTGTACCCATGGCCAGTGAGGACCTGTGTTAATTGAAAGGACAAATGGATAGAGCCGCGCAGCGTTCTTACGGATTGTAAGGTAGGTAAGTGTATTTTTGTATGTTGCCCTGTGTGACTGTTCGTATAGATCTTGTCGTGTTCTATATCAATGTTTTTACGTGCATGTAGTTTGTGATACGAGAGTGGAAAATAATCGTATTCTGGAAGTTTATGTAGAGTTGCAGCATGTTTGGCTGCCATGTCAGCCCTTTCGTTGCCGCTGAGTCCTGCATGCGCTTTGATCCAACAGAACTCTATTGTCATTTCTCCCGACTCTTTTGTCTTATGTATAAGTTTGTGAATATTATTTATCAGCCTGTTGGTGCTGCTGCGGTTGGTTAGTTCTGCTAGTGCTGCTTTAGAGTCAGAGAACAGAGTGACCCTTGCTAGTCTTTTAGTGTGGCATTCGTGACAGGCGCGTTCTAGGGCGAAACATTCAGCTTGGAAAACTGTGCAACAGCTGTGTAATTTAAATTTCTTTACGGTGCTTTTACCATTTGGATAGTCTATAACAAATGCTGCACCGACTAGGCCGTCATGTTTGCTGCCATCTGTGTATACTCTGTGCATGTTGGCTTCTTCATATTTGTTGTGTTCTTCTTGGTTATTGATTTCTGATATTTTAAGTTCGGTTCTGTGTGCTGGGTGCAGGAGGCTGGTTATTGGTATTCTTTTGTCAAATTTTATATCGGTTGGAAGGTATTCCGTGGTTAGGTTTCGCCTTACCTGTTCTATAGAAGCTACTTCTTGTATTTTGAGATGCAGTGGTGTTAAGCCGGCTAGAGTGATTGAGGATATTGTGGGTAGGGTTCTAAAGCCGTGTATTATTTTGATGGCAAATCCACGTTGTAGGCTTAGTAATTGGTCGGTTACTTTTTTTATCTAGTTGCAGTGTGCCATATCTCGGCAGCATACGTTATTATTGGTTCGATCACATGTTTGTAAATAGTTCTTATGTTGTCACTGTGTATTCCCCAGGTGGGTTTTACATACATGCATAGTTTTTTGTAGATATTCTGTGCTCTTTGAATTGTGTAGTTACAGTGTTTGATGAATTTTAAATTTTGGTCTATGATTACTCCGAGTAATTTGAAATCATTGTCAAATCTTATATCGATGTCGTTCATTGTGATTTTTGCAGCCTTGGCTTTTGGAGTTGGTGTTATCATATGGGTTTTTTGTGGTCCAAATTTTAATTTGTTGTTTAATCCCCATTCGTGTATATTTCTTAATATTTTGTTTGTGTTATTTTCTAACTCATTGATATTATTTGCTGTACATATAACTAGAATATCATCTGCATATGCCTGGATGTAGTTTCCTGGGGGCATGGGATATATCAGGAGCGAATTTGTGATTGTGTTCCAGAAGATAGGACCGAGTACGGATCCTTGTACACATCCTCTGGATTGTGTTTTAGTTGCCGTGGCGTCTGCATAGTTTAGTATTATTTTACGGTTAGTGAGATAGCTGTTGATGATGTCAAAGATGTTTTTTGGGCATTTGATGTCTATAAGTCTACGTAGTAGTGCTGGCCACCAGGCATGATCAAAGGCGCCTTCAATGTCCAGTGAGATGGCCAGTATAAGTTTTTTGTTCTCTTTTGCTTTTTTCATTATGTTAATTGCGTTGTGCAGTGCATCTGTAGTGGACTTCTGTTCTCGGAAGCCATATTGATTATCGCTGCACAATTGGTTCTTAGTTACATAGTATGTGAGGCGTTTAGCTATCAGTTTTTCTAGTACTTTCCCAAGGATGTTAATTAATCCTATTGGTCTGTATGACGATATATGGTTATAGTTTTCCTTACCAGGCTTTGGTATTGTTTTAACATATGCCGTCTTCCAAGGTGTTGGGAAATGGCTCAAAGATAGGCATCTGTTGTATAGTTGGGTGATATGTTCTGGGTATGTTTCTATAAACTTTTTGAAGATGTCTGCGGTTAAGTTATCTATACCAGGTGCTTTTACCGTATAATTTACTAAAAGCGTCCGAGGCTTGGATCGAATTACATTGTCGTCTTTCACTCTTGATTGAGAATTAAGTCTGTGCCAAGTGGGTTAGAAAAATATTGACTAAGAAGGATTCGAGTTACGTCATAGTGAGGTATTTTTTCAGTTTTCTATTATTATAAAACATAAAAATAATTGTCAGGTAGCTTCAATCTGAATTTACCTAATTTGTTAGTTTTTGTAGCAAGATTAATAATAATTTGGAAAAAATATAAATTACTTACTAATCTTACTATGCTTATAACTACCAAGAATCTACCTTTCCTATGTACTTGCTAATGGCAATTTGTAATATAACAGTGGGTTTGTTTTAAATAAGTTTATCTTCTAAATTGGAAACTTAAAGAGTTTCCGAATAAATTATTAGTGAACATTTAGTTTAATTGGGCGAAAGTGTTTTATGTAACTCGAACGTTTCACAATAAGAAGTCATTAGACACCAGGGAGCTGGTTAATGGACCATTAAACGAACCTATAAATTACACTTAATCATGACTAATTGAAGTGACATATAGGGAAGCACACACATTGATTGGTTAGAGTAGTGAGAGCGCCAGGGTGGTCTCCCAAACTGCCACTTGGGCTTTTACATTGTCAGATAATAACTCCACTAAGGAAACCAAATAAAAATTAAGATAAAGATGATGGAACCAATGTGAAGAACATCGTAAAAACTCCATTTTATTGAACTTAAACATCAATGCCTTCCAATAAAACCGAAAGATAAGGAGACATCTTACCCATTAAAAATGGCAGTTGTAATAGTTTAGTAAGTTAAAATTTCAATAACCACTCCGACCACATCTCTTATAGTAGCAGTCAAGCAAGTCGAAAGATTATAAAAAAAGGTACCCCAGTTTAGTAAAACCCTTCATTAAACTTATCTGCGACGGATCTAAGCTCGAATCCGTGTAACGTAATCGATGTCGAAACGAGGAGCCGCGAAGGACAAAGTGCGGTCACAAATTTACATATAAATTTGGGATTATTTTAATTTAAAACACGCATTTGGAAAGTGTATTAGCATATACACGAGGGCCCATTACAGCTTCTTTGTGACAGTTGGTTAGTAGCGGTTCGATGAATTAATACAACTCAAATAAACCTACCGCGTTCTTGCACCCCCGGCGCGGCAAATAAATAGTCCGGTAAGCCGATGTGACCACTCAATAAAATGAACCAATTTGTCAAGTGTACCGCACCCATGTTGAATCTGGGTGGAGCCGTCGTTAAGTGCACTCATTTAACCGATTTTCAATTTAGAAATGGAATTAAAACTATAAACCGGTTGATTTATGAGCATAGCACTTCCACCAGTTTATAGTGGAATACGATTTACATTTTGTTCTAATTGAATGTCTAAATGCGATATCCGTATGCGTAATTAGACAAGCAATTCATATAGCCTTAGCACATCAAAGTACCCGAAGATATATTGAAGATGGGACGTTAATTATAGGGCTTGATTTAATTCCATACGGGTATTAAATCAGTCATTGCCGGGGACGCTTGATCCGGGATCGAGGGAAGAGAAATGTGCGCCGAGCACATATTTGTTCTTGTTGCACTAATAGCTCGTAAATATTTCAGCGCAAGCGTTGGACGCACATGCGCTTCAGACAAATGGTTGCTTATAAATATGTGCCCCGTCACTTTGAACATTCCCTCTCGTTACGTTTCCGAGGACTGAAATAACAATGCCAACAAAGTCGACAGTTTTAAAACGGAAACGAACGCCCATCCATCACTTTTGGCCAGTCCTGACGGATAACTTAATGTGCTAGTTTTCAACCTTCTGTTTACTTTTCCTTTTTCAGAACGAAAAAATTACAAAGAGCATACTTTTTTGAATACGTTACTGGAGAATTGAATAAAAATAAGTAGTATTCGTTTGTAGATAGAGTTTTTAAATCAATTTTAAATTAGAGCAAGTGTGTGTACTGTTGTTTACCTCTAAATTTGCTGTATTTTCTGTACTGTTTCCTTTTTGAGGTGTTCAATAAAGAGTATTTGTATTGTATTGTATTGTACGTGCATATTATGATATATTTTCAGTACTTCATAAATTAATATTTTACTATTTTGCCATCCGTGAATCCCTTACTATTATAATCAATTTTAAATGAAGCTTAAAAATAAATAAATAAATTTTGTATGAAAGAATCATTAAAAAATATAATAAATAGTACGTGAATCTTTCCTAATCTTCCCTAGCCAATAAAACTAGGGGCCACCGGTGTCCTCTTGTCACCAGACAGTTAAAAGGCAGTTTCAAGGGGAGATTGTCCAGAAAACGGGTAGGACTTTTTATGGTGACTGAATTAGGATTCTTGGGAATTTATTGCGAAGGCGGCTCCTGGGTTTATTGGCGAGGTTACCGTTTCAGATGTAATTTAGATGAAACTACTTTGTACTTTTGTTTGAAGAGGCATTCAGATTCGCGGATCTAGAGTAGTAATATTAAAAGCAGTTAATTATAAATGTTGTAATTATATGCTCAGAGTAGCTTATTATTTTTGAAGACTTTAAATGAAGGTAAACCTTATAAAAACCTACTTGTGTAAAAAAAAACTCTCCAAACATTTTTTATAAAGCTAAGCAGCATAGCGCGCTGGCGCTTGAACGCTAAGCCGAAGGCGAAAAAAAAACTTTTCTCGTAATGCTAAAGCAAGGCCTTTACATAGAAGAGCGTAGATCAACACACAGCTCAGACTATCAACATAATTTATCTCGAAAATAATGTGATGCAACCCTACTATAACTCTATTCTGCAAAACCGAAACATTGTATAATATTCCCGTTTAAAAGCACACTTAAGTCCATATGGAAATGTTGTCCATAACTCATTGGTTTGCACCGCAATCGCATTGTACTGAAATGTCTCAGGCACCTGGTTTTCCTTCGGGACCGTTGAAAATTATGCTGTTATTCAGTATTCTGTGGGCATGTATGAGGCAATATAAATTTGAGTAGTTTGATGATGAAAACGGTATTGGCGTGTGTGGTTTTTTATCATCGTAACAAAGCAAAACTATTATTTTAAAAAAAACCGACTACACAAGACAACTCAATGAAAATATTATCACTACACGCGGCTGTACTCACTTGTGTTTAGTCACTACGCGCGACACGTTTCGGAGAGCTTAGGTCTCCATCCTCAAGGACTAAGAGTGCTAGGCCAATCGATCCGCCAACATGACGAAACATGAAACATGTCGCGCGTAGTGACTACGTGCGTACAAGTGAGTACAGCCACGTGTAGTAATAATAGTGTTAATATGTCTCACGTAAGTTTAACTTCAATAACTCAATGAAAGTCCTAATTTATGGATTAGAGATCTTCATGCAGACCGAAAACTAAAAAACAACCTGGTAACTAGCTCCCTTTTTGCATTATCTGACCGACTAACAAACCGATAAAAATTAATACGTAATTCTCACTCAAATATTGTAGATATTATTTTAAATTACGTGTGACCGTTTGCACTCAAATAAAATGAAATAGAATTTTCTACATGTATACCTAATAGGAACACGTCACTCTCCTACATACCTATACCTAAGTAAACCATATCTTAATACCAATATATCAGTGTTAGTAAATAAGTAGACCTCCAAGATTAGTTAGTTAGTTAGTTACCAAATATATGATGAGATGGACGCGTTTAGGGGTGTATTCTAAAATGGGGATTTAAGGTAAAACGTGTTTTTCTCAAACCTGGTAATTTGTTTACTCTGGGGCTAAGATTTATCTATTGCTGAAATGGCAAGTAAATATGTGGGATACAGGGAAGAATGATAATTATCTCGACGTAAACATTAGCTATTCGTAAATGGGGGCAGTTCTCGAATAATAAACCTTAATGTTTTGCCACCATGTTTGTATGCAGCAAGTAAATTAGGGTAGACCGAGGCGAATCGGGTCATTTTTTGTTTGATGGCAAATAAATACAACTTTTTAAGGCCAAACTGTTATTATTATTATTTAATTACGAACATTATTTATTAATTGACAATATTTTAGGGGCAGGCATGAAATGAAACATAAATACAATTTATGAAAAATAAAATACAAAACCTCTTGAAAAATCCGATTCGCCCCATTTTCAGGGGTAAAACGGATCAAAAAATTCTTGTCATAAAATCTTAATTATAATAGGTAACAATGTCAAACATATAATTAATAATCACAAATGACAACTAATTGAGGTCAACGATTGATAGTGTCTTTAATGTTACATTAAAGCATTATTTGTTTTCCTCCTTTGTAATTCAATTTCTTATTAACACCATCCATAGAAGGTGTAACATAAAATCACTTTTATATGCTATCACATATTAAAACAATAAATGAAAACTATGCTTATAGCCTCATAGTAACAAAATAGAGTAACTTAAATAAAAATAAACCCACAAATTTAAACTTTCACAGACCAAAAGTTGAAGATCACAAATATCCGATTCACCCCATATAAAAAAACTAAATTACAGTGTTACAAAACACTGTCCTACAATGCCATATTCATATGAAAATATTATGTTTAATCAATTAAAACATATATAACATGACTACTGAGTTCACTCACAACGACGGTTGCTATTACAAACTTCTCATTTGTATGGCCCTATGACATCTCCTCGATGGGCACAGGTTTCATGGCACCATTCCTCACAAACGTGGCATTGAATCCAATCCTCCGCAGGAGGGTGTATAAACTTTTCAGAACAGCAAATACAATACCAGTCTCTAGACGAGGATGCACCCTTAGCTCTTAATTGTGGCGTCGTTTTAATTTTCTTTGGCACGTTACATACTTCTTACGTACTGATTTCGGTGTGAAGCCGAATCCACGAGATGCTAATTCCAAATTGTCGATCGGCAAATAACTTCCGGGCTTCCTGGTTCAATGTTGACAGTCCCCCACGGCTTTTTACAACACCTAGAGACACTGTGACTCGTCTTTGTAAGCTTGTGAAAGGAATGTTGTACAACTCAGCAGTTCGGCGTAAGGATACCCTGTTTAGTCAGTACCTCATTAGCAGCAGCAGTCATATTTTCAACTGACCATTCTCCTTGGTGCGTCTTTTACTTATACGTGCGAACCATCTTAAACATGCAAACGTACAATAAGCTACTAAAACAGTATAAAAACATTATTATAAAATGTGATCCGAAACGCCCCCATTTTGATGATCCGAATAACCCCATATCATAGGTATGAATATTTTATGTTTAACGGAAATAGCCATTGAAACACAGCAAAAATAAAACCAAATCAGGAAACACCATGCAAGATTTACTATAAATAACAATGGTTACTACCCTTAAAGTTTTTGAATTAACTTTTGACACTGAATGTATTCGCACATTTTTTACATCAACGACAAAATCACTAGACACCTGCACGAGCGACTCAACGGGAAGCGTCACCGTGACTGACGCGTGAGTCTTATCCAATGGCAGCAACTGTGGCAGCGTGCGGGGGGAACAGAGCCAACTCGGGACGCTGATTGGCTGGCTGTAACTACCCGCAATCTTTCAAATTTTACAGAAATGCTTATTTTGATCCGATTCCCCCAGTGATCCGAATCGCCTCGGTCGACCCTATTATTTAACGGTGAAATTAATTGAATTGCTGTAGACACTGATGGCTTTAAGTGAGTGGTCTACTCGTAATAAAAAATAAAAACACATACGGCGATTAAACTGTACACTTTGTATTATAACAACAAAAATAATTGCGATAGGTCAGTTTTACGTTTATTATAAATTACTTCTACGAGGAAATGCCGCCATCCTTGGTACAGTCACCGGCAATAGTATCTTCCTACATAAAGGCCGCATAAATATGTGACACGCTCTAATGATCCTACAAATAAGAGCGGCATTGTACCCGCAAGGGCCTAGTTTAGATCTGAGCTAGTTATTAATTTAGCTTAATATTTGTACTGTAGTGCCTCTGTATATTTAATTATATTATCGAAATAAAAAATAACTTCTAAATGTCACATTAATTTATATTAACTTAGAAGGGAGTTTCAAAGTTTATTTGTAAAAGGTAATAATATTAAATTAAATTATTTGTTAACTTACGGACGAAGTTGATGTCCACAAATCAAATAAATATGAACTTTTTATTTTAGCTTGGAATCTACAGGATATTAAGGGGTGCATGATATTGTTAAGATATTTTTGCAAGCGTAATTAAATAAACGAAATAAAAGAGAGGAGTTATATAATATTGTCTACGGTTGCCGCGATAGTTATTCATGAAACGTCGGGATGTAATTTAAATTCAATTCAGTATACGCGATATAATCCGTTCAAAGTTGTTTTATTTTAGAGGAGTTATACTTTATAAGTACAATAATATTATAAGAGGATTGTTATTAGTAAAATATTATACTAGTGTTATGTTTTACTGTAGTAGTAATGTTTAATTAACAATGCGTCCTCGTAATTAATAATTTGTCTATTGTATGGCAGTTATTAACAATCAATTAATTAATTGTAGTGCGTCGTAAGAATGTTTTTAATCTTTGGGTGGGTAATTTGTTATTATAGTTAATAAAAAATCAGTGATTTCCACCGGTGTAATATAATAAAACCGGTCTCAGATTATTCTGTTTTACGCATTCTAGCACTTGTATATAAATGTTACATAGTTGCCCGTCTATCGCGATTATTCCCACATTATGTAGGTCGTAATATAACCGGCTATATTATAGCCGGCCGAATCACGTCGCACTGCGTAGACTATGAGAAAAGTTGCTACAGCACAATTTCAACTGCGTACCGGTCGCGAGCGAGCGGTCGTCTGACATAAACCAGTGTAAGGCAAATTTATACAAATATTTGTTAAACTCGAGGTAGTTTTACTGGTTTATTCTGAGTACAACGCATGTCTTGCGTTTGGAATAGAGAACCAGGACGAGGGATTTATTTGTCAACTTTGTTCTGATAAAACTTTGTTTGACATTTGATTGTGAGGTCATGCCGCTCCGGCTTCCGCACAGATAAGTTCTGAGAGCGTCTCTTAGCTCCCGATTAATTCCCCCTAGTAATATAGTCTTCGTTTATTTTATTATAGATGAAGCTTATTGATATGTGGAAGTTCTCACAAACGTAACATATTATTGTTCAATTTTAAAATACCTACCTAAGTGCATAACGCACTTATCCTATACATTTATTAAAAACGTGAAATTTTTTTATGCAAGCGATTGTAAATTATACACGGACGAAGTAGGAGAATAACGCTTGTACTCAATGTAAAATCAAATTCAATCAATAATAACGTGTCTGAATTAACCATACACATCAATTGACTGTTAGCAGTATATAACCACGATAGAACGCAACAAATAACGTGCATTTTGCGCAGTATTTTTCTTATTTCAGGAAACATATTTCATTCCGATTCGCTAGAGACGAATAGGTTAATGCCTCAGTTGTCATGTAGTTAACAGTCATATTTTTAGTGATATTCCGTTCGACCACCCTCAAAGTTCAGAGCGATATGTCACAGTCGCTTAACGATCTATTTACGTGAGAGGTCGTTGGGCACACCTCAAAGGAATGCCGGGCAGGCTCGGAAGTTGACAAATCTTTCAGAGCTATTTCGGTACTAATTAGAATCCACAGTGTGGGCGACGTCATTCGAATGACATACAAATTTAATAATGAAAGAAGACGTCTGATGTTGTTCGCGCATTAAACACTTTTGTTGGATACGAGTATATCATTGAGATCAAAGGGGTCAATTGAATTTTGACAGAAGAGTGAAGATGTAAATATGAAAAATAATATAAACGCTATAACACTTTTGATGCCACTCTGACACCTGTATCTATATGCGACAAAGTATATGGCAAAAATGTACGTCCAAATATCATTACTTAAAAGTAAAACCGGCGTATCCTTTCGTAGGCTTCGTTATCAAAATTTTAGATAAATTAAACTTACACAAACAACCAATTCTGTTGGAGCGACAACTAAAATGTTGCTCATAAGAGTACTGTACTTAGATTATTGATCAAAACTAGAGGGCACCCCCAAAGACAGCGGCCAATAGGCTAGATGAATTTTTTTCATGCGTGGTATCATTCGATTCGTTTTGTTCCGAGGATCAAATGTCTATATGGGGCCAATTGCCTTAAATCAACATAAAAGACAGAAAAGAGACTTAAAGTCTGTGATTTGCTTTTGTTTCTCAAAACGCTCCTAACAAAATGATATAAAGCCGTGACGTCATGGCTTCATAATAGTTGCCCTGTTTAAAGTATGGAAAAATTATGAAATTGTTATTTTTACAGTGAAATATTGCGTTTATGTATATGGTTGCCATACAATTTATTTCACAGTAAAATGTTAGAAATCGAATGGTATCATTGGTTTTTTTAAATTCTGTACTTTCAAAATTCGAAACAAATTGAAATTTTGAAGCCTGATGATATCTTTGCACCATTTCAATAGATTTTTTTAATATTTACTTTATTTGTATATTTAAATCATTTTGCATCCTATTTCATTGTCATCCTAATTCAACATGTGTCATCGTCCCTATTCACGGAGGCGCGGAGCAACATCAATAGGTCCTAAGTGGCAAATAAATGCAGATATTACTAACAAACACGGCGAATGCTATAATATCCATTTTAGGCAAAAATAAGAAGTAGGTAAAATTGAATTTTCCGCAAGCTAAAAAACATAAGTACCACTTTTTGAGCAACTGTTAATAAAACGTTTGTAAATCACTGTCCTAGACGTGTCTAATTGGTAATTACAAAGTTTTCATTAAAAACAGCGTAGAGTAAGCAAATTTAAAAGTTTCCATGTACAGCACTGAATAAATCGCCTCATTAAATTGCTTGGTTTTACTAATTCGCTTGTAAACAAGACCGCAAATTATAATTTTGCAGAAATGCTCCGTTTAAGTCGTGGATGCGTAGGTATGACTCCAGACCAAAACAAAGGGTAATTACCCGTTATTATAAGGATTATACTGTGATACAACTCTTCGTTTGTACCAGCTTTGTTCGCGTTTAGCTCTTATATTTACAAGGGGCTTATTAGAGAGCTATTAAACGTATTATTAACGAAACCAGCGTAATCGCCGAGCAGCCAATTGGTGTCTTTAATTGGTTCTTTTAAATTTAATAAATTTTTGAATCTTGTTTCTTTGTAACAAGACAAAAATGTAGACATATTTTTGACTACTATTGTAAGATTTTCTCAGTGGTTTCATTGAAGAGCTGAACCAATTTAGTTTTCAATTAAACGGCTCAACTCTGTGCCATTACGCCGCTAGTACAATTTCTAATTTTGATTAGTCAAATTTAATCTTAACTAGTCTTAGTTGGTTTGAATAATTTTATTATTTAAAAAAAACCGGCAAGAGCATGTCGGGCCATGCTCAGTGTAGGGTTCTGTAGTTGCTAGCCTGTTACAATTAATTAATTCAAAAGGTCGTTTCTTACGGGAAATTTGGCGGCACTTACGTCATTTCACTTACGTCCTTTCACTATGGATTTTTGAGTGATAACTCAAAAACGGCTCAACCGATTTAATTAAATATAGTTTTCATTGAAGGTACTTATTAGGCCTCACTTTCATGAATTTTTACAAAATTTTTGAACCTACGGTTCAAAAGTTAGATGAGGGGCGGACGCCTTGTTTTAAACTTTCGGAGCTATTATTTACGAAAATATTAGTTCTATCCAAAAACTGTTTTAAAAGACTTTAATTCTTTTTAAAAGACCTATCCAACGATACCCCATACAACTGGGTAGCAACGAAAAAAAAATTCGCCACCCACTTCACGTGTACGGGAGGTACCCTAACAAAATATTTTTTTCCAGTTTTTCTTCTACCATTTTGTCGGCTTGATTAATGCACATATTCAAACTAAATTTCAGCTTTCTAGTGCTAACGGTCACTGAGCTAGACCGCGGACGGACGGACGGACGGACGGACATGGCGAAACTATAAGGGTTCCGTGTTTGCCATTTTGGCTACGGAACCCTAAAAATAGCCTACATTTGACATTTAAATGGAAATAATAGTACTTAGTTACCATTATAAAATAACACGGTTGCAGTCACGGCACTTTAGTCACATCTCGCGTCACTTGAAGAGCAAGTGCTTGAAGATGGAGACCTAGGCTCTCCGAAACATGTCGAGAGACGTGACTAACGTGC